>OX419713.1:4891588-6113860 GCA_948474745.1 Oligia latruncula | reverse complement strand
ATTAGTATAAGTTATTTAAATACTTACTCGTACGAAGCTATAGTCTTGAGAGTATTGCAACTGGGAAGGGTCTTCATTTTTGTTTGTGTAGCTTGATATGCTGGCGTCTGTACATGAACTATGATGATCATCATCTGCCTAGCCTTTCCCAACTACGTTGGGTTCGGCTTCCAGTCTAACCGAATTCAGATGAATACCAGTATTTTAATTGGGGCGACTGCCTATTTGACCTCCACAACCCAGTTACTGGGTAATACGATACCCCTTGGTAAAAATTTTCGGGTTTCTGACGACCCGTGACGACTGTCAAAGATCGGAAATGATGAACGTGCCTTCCGAGGCACGGAGGGGTCTAATGGGGAGAGCCGAACTATATTATTAATAATAATAAATTTATTTCAGACCATAAGTCCATAAAACAACACACATTACAATTTTATACACAAAAACATACATACATACATAAAAACACATAGCTATGATGATAAGAATTGAAAAAGTCGCATTTGTACTTGCGAGGCCATATTAGTTGGGGCTTATGTATTACTTTCAAATAAATAAATTCTGGTTGCTATTCGTAGTTGCAACACTGTCTATGCGATATACTGTGGCTCTCTAACCCGATAACTGTTGAAATTAAAATAAGTTTTATTTTAAACATATTTTCAATAGATTTAACTAGTGAATAAAGAAGTTTACGAATCACATTTAAATAAATAATAACTGTTGTTGTACCTACCGATCTAATTTATTTTAGATGCTTTTGTGAACTATGACCTGTTCAAAAACAAGTGTTCGTTTTAGTAAACAAACAGTGGTTAGTAACCATGATAAATTTTAGTGATTAGCTATTTTTATTTCTGTAAATAGATTTGTATAAACACGTCGTTGTTACACGTGAATCATATTTTAAAAACTAGGTGAGATCGGGGTTTCCTTTCCGACTACTCTGAGAGGTAACGCCGAAGTCTCTTTTAAAGTCCAGACATAATCTTGGTCAGATAATGTGAGGACCATGTAGATTAGTGTCTGAAATGGTCTTTTGAGGAAAGATCCACAAAGATTTGAGTGGATCTGTCCAGTCAATACATGCATTTGCTAATGATCTTGTAGCTCAATTCAGAACTTAAAGAGCTCAAAAAGTAGTGATCATTATTAACTAATGACAATCAGATAAGGTGCCAACTATATTTACCACCAGTGTTTGTCTACTAAACGGATTCTTATTATTCAGGACAAATATTATGAACGGGAAATCGTTAACTTATTTGTTAGATATACAAATTGAAATTGTTTTATTACAACTCCATCAATGACAGTTGTAAAATGTTGATTTGTTTACATCCATGAGACGTTTGATAAAAATCTACTATACCTGAATGTTGATTTAAAAATGTTTTAATTTATAGTTATTTAAATAAATGTTTTAAGACTCACAAAATTTATAATAAAACTATCAAGGAATGATGTATATTTTAGATTTAGTTGAACAGAATGTTTTTAAGCAATGTTTATATTTTACTATAACAAATACAAGTTTATTTATGCGTAGTTTTGTTTTAATTGTTTACTTAACCTTTGTGAACCTTTTACGATAGAAGGCGGGATTGGTTCTCATTGTAGGCAATAACGCCCCCTCGTGGGCGTTTCAGACTTTCAGGGCAGTAGAAGACCCAGAAAAAATGATAAATCCTACCTTACGACAACGTAATATTACACGCTACGGTTCGACTACATGACAGACTTTGACGCCGAGGGCACGTTTTGAATTTTGACGTGTAGCGGTCAAAAGGTTAATAATAATATGCTAGGTCAACTCAAGGTCAAGGTCGAACGCATATCTATTTATACAAACACGATAAAACAAATAATAAATATTAATTTATAAAAAAAATCGACAAGTTATTGTCGATTTTTTTTTTGTCGAATTACCGATCCCAGTATCTGTCACTTGAAATATCACACACACACACAGACATGGTGGACAACATCACACACACACACGTTACGTAATGGGTACCTACATATCGATATCTCAACACGATAAAACAAAAGAAAACAGTTTGTGTTTACTCATACTTCAATAATATCAACATAACCAGCGGTCGTTGAACCCCAGAAAAGAATATCAAGACTTTTTGTTTTTATTATTTGACCTTGTATAGGTACAAATCAATCGATATTGATATTGCCCAGTTAAAGATTTATAGAGGGCAGACATGCTGTGAGCAGATCCGCAGGAGAACCAAGGTAACCGACATAGCCTTCATAGCCTGAAGGATTGCCAAACTTAGGGCCTGTGCACACCACGTTCTTCAAACGCACCGTTGACGCGCGTTTTAAAAACGTGTGTCGACGGCGTGCTTTTATCCTACAGAGCAGTGCCTGCCAGTAGGACTCGCGTGCGTATCGCGCACGTGCAAAAACGCGTTTAAAAAACGTGGTGTGCACAGGCCCTTAAGTGGCAGTGGGCAGGGCACATTGCTCGCAGAACAGATGGCCGATGGGGCCGAAAGGTTCTGGAGTGGCGACCGTGTACCGGAAGACGTAGCGTTGGACAAGGTGGTCCGACGATCTTGTGAAGGCCGCAGGATCCCGTTGGATGCGAGAAGCACAGAACCGGTCGAAGTGGAGGTGCTTGGGGGAGGCCTGTGTCCTTAGCGAACAGAAGCTGCATCTAGCTGAGACCCGCTATTGGAAAAAGGCTATCACATTTTACGATAACGATGGTTCCATCATAGCACTTTTGGATTATCTCTCAAAGTATTCCATCTCATTTTTCCTACCCATTGTATTCAAATAACTCTGCAAACCTACTCGAGAATCGTAGGTAAGCGTCATATTTTTGCAAATTGACAACAGCGCCATCTATGTAGCAATGATTTATTGAACTTTTAATAATCTCCCCATACAAACATAGATGGCGCTGATCGACCTGCTATTTTTAGCATTGCATTGGGTCAACTCGTAGTTTTCTCTTATCATGACATGGAGCTGACTTTGTGATGGGTAAGTAGAAAAGCAGGTGCTGGTACTGGTTTGTTTGTTGTATTATTTTTGTTTCTTTTGTTGTTCAATTCGAAACGCCGCGCCGCCGCCGCCGCCGCCCGGTTGCTTGATGTCACCAAATTTTTGTAGTAAGGTACCTAGATGATAATATCATAATTTTGACCTAGGACAACTAGCTTTTGAGATATTTGCGAAAAACTCAAAAAGGGGTTTCCAAATAGCAAACTCCGGGCACCTACTGACAAATTCCATAAGGAAAAACCCAATCACTCTTTGCCCGACCCGGGAATTGAACCCAGGACTTCATGGTCAGCAGTAGCGGTTGCGACCACTAGATAATCATTTTGCGATCACCGATCGGACTTTTAAGGTAGGTACAGCGCCAGCGCATCAAGCCACTACAATCTGTCAAATTTATTTAATAGATTTTCAACTTTAACGCTGAAGCATAAGGTTGATAGTAAACATTTTAGTTTCGGGTACCTTTATGTACTGGCGTCTGTACATATCTACTATATACTCCCTAAAAATAGCAATGTTCTTTCAAAAAGGATTTTTTTTTAATTTAGCCTACATTAACTACTGGCACCGATTCTGTTGTTCACAAACTAAACTAAATTTAAGTTCAGGCATCTTTTTCTTTCTATTTCAATAAGACAAGGACAGAAGATAAATATTAGTTTAGTCCTGTCAAATTAGTCAGCGCCTGACGTAAGTTGACGTATTTTTTTACGTATTCCAAAGTTGTCTATGGAGTATCTTAATTTGACAGTACTAAACTAATATTTATCTTCTGTCCTTTTCTTAATGAAATAGAAAGAAAGAGATGCATGAACTTAAATTTAGTTTAGTTTGTGAAAAACAGAATCGGCGCCACTGTCCCACTGTTTAGGGTCTCCCCCAAATTATTCGATGCAATCTTTTCTAACGCCACCTCAATCCAACCCCTGCGGTACGAGTCTAGATCGCCAAAAAGGATAAATTAAATAAAACAAAAATGTAATAATCATTATTATATTATGAAAAAATATATTCTGTCATCCATGCTTCATTCTGAGTTTTATACAATTTTATACAAAAAACAATAAAATCAATAAACTCCTAATTTTAAACATTTATTACATGATAATCAGTTCTTTCATTAAAAAATCGTACAACCCTATTTAGATAACTATTAGATTATAAAAAATAGAAAAATATTAATAATTAGACATTTATTTATTTATCATTCAAAATAAATTACTTACATTCATCATTTCTAAATTAAAAATGTAATAAACTGAATAATTATTACAAATAAAAATGCCGTGTGATCTTTTCACAGATTTGCTGGTGACTATAACAAAATTCTAGTGCGGGAAGATCTACAATGATTCTTATAAATAAAATATAATCAGGTATAATATTTATAATTAAAAAAAATATTTACAATTAACACCAGACCCTTAGAAAGAGCACTTTGAATGATAATAAAAAAAAAAAAGAAAAAATACAAAAAATAAAATATTTTCCATTTTTTCTTTTATTATTTTTTTATCACCAGCATACCTGACACGGCCGTCGATACTATAATTAATACAAACATACGATTTTTATTTAAAACAACATAAATTCGAAAATCGCAGTATGCAGTTTATGTACTAGGTTAGGTATATAACTATTTATGTACTTTTATCGAAATAAACTTTTAATCAGCTGGTTTATTACTATGTATCTCATTTAGCTACCCGTTCTCATTTCAGTTTTTTTTTTTACAATTCGAGTTTCAAATAAAACTACTTAAGTTTTTTAAACCTCGTTTCTTTCATAACCTAAAAACCATCGTTATTAACGGTAAAACCGCTTAAAATAGACGATTATTTTTTAATTACTCTTAGCCCCTTAAAACCTGGGCTTTTAAAGCTCCTACAAAATCATTAAGACATCTATTGAGCAAATATTCTCAACACCATTATTCATTTATATTAAATAGTAATTTTACAAATATAATAGTTTATCAGAGAATTTGTAATAAGACAAAACACTATTTTCACACGTCTATCAAGTTCATTACGAAAACTAATCAAAGATCTTGCATTGTTTTTCGCAAAATATTTTTTTTTCTGTTATGACGGTAAACAGTGGTTATCAACATTTGTGGCTAAATAGTATTTTTTGACGCCCTGTTTATTCAAACTTTTGAGGTCACTAATTTGAGACAACTGACTCTGCAGAAATCAGCTTTCTAGACCCAATATAGTGACAACTAAAGCCACCACAGACATGGACTTTTAACAAATTCACAGACAAATTGAAATATCTTATGAACCACATCACAATTCCACAATTTCTTTTTTATTCTTACCAAAAAAACGCAACCCCGATGTACATTTTTTTGAATAAGAAACCAAAAAGTCGACTGTCAAAATTGAATGTCGCCATTTTGAAACTTTTCGCGGTCTAAAACACTGTAGAAACATACCCTATTTGATTTTCTTGCGCCGGTTAAAAAGCAACTGATATTCTTGTCTTTTCCATTCATTGGTGGCCAGTATTTCAGTCTTCTGTCCAACTAGGAATTAAAAAATATCAGTATACCAGTTGCTGATAAAAATAAATTTAATAAAAAAAAAAACAATAAACCATCACGCTTCGGTCCCTTACGGAGAAAGCAGAGGTAAATTAACGAGGCTCAAGTTATATAGAAAACTTGGGGCTCCATATAATTAATATTTTTTTGAAAATCATTTGGAGAATGTTTCTTTAGTATTGGTAGACGGTACAATATTTTCCAACGTACCTATTTGTTAGTTTCTATTTTATATTGCGGGAATCAAAAATACCTAAGTTCTGCAAACTGAGCAAGTCTAAAAAGTCACATAATTATTGAGAACCACTGCTTCTTTCAACCCTAGCTTCGTTTGGTACCAAAAAGTAGGTACCATTTGAAGCTTCTTTTTCATTCTTTGGAAATACTAGCAGTTTGGTCTACCACTGACGGAAAAGCGGGATGAGAAGTTCTGGCTATAAACGTCTGACTAGACCACAAAAATATTTGTAAAATGACCTACCAACAAACCCGCCGTTTAATCTGTCAAATATGACAGATGTCAATCTGACTTTTATCAAAATGATCTTTCGAGAAAGTTTTCTAAGAAAGAGTTTGATTGCAATAAGTAAATAGTAATATTATACAAAAACCGATTAGATAGGGTTTTCATTAATAAACAAAGTATGACTGTATTTATCACACTGGAATTCAAAATGGCGGAAAAATGTAGACAAAACAAGATTACACTGTAGGTAGGTATGTTTGTAAACTTATGTTTTGTGTTATAAAATTATTATTAATGACATTTACTGATATGTTGAAAAATAACAATGATGACTATCGGTTCATAATAATAATTGCAATCAAACTTCACAAAGTCGAGTCCGAGTATATTTTGACCACTGTCAAAACTTTGGCACGTTTATTATGGCCACATTTCATGACAAAAAAATGTGGACATTTTAGTCTTTGTAGGAACACGAATTTGCAGCCACTAAAATCTATAGAATAAAATATACGGAAATAGCACTTGCAATAAGTTTAGTATTAACTGTTATAACGTAATATTTCGCAAATCAAATCAAGACATGGACAAAATAGGGACGCAGGAGTGCATCGGGACAATAACGTAAAGAAAG
Source organism: Oligia latruncula (assembly GCA_948474745.1). Taxonomy (NCBI): domain Eukaryota; kingdom Metazoa; phylum Arthropoda; class Insecta; order Lepidoptera; family Noctuidae; genus Oligia; species Oligia latruncula. The sequence goes on along the minus strand of OX419713.1, from coordinate 6,107,182 downwards.
ATAAAGAAAGGAAAGAAAGATTTTTAACATTGATTCAATATGGTTTGTTCCTAATAAGGACTTTATAGATTACTGGGCGTAATCTGAACCAAACTAGATTTAACTTGTTAAGTTATACCCCACTTTAAATTTTTGTTTAACTAAGGGAGTAAAAATTATCAGGTCAATAAAAAAATCGATGTTTCATTGAAGAATCAGGAAACTCTGGTAGCGGATATACAGCGAGCGTAACGCACGGACGAGCAAACTCTGTCAAAAGCTAGCCACGTTGAACTTGTCAAAAAAACGTTTTTTTTTTTCCAATACAAAAACGTTTAGTTAACAGACAGAAAAAAAAAAAGACAGTACCCACACTAATGCAACCCATATCGTAAACTAGAGACATTAATTTGTCTATTCCACTCTATTTTATTTACCTATTTCTGTACAGTGTGGATATAGTTTTTTTTATTACTAAATGGGCCCGCTCTTGACCCCGATCACGCCTGATGGAAAGCGACAGCGGAGGTCTATGATGGAACGAGTTTAGTTTCCATATAATGGTGCCCAATAATCTTTCTTACTAAATTATAATAACAGCAGTCCCTATTAGCAAAAAACTCAACAAATTCAACGTCGAAACATTTCAAAGTTTTGATCCAATTCACCCCTAGTCGCCATTTTTTTGGTGTGCAAAGCTTTCTTCGAACATCATTTGAATATTCAACACATAGTGCCATGGCAAAATCTACAAAAATATACCTTCTTACTTATTTACATTCTAGCCAGTATACTTGCGAAAACGTAATCTCGTAGCCGGAAAAACAAGTCTAAAATCACGACACATAGTGACAGGACAGCTGTTTTAATAATTAAGTATTCAAATTGCTTTTGACGCTATTATAATTACCGTAGTGGAATCTTTTGTATAAATTATTATAGATTTTAGTGACTGCTGTGATGTTACAGAAAAGTGAACAACATTTTGGGGGTGAAAACTGACCATAGATCATAAAAACAACTTTTTCCATGACAACTCTGAATTCGCAAAAAAAAAAAAAAAAAAATTTATGGAACAGTCATCCTTTTCTCGAATTAAAAGTTGACAACTTACTAAAAGTTGTTTATATTCATGGTTGTTTTCACCCTCTAAAGTATTTCTCACTTTTTTGTCACACAGTAACGATTGTACCTTATACTAAGGGGCTTTCGGCCCCAAAACCTCCCTTCTGATTTCACCCAAAGGGTTTATAATTAGGTCGAGGTTCGCATAATATCTTTTCCGAAACGAAAAAATAATCATCCGTACTTTCCTCTCTTTCTAAATGCCTCATCCAGAAAGAGAAAGAATTAATCGAGACAGACATGTTTATGTCTCTTTAAATCTAGGTGTAAATCCTTTACAAGATGGCATTCAAAAATCATACCTTTAAAATTACTCTATTATGGTAATTAGCAGAAATATCACCACGTTCACTTCTCTTAACTTAGGAAAGGTAATCAACACCATTTGACCCACGGACTAACATTGTCATTTGGGTACAGAAATGCTTAAAAATCAGCATATCTACTCTCTAGACTTAAGGGCAGAAATATAAGCTAATGGCTGATCGCCAATAATCTAAAATTGGCATTCGCTTATAGGAAAAGCTAAGACATTTCCATATAACCCTTTCTACAGCCTTAAGGGCGGAATTATGCATTAACAGCTTCACCTGCCATAGACAGAAACAACGAAAAAAAAATACAGACCTTCAAATCACTAGGAACCAAATATGGCACATATCACCAGCCCGTAGGCTTTCGACACTAATTCAAGGTCCAGTAACAAATCACCAGTAAGGTACATTTCCATCTCCATTTGACCTAGAAGTCCACGAATTTCCGTACTTAATTCTGGCACATGAAATTGCTGGGGTGCTCCTGACCGAAGCCTTTTCTATGCAGTAGTTTAGGCCTCCGTTGTTGTCCCAGAACTCATCTCCTTTGCATCTGAAGCAGACACAGAATTCCAATCGTCTAGAGTGAATTGGTAGCTGCAGTCTGAACCCAAATGTGTCGTAGGTCGACACTCCATTCTGGTTCAAAGGTCCTGGTTCTACAAACGCGCAAAAAGTGTCTTCGCTGGTCAACCAGCCATCGGAAGATGTCCGAACGAGAACTTCTTTTGTAAAGTCCAGGTTTTTCACTTTCACAGTCCCGTCGACCGCACACTCATTCTGTTTCACGATAACATTTTCTAATGATACACAATCCTGGGTCACTCGTCGTCGGAATTCCAAATAGTTTGACGCTGGTTGCACGAATCTTGTTTCCCATAAGTCTACTACGGGTGTCGGTGGTATTTTTCTCTCTGGAGGCGGGCTGGACTCAAACATCAACGTCCAATGAGGAGGCAGATACGAAGGCTCAGTCATAAACTTTATCTGTTCCAGCGCAAGCCCCCTATCATCAGCAAACACCACTTTTTTCTTCTTCGTTTCATTTGTTATCCTTAAGCACGATCTTGGAGCCGATTTCAATGTTAGCTTCACTGGTTTCAAAAGCGTTAGACAAGGCGCCGAGAATCCTCTTGTCGTCAGCTTCGTTGGTCTTCTAGGGGCTTGTATACTGTAGTCGGAGAGGAAGCCGGCGGGCGGACTGTGCCCGTAGAACGACTCCGATGCTAACATGTCGATTGCCGCGCACATTTCTGTAACAACACACGTCTGTATTGAGCGAGCGTTCGTCGCAAACTGAAAGGCGCTTATCGCGTCTAGCCGGTTTTGAACATGCGCATGCGCAAGCCACGCGAACGATACCACTCGACTGGGGTGACAATGTTTGTTGTGGAATATTTTGGGAGATTATTTCTATTATTGGGTCAGGCAGGGTGTGTTCAAGTTCAAGTGATTTATTTCATAACAAAAATACATTTGTGTCATAATATTTGCACAGTAGGTCTAGGTACACAAAAAGAAGCTAATAGAACATAACAAATTATAAGTAATCTAAGTAGCCTCATTCCTTCTTTCCTTGTGTGTGTAGGATATAATTATGTTGTCATTTTTTTATTATTTTTGGAGATAATAAAAGTGCGGGTGATGTGAATGATGAAAGTGAATGATCTTGAAATGACATTGGATTCGGTTTGTGACCGTAAATTGTATGCAAGTAGTACTTTCCGTGCCTCGGAAAGCACGTTAAGCCGTTGGTCCCGGCTGTCATTCGTGGATCTTTGACAGTCGTTACGGGTAGTCAGAAGCCCGAAAGTCTGACAACCAGTCTTACCAAGGGGTATCGTATTACCCAGTAACTGGGTTGTGGTCAGATAGGCAGTCGCTTCATGTAAAATACTGGTATTCAGCTGCATCCGGTTAGACTGGAAGCCGACCCCAACATAGTTGGGAAAAGGCTAGGCAGATGATGATGAGTACTTTTGCTGGAAGTTTCTTAAGAGATTTAGCACTTTTTCGGTTTAGGGAGTGTTCAAGTTCAACTTTGTGCATAAAAAAGGATTCACCCTATTATGGTTACAGTAATTTCCAAGGCGGATGGGAATTTTGGTTTTGCACCAAAATGCAACGTCTAACGCAAAAATTAGGGAAGAAAACACAATAAAATTACGTTATCTGACACAGTTTATCTAAAATACCATTAAGTACAGGAAAAATAATGAGATTAACGTTAATGCAACATGCTGATTAGATTAAACAGCGAAACCTTTTTCGGCTGGATTTACCAAAAATATAAAAACCTATTTTGCCTTTACTTTAAGCTCGACCAAATGACACAGATGATGCTTAACATAATCTGTTACCGAAGTATTTTCGAATGCTTTTTTTTTTTTGCGGATGGGAAATCATCAAATGACCCCTCCCGCTCTGGGTGAAGCGGAAGGGAGTGTCAGACTCTTACTGACTAAAACCCACCCGTGTTCCTTCCTTAGCCCTTTATGTTCCGGGCCAGCGGTAACCCTTTCGGACAATCCCGCTGACCCGGCAGGCTTCGGCCCTATGGGGCCCCTCCTCGATGCTGACAACTCTTTGAGGCGCGCGTGGAACACGTACGCGCCGTCCGGCACGGGCCTGGTCCTGATCGGACGGTGAGCTACCCATTACTCTCCGCCCGCAGGCCCGCGCCTACGGTGGCCGGGAGTCGTCGCGCGGCTCCCGACGCCCGGAGCGTCTCCCGCGGCGGCTGGGACGGGAGGCTCTCTCCCTGAGCCGTCCCGCCACCTCCTTCGCTAGCATGACTGCTTCGCAGAAGGAGGTGACTGCCTCCCACTCCCTCTCGCCACTCCAGGGCTGGATGCTTAACATAATCTGTTACCGAAGTATTTTCTAATGCTAAAGCATCACCGTAAAAACACACTTTAATTCAAAGGGAAAAAGAAATTCCTGTTTTCCTGTGTGTGTGTGTGAAATTCCTGTGTTTGTTGACGTTTGCTAAGCAGACGAATTTTTCAAACTTATGAGTTTGAAAAATTCGTCTGCTTAGCAAACGTAAATAACGCAATGAATATGCTGAAAATTGCTATTCTATGTGTGTTACGCAATTACCCCGTTAGTCTTCAGAATACAAAATCTGACAGATTAATGCAGCCGAGCAGCAGTGACCCAGTGAGAACGGCCCCGACTTACGTGGCAAGTACTTGGTGTAAATAATTTCAACACCACTGCTCTCAAAAAGGTGAAGGAAAACATCGTGAGGAAACCGGCATGTCCTAAAACCAAAAAATTCGAAGACATGTGACATCTACCAACACGCAAAGAGGGTTCCTGTGTCAGGAGTGGAAACATTATACTGGCTGATTACAGCTGAATGATATGACAATGAAATGTATTTTCTACGGAACAAATTCATCTGACCCGGTCATTTTATTCGCATACATTTCACAACTTTATGATCTGGCATGACTCAGTTCTGAAACGTTAAGTGATCGTTATGTAGGTACACAAATTATGACCGCTCGTAAAATAATTAGTTTTATTTGTTTGTTTGAGGATAATAATGTCGTGTCCCATTTAGTTAAGTGCCTACCTATTTTTGGTTTGATGGTAATGATTAACCTTTCACGGAAAGTAAACAAAAGGAAGTTCATAAATAATATGTAACTGTTATTTGCACATGAGCTGTAATTATACTTTCAGTACATATATTTAGTTTAATCTTCATGATTAACAATATTTAAGGCATGATGCGATTTCATTTAACTCAACTCATAGCATTTATTTCAATTAAACCATTTACAGACAATAGGCTATTTGACTGGTTTCTGATAAACATCTCAGATTATTTAATGGTGTCTAACGAGCCCACAAAAACCTATTACTTCAAATTGCATAATGTATTTCTTTTAAAAAATAGTAAATAAAAATATACTGTTTAAATAAGCCTCCAAAACGCTATCTTCAACAATATGGCGTCGTGACGTCACGATTCATGTAAACAAACGTTGAAACGGTCGAGATACTAGACAAAAGTCATCTGTTCTGTCAACGATAGACAGAAATTTACTAAATCATGACGTCATCTTAAGTTCAGCCAATCCAGACCGTTTTCGATTACGTGGCGCCAAATTTAAAAAGATGAAGTTTTTTCGGGATTTTTTTTATAAATAATACATTGTTTTGTAGTAAAATTAATGCAAATCGATTTTAAAAGCGATAATCTATACGAGTGTCAACAATTATGACCTTATTTTTTACATTGTCAAATAGCCTATTTTGAATTGTCAAGGAGTCGGTCAGTCAGAAAGATGAAGCTAGTTGCCCATTCCAAAGAGTAGTAGGTTCGAAGAAGAACGAGCAAGAAACTCCACGGACACTCTTTTAAATCATAAGGAAAAATAATTAAGTACTTGTAGACAAAGCGTACAGTCACGAGCACTAATATGTCAACATTTGGCAACTTTCAATTGCGATTTTTTCACGAAATAACGAATGCAAAGTTGAAATACGACACTTTACATAAACCTATAGGTTCGGAAATATTATGTTCGTAATAACATAAAATTTCATTCAAAAATAAACGAGAAAATTGCCTTTGAACAAAGCCAAGTGTATACATACTTATGCTCGTGACTGTACACCATAGTCATAAAATGTAAGCAATCCTAATATTATGAATGCGAAAGTAATTTTGTTTGTTTCCTTTTCACGCCTAAACCACTGAACCGATCATCCTGAAATTTTGCATATACGTTGTCAGGTGTACAGAAACGGAAATAGGGTACCTTTCATCCCGAAAAAAAGTGCTGTTGCGAGGAAAACCACAATAACGTTATTATGATAATAGATGGCGCCACGTGTCTTTCGAATTATGATTGAATTATATTAGAAACCACGGGATCGAGATTTATGCAATTTAATAATTCACGAATATGATTCAACCGCAAAAGCAGACACACTTCGACGAAATTTTTTATATCCTTTCTTTTCCATTCTTTTCCTTCTTTTTTATATACATTTACATAATTATTAATATTATTTTAAGTCTGTTAGCTTATATTATGTAAATATTATCTTGATTGAAAATAAAAAAAAATGAATACTAGTAAAAAAATACAAAAAGAAAATTACCTATTCAAAATGCAACTCCAAAGTAACATTTGTTTTTGTTTTTTTTTTTTGTTAGCCCTATACTGTCCCACTGCTGGGCAAAGGTGGTATAATTAAACTAGAAAAAAAAACAAAATTATGTGACAGAAAAATAAAATTATGTTAGAAAAATTATTCATCTTCGATTTCAGGACTGTCCGCCTAACAACTTAACACATAACCACACTGGATAACACGTCTCGCTCACACATGGCGCTGGCGCCTCTGCGTGATCGATATTATTATTAATAAATTCTACTTGACAACGCCGCGGGCGCATGCAAGGTTAAGCAATCCCGCGGTCAGGTGTCGGATGGGTGGTAAAAAGAACTAGTATCGGCTGGTATTTAAAGATGGAAGGTCTAATTAATACTAATTTTATTGGTTGAGGTGACAAAATTAGGATGAAGGTTCGATAAACTCCATTCAAGGTTTTCTACCTTGAACTATTTTTTTTTTCGAAGCCTTGTTTTGATGTACTTTATATGTAAGGTTATGATACCTCGAAAATAAAAAGAAAAAAAAAATATTTTCCTGATCACACTGTACAAAAAAACTGGCCAAGTGCGAGTCGGACTCGCACACGAAGGGTTCCGTACCACAAGGCAAAACGCAGAAAAAAACACGTTTGTTGCATGGGAGCCCCCCTTAAATATTTATTTTATTCTGTTTTTAGTATTTGTTGTTATAGCGTCAACAGAAATACATCATCTGTGAAAATTTCAATTGTCTAACTATCACGGTTCATGAGATAATCATATACTTTTATTGTTTCTAAAACTTGGGTCTTTTGCTTTTAGGTCCTGTAATCCCTTTAAAAAATAAGCCGAAGTGTGTGTAGCGTTACCAAACGGGAGCGTTTCCAAACGGGAGTAACCCAATTAATTATGAGACCCCGAAAACAAAAAGAAAAAAAAAATATTTTCCTGATCACACTGTACAAAAAAATTGAGCTTTGGGGGCAAGTAATAACAGACACACGGGTCGATCGATCAGGTTAAGCTACGGTTGCCGCGATCGGTCCGTGGATGGGTCTTTACTGTATACCGAGACTTCCGTGCCTCGGAAAGCACGTTTTGCAGTTGGTCCCGACTGTCGTTCTTGGATCTTTGACAGTTTTTATGGGTCCTTAGAACCCAGAAAGTGTGACAACCAGTCTTACCAAGGGGTATCGTATTACCCAGTAACTGGGTTGTGGAGGTCAGATAGGCAGTCGCTTCATGTAAAATAAAAGGCTAGATGACGACTATAAAAAATTTGGACTTTAATTTTACCCTTTTTTAACCCTATTACTAAGACTCCACTGTCCGTCTGTCTGTCTGTCACCAGGCTGTATCTCATGAACCGTGACAGTGACTAGACAGTTGAAAATTTTACAGATGATGTATTTCTGTTACCTCTATAACAACAAATACTAAAAACGTTTAAGGGGGCTCCCATACAACCAACGTGTTTTTTTCGGCGTTTTTGCCTTGTTTTTGGTACGGAACCCTTCGTATGCGAGTCGGATTCGCACTTGACCAGTTTTCTTTATCGCGTAAGTATTTTTTTACTGCTATTTTATTACGTTATTTATAATACTGTTATACAATCAAGTATAAAATAAATAAATAATAAAAAGCCCCCCCCCCCTCTCATAGCGATAGCATTGTTGACATGACTAATAATGTACCAACGAGGTTAAGTTACGTTGCCACGGCATAAGATTTTGATGGGCGACCGTTAGGTACTAAGTACAGACGACAGCACACTAAGCTACCCGAAACTGTCAAATTTTCCCAATCAACCTTGAGCCTTATGCTTTAGTGATAAAGTTAAAAATAGATTGTAGTAGCTTGATGTGCTGGTGCTGTACAATTTAATTATATTATCTTCCGTGAAATTTTCAGCAGGGCAATGGCTTGTTACACATAATTCACTATAAAAGTATGATGATCTACCTACTACGTCATTATTTGTTCTCTCCGTATCCATATTTTAGTTTTTTAATCGTTTTAGTTAGGTTAGGATCAGTTCACACCGAGACGCGACGCGACGCGCAGTTTTCAAAATAGAAATACAATTACAGACCTTATCTACTACACTAAAAGGTACACAATGCAGGGTTCACTACGTCCAGCTACGTCGCGCTGCGCCGCGCGGCGCAGCGCTGCGTAGCTCACTGAACACAGTTTATTGCTCAACACAGTTGACACACAACCAATTTATTATTATTTTTAGCATATCTCGGGACCATGGGGTCCCGGTCCTTTGGAAGGCGTACGAGGGGCCGAAGCCAACTCGCAGAGGCCCATTAGAGATTTTCTATGAAATGAGGCACCAACCGACGATTATCCCTGTATGCACTATGCAAGTGCACCCAAGGATAACCCCCGGTTGGTGTAGGACTATTGCAGGATACCGAAAAATAAAAAGTTGGACTATTGGTTTGGGTGGCTAAAGTGGACCGGTTTCCAGGAACTATGGTAAAACTATGACCCACCCCTGCCTGATTATAGTATTTTTTTTTTTTTTTTTTGTAGTAGTTTGATGTGCTGGCCTCTGTACAGTCACGAGCACTAATATGTCAACACTTGGCAACTTTCAATTGCGATTTTTTTAACGTTGAAATACGACACTTTACCTATGGGTTTGAAAATACCATGTTCAAAATAATATAAAATTTCATTCAAAAATAAAGGAGAAAATCGCCTTTGAATAAAGCCAAGTGAATACATACTTATGCTCGTGACTGTATATGAGACAGACCACACCACAACACTGAAAGGCTAAGGTTACCGACGATGAGTCAAACGGCCCTTGACGTTCATGAGGTTAATAATATTCTTATTTTATATTCATTAATGACATTGTTTTCTTCAGTGTTTTGACTACAATATAAGGTCCAATTAAACTCAACTCAACGCATTTATTTCAATTAAACCTTGTACAGGCACTTTTGAATTGTCAAAATTAAATAGACTGTCAGTTAGTCAGAAAGTTGAAGTTAGTTCATCATCATCATCGTATACAGCCTATAATGTTCCCACTGCTGGGACACAGGCCTCCTCTCTGTGAGAGGGAGTGGGCCGTAATCCACCACGCGGGCCCAGTGCGGGTTGGCAGATGTCACATGTCTTCGAATTTTTGGTTCTAGGACATGCCGGTTTCCTCACGATGTTTTCCTTCACTGTTTTGAGAGCAGTGGTGATGAAATAATTTACACAAAGTAAAGCGCCTGTCTGGGTTCGAACCTGCGACCTACAACTCGTAAGTCGCAGCCATTACCACTTGGCCACCACTGCTCTAGTTCTCTGAAGTTCTTCTGAAGTTAGTTGCCCATTCCAAAACGTAGATCTCTATGGAGAAGAACGGGCAAGAAACTCCATGGACACTCTTTAAAATCAAGATATTACAAAATCCTGGGTACATTATTCATGTTGCTTCTACATGTGAGAACAATGTAAAAAAAAAGACACAAATGAAGAAACAATTCAAAATCATCATCATCTTCCTGCCCTTATCCCATGTTTACTTGGGGTCGGCGCAACACGTTTTCTTCTTCCATTCGCCCCTGTCAGCCGTCACGCTATCATTCACTCCCTTCTCTTTCATATCATTCCTCACACAATCCATCCATCTTTTCTTCGGCCTTCCTCTCCCTCTCCATCCATCAACATGTATATCCATCACTCTTTTAGTCACATGCGTTTCGTCCCTTCTCATCACATGCCCATACCAAGACAATCGATTTCCTTTCAACCTTTCTGTCACTGGCGCCACTTTCAAACTTCCTCTTATATACTCATTTCTTACTTTATCCATTCTCGTCACTCCACACATCCATCTCAACATTCTCATTTCCGCTGCATGCAATCTTTTTTAAACAAAAAGATTGCATGAAGAAAGTGTCGGTACTGCGAATATGTATGGTTTTAGAAGCCCGAAAGTCTGACAACCAGTCTTACCAAGAGGTATCGTATTACCCTTTGCGTAAATTATTTCTTCACCACTGCTCTCAAAACGGTGAAGGAAAACATCGTGAGGAAACCGGCATGTCCTAGAACCAAACATTCGAAGACATGTGACATCTACCAACCCGCACTGGGCCCGCGTTGTGGATTACGGCCCACCCCCTCTCACCGAGAGGAGGCCTGTGTCCCAGCAGTGCAGCAATGGGAACATTATAGGCTGGTTATGCTGTGCCGACGACGACGTGGTGATAAATGACAAATGATTTATTTCTGTAAGTAGGTTTGTAAAACACTTTTACACGTCAATCATATTTTTTTTAAACTAGATGAGATCGGCGTTTCCTGACTATTCTGAGAACAAAGGCCGAAACAAACTCAGAGGTCACAGTCTCTTTTAAAGTTCAGACAAAATCTTCGTCAGATCATGTGAAGACCATGAAGATTGGTGCATCATATAGGCTGACTAGCTTCTGCCCGCTACTTCGTCCGCGTGAAATTTCTTGTACCCCCACCCCGTCGCAACACTTCGTATTCGCTTAGCGTTCATTCTGACTTTTTTTCTTTTTGCTCGGCTCCTAAGGGTCATAGCGTGATATTAAATAGCCTATAGCCTTCCTCAAGAATTGGGCTATCAAATGCAAAAAGATTTTTTCAAATCTGACCGGTAGTTCCAGAGATTATCGCGTTCAACCAAACAAACTCTTCAGCTTTATTATTATTATTAGTATAGATTAGTATAGACTAGCTGTGCCCGCGACTTCGTTCGCGTGGATGTCGGAACACAATAATGTGTCGCTTAGGAAAGGTGTAAAAGGAAAAATCTTCCGATCTTGTCTGGTAACGCTTTCCTTGCCTGGGGATCTCAACCATAGCCCTTTCGACTGCACAGCAGTCACTGCGTCTTCAGGGTTCATAATGACAATGCGACGAAGTGTCACTTTGATTTTTGAGGATAAATAAAAATGAAAGCGCCTGCTCGAGGCTGATTGTCTGACCAAATAGCCATATTATGTCCATTTACCATAAGATACCTTGAGGGTCGATATGGTGCATTTCCGACGTTTGGCCCCCAAACTGGAACGTGTCGGGGCCGCCATGGGATCTGGAGGCGATAGTCCTCGCGCGCCTGTATGAGTGGCGCGCGGAGGCACTACGTCGGGAGGAAGATCCGCTTCCGCGGCAAATCGGTGCGAAGCGGACAGATCTCCGGCGCGATCTCATGGCGGCATGGAAAGAGCGACTGTCGCTACCCAGCGCAGGGCACGCCGCGATAGCGGCGATAAGACCCCTCTTTAAGGAGTGGCTAGAGAGGCGCCACGGCGCCCTCACCTACCGCCTGACGCAGGTCCTCACCGGACACGGAAGTTTCGGGAGGTTCCTGCACATCATCAGGCGGGAGGAAACGCCCGGGTGTCACCATTGCTAGGATCGCTCAGAGGACACGGTGGAGCACACGGTGGAGGTCTGCCCCGCTTGTGCGGAGCACCGCCGTGTCCTCGTAGAGGCGATTGGCAGCGGCGGCGACCTCTCGCGTCCGGCCCTGGTGCAAGCCATGGTCCGGGGCGAGAGGGAGTGGGAGGCAGTCACCTCCTTCTGCGAAGCAGTCATGCTAGCAAAGGAGGTGGCGGGATGGCTCATGGAGAGAGCCTCCCGTCCCAGCCACCGTGGGAGACGCTCCGGGTGTCGGGAGCCGCGTGACGACTCCCGGCCACCGTAGGCGCGGGCCTGCGGGCGGAGAGTAATGGGTAGCTGGGTTTTAGTCAGTAAGAGTCTGACACTCCCTTCCGCTCCACCCAGAGCGGGAGGGGTCATTTGATGATTTCCCATCCGAAAAAAAAAGGGTCGATATGGTTTTAACCAAGACAATGGCTAAAAATTTAGTTATTGTCTCGAAAACATAATTTACAATACCTTTTTACGACATGGCAGTGCTACTTGTATTGGGTGTGCACCTTGACGTATCGCTGCCGGCCGTAGTCGAGTCGACGGCAGCGAAGAGTCCTGGGACGCGGTGGTTTCCTTCTGCGAAACGGTCGTCTCGCAGAAGGAGGCTGTGGAAAGGGAGAGGGAGATCTCATCCACTCACCCGGCCCGCAGTAGGCGCATCGGGCGTCGGCGGAGGGCGTACAACGCCCTCTTCCAGCCCCCCTAAACGGGTCCAGGGGCGACGAATTCGGGGACGTCTGTCACCGCCAACACATCAGGACTTGAGCTGGCGGCGCGTAGTGTTCCACGCGCGCCCCTCTTTGACGTCACCAGTCGGGGGTTGCGGAAGGATCGTACGGTCCCGCAACCCCCGGCGTAGGTGTGAGACGGAACACTGGGGTGATTTTTAGTCAGTAAGAGCCTGACAGACCTCGCCGCCCGCCCCAGGGCGGCGAACATCCATGAAGATTTTCCACCCCGGAAACAAAAAAAAAGGGTGTGCATCTGCCGAACCTATACTCAATAAATCAACAGCCCGTCTGGAGGTGTGCGTTGAAGCATTATCATGGTAAAGAAATTTTAAAAAATTCGAGAAAAAAGGCAAAAACTATGAAAGTATGATATGATCTTAAAACCTTATGTCACTAAGAAATGCTTCTCTGTTAACAATGTTAGAAAGGTTGCTTGCCCCTCGAAAGAGCTCTTAAATAAAGTTGCCCGTGTGTGTGTTTGTTTCGGCCTTTCTTCTCAGAGTAGTCAGATAGGAAACGCCGACTTCATCTAGTTTAAAAAAAAAACATGATTGACGTGTAAAAGTGTTTGTACAAACCTACTTACAAAAATAAAATCATTTATCATTGCAATCTTTATCACTCAGAACACCACATCACATAATATTATCTTACACTATCCTCACTTTTTATTTGAAATTCTTTTAGCGCCACCAACATTATGTAATCATTATCATTACTTTTTCAAATAACACAGGCAGAAGTGACTGTGATAGTCATCTTATAGGTAAGCCTGCATGACGTGATTATTCACATAATAATGTTATAAACACAATAATTATGTTTTCGTTAGTACTATAAAGCGCCAATAGATGTCATTACGTGTATCCAACTTACGTAATGAAAGTTGTTGTAGAATACATTAAATTGATTATATCTTTTGATACAGTGAAGCGATTGCGATGAAACCAAAACTAACTACTACTCCGAGTTCTACACTATATTTGAGTATAAAAATTTACCATATTGGTTTGGTACTTTTTACGTTGAACGTGTTCAAATCAAATTTTGTCACATCCAAACAGACAAACAGACAAACCGACAAACAGACAAACAGACAAAAATTCTAAAAATTGATGAAATGGCATCTGTTGGTTATCCTATAACACCCCAACAATTTTTTTTTTTAATATTTTCATTGTACAGAAACGCCTCGTCTACAGATTTATTATATGTATAGATAGAAGATTAGTATATAGATTATGCAAATTAATGCAGTCTACGCTTACGTACCTACTTTGCATGACTAACTTTCTTTTTAATTTCCCTGAAATAAATTACGTTATCGACTTCAGTACTGTAATTCAGCTGCCACAAACTGTCTAGTAACTCAAAAGAAACAATTTTATGCTAATTATAATGGACGCTTGCACGCTCAACAACTGGTTTGCATTAATTACCCAACAGCATGGCTGGGTACGTACACACTTATACAGGTATGTTTGTAAACGAAACACGTATGAAGTATTGTTAGTTTTTTAAACGATTGCTCGCAAATAGGTGAGGTTATGAAAGAAGACTCGAAAAGTACTTAAAGACTTGTACATCAACAAATATTGTATTTGATGTAGTTATGGCGAATAATGTCGAGAGCCAACCTCAAATGAAATGAAATAATGACTAGAGAGAGATGGATAGCCCGGTCACTGTCGGACTGCATATAAAATAAAGAGAAGCAACACTGGTAATTTATTGCAAAATGTGAAGCAAATAACCAGAAATCGCCGAAAAAAATGAGCTGTTCCCTACATTTGAGAGTCTGGTTGTTTGTGTATGTGAGTTTAAATGTTTGTAAACGCACCCACGATACAGGAGAAATTCCTAGTGTGGGGCAAAGTTTTATATAAAAAAAAAAAAATATGTTCGCATAACTCGTCAAAATGTAGGGAACAGCTGTTTTTTTTTTCGCAATTTCAGGTTTGTTCCCATAGTAAAAGTTGTTCATAATAGGAACGTTATACGATAACATTAGTGGTAACGGAACGAAATTCATTTCAAGTCCCTGCTTGCAAGTTTGTTTGCATGTTACAATCTTTAAATTGAATCATAACAAAATACGTGTACAATTCGCGTAACGTCGTGGTTGTCACCCGATAACATCACACTGTGATAGTGATAACACAACACGAGCGCTTCACCGATTATCACGCCGACACTCCCCAAAACGTCTGATGCACTCTGATCGTCTGATCAAGACGACATGTAAACAACAAAGTAAAGGTTGTGTAAGCAATGTGATAAGGTGATAGAGCACCCACAGATGATGATGATGTAACATAGCCTATGTAATTAGTATTGCATATTGACAACATGAAATTATAATTCATCATAATTTCAGCCGAAAGACGTCCACTGCTGGACATGGGCCTACCCCAAGCACCTCCACTTCAACCGGTTCTGTGCTTCTCGCATCCAACGGGTTCCTGCGGCCTTCACAAGGTCGTCGGAACACCTTGTGGGAGGCCTTCCAACGCTTCGTCTGTCGCTACTCCAGAACCTTTCGGCCCCATCGGCCATCTGTTCTGTGAGTAATGTGCACTGCCCACTGCCACTATTAAGTTTGGCAATTCTTCGGGCTATGTCGGTTACCTTGGTTCTCCTCATTTCTGATTCGATCGCACAGGGAAACTCCTCTCCATTACCCTTTGGGTGACTTTTAGCATTTTTATAAGGCCCATTGTGAGCGACCACGTTTCAGTGCCATAAGTCATCACTGGCAACACGCACTGGTCAAAGACTTTCGTCTTGAGACACTGCGTTACGTGAGACGAGAAGATATTGCGAAGCTTCCCGAACGCTGTCCAGCCGAGTCGGAATCGACGATTGACCTCTTGCTCGAAGTTAGACCTACCTAACTGGACAGTTTGTCCTAGGTAAACTTTCTCGTCCACGACTTCGAGTGTAGCGTCTCCGATCTTTATGAAATAAAGATCCAGTAGTGACCAGCTCATGTAGTAACTCCTGGGCTTCCTCGTTCGTGTCGTTGACGTGTGTCGTGTCGTCGTCGTCCAAAGTGGCGTGCCCACTATGGACGCTCAAATGAAGTTCTTATGTTTGAGTACGCCGCGCCGCGCCCCCGATAGTATGATGGCCCAGCAATATGTGTAGGGGAGAGCAAAGAAACGATGGGTGGACTGTGTGAATGATGGTTGAATGGATGGATGAATGGTTAGAAAGAGGGTGAATACCAAGATGACGACTAATAGAGAAGTATGGAAGAAAAAGACGTGTTGCGTCGAGTCGCCGACACCAAATAAATAGGTGAGCAAGAGAATAATGATGTCTACTAGAAAAACGACGCAGTTTTTTATTTACTAGTAGGTACCAAATCAAAAGCCACTGCAAATCATCTTTGTTTTATCAACAATAACAACATCAGCTGATGAAAACCCAATCAGCTGATTGTCAACTTCGTTTCAAAGATGGTTGCCAAGATGGCGGGCCGCGGAACTGACGCTTTTACTACAACCACGAGCTTGGCAAAGGTATGCGAGTGTGTAGGTACTGCCAAGGGCCGAATATAGTTTACTATTTATAATGTTACAATGTCATAGCAGTGGGTAAAGTGACCACGAGACAAGCTAGTGGCGAGACTGGATCGTGAGTTCGATTACCAGTCGTTCTTCTTCTCCTTTTCGTGTCGACGGTACTCTTCCTCGTTGTTTTTAGGGTTCCGTACCTCAAAAGGAATAATAGAACCCTTATAGGATGACTTTGTTGTTGACGCACTTGGCTTAGTAGGCTCATTTAGCCACATAGAGGTAAATTATAAACTTAATACACATTATGAAATACCTATGTATATTATAGGTACCTACTCATACATTTATATGGGAAGGTACCTTATTTTACTATACTATGACGTCACAAATGCGTAGTCATGGGAAAAATATGTGTTGTTATTTGTTTCATTCATGTTTAGGTTAGAAAGGAAATCAGGCGATTTGTGTGAACGTGCTTTTAAGAACGTACGCCAGGGGAAATATTGACACAATATTTTACAGGTCATAGCCACGTGAAATTGAATTCTTGAGGGGTTTGTGGCTAAGTAATAACAGCCGCACGATCAGGTTAAGCTACGCTTGCCGCGGTTGGTCCATGGATGGGTGACCATCTTTACATATCAAGACCCCTCCGTGGCTCGGAAAGCACGTAAAGCTGTTGGTCCCGGCTGTCATTCGTGGATCTTTGACAGTCGTTACGAGTCGTCAGAAGCCCGAAAGTCTGACAACCAGTCTTATCAAGGGGTATCGTATTACCCAGTAGCTGGGTTGTGGAGGTCAGATAGGCAGTTGCTCCATGTAAAATACTGGTATTCAGCTGCATTCGGTTAGACTGGAAACCGACCCGATTGTGTAACGTATTAATTGGAATTTATGACATAGGGTAATTTTATCGATAATTTTGCATGCCTCAATCAACACAGTGGAGCGCATTCACTTGACATCTAGAAATGTATTATTATGTAGTACCTACTGTGTTAAGCAATAAACATTTGAATTTGAATTTGACCCCAACATAGTTGGGAAAAGGCTAGGCAGATGATGATGATATCCTAACCTAACTAAAACTATTAACAAACTAAAATATGGATACGGAGAGAACAAATAATGACGTAGGTAGATCATCACACATACCGCGAATTGACGTGTAAAAAGCCATTGCCCTGCTGAAAATTTCACGGAAGATAATATAATTATAATGTACAGACATCAAGCTACTACAATCTGTCAAATTTATTTAATAGATTTTCAACTTTATCGCTACAGCTTAGGGTCCAAAGTTGATTGAAAAAATTTGACATTTCGGGGAGCTTGGTGTGCTGGCGTACTTAACATTGTATTTGAGCATGGTACACTGCGTTGTAGTGAATAATTTACGGATCAATTCTCCCCACATGACTAACATACGCGAACGTACCTACAAAACGTCACAGCTCGTGTAGGTATGAATTAACCTATTCTGATGCGCGAGCGCAAGTAACCTTGCAATGACATTTATGTATATTTGCCATGTCCGTGCGGTTAAACGTATGTAGATTTATTTTACAATTTATTTTATGTCAAAGTCAAATCATTTATTTCAAGTACGCCATTAAAAAAGGTGACTTTTAATGGCGTACTTGAAATAAATGATTGTCAAAATGTAGACAAAAAAGGCAAGAAACTCCCTAATAGCCAAATAGTTGCTCTTCCAAAACGTTTATGATTATGTAAACCTCATCATCTGCCTAGCCTTTTCCTAACTATGTTGGGGTCTGCTTCCAGTCTAACCGGATGCAGCTGAATACCACCATTTTACATGGAGCGATTGCCTATCTGACCTCCACAACCCAGTTACTGGGTAATACGATACCCCTTGGTAAGACTGGTTGTCAGACTTTCGGGCTTCTGACGACCCGTAACGACTGTCAAAGATCCACGAATGACAGCCGGGACCAACGGCTTAACGTGCTTTCCGAGGCACGGAGGGATCTCGGTATGCAAAGATGGTTACCCATCCACAGACCAACCGCGGCAAGCGTAGCTTAAACTGTTCGATCGACCTGTGCGGCTGTTATTATTTAGCCACAGATCCCTATTATGAAAAGCTATATCGTCGACTGTAGGTTCAATTGAGGTAAGGGACATAATACGATTTTTCAGGAGAGGCCGACAAAGTTTTTTTTCGGACTAAATCGCCTATAACTTTTTTTGTTATTAACCTTTTTCGGATCTGATTTCACACATAATCTTGTATTTTAGTGCTCTATCTACCTGTGTAACATTTATTTAAATAAGATAGCTATTTAAGAAAATAGACGTCCCTTACACCAACGTATTTTGTTAGTAATGTCCCTTACATTAAATTGATCTCTACGTTGGATCCAATCCAATGAAAAAATAGTGTAAAGGTCTTGTTGAAAAAATGTGTGAAGAATAATTTACATTTTTTTTAAGCTAGAATTTTTTCATATACACCATTCGAAAGAGCGCAAAATTCTGAACAAAACTGTATACTCAACTCATTTTGGGTATTTTGTCCCTTACCTTAATTGAACCTACGGTCGACGATATTAGTCTACCAATTCGAACCCTAATTGCGTAACACATTTTCAAAGTTTCAATCACAATCTGTATCATTTTGAAGGATATTTATTGCTAATCCATTGCTTCATATGTTCGAAAAATATGTCTGCTCAACAACGTAAATAACGCAATGAATGTTGTAGAACTGTCAAAATGAATGCGTTGCTACTGTTATGTGTTACGTAGTTAGCCTGCTGGACTCTGGTCAGTCAGTCCCGCCATCACCTCGCTGACTCGTTAATATTTTAATTACTTAAGGCATGAGCAGTTTTGAAAGCAATGGTGGCCAGTGTCGGAGTAACACTACTTGATGCCCTAAGCAATCCACGCCTGTAGGCCCTCCCATCCACTAGTCGCCTCGTATTTTCCCAAAACATCGACGAGCGATTTGTAAAGATTGGCGCACATCTCCAGCTTGAGTGACTTTTGGGTCTTGTAATATCTTGCTGATAAACAGTCTTGCCTTTCATGTGCTATCAAGTACTGTATCGGTGCTGTTTCTGCCTTATGGTGCCCCCGAGACGTGATGCCCTAAGCAATTGCTTGATTTGCTTATGGGATTTGCTCTAGAGAGGCTAAGAATAACTTTGATTTCGTAAGTCGGTGGCAGAAAACTAAAACTAAAATACAGATCCCAAGACACCGACTTCCGAAAATAAAGTTATTTCATAATTTTGAGTTCATTTCTTTTTGAGATCGGTTTAATTTTTTGAAATTACTTTTTTTGTTGTAATTTTTGACGTTCAAAAGTGCCTTTTATGTGACTATTTGAAGTAAATGCTTTGACTTTGTTTAACCAAAGACTACATTTTGGCTCCAACCACGAATCCCCGACGTGACAAAGACAAAGATGGACGAATAAAAAAAGCTTGCCAATATTAACACTACATCGTTGACGTTCGAATAATATTACGTAAGTATAAAAGGGTAAACAGAATTGTTACCAGGAGGAAAAAATACAATGACGAATTTGGGTATTTGCTGGCAACGAAGTCGAGACAAAAGCAACAATATTGTATTCGTTAGAAGTGGCTTGCATTTGTTTATTAAATTGATTACCTGTGACGTATTTAATGGCAGAAATAATTATTTACTACTAGCAGAGCCCCGCGGTTTCACCCGCATAAGTGTCGATCCCGTGGGTATATTATCGGGATAAAAAAAGTTATTAAAAAAAAATAAAAAAACCCGACTGCGGTAAAAAACTTAATTTATAAAAGAACTGAAAAGCTAAAAACAAGCCCATTTTAAATTAAATAAAAGTTGGAAGCAGGCTACCCATACCATTTTTATTATATTTTCAAATTCAAATGGGTCCCGCCTGCTTCCAACTTTTATTTAATTTAAAATGGGCTTGTTTTTAGCTTTTCAGTTCTTTTAACTTAAGTTTTTTTACCGCAGTCGGGTTTTTTATTTTTTTTAATAACTTTTTATTTCCAGCTTTTTAGTTTACAAAATTAAATGTGAAAGATTTCGCTGACGATTTAGTTCTTGGTACGTGTTTTTTAAGATTTGTTACTTCGAATTACTTTTAACCATAAAGTTGTTTATATTTTTGTAATCGTCTTTTAAAGCCCTTTATTTTGATACCCCACTCGATAGGTTTTGAGAAAAAAAAATTTTTGAAGACATACATACATAGTAGTCGCCATATTGAATTTTCACTAACGTCATGTCTTTAGTGACACTCGCCGGATTAAGAGGAATCGATGGACGTGTGAATCATAAAAATCGGCCCCGGCGTTTGGTCTGTATAGTGCTTCAAAGGAACATACAAACATACATACATACACATAGGCTAATGAACATATTACCACTCCTTTGCGTCGCGCAGTCGGGTAAAAACTATCCTATGTCCTTCCCCGGGATGCAATCTATCTCTCTGCCAAATTTTATTGAAATCCGTTCAGTGGTTTAGGCGTGAACATACAGAATACTGAGAAACAGGCAGAGTTACTTTCGAATTTATAATATTAGTATGGATTAGTGTTTTTGGGACGCTCTTTTCTTTTTAACCGACTTCAAAAAAGGAGGAGGTTTTGTAATCTACAATCACTTTGCTTCGAGATAATGATGAAGAAAGAAAGAAAGAAATAAAATAAGTTTATTTGACTTAGGTTAAGTCATGATCCGCCTAGCCTTGTCCCAACTATAATTTCTGGGGTCGGCTTCCAGTCTAACCGGATGCAGCTGAATACCAGTATTTTACATGGAGCGACTGCCTGTCTGACCTCCACAACCCAGTTCTTAACTTTTTTTACAAAAAAAACAACAAAGTAATTTTTCACTTTATAGTGTATTTTGGAAGTCGGTTGTTTTTTTTGTATTTTTTTTATTTTTCTCTTTTTAGTGGGTCAATTTGTAATTTATCTAACTTACAATAGCCTAATGTCAACTGCTCATCACATTTTACAAAATATTGCTTTTCCCGTTGCAGGGACGTAAATTGTTGAGGAGTTCTCCTAGTAAGAACCAGGAGAACTGGAGCTGATTGCGAAGTCACCATCAGCTCCACTTCACCATATGCATTGTAACGAGCATAAATTGCTTAGCAACCACATTAAAGTACCTAATCGAATCGCAACCCGTGAAATATTTGTCATTGAGTAGTTCCGATGGCCATTTGTGGTCTTCATCATCAGCTCCACTTTACCAAATGATTTTCGAGAGCAAATGCTCAAGTTACTTTAAAAAATACCCAAATCGCTATAGGTTTGCCTATAAAATTTAAGGGCTTCCCTCGATTTCCATGGGATCCAACTCATTAGATTCCAACTTGATGATGATAATGGGACCACCTCGAGAAAAAATTTTGTAATCGGTCCAGCCGTCTTCGAGTAATCGGTGAACATACATAAAAACAAACATAGTCGAACATATACAACCTCCTCCTTTTTGGAAGTCGATTAAAAATAGTACTTCCATTC
The DNA here is from genome assembly GCA_948474745.1 of Oligia latruncula. Classification (NCBI taxonomy): domain Eukaryota; kingdom Metazoa; phylum Arthropoda; class Insecta; order Lepidoptera; family Noctuidae; genus Oligia; species Oligia latruncula. The sequence goes on along the minus strand of OX419713.1, from coordinate 6,085,458 downwards.
ATTAAATTGTATAATGATATGCATGACTTTTTATTTATAACTAAGTTGACACAGACTTAGCGCTAAGCTCAACCAAATATACATGAATACGTCTTTGACGTGCAATATTTACAAAACACAAACAGCCAATGACGTATTTTTACTATGATGATAATACAAAGTAAATCGCTTGTTCACATCACCTATTTTAAGAACAGATATCAGTATGTCATCTTTGTCAACAGGCGCTCTTTTAAATAGTAGGAAATGTGTGTCTCATCGTACAATGTTCTTACCTAAGGGTCATTTTATTCATTTTTTTATTATTCTCTCTGTTCTGTTAGTTTTTTTTTTATGGTCTGGCAGTTTGAGTAATTTATGTGGCCTACACAAATGTCCTTTCTTTGGTATTGTTCGTCGAATCGTTGAGCTCCTTAAGTCTTGAGTTGAGCTGCACGATTTCTGACAAATGCGTGCACTGACTGGACAGGTCCTCTCAATCTGTGTGGTTCTTTCCTCAAAAGACCACCTCAGACATCGATCTACATGGTCTTCATATAACCTGACCAAGATTATGTCTGGACTCTAAAAGAGACTGTAACCTCTGAGTTTGTTTCGGCCTTTCTTCTCAGAGTAGTCAGATAGGAAACGCAGACTTCATCTAGTTTTAAAAAAACATGACTGACGTGTAAAACTGTTTGTACAAACCTACATGTACAAAAATAAAATAATTTATTATAAACATATGAGACGTTTTACCAGAAGTTGTAGGCAGAGTTCTAAGCCCCTTATAAAGTTGGGGGAAACTTCAGTGGGCACACTCCTCGCAGGACGGATGGCCAGATGTCAGGAGTATAATTATACGCTGATCATAAAAATATGGTGCTTAGATCTCTACCCCTAGAGCTACAATGTTCTTACATAACATTATATGGCTTTATAACCATACAGTTACCGCCAGTACCATATTTTTATGATCAGCCTATTATAATGTTCCCTACTGGGACGCTTGCCTGCTCTCTTCGAGAGAGAGTGGGCTGTAATCTACCACGCGAGCCCAGTGCGAGTTGGGGTGACATCTACCAACCCGCACTGGGCCCCGCGTTGTAGATTACAGCCGACTATTTGAAGCAGCTTTTTACCGACTTCAAAAAAAAGGAGGTTATCAATTCGATACGTATGTATGTAATATTATTGGAATTGCATTATATTCACATATGATGATGTATTAGGGCTTCCAAACAAATATACAAAATTTCATAGGCGTATGTATGTATGTATGTATGTATGTATGTATGTATGTATGTATGTATGCATGTATGTATGTATGTATGTTTGTCCACGCATATCTCCGGAACTATTAATCGGATCGTGACCATTTTTTTTTTATTGACTTACATTTTCTTCAACTTAGGGAACAGTGCAAGTTTCATCAAGATCGATTCAGTAATTTTCAAGATATGGACTAATACGTGTAAGTGTGACGGCCTGGCTTATTGATAAGAGCTACGGGTGTAGTGTCAAAGGGAAAACATCTCAAAACCTTGGTCAAATACTAGTGTAAAAACTAAAAATTACGAAATAAAAAGTAATTTAAAAAAATTAAACCGACTTCAAAAAGAAATTAACTCAAAATTATGAAATAACTTTAATTTCGGAAGTCGGTGGCATAAAACTAAAATACAGATCCCAAGACACCGACTTCCGAAATTAAAGTTATTTCATAATTTTGAGTTAATTTCTTTTTGAAGTCGGTTTAATTTTTTTAAATTACTTTTTATTAGTTCTGCGATATGAGGATACATTTTTCGAACTGCATTATAAAGCAATGGATTAGTAATACTTATCCTTCAAAATGATTCAGATTATAATTTATAGTGTTACGCTATCAGGGTGGGGGGGGGTCTGATCGAAATAGGGACCTCAACGAAGCCATTCTGACTTTGAGAAAATTTCTATAAAATCACAATCGAATAATTTCAGTAATCTAGCTAGCTGGCTAGCTGACATATATTATGGCAAATAATTTAATTTAATGTTCAAACATAATGGTCGACCGTAGGTTCAATTGAGGTAAGGGACAAAATACGATTTTTCAGGAGAGGCCGACAAAGTTTTTTTTCGGACTAAATCGCCTATAACTTTTTTTGTTATTAACCTTTTTCGGATCTGATTTCACACATAATCTTGTATTTTAGTGCTCTATCTACCTGTGTGTGTGTGTACATTTATTTAAATAAGTTAGCTATTTAAGAAAATAGACGTCCCTTACACCAACGTATTTTGTTAGTAATGTCCCTTACATTAAATTGATCTCTTCGTTGGATCCAATCTATAATGAAAAAATAGTGTAAAGGTTTGTTGAAAAAATGTATGAAGAATAATTCGTTGATTGGGAAGACCCTTACCTTATGTGAAGTGGATTGGCGGCGGTAATTACACCATTTCAAGTTGCTATATTGCATAGTTTTTCAGATACATTGTTGTTATGGGGCTGATTCGAAATTTGAATCCAAAAATCAGTAGAGTAAGGGACATTTTTTTTAAGCTAGAATTTTTTCATATACACCATTCGAAAGAGCGCAAAATTCTGAACAAAACTGCATACTCAACTCATTTTGCGTATTTTGTCCCTTACATCAATTGAACCTACGGTCGAATAAGTTCCAAAGAGATTGGAGTATTTGCCCCGTTTGAGGTTGACAACGTGGCAATGCTGCCAGCCTTTTGGGCACGTTTCCTGTTGACAGCGATGCGGACGAATTTTTTGATGCCCTATGATTATTTCCCCTCCGTTTTATATAAGTACGTGTAGGTACATATTATTTTTAGACTTAGCTTTTTAAATAGTTTGAACTAAATATTGGTAACATGATTCATATTTAATGTCTTGTAATGTTAATTAATATCTAATATATGAATGTTGTAAATACTTTCCATTTATTTTGAAACATCAAGTTTTTTTTAAACTGAACAGACAGCTGTGCTGCTGGGGAGTTTGTTGCGCCACTTCTTCTCCCCAGCGAAAGCACTAGGAAGTGGTGAAGGGCGGGCGGTTTGGGGGACCTGTCCTATGTAATTTTGACGTTCAAAGGTGCTGATTCACAGGCATTTTTTTTAATAAACACTTGTTCATGATTTTGAGTGATCTTTTTAACAAATAACAATCGAATAATTTTATTATTAAGTAATCTTTTTATTAACAAGTACAAACTGATTTTGAACAGGAAAACCAGTAAGTAACTCTTTTTGATGCGATAAAAGGAGTCTTTACGAGCAACATTGGCTATCGAATCTCGACACACGTATCCATATGATGTAACGTAGTGTTCTAAACTTCGGACATATCTGATGTAATCTTCGAGCGGCTTACAGTGTGAGTTTTTTCACTCACTTTCGAATGCGAGCGCGTTAGAATTTTCTATAGGAAAAAATTATAGCGCCACCTGGTGGTCACTAGGAGAAACCTAATTTCCCATACAAAATTCTAACTTGCTCGCAATCGAACGTGAGACGAAAAAAACTTGCCGGGTCAGCGGGATTGTCCGAAAGGGTTACCGCTGGCCCGGAACATAAAGGGCTAAGGAAGGAACACGGGTGGGTTTTAGTCAGTAAGAGTCTGACACTCCCTTCCGCTCCACCCAGAGCGGGAGGGGTCATTTGATGATTTCCCATCCGCAAAAAAAAAAAAAAACAAGACGAAAAAACTCACACGAAGGCCACAGATAAAAGCAAGTGCGCTATTCTGAGCCCGGACTAACGGAGTAAAGATGTCTCTGTTCGTAGATTTATGAAAATTGATACTTTTTAAGGTTCCGTACAAAAATGGTAAAACGGAACCCTTATGGTGAGACTCAGTCTGTCTGTCTGTCTGTCACAGCTGGATTGGTGGGCCTGATTCTAAAATGTAACTACCTATTTATTTCAATTTGAAACAACAATATTTTTTTTACTATTTTTAACTTTACATACTTACGCTAAGGAGCAATTCTCGTAATTTTAAGAACGTTCACAGTCTGATCTCAAGGGAAAATAGAGGTATTTTTGACAGCTCAGTCTGTCAAAAATACCTCTATTTTCCCTACATTTAAGTTTTTGACACTGATCGTCGCTTTGGTGAGATTGCGACTAGAATTAAACGTTTTTAATTACGGGAATCAGCCTTTAGTTTTTAGGGTTCCGTACCCAAAGGGTAAAAACAGGACCCTATTACTAAGACTTCGCTGTCTGTCCGTCCGTCTGTCTGTCACCAGGCTGTATCTCAAGAACCGCTATAGCTGGACAGTTGAAATTTTCACAAATTATGTATTTCTGTTGCCGCTATAACAACAAATACTAAAAACAAAATAAAATAAACATTTAAGGGGGGCTCCCATACACCAAACGTGCTTTTTTCGGCGTTTTTGCCCTGTGACACGGAACCCTTCGTGTGCGAGTTCGACACACACACAAATTCAATGTTTTCGATTTCTCCAAACAGTGTAAACTTCCTCATTGAGCTGTTTTAACCTACAATCTATATACTTTCACAAACGAATCAGCCACGAACCACGCGGACCACTCGTGGTAGACATTTTTATCTACCAATCGAATTACGAAGTATCTACGTAATCTGGTCTAGTTTGAATACCTTTCCAAATAGGGATGATCCTGTAAGTAATCGGCCTCGTGCCACGACTTATTATAATTTTGTTTTGCTTTTATCTATAATCTTAGAGGGGCCCGTGGCTAAACAATAACAGCCGCAAAGCTACGCTTGCCGCGGTTGGTCTGTGGATGGGTGACCATCTTTACATACCGTGACCCCTCCGTGCCTCGGAGAACACGTTAAGCCGTTGGTCCCGGCTGTCATTCGTGGATCTTTGACAGTCGTTACGGGTAGTCAGAAGCCGGAGACTGACAACCAGTCTTACCAAGGGGTATCGTATTACCCAGTAACTGGGTTGTGGAAGTCAGATAGGCAGTTGCTCCATGTAAAATACTGGTATTCAGCTGCATCCGGTTAGACTGGAAGCCGACCCCAACATAGTTGGGAAAAGGCTAGGCAGATGATGATGATGTTTGACATTACGTATGACGCTGTATTGGTGACGAGGCACCCCACGCCTCGACAAAAATCACCAACTCTGCCCCGCCTTTTTCTCGACTTACAATAACAAACGTTTCTTTCAATCTGTGAAGAATGCGACACACCCTTTTAGACTAGGTCTAAGTATACTTTCTTCAGTTCATATTTTTTAAATGAGTTGTATTGTTTTTGGCAGCTACATGGAATGCCTCTTGCCGAGTAATTCAAATAACGTTACGTCTTCATAAAATTCTACTGTACTGGCTGCCAAATTAGTGTTGAAAGGCAGTGTTTTCAGTCATTACTATTGAAAGAATACACACAACAATTAAACTACAGTTTTTAATACTAATCTATACTATTTAAAATATTATAAAGCTGCAGAGTTTGTTTGTTTGTTTGAACGCGCTAATCTCTTGAACTACTGGTCCGATTTGAATGATTCTTTTAGTGTTGGGTAGTCCATTTATCGAGGAAGGCTATATAACAGCGGCTATATAGCAGCAGCAGCACGCTACGACCCTTAGGAGCCGCGCAGCGTGTGACACCGCGGGGAACAGCTAGTCTATACTAATAATAAAGCTGTTACAATTATTGTAAAAATTGATGAAAAAATATCAGATTTTTGTTAAAAAAAAAACATAATTCTCAATTGAGGGCGATTGTTTACACAGGGGTCACAGCAGCGAACAATCTATTAGGGCTTCCAAACAAATATACAAAATTGTATAGACGTATGTATGTATGTATGTTTGTCCACGCATATCTCCGTAACTCTTAATCGGATCGTGACCATTCTTTTTTTATTGGCTTACATTTACTTCAACTTAGGGAACAGTGCAAGTTTCATCAAAATCGATTCAGTAATTTTCAAGATATGGACTAAGACGTGAAAGTGTGACGGCCTGGCTTATTGATACGAGCTACGGGTGTAGTGTCAAAGGGAAAATATCTCAAAACCTTGGTCAAATTCTAGTGCAACAACTAAAAATTACGAAATAAAAAGTAATTTAAAAAAATTAAACCGACTTCAAAAAGAAATTAACTCAAAATTATGAAATAATTTTAATTTCGGAAGTCGGTGGCAAAAAACTAAAACTATATAAAAAGTAATTTAAAAAAATTAAACCGACTTCAAAAAGAAATTAACTCAAAATTATGAAATAACTTTAATTTCGGAAGTCGGTGTCTTGGGATCTGTATTTTAGTTTTAGGTATGCCACCGACTTCCGAAATTAAAGTTATTTCATAATTTTGAGTTAATTTCTTTTTGAAGTCGGTTTAATTTTTTTAAATTACTTTTTATTTGGTAATTTTTAGTTGTTGCACTAGAATTTGACCAAGGTTTTGAGATGTTTTCCCTTTGACACTACACCCGTAGCTCTTATCAATAAGCCAGGCCGTCACACTTACACGTATTAGTCCATATCTTGAAAATTACTGAATCGATCTTGATGAAACTTGCACTGTTCCCTAAGTTGAAGAAAATGTAAGCCAATAAAAAAAAAATGGTCACGATCCGATTAATAGTTCCGGAGATATGCGTGGACAAACATACATACATACATACATACATACATGCATACATACATACATACATACATACATACGTCTATGAAATTTTGTATATTTGTTTGGAAGCCCTAATAGATCATCATATGTGAATATAATGCAATTCCAATAATATTACATACATACGTATCGAATTGATAACCTCCTTTTTTTTGAAGTCGGTAAAAATACAGATCCCAATCGACACCGACTTCCGAAATTAAAATTATTTCATAATTTTGAGTTAATTTCTTTTTGAAGTCGGTTTAATTTTTTTAAATTACTTTTTATTTCAGTTCCCAGTTGGGAAAAGTCTAGGAAGATGATGACGTTGACGAGACAGGTACGTCTTTTTACGTCGCACTATCTTACAACACGTCAAAGTGACGCAAAATGACGTAGGTATGTTAGATACGTTTTCGCGCACGTATTCTAACAAAAAACATATCGATGATAATGGATGTCATTATCTGTCTGTGCTGTGAAATTTAGTCATTTTTTGCGTTTCATTCAGGCGTTCGTATTATCTATGGTTGGTTGGTACGCAACACACATGTGACATTGTGTGTTGCGTAACTCATTTACTATATCTATGTACTGCTGCTGTGTGCTGTGTGTGTGTTATATGTGTGTCTTAAGTCTGTGTAAATAAATGTTTTTTTTTTTTTCTTTCAGTGTATTTTTTTTTGATAATTGATAAATTTCTACGTTTTTTAGGGTACCGTGCTAATAGGACCCATTAACATAACATGCCCACACTGCTGGGACACAGGCCTTCTTTCGATGAGAGGGAGTGGGCCGTAATCTACCCCGCGGAGGCGCGGACCCAGTGCGGGTTGGTGGATGTCAATGTCTTCGAATTGTTGGTTCTAGGACATGCCGGTTTCCGCACGATGTTTTCCTTCGCCGTTTTGAGGGCAGTAAGTAGTGATGAAATAATTTACACAAAGTAAAGCGCCTGTCTGGGTTCGAACCTACGACCTACAGCTCGTAAGTCGCGGTAACCACCGCTCAGAGACCTGGACATAGACCTGCCCGAAATATAGCTAAAACGATCAGTCCTGTATGTCATAAATATTATCGTGTTAGTGTCTAAAAAAAAAAAAAAAAACAATATGCCGAAGGTACGCGACCGAATTTCGGCATAATTACGCCTGCAATGCTATTTAACGCAACGTAATTTCAGCATAATGTGTCGTCAGTAATTCAAATAGCATTGCAGGCGTAATCATGTCAAACTTCAGTCGCGAGTCGCGTACCTTCGGCATAGTGTGTTTAGGCCAAAGAGATTTAAGATAGTGTCTTTGGTTTAGGCCAAAGTTTAGACACTTAGGGTCAGTTCACACCGAGACGCGACGCGACGCGCAGTTTTCAAGATAGAAATACAATTAGAGACCTTATCTACTACAGTAAAAGGTACACAATTCAGTGTCTACCTACTACGTCGAGCTACGCAGCGCGGCGATCGTGCACCTTTTTGTGTAGTAGATAAGGTCTGCAATAGTATTTCTATCTTGAAAACTGCGCGTCGCGTCGCGTCTCGGTGTGAACTGACCCTTACACATTATTCAATTTTCGGCCCCTATCCGGTTCCGGTCTCGGTCTGGCTAGCAGGATGTTTCCAGACCGATACGATTATCTATTCGATTTCCCTATAACTTTTAGCCTATTAGGCTATTTGACAATGTAAAAAATAAGGTCATAATTATTGACACTCGTATAGATTATCGCTTTTAAAATCGATTTGCATTAATTTTACTACAAAACAATGTATTATTTATTAAAAAAAAACCCGAAAAAACTTCATCTTTTTAAATCTGGCGCTACGTAATCGAAAACGGTCTGGATTGGCTGAACTTATGATGACGTCATGATATAGTCAATTTCTGTCTATCGTTGACAGAACAGATGACTTTTGTCTAGTATCTCGACCGTTTCAACGTTTGTTTACGTGTATTGTGACGTCACGACGCCATATTGTTAAAGATAGCGTTTTGGCGGCTTATTTAAACAGTACATTTTTATTTACTATTTTCTAAATGAAATACATTATGCAATTTGAAGTAATAGGTTTTTGTGGGCTCGTTAGACACCATTAAATAATCTGAGATGTTTATCCCAGTCAAATAGCCTATTGTAGTTGTGTTAATACTACCCCAAGCTCTGACTGATTGTCAATTAACCGAAAATCATTGGCGGCTTAACGTGCTTTCCGAGGCACGGAGAGGTCTCGCTATGTTAAAAATGGTGACCCATCCACGGACCGACCTCGGCAAGCGTTGCTTAACCTTAAAGATCGACCCATGTGGCTGTTATTATTTAACCAAAAGCTCCTAAAAACTAACCCCCTTACTAATAAACGTATTATATCACATGAATAGTTACTCACCGATTTCTCTCTTTCAGTCGTCAGTAATTTGACTTCCGAAAGAAGAAGACAAAGCGTTGTGTAACTATACAGACGCTATACAACGTTTATTAGTAAAGGGGGTTAAAGTATAAAAATTAAAAGTCTAATTAACTAAGTTTCATTTTTGATAACCCCAGAGTGATAAAACTATCTCACCTCCTGCAAAGCATTCAATTTACACATGAAAGGAATAGGTATTACATTTTATTTTATACTAGCTTCTGCCCGCGACTTCGTCCGCGTGAAATTTCTTGCTGCCCGGATCCACTCCGTCTCAAACTCTCAACCCATGCCTGCCCGCGCTATTACTGCTAATAAAACGGACGGGGGGTAAACGGAGCCGGTCGAAACCCAACAAGGTTTTGAAAAGACAGGATCCAGAGAAAGACACGTGCGACAAGGATGGTTTCATCAAGGTGGAAAAGAAGAGTAAGAAAAAGAAGCCTCCTTGTCGGAACCAGTGCGGCACCGCGCTGGCAGGACCCAACATGCTGCTGCGTCCAGCAATCCCGACGACGACGCAGCTGTACGTGTCCAGACTGCACCTCTCCATGAAGGTTGAGGAGATCGTGGAGTACATGCGTGTGAAGACCAACTGGACTTTGAGGGTCGAAAAGTTGAAGTCGCGTCATAAGACGAACTACAAGTCGTTCATGGTGCATGTTCCGACACATCATCTCGAGAAGTTCCTCAAGGAAGACTTCTGGCCGAAGGGTGTTGTGTGCCGCTGGTTTCCTGGCCGGCTACATGACACCAGTCAGCGAAACACGACGCAGACACTTCGTGTTCGTTAGTTTGTTATTTTTATATTTATAGTATTTTTAAGTTATTAATGTTGTATTGTATGTGTTTTATATAAATAAATGGATAAATACTCGTAAATAGATGTACTACTGGACTGGCGCTATCTTTTTCTGCGGGAGAATTCGCGTCCCATAAATGTAACTTTCATATATCTATGTAGTATATTCTGCCCATGCAAAGCTGGTAGATACAGCTTTGAATGAAACGTGCCGGGATCATCACTGGCTGCCTAAAACCGACCCCGGTACAAATGTTGTATCCACTAGCAGGAATTGCGCCACCAGTGGTTCGCAGAGCGGTGGCAAGCTCCAGCGAAAGAGCCAAAATGGTCTACGACGACACAGGACACCCTTTGCACGACAACATTCTTGTGCCACAAAGGCTGAAAAGCCGAAACAGTTTTGTAAAGTGTGTCGTCTCACTGGCAAAGCATCACAGGAAAGACTGAAGCTGTGGCGAGACAGTGCTTCCTTACCCAAACCGTTCGTCCCACCCGCTGAAGACCTCCCACCTGGACATGAGTTACCCAGGTTGGCCGAAGCAAGGAAAACCTGTTCAGGTGGAGATTCATAGACGACTCCGTCTTGGAGTGTAAATGTGGTGCTGTTTCACAAACGATGGGACACTTAATATCGTGTCCTGCGTGTCCTGTCAGCTGCACGTTACGGGAACTGGTAGACGCTGGTGATGGCGCCAAACACGTAGGCGAATTCGGGGCCGAGTCCATTTAGATTGCTATCGACACGCTAAGAAGAAGATTAGGTACTTGGTTTTCACTTAGCGTTCTTTCGGACTTTTTTTTTATTTTTGCTCTGCTCCGAAGAGTCGAAGCGTGATGTTAAGTAGCCTATAGCCTTCCTCATGAATTGGGCTGTCTGATCCCATGAACCCCCCTCCTCGATCCCCTGCTTGTTCGTCTTCTGTTTGAATCTCTGTCTTACCCACTATAAACTTTCTTTTGTTTTTATTCCTGAAGGATCGTGAACAACAGAAATAAATACAGGGTTTATTGAAAAACGCCGAGTGAAAACGAAGTAATAGCGCGCAGGCGATGCGATGCTACGGGGTGGCAGAACAAGAAATTACACGCGGACGAAGTCGCATACAGCATACAGATAATGAGACAAAAATGTCTATCAAATCGTATGTCACCAGTCCGTTGATAAGATACGAGTGTCTGGCTTGTCACATGTTGTTGGCGTGCTGATAAAGACAGGTCGAGACGTGGTTGGTAACCAAATGATAGCAGGAAACTAAGCCCCTTTATCAAAATTTTGGATCGGGTTATTCCGTGACACTGTTTTTGTTACGACTTTCTGGCAAGATTAGATTTTTTAATGAGAAGCTCGTGTCATGTATAATGATAACAGCGGCACGTGTAGATCGAAGGGTTAAGCTACACTTGCCGCGGTCGGTTCGAAGATAGGTGACTATTCATTAGATAGGTACTGTAGAGGCTGCCTGTGCAGCCCAACAGGATGGATATAGTCGCCGGGGTGTTTCATTCGAACGTTCAAGCGAGTGTCAAATATTTTTTTAATTAATAAAAGCAGTGCTAGAAATAATGTGGAACTGTAAAGTCTTCTCATAAATATATTCAAATTCAAAATCTTTAATTCGAGCTCTTCGCTCTAGTATCTAACATTGTTCTTATAACTAAGACGTGTTAGTAGACAACACGATACGATGGCACATGTAACTGACAGCAGTGACTTATATACGGACAGTCCACTCTGTCAGCAATCATTTACAGAACCCTGTTGGGGCTGGCCATGACTCGAGCCACCATCGATGCTGCGCGTTTGCGCATTATTGTGTAAAAACAGTCTACACGCGCCGCCGCAAACATCCCTGACGCACTGCAACGCCATAGCCCCATCAGACAAACACAAAGACCAAGACAAAGTTCTTTTAATTAAACTGTGGAGTGTGGAGCTCCCATCTGGGTCTCCACAGTACCGAGATGACGGTTTTTAAAGTGCTTTCCGAGCCACATAAGGGACGTGTCTCGGGAAGCACGTTCCGGCTGTCATTCGTAGATCTTTGACAGTCGTTACGGGTCGTCTGACTAGATGTGACGCAGCCTGGGAGAAGCATAGGCCTCTCACAGACTGCACCACAACATCCTGCCCCCCCACACACACACTCAGACGACACAGAGTTCTTTTGGTCTATTGATCCATTGATTTTACATAGACCGACTACCATCCGACTTTCACAAACAAGTTCAAATGTACAAGCTTTTGGGCATTTAATATCAGTTTTTAGACGATCAGGCGGCTGAATATCCGTAACCATTGTCATAGATATACAGGGTCCCATGGACAAATTTTAACACAGCGCTCAGTACGTGTAACTAAACATATCCAAGCAAAAAAAAACACTTCTTCTTCTTAGCGTGTCGATAGCAATCTAAATGTACTCGGCCCAGAATTCTGCTACTTGTTTGGCGTCTTCACCAGCCAGCGTCCATCAGTTCCTGTAACGTGCAGCTGACAGGACACGCAGGACACGATATTAAGTGTCCCATCGTTTGTGGAACAGCACCACATTTACACTCCAAGGCGGAGTCGTCTATAATTCTCCCCCTGAAAAGGTTTTCCTTGCAAAAAAAACACTGATTAAAGTGATTTTATTTTGACCTAAAATAATAAATTGCCGGCACATTAGTATACTTTCGTTAGCTGATTATTTTTCTTGTAAGTATCTGCGTTTTTCTTAAATATTTTTTACCACCCCGTCCTTATTTTGGTGGTCTGAATGATTTCTAAAAGTTTGTCCATCTATTTTAATGGGACCTACCTGCTTCATATTAATCAGACGACCATTTAAACATTTCCTGTTAAGTAAGATGATATATTATTTGTTACGACTTACAACTAAATCAAGTGGTCAGACCCGTTTTCTAAGGTTAGAATCGCCGTCATACTTCCGCACTTCCGTTTGCCCCTGATATTTGCACGACAGCTGAATTTATGATTTATTCATAACAAACATTATGCACATTTAATAGTGTGTGCTATATTTAGAGAGATAAAAGATGGGGGTTTTTTTTTGGGAATGGCTTCTCGCAGTTCAACCTATGAGGTTGTCGTCTGCTTAACCGGGCTTGCCTGTGGATGCCTCAATAAATTAAGGCCTCCAGACAGGGCTTAAAAAACTTAGAAACTAAGCGACTACTCGCTGAGGGCACCTCCTGTGGGGTACGGACCTCGGCTTAGGGCGTCGCTGGGAGAGGGCAGCAAGGGACAGGCTGGATCGAAATTATTTAGGGACGAATTTAAAGCTACAGGCTCAGCGGCGCGGGCTGGCTCGAGCAAGGGCGGTCGGGGCGGACATGGTTTGGGGCGTCGCGGCGGGCCTCGGCGGCGAGGACGGAAGAACGGCTGTCGGGATAAAGCTGCTGTATTTCTTGGAAACAAGCTTTTACGAACGTACTACTGTTATACAGTTTAGGTTTGATCGCATCATCTACCTAGCCTTTTCCCAACTATGTTGGGGTCGGCTTCCAGTCGGGTAACGGGGTAACACGATACTTCTTGGTAAGACTGGTTGTCAGACTTTCGGGCTTCTGAGTACCTGTAACGACTGTCAAAGATCCACAAATGACAGCCGGGACCAACGGCTTAACGTGCTTTATGAAGCACGGAGGCGTAGACAGAGTAAACTATAGACTGCTGCAATCTTCTTTTTCATTCGCACAAGAAAAAGAGAAATATATTAACGTCACTAGCAAAGAAAAGAGACAGAGTAAGAATATTTCTGTCCCTTACTGCGTGTCGGCTAAAACAAGTTTGACGTTTATGAATGAAATAATAAAAACTACACCGCGATTAAACGGAAAATAAGATCTTTTTCGTGCATAATTCAATAATAGTACATTTGCGCAACTGTGAAAATGGTAAGGTGCAGTGTAATAAGCTGTAAAAATGATGAAGATTGCCGGAATTTTTTGTCCCTTTCGGTGACACGGATACCATGACTCTATAGATTACTCTGTCTACGCACGGAGGGGTCTTGGTATGTGAAGATGGTCAGAATTATTATCTTGGATTATGGTCAGAATATTTAATATACTGCCAGCGGATTTGAAGATTTTATTAACCACTAGCTCTTTTAAGGCTAAGCTCAAAGCCTGTTAGACAAAAACTTGTACTCAATTGACTAACTGTAATTTAATATTAATATTCCAATTTTATTTTTATAATTTTTTATCTGTACGGATTTTAATAAACATGTTTTTTTTTATTATTATTATTGCTGCTGGTTTATTTTTAGAATTTTTATAATAATGATATTAATTATGTATCAAACACAATATAAATTGTTCCTGATAAATAAATAAATTATCAATATGAGTTAGCAACCCATAAACATTCAATTCAACAATGTTGAGTGATAAAGCAAAAAATATACCACCAATCTATTTATCTATTTTAAATGACATTATCAGAACTTAAAAATTTCAATAAATACCGTGATAAGTTCTGCGGGGTGAACGGACTCGTTATCGGGATTACACATTTAAAATTCGAATGTCAATGTCAAGGCCTTTTTATTCTTACTTTAAAACAATTATTCTATTTTATGTTAATAGTTGTTTTTCTTGAGGGGCCCGTGGCTAAATGATAACAGCCGCACAGGTCGATCGATCAGGTTAAGCTACGCTTGCCGCGGTTGGTCTTGCTGTGGATGGGTGACCATCTTTACATACCGTGACCCCTCCGTGCCTCGGAAAGCACGTTAAGCCGTTGGTCCCAGCTGTCATTTGTGGATCTTTGACAGTCGTTACCGGTAGTTAGAAGCCCGAAAGTCTGACAACCAGTCTTACCAAGGGGTATCGTATTACCCAGTAACTGGGTTGTGGAGGTCAGATAGGCAGTCGCTCCATGTAAAATAGTGATATTCAGCTGCATCCGGTTAGACTGGAAGTCGACCCCAACATAGTTGGGAAAAGGCTAGGCAGATGATGAGTTAGCAACCTCAAACATTCAATTCAACAATATTTAGTGATAAAGTAAAAAATATACCGCCAATCAATCTATTATCTATAAATATGACAATATCAGCATTTCAAAATTTAAATAAACAGCGTGATACGTTCTGCAGGGTGAACGGACTCGTTAAACACATTACACTTTTAAAATTCGAATGTCAATGTCAAGGCCTTTATATTCTTAATTTAAAATAATACCTACCTAGTTGTTTTTCTTGTCTATGAAACGTGTTGCCAGCGGCAACGGGGCCCAATTTTTATCCGACTGTTGCGAAGCGAAAATGAAGGTTATGTATTTAACCCGTATCTATGTATTGTTTCGCGTATGCCGCCTTGTTGGTGCAGTGGTCGCAAGCGCCACAGCCAACATGAGATTCTGGGTTCGAATCCCAGGTCGGACAGTGGTTTTCCCATCAGGAATCTCTCAGTAGGCAGTCCGTAACATATTTTTTTTTTAAGAAAACATTAAACGACCTCTTGCCAAAAAGTCATATAGGTAATGTTTTCTTAAAAAAAAAAAACTGTATAAGTTAGTATGGTCTATTTACCAAGAAAGAAGTACATGAATTTTTGTCAGTACATGAATTTATGTCCGACAGATTCGTGATGAGTTAGTGCCAAACAGTTTTTTTTTTTAAAGAAAATATTCTTAGCTCTATTAACATTATATTATGTCTATTTGGATTAATATAATCACATAAACTTAGATCATAAAAAATTGTTCAAACTATTGTATGCATGCATGCATGCACTACAACTACAACAACAACAACAACAACTGCAACTATTGTTTGTATTGCATGGTGGTGCAGTGCAAACGCACACCAAAATAACTCAATAACAACTTTGTAACCACTGTCTCACAATAAAGATCTTTGGCTTTGACTTTGACTCTGGATGCAGTCGAATATTGACTGCGCGCGGTTGCTGCGGCTGCGATGCAGTCCGTCTGATGGCAGCCTAATCTTTACATAGACTTCTATCACATAGAATAATTTCAGATTTTTCTCTTTGCAAACTTCGGAGATAAGGAACTTTACTTTGTGTAAATTATTTCATCACCAGCTGCTCTCAAAAACGGTGAAGGAAAACATCGTGAGGAAACCGGCATGTCCTAGAACCAAAAATTCGAAGACATGTGACATCTGCCAATCCGCACTGGGCCCGCGTGGTGGATTACGGCCCACTCCCTCTCACCGAGAGGAGGCCTGTGTCCCAGCAGTGGGAACATTATAGGCTGATTATGATGATGATGATGAAAGCGCCTGTCTGGGTGCGAACCTACGACCTACAACTCTTAAGTCGCGGCTGTTACCACTTGGCCACCACCTGCTCACTGCTGTCGTATTATGTACAGAAGACGCCAGAACATAAAGCGCCACTACAATAAAAAAAATCAAAACGTAATTTTTTTTTTTTTTTTTTCTAAAATATTAGCGTCAATTTAAATATATTTTTTAAATATCCAATACTATCATGATTTTAAAACACTCCATTTTTTACCGACTTTACAAAAAGGAGGAGGTACTATGTTCGGGTGTTTGTATGTTTTTTTTTTTTTTTGTATGTTTGTTCATCGAATACGCCGCCAATTGTCGACGGATTTTCAAAATTCTTTTTTTGTTAGAAAGTAGATAGTTCTGAGGTGGTCCCATTGTCACCAAGTTAGGATCTGATGATGGGATCTTAGAGAAATCGAGGGCAACCTTCAAATTTTATAGGCTCACTTATTGTTTTTCGCATATTTTATGAAGTATCTTGTGTATTTGTGTATGGTTGTCACCATCTCAGATAGCTGGGCTGATGATGGAAGGTACAACTCCTTAACAGTAAGAAGTTACTCGAACAGGCAAGGACTGTTTTAGTAAATTGTTTTGATGTTTGATAGGGCATTTGCCACATTTGGTCTCATGATCATCAAGTCATGACCTGATGCTGCAGTCAGGATAGTCTGCAGAGTACCTAACTCCTCGACAACTAACAGCAGATATATCGTGTTTAGGCTCATTGAAAAGGGCTCGATGTGTGGATAAACGTACTGTTACTGAGGAACACCAAAGATCTGATGCTGAAGCCAGGAGCATCAGAAAAAGTACAAACTTTTAAATTACAGCACCGTAGTCGTGTTTGGGCTCATTTTAAACAGGACTAATTTTAAGTTCAATGCAATGTTGACATAAGTCTGGCCTGATGCTGCAGCCAGGATTATCAGCATCTAATCTAAAAACTAATAAAAGGAGAACTCCTCAACAATTAACGTCCCTGCATCGAGAAAAGGAATATTTTATAAAAAGGCGATGGGCAAGTTGACATTAAGCTATTGTAACTTAGATAAATTATAAATAGACCCACTAAAAAGCGAGAAATAAAAACTTTTTAACAAAAAAAAAACCGACTTCCAAAAAAAACACTACAAACTGAAAAATAACTTTAATTTCGGAAGTCGGTGGCAAAAACTAAAATACTGATCCCTAAGACACCGACTTCCGAAATTAAAGTTATTTTTCAGTTTGTAGTGTTTTTTTTGGAAGTCGGTTTTTTTTTTTGTTAAAAAGTTTTTTACAGTAATATCTGATGTCCATCTTGAGCCTAGGACACTATGGAGAGTAGTAGTATTCCCCTTTGACAGATTGTAGTGGCTTGATGTGCAGCAGATGCTGGATGCGTCAAGCTGAAGACAGGGCGCTATGGCGCTCATTAGGGGAGGCCTATGTCCAGCAGTGGACTGCTATAGGCTGATGATGATGATGATGTGCTGGCGTCTGTACTTAACTAGGTTTGTATGGTCTCATTGATTACAAACAGACCTTCCCAGTTGAACCTCATTCTTATTACCAGTCTCAGGCAATCTCCTAAATGAGGCGCGCATTTAGGAGACTGCCTGAGACTGGTGATCCTCGGTAGTTTGAACGGAATCTATTGATTCATCTTCCTTTTTACGGTTATTCGTGTGCGAGTCCGACTCGCCCTTGGCTAGTTTTTTTTTTTGTTCAATTCCGCAAGCGTCCCGCTCTGACAAGAAAAATAAAATGGTCACGTTATGCATAACGCTTTTTCGTTTCGTGTTTCGACCACTTTGCTTCTACCGCAAGTTCCGTAAAAGAACTTCGTTCCAAATGCTAGAACCTCAATCACTAGCATTTGTTCCTTCACCGCTATTATCCTGCTGAGCGTGGGGTCCGGGATTCGATTCCCGGGCCGGACAAAATGTTATTGCGTTTTCCATTAGGAATTCCTTAGTAACAGTTCGAAGTTTTTTTTTTTTTTTGATGGGCATCTCGCAGTTCAACCTTAGGGGTTGTCGACAGCTTAACCGGGCTTTCCTGTGGATGCCTCAATAAATTAAGGCCTCCAGCCAGGGCATAAAAAACTTAAAAACTAAGCGACTACACGCTAAGGGCACCCCCTGTGGGGTACGAACCTCGGCTTAGGGCGTCGCTGGGAGAGGGCAGCAAGATGGGACAGGCTGGATCAGATTATTATTATTTAAGCTTGATGAGATCGGCTTTTCCTATCTCACTGCTCCGAGAAGAAAAGCCGAAAAAAGCTCAGAGGTCACAGTCGGGAATTTAAATCTACAGGCTCAGCTGCGGCGCGGGCGGACATCGCGACGGGCCTCGGCGGCGAGGGCGGAAGGACGGATGACGGGTTTTCACAGTTCGAAGTTTGGAAGTTGGCGGTTTAATACCCCCGTGTCTCGGAAAGCACGTAAAGCCGTTGGTCCTGCGCCTGAACTCTCCCCGGTCGTGTCGGATTGCCGTCCCATCGGACTATGAGAGTAAAGGAACAGGGAGTGCACCTGTGTTTGCGCACACACTTGTGCACTATAATATCTCCTGCGTACCTGGCTAATCTCCATTGAGATTGGCCACCGTGACCGAAAACGGTCGGGGAGGCTACTAATTATCATACAAATCGTAATAAGACGCGATGGGTAAACACCAATTAGTTAATCTGACAAAAGCATTAACTGCTGACCTGTCTGACATCTTGATAACCGACTTGTTGTTTACTTGTGTCCCAAGATTAGCGTGGATGTCAAAGATTAATACGTGCATATTTTGTAGGCAGTTAAACTTAGCGGATGTGACTGATAGATTATCCATAGTGTGTGACTGAGCGCGTATAGTCTGTTCCATAAGTATGTGATGGAAATGTAAACAAACTTTGTTCAGTTTAGATTCTAACGCAATCACACACACTAAAGAGAATTAGTAACACCATAATCAGCCTCTAATCTTGTACTATTTATTCTGTGCTTTAATGTCGGACTCACGCACCGAGGGTTCCGTACCATCATGTTTTTAATTTTCCATCGGCGAGGCCTATAATCGTCAGTGAATTTTAACACTATGCACTGCGGTGTAGAATATTGCAGTTTTATGTGAGCGCCATCTCTTAACCGATAGTGGAATGAATGTAACTTTTGTTGATGATTTCTGAAAAAGTGTGCTATTTAGAGATTTTGTTTTATTTTTCCTGTAATATTTACATAAACTTCTATCACATAGAATAATTTCAGATTTTTCTCTTTGCAAACTTCGGAGATACGGGGGGGAACGGTATTTTTTTGACTATGCTACCTAAAAAAAAGAAAAAATGTGTGAGAATGTGCAAACTGCGCTCTTTCATATGATACCCTACATGCCCTAGTAGCCCCCACTTCGAATTTTTCAGACCCCCTTTCAGTCCCTATTGAAAAAAATATACCTACATATATTTTGATTTCTTTCTTATTTGAAAAATAATTGGGCAAACGTACGTCATCTAAAACTATTCCAAGTTTCAAGTTGATAGCATTAGTAGTTCTTGAGATATCCAGCCGTGACAGACAGACAGACTGAGTCTCACCATAAGGGTTCCGTTTTACCATTTTGGTAAGTACGGAACCCTAAAAAGGACAGGCCACTTCGAGAGGGCGTGGGCTGTAATCTACCACGCGGTCCCAGTGCGGGTTGGTAGAGGTCACATGACTACGATTTTATGGTTCTAGGAGATGTCGGTTTCCTCACGATGTTTTCCTTCACCGTTTTCAGAACAGTCGTGATGAATTATTGACAAAGTGGAAAGCGCCCGTCTTTTTTTTTTTTCTTTTTTCAATTGGGAAATCATCAAATGACCCCTCCCGCTCTGGGTGGAGCGGAAGGGAGTGTCAGACTCCTACTGACTAAAACCCACCCGTGTTCCTTCCTTAGCCCTTTATGTTCCGGGCCAGCGGTAACCCTTTCGGACAATCCCGCTGAATGGGTTCGAACCCGTGTGTCCGTGTGGTCGTTGGTTAGTAACACATTCATACGTATTTAGGTTTTCATTTCATATCTCTTAGTCTCATACTTTGAGTCAACACAATTTTAGTCAACAATTTTTGTTTGAATAACATTATTAAATTTTAATTGAAAAAAAAAAAACAGAGTGGTCTTTGTCCCCCACAGTGGAATAATACAGTCTAGTTAGATTAGATTAATAAAATTGGACACTGACGGTCGGGCTGGTCAACAAATTCAAGGTCGCTCAGCGCGCTATGGAGCGAGCTATGCTCGGAGTCTCTTTGAAGGATAAAATTAGGAATGAAATTATCCGGAAAAGAACCGGGGATACCGACATAGCTTGCAGAGTAAGCAAGCTGAAGTGGCAGTGGGCTGGCCATGTCTGTCGAAGGACCGATGGCCGGTGGAGCAGACGAGTCCTGGAGTGGAGACTGCGTATCGGCAAGCGTAGTGTGGGACGCCCCCCAGCTAGATGGACGGACGACCTAAAGAAGGTGGCTGGGGTAGACTGGATGCGGAAGGCGGAGGACAAGGTGTTGTGGCGCAGTCTGGGAGAGGCCTATGTCCAGCAGTGGACTGCGATAGGCTGAGTTGATTGATTGAGATAGAATTGAGAAATCATCGACTACAATTATTGAGGTAATAAAAACTAAACGTTGCGTTGGTTCCGCATTTCTTTTTTGACACCGACTTCCGAAATTAAAGTAATTTTTCACTTTGTAGTGTTTTTTTTTTTAAGTCGGTTGATTTCTTTGTAAAAAAGTTTTATTTTTCACGTTTTACTTGCTATGTAAATATCAGTTAAAACATCATCAATATAAACTAGTGGGAGAAAAAAATCGTATTATTGAAGCTAATTCATAAACTACCCAAGCAAAGTTAATCAAATTTATATGGGACCACCCCTGAGGCATACCTTATACATTAAAAAAAACAATACATAGATATACAATAGCAGCCAAGCGGTGCCAAGCTAAAGTGCATTGAAGAATTGAAGACACCGACTAGAAGAATCATCAAAATTCGCATAGAATTGCCGCAGATGCATGTAACTTCGTACATGAGAATAATTACCTAATGTGTTATATACTAAATCCTTCCTAAAAGTATGTAGATGACGTTAGTGAAAGAAACATCAAAATTGGTTCATTAGTTTTTGAGAAAATCGCGGACATACAAACATACATACGGGTCGAATACAGAACCTCCTCTATTGAATTCTATTTGAATTTTTAACCGTGGCAAGCTCTTATTATCAGGCTTCGGCCACCCTGATCTGACTAAGATCGAAAAACTAAAACTATGAAACAGATCCCAAGGACACCGACTTTCGAAATTAAAGTTATTTCATAATTTTGAGTTAATTTCTTTTTGAAGTCGGTTTAATTTTTTTAAATTACTTTTTTCTGATTTCGTTTACTGTAGTCGATCACCTACTTTTAGGCATTTTAAAACTTGCCTTTAGGTCCTGTAGTTAATTATATTACATTGTATTACATAACACTGCTTGTCTAATCACCTAAGCTTTGGAAAACAGAATGTAATTAGACACGTGCTAATCTAAACACACTGCATTAGAAACGGAATGTTTTCATGCCAACTGGTTATCATAAGAAGTATTTATTACAGAATAATCCTAGATTGTAGATGGAGCTTGTGGCACGCATGGGTCGATCGCTTGCTGCGGGAGTACCGGATTAAGACTACTTGATGCCCCAAGCAATCCACACCTGTAGGCTCCCTATCCACTAGTCACCTCGTATTTTTCAAAAATATTGACGAGCGATTTGTAATAATTGGCGCAAATCTCTAGAATGGCTTTTGGGTCTTGTAATATCTTGCTGATAAACAGCCTTGCCTTTCACGTGCTAGCAAATACAGTTTCGGTGCTGTTTCTGCCTTATGGTGCCCCCCGAGACGTGATGCCCTAAGCAATTGCTTAATTTGCTTACGAGCTAATCCGGCACTGGCTGCGGGTGGTCCGCGGATGGATAACCATCTTTACATACCAAGACCCCTCTGTGCCTCGGAACGTACGTTGAGCCGTTGGTCTCGGCTATCATTCGTGGATCTTTGACAGTCGTTACGGGTCGTCAGAAGCCCGAAAGTTTGTCAACAAGTCATCAGCTGCCTAGCCTTTTTTCCAACTATGTTGGGGTCGGCTGCCAGTCTAACCGGATGCAGCTGAATAACTGTATTTTCCATGGAACGACTGCCTGACCTCCACAACCCAGATAAGTCCTGGCCGGATTCGAGGCGAGTTTACGAGTATTAAGGAATAACAGGAGAGTCAGGAAGACTGTTATAGAGGTATAAGGAACAGGGTGTAAAGTTCACTCAACCTCAATAGAAAAGAGAGGATCCTCCGACCAGACGGGTGATTAATGTCGGGCCGTTGTATCTATGCTAGTTGCGCGGTAAACTCAGCTTGCGAGATGCAGAATTTTGCGTGACGTCAGTATGACGCGTTGTCCGCATGTGGCGTTGTAGATACCGCTACAACCGCATTGTTGTTTTAAGTAGCAGTGGGCTGGCCATGTTTGTCGAAGGACCGATGGCCGGTGGATAAGACGAGTCCTAGTAGAGACCACGTATCGGCAAATGTAGTTTGGGACACCCACCCTAGATTGACCTACGGCCTTAATAAGCTAGCTGGGACAGACTGGGCGCGGAGGTGCAGGGTTTTGTAGGGTACCCAGGGAGAGGTCTGGTACTTAGAGGCTGTAGGCGGAGTTCATTGCTGATGACTGTGTAAGAAGCCTTCATCCTCTCGTAGCCAAGCCTACTGTTCTATAGCTTTCCACTGGTATAAAATCTTTTAGAGCCTGCATTTACAAAACCCTATCAAGACTCCAAACTCCATGTGTGGCAAAGCCCACAGCCACCTTTACTCACACAAATCCGACCCCAACCTAGCGTACATACAGTTCAAACATACGCAAACGCGCCACGATATGCGCACGCGGCGGTCTGCTGTTACTTGTTGCGCAACAATCTAGTACAACAGGGAAACAGTTCAAGAGGTCACAGACACAGAGTTATAAATAGTTAAACAAACAGGTGATAATGGTAAGATTGTTATTTCTTAAATCATGTAATTAGGTTAGACTTAGAGCACATCCGGGCGGCAATTAGAACAGTAGTAGGAAGTTTTTGGTCGTGGGTTCGAACCCAGACAGGCGCTTTACTTTGAGCAAATAATTTCATCACCATTGCTCTCAAAACGGTAGAGGGGCCCGTGGCTAAATAATAACAGCCGCACAGGTCGATTGATCAGGTTAAGCTACGCTTGCCGCGGTTGGTCTGTGGATGGGTGACCATCGTTACATACCGAGACCGTGCCTCGGAAAGCACGTTAAGTTGTTGGTCCCGGCTGTCATTCGTAGATCTTTGACAGTCGTTACGGGTAGTCAGAAGCCCAAAAGTCTGAAAACCAGTCTTACTTGCCAAGGGGTATCGTATTACCCAGTAACTGGATTGTGGAGGTCAGATAGGCAATCGCTTCATGTAAAATACTGGTATTCAGCTGCATCCGGTTAGACTGGAAGCCGACCCTATTACCCCAACACAGTTGGGAAAAGGCTAGGCAGATGATGATGCTCTCAAAACGGTAAACGAAAACATCATGAGAAAACCCGATGTCCTAGAACCAAAATATCGAGACATGTGACATCTACCAACCAGTATAAGGCCGGCGTGGTATAATATTCCCACTCCCTCTCGAAGAGGGGAGGCCTCAGTCCCAGCAGTGGGAATATTATGGGCTGATTATGCTTGTCTGGGGAAGTATACCACCACCATACTTTTTTATGCTGCTCTGCTAACCAGGGTTTTTGCTAACATCAGCATCAGCACAGCGTAACTTCAGCATAATTTTCAACATCAGCATCAGCGGAACTTCAGCATCATTTTCAACATCACCATCAGAGGAACTTCAACATCATTTTCAACATCAGCATCCGCATTGATCGATGCTGATCATTAATGCTGAAGTTCGAGTGGTGACATGAGCGTATAGAGGTATGAGGAACAGGGTGTAAAGTTCACTCATACTCTATAGAAAAGGGAGGATCCTCCGACCAGACGGGTGTTGTGTACTTGTGTCTGGCGGGCAACTGCCCGATGATTCATGTCAGGCTGTTGTATTTATGCTAGGTGCGCGGTAAACTCTGCTTGCGCGATGCAGGATTTTGCGTGACGTCAGTATGACGCGTTGTTCGCATGTGGCGTTGTAGATACCGCTACAAGCGCAGAGGGCGGGGCTTATAGCCAGTGTTGTTTTCGGTTGCGAGTTTTGACCAATCCAGAGGTCGACCGCGGTTATTGCGAATATTGCGATTGTAAACAAACGCTAATTATTATTCAACTAGGTACTTAGTTTGATAATTTTTTTTTTATTACCTATCGACTTCAAAAAAAACGAGTTTATCAATTCGACACGTATGTATATAATGTAATATTATTGGAATTGCATTATATTCACATAATTATGACAATCTATTAGAGCTTCCAAACAAATATACAAAATTTTATAGACGTATGTATGTGTGTATGTTTGTCCACGCATTTCTCTGCAACTGTTAATCGGATCGTGACCATTTTTCAGAAAACATCTCAAAACCTTGGTCAAATTCTAGTGCAATATTTACAACTAACAAACAAATATTCCAGTTTTTACTTGAAACTAAAAATTACGAAATAAAAAGTAATTTAAAATTGAAATAAAAGGTTGGTTCAATAATTTTGTGACTTATAAAAAAGTAATTTTTAAAAATTAAGCCGACTTCAAAAAGAAATGAACTCAAAATTATGAAATCACTTTAATTTCAGAAGTCGGTGTCTTGGGATCTGTATTTCAGTTTTAGTTTTTTGCCACCGACTTCCGAAATTAAAGTTATTTCATAATTTTGAGTTTATTTCTTTTTGGAGTCGGTGTAATTTTTAAAAATTACTTTTTTATAAGTCACAAAATTATTGAACCAACCTTTTATTTCAATTTCCAAGGAAAACTGTGCAACTTTTAGGTATAAATAAATTCATAATGGTCACTGATTTTGTAAGAAAATAATTAAAATCAGTATCAGCATCCGCTGACGTGACAAATATATGCATCAGCAACAACCCTGTTGCTAACAAGCGTTGCCCTGTTCCGGTACTTCCAGTTTGAAGGTAAGATGGCTGGGCAATTAGAGGCACATGGGACGCGACCTCTCGCATCCGGCCCTGGTGCAAGCCAAGGTCCGGGGCGAGAGGGAGTGGGAGGCAGTCACCTCCTTCTGCGAAGCAGTCATGCTAGCGAAGGAGGTGGCGGGACGGATGAGGGAGAAAGCCTCCGTCCCAGCCGCCGCGGGAGACGCTCCGGGCGTCGGGAGCCACGGGACGACTCCCGGCCACCGTAGGCGCGGGCCTGCGGGCGGAGAGTAATGGGTGGCTCACCGTCCGATCAGGACCAGGCCCGTGCCGGACGGCGCGTACGTGTTCCACGCGCGCCTCAAAGAGATGTCAGCATCGAGGAGGGGCCCCATAGGGCCGAAGCCTGAAACCTTTCGCCTTTATATAATATTAGTGTGACAAGTGTGTGCGCAGAAAGAGGTGCTCTCTCTCTTCCCTTACTCTCATTGTCCAATGGGACTGCAATCCGACATGACCGGGGAAAGATCAGGCGCAGGACCAACGGCTGAACATGCTTTCCGAGGCACAGGGGTATCACACCGCCAACTTCCGAACAGAATGTCTCGGATTTGCCTACGTGAGAAATGACACAACAAAATATTTATTTTCCTCTTATTTATCAAACGCAGATATTTTCTAAGAGAAGTGTGACTTTCAGATACCGTTTTATCTGTTTGCCACACAGAGGTTACACAATTTAAGAAGAGTCAACATTGCTTTCTTTTTTATAGTTTTATCTGGCAAATATATGTAGGTAAGTAATCTTGGCAAATGTTTTTGTTTTCGTGTTGATATTTTATATTGGATTTATTCTCCCCGTGGTTCTATAATGCTTGCGTAAGGGTTTTCTGCACATTTAAAGAACTTAATCATGGCTGTATGCACCCAAGTTTACAAATAAATATGAAAAAGAGAATAGAATACTCTTTATTATGTACACCATATAAATATAGAAACTGTACAAAGGGTGACACAATGGGCGGTCTTATCGCTAAGAGCTATCTTTTAAAGACAACCTTTGTATGGATTAAAAAGGGGAAGGACAGACAAATACTGTAGGTAGTCTGTGGTGTACCATTTACATATAAAAAATACATACATACATATAATAATAAACATGAAACAGGAGCAAAGAAAATATAACGATGATGTTTAAGGAGAGAGGAAGTGCTTTTTTATCATAATTTTAAAAGTGAACAAAGATTGAGCACGCCTTACCGACACGGGCAAGTCATTCCATCCATAACCGTACTGCTTGAACAGTAAAAGATTTGTCATAGAAACTGGTAGAATGCATTCTCAGGTTTTCCGAAGAGCTATATTTTTTTTGTGCTACTTGGGACTTTGTCATAGTAAATTAGGGCCCTGAAGTGGCAGTAGGCTTGCCATGTTTGTCGAAGGACTGATGGTAGATGGAGTAGACGAGTCCTGGAGTAGAGACCCCGTATCGGCAAGCGTGGGACGCCTCTCAGCTGGATGGACCGAAGACCTTAAGACGTGGCTGGGTCGGATTGGGTACGGAAGACGGAGGACAGGGTGTTGTGGCGCAGCCTGGGAGAGGCCTATGTCCAGCAGTGCACTGCGATAGGCTGAGTTGATTGATTTATTGATGCTATCATAGCACACAGTTCAAAATGCGTTTTGAAGGTAATATACATAACCGCACCGACAACGACTATTTATTTCTGTTTCTGTAACTGCCCGTGACATCACAGCGGGCCCTATCAGAATACATGACATTTATTTTTTAAATGTCGCAGCATCATGCTGAGATAGGAGCCTTTTGGTGTAATTTCAGTGTAATTTGTACTTAGTTTTCTGTGTATTATTTGTGTATTGTATTAGTGTACGAACTGAGTGAAAATGCGTCCAGCGGAGCGTTCAGCGTTGCGTGCAAGCGCCGAAGGAAGGAGAAGGCCGCCACTCAGGACACCTATGTGTTAATGCATCTGTTTGACACAAACGCCGCACGCCCCGCCCCGCTGAACGCTCAATTTAAGCGGGCACTCAGGCCGTACACTTACTCATATTCACGCCCACGCTACACGAGGCTACGTACGCTCTGATAGGTGGCTTGCCTAGCGCCTAGACCCTAGCGAGGTACCTTGCGAGTAGCGAAATGAAACGAACTCTATCGAATTTTGGCAACCGGCGGCACTGCGCGCTTGGCGCCTTTGATAGTCGCCTAGCTAGTTTCGAAGATGTTAAGTCTTGCTCTAGGCGCTAAGTAAGCCACCTTTCAGCGTATTCGTAACCTATTTCAAGGATCGTAGTAGGATATGAATTGTTTTGATAATTACCTTCGCTTTGTGATCCCTGGAGCTGATCTTCAGTTTCTGTTTTACTCGTAATATCTGTAACAAAGAGAAATAATCCATTAGAATAAAGATTAAACCTAGAGTCTTTATCCTGCGGTTTGGAATAGGCTTAGCTTCAATCTTTTTGACTGACCGACTCCAATCCAATAGTTCCAGTTATTGATTTAACTCGGTCCACTCAATCTGTGGTTCTTTCAAGAGACCATTTCAGACACCAATCTACATGGTCTTCACATAATCTGACCAAGATTATGTCTGGACTTTAAAAGAGACTGTGACCTCTGAGTTTGTTTCGGCCTTTCTTCTCAGAGTAGTCGGATAGGAAACGACGACCTCGTCTAGTTTAAAAAAATATATGATTGACGTCGACGATATATGAGTGACGTAAAGACGGCCCTGGCAGGGCCATCTTTAACCTATTGGAGGCCCTGGGCACATAAGGATCACGGGGCCCCTGTGTAGATAAGAGAGAATAAGAGAAACATACTAATATTTCATAACTGGGGGGCTAGAAACTTGATGTAAATCGCACTGCAAATAACTTATTTGGTCATTGAATCGGGTACTAATAATGCGTAGAATGGAACGGTGGCTGTAAATAATGTTTTTTTATGAGAGCAGGCCGGGGCCCCCGAAGATCGCGGGGCCCTGGGCACTTGCCCAGAGTGCCCAATGGAAACGAGGGGCCAGCTCCTGACTGCACAATTTTTGCCCTGACATCTTTTCACCACGGGTTGAGCAATTCTTACAAAGACAAGCTTTCAGTGACCTCAGACGCCTCTTTGAGTCATCATAATTCTCCTGCTCATAACATAACCCAATTTATTTGGGCCTTTTCTTCCATACTTCTCTATTAGTCGTCATCTCGGTGGTCACTCATCCATCGTTTCTTGGCATGATTTTTTTCTATCGTACTTAGCATATATCATAGCTAGCATGTATCATACGCAGGTGGCTACAGGAGCACACCCACACACAAGCAGAAAGCTGGTGGACGTCGTCACCCGCCAGGATGCAGGCAGTCCAAAGAAGCCATGCCGTTATTGGATGGCAGGCTAACCAGGAGCTTACTACGACTGGACAGGAAAGGTTTGCGCCTGGTGACGGGGACCATCACGGGGCACTGCTCACTAAATAAACATTTTTACACATTAGGCATAACAGACAGTCCCCTGTGCAGGGCATGGAGGCTGATGAAACCATTACGCATGTGCTCTTTGAGTGCGCAGGCTTCACCCAGATAAGGTCAGAAACCCTCGGGACACCCAGATCGTACACAGATGTTCTTAACAGACCAGGAGATTTGATCAGCTTCTGGAGGGAGGTGGGCTGGTTGGAATAACCACCGACGGCCGCCATGGCCCACGCACAATGGTCCACTGAAGGACTAAGTGCGGAAACCAAATCCCCTAACATAGAACATAGAACATCATAGGTACATATATTTTTCTGTTTTTTTTTTACTGTAGTCGATCAAATACTTTTATTGTTTCTAAAACTTGCGTTTTTTTTTGCGTTTAGGCCCTGTAAGCCCCTTAACCCACCAACCTCTACCTCCATTCAGGGTCATCCTCCACAGTCTTGTCACATCACCCAGATAAAGAGCAAAAACAATATTTATTTTAACATTACGTTATCGACAATCGAGGTCAAAGAAAGTTATCGATAAATTTACTGAAGTGTATTGTGTTAATTACAAGTACTTAGTGATAAATATTTAATTACACTTAAAGTGTTTACATAATTTAAAAAGCTAACAGTCTTAAAAGTATATAATAAGAAGGGGAAATAATCAAATGGCACCAAAAAATTCGTCCGCATCGCTGTCAACAGGAAACGTGCCCAAAAGGCTGGCAGCATTGCCACGTTGTATGGCAATGCTGATTCTTTGGCCAAAAAATAGGCCAGCCCGATGTCTCGAAATACTAAGTGGGCACTCGGGCCCCATGGTCCTAGTGTTTCAACCCCAAACGGCTCAAACATATAAGTTTCAAAGAGATTGGAGTATTGGCGCCGTTTGAGGTACTCCGCACCTGCAGCAACCGCCCCAGCACAGCTCACTGTGCTTGGAAGATGGGATGATGCAAGGGTGTCGACACACGTTGCATCCCACACCAAAGGCCTACCAATTACGTACTACTTAAGTTAATAATGTAAGGCCAACGAAAAGATGGATGGATTGTGTGAGGAATGATTATTTATAATTTATTTATTTCTTTAATTAAAACTGTTTAAAGTTTGGAGGGGCCCGTGGCTAAATAATAACAGCCGCACAGCTGTGATACTTTGAATCCTGGGGAAGGACATAGGCTACTTTTTATCGACATACTACGCGACCGAAGCCGCGGACAGAAGTTAGTAGACAGACACTAAGTTTAATAAATCCTAGATACTTCTAATAGCTATGAAACGAGTGACAAACTACAGTTTTTTAAGCAGGGAATTTCACATTCACCCCGGACTGGCAATGACCCAAATTGACTGTGACATGATAATTATGTATTTTATTTATTTTGATAACAGATAAACTTACAAAAGCGGCTTCTGGCCCTGACATACTTAGCAAACGTTTACTTTTATACTCATCTTTTATGTCTTACAGAAATCCATACTTCCATACTATTAATATTATACATAACATCATGCAAACTGAAGTGGCAGTGGGCTGGCTATGTCTGTCGAAGGACCAATGGCCGGTGGAGCAGACGAGTCCTGGAGTGGAGACCGCGTATCGGCAAGCGTAGTGTGGGACGCCCCCCAGCTAGATGTACGGACGACCTAAAGAAGGTGGCTGGGGTAGACTGGATGCGGAAGGCGGAGGACAGGGTGTTGTGGCGCAGCCTGGGAGAGGCCTATGTCCAGCAGTGGACTGCGATATTTTGAGTCCATAACATCACGCCTGTAAACACCGAACGGTTAGGTAGAGTACCTAAAGTACACCCCACATTTCGCCAGTCATTGTTATAGAAATTTCACCCTCTCCCCCTTAGGGGTTGAATTTCGAAAAATCCTTCCTTATTCCTTGTCTACATTATAAAGGGAACCTCTGTACAAAATTTCAGCCCTCTAGGTCCAAGGGTTTGGGCTGGGCGTTGATGAGTCAGTCAATCAGGACTTTTCTTTTTATTTATATAGATGATTTTTAGGGTTCCGTACCAAAATGGTAAAACGGAACCCTTATGGTGAAACTCAGTCTGTCTGTCCGTCTGTTACAGCACTCAGGAGATCGAAAGCGGCGCTAACTGCGCAGTATAGTTAGGTATACAGGATGTAAGTAGGTACCAGTACCCAGGTAAGGTAGTAGGTGTAAACTATCTATACTAATAATAAAGCTAAATCGTTTGTTTGAACGCACTAATCTCCGGAACTACCAGTCGGATTTGAAAAATCCTTTTTGCATTTGATAGCCCAATTCTTGAGGAAGGCTATAGGCTACTTAACATCACACTATCTGTCTATGGCCTTTAGGAGCCGAGAAAAAGAAAAGTCAGAAAGAACGCTAAGTGAAAACGAAATATTATTATTAGTATATTATTAGTATTATTAACGCGGGTAGGTGATGCAATACGATGGGGTGGGTCGGGGAACAGGATATTTTATGCGAAATCACGGGCAGAACCGAGTTTTTCCCTAACGAAGACTCACGTATTTTATTTATAGGAGGGACAGAAATAAAATGGCGCTCGTAATGTGGGTTCCCGCCAAAATGATGTCATCAAAATGGCTGCCAGGCGCCATTACGTGTACGTCATTACATTGATAATGCGTAATGTTGAGGATAAATATATATTCCGTGGGTGTGCACGGGATGAACGTCTTTTACAAAGTCAGAACTTAGATACTATATTCTTGGTATCCCAACTATTTTGGGGTCGGCTTCCAGTCTAACCGGATGCAGCTGAATACAAGGATTTTACATTGAGCGACTGCCTATCTGACCTCCACAACACAGTTACTGGGTAATACGGTTGTCAGACTTTCGAGGTTACCCTTTGGTAAGACTGGTTGTCGAACTTTCGAGGTTCTGACGACCCGTAACGACGATCCAGGATTAATACCCGGGACCAACGGCTTAACGTGTAACGCCAACGTCTTGATATGTAAAGATGGACTCCTATCCACGGACAAACCGCGGCAAGCATAGCTTAACCTGATCGATCGACCTGTGCGGCTTTTATTATTTAGCCACGAGAATCTATTGTGTTAAAAAACATGGACATTTAATGGTCTGAAATCGGAAGTGTGGCGATTCATTGTCTTTCTAGGCTGACCTTTAAATCCAGGATATCCATTCTAGTAATAGCAACAAAACAGTAGTCAGGTGATCACACTGACCGCAGGCCATCCGATAGTCTTCCTGCAAAGTTATGATATTTCATACAAAACGTCTATGGCTCAGGGACATTCGACCGCAGACAAGAGGCGCCATCTATGTTTACAAGTTGATAATAAACGTAGTTCGTGGAAATTGGCTATAGATGGCGTTGGGAAATAGACTATTTTTGGTTCAGTCAATATTTTTTTTGTTAGAAAAATTAAAAAAAAAAAACAAAACAACAAAATAATAACAAATAACATAAAAACTTCACAAGGTAGGGTTTCTCTACGCGCGGAATTTATCATTGAATTCGTAGCGATGTTCAATCCTTTGATTGAAGCCTTCGGCAGGCTTCAATGAAAACTGGCCAAGTGCTAATCGGACTCGCAACGAAGGGTTCCGTACCACAAGGCAAAAACGCCGAAACAACACGTTTGTTGTATGGGAGCCCCCCTTAAAATTTAATTTATTTTGTTTTTAGTATTTGTTGTTATAGCGGCAACAGAAATACATCATCTGTGAAAATTTCAACTATCTAGCTATCACGGTTCATGAGATACAGCCTGGTGACAGACAGACGGACAGTGGAGTTTTAGTAATAGGGTCCCGTTTTTAGGGTTCCGCAGTTCTGACAGGATTTTTGTGAAAAAAAAAAGAAATTTTAGTGTTGTGTTTGTGTCCAGACGGTAAAAAAAAGTCAGCCGGTATAATAATGAAGTACGCACACTTCAAAAAACATCTGTGCCATATGCTTCTACCCCGGTCACCTTTTATACCCTGTTTTTATCCAGACGGCAAAAAAGTCGGCCGTTATATACGAGAAAGATTTGCCAATATATCGCGCATAAAATGTACCTGCTACGGCCAAGAATCACGGACAGACGAGCGAACAAAACGAGTTAGATGTAATTAGATTAGATGCATTACTTGAAGCCGTATGTAGGAATCATTGATATCGAACAATAATTTGATCTACTCGTAACAAAAGAAATTTCGAAACGGCTGGTTGACACTTCCTGTGACCCAAGGGCTGGCTTTTACCTTGGCCAGAGGCTAAGCATCGCCATACAACGTGGTAATGCCGCCAGTCTCTTGGGTACATTACCAGTTGACAGCGATGTGGATAAATTTTTCGACGCTATATTTTAGTTTGTGTATAAAGGAGAATTTAGTTATCTTTACTGTGTGTATATAAATCACACTAATATTATAAAGGCGAAAGTTTGTGAGTGTGTGTGTGTTTATGTTTGTTACTTCTTCACGCTCAAACGGCTGGACCAATTTTGATAAAATTTTGTATGGAGGTAGCTGACACTCGGATTAACATTATAGGCTACTCTTAATCCCGATATTACCACGGGATTGACATTTACGTGGGTGAAACTGCGGAGCGCAACTAGTAAATTCCAATAAAAAAAAAAGGAATATCTGCATATTATTTATGATGTTATTTATTGTAACAAAGCTGTAACTACTCTTCCATACTTTTCAGAGGCTCGTGGGCATTGGCGTAGCTAGGGATTCTGTCTAGGGAGGCAGGCAGTCTTCCAGATGAAGAGATCATAATCATCATTTTATGATTCTATACTTATATTATAAAGCTGCAGAGTTTGTTTGTTTGTTTGTTTGAACGCGCTAATCTCTGGAACTACTGGTCCGATTTGAATGATTCTTTTAGTGTTGGGTAGTCCATTTATCGAGGAAGGCTATAGGCTATATGTATAACATCACGCTACGACCCTTAGGAGCCGCGCAGCGTGTGACACCGCGGGGAACAGCTAGTAATATTATAAAGCTGAAGAGTTTGTTTGTTTGAACGCGCTAATCTCAGGAACTACTGGTTCGAATTGAAAAATTATTTTTGTGTTGGATAGTCCATTTATCGAGGAAGGCTATAGGCTATATAACATCACGCTACGGCCCTTAGGAGCCGCGCAGCGTGTGACACCGCGACACCGCAAGGAACAGCCGGCCGTATTTTTTTATTGCGTTGACTTAGAAGTTTGTTCTTTTTAGGACTCCAAGGGACCGTAGACCTACGTATTTGATATTAATTTCTAAATGTTTGTAAACGCACCCACAATACACGAGAAATTACTAGTGTTCCGTTCCTAGGCAACGTTCAAAAAAAAGAAAAATTGTTTAAACTTTGTGACCCCAAGTTTTTCGATCGCAAAAAAACCCGAGCTTATCAAATTTCGTTTAATTAGTGATCATTAATTTTTTTTTACAACACTACACGATACATGCGCCTGCGCAAGGCTGCAACATGCATGACACGCCAGTTGAAAAATATCAGTTGTATTCTGTTAGTGATAACCCTGCCCCGGTTACCGGGGTTGTCGACAACCCAATATAGAATATTATCTATGGCAACATTGGCAACCCGTTGATAAGGATGGTCTGTGGCGTGTCTAGGTGATAGTGATATACTCGTAGATTTGTGTTAAAGATTCATTGTGATTCAGTCTATCAAAAAGTACTCTGTGGTTCTTATTGACACGAGCTACGGGTGTAGTGTCAAAGGGAAAACATCTCAAAACCTTGGTCAAATTCTAGTGCAAAAACTAAAAATTACGAAATAAAAAACTGGCCAAGTGCGAGTAGGACTCGCACACGAAGGGTTCCGTACCACAATGCAAAAACGCCGAAAAAAAACCCGTTTGTTGTACAACAATACCTATTACTAAGACTTCGCTGTCTGTCTGTCTGTCCGTCCGTCCGTCCGTCCGTCCGTCTGTCTGTCTGTCACCAGGCTGTATCTCAAGAACCGCGATAGCTAGACAGTTGAAATTTTCACACTTTATGTATTTCTGTTGCCGCTATAACAACAAATAGTAAAAACAGAATAAAATAAATATTTAAGGGGGCTCCCATACAAAAAACGTGTTTTTTTCGGTGTTTTTGCTTTGTGGTACGGAACCCTTCGTGTGAGAGTCCAACTCGCACTTGGCCAGTTTTTATTTTTTTATCTTGCTGATTATGCTACAGGAGACGGCAGGGTTGATATGATTTAAATCAATACTTTTTTACTGCGACCAAATCAGCCAAAATGTGTCAAGGGACTTCCCCCGACATGACCTTACAGCGCGCACACACGTGTCCAATGCTGTTTATACAGGGTTATTGGTAAAACATTCTGAGGTCATTCATTGTATTCATCACTATGAATAACTTTTACTATGGGACCAAACCTGAAATCGCGAAAAAAAATCAGCTGTTCCCTACATTTTGACGAGTTATACGAAGATAAATTTATGGAACAGCAGATTTTTTTTTTTCGCGATTTCTGATTTGTTCCCATTGTAAAAGTTGTTCATAATGGTGAGTACAATGACCTCTTAATAGGTAGTTAATGTTTTACCAATAACCCTGTATATGTAGTGTTATTATTTAATTAATAACTGACTTCCAAATTAAGAAAGATCAGAATGAAAAAAAAAATCCGATTTAAATCAAATTAATCCGATTTAAATCAAATAAATCCGATTTTTTTGATTTTGATTTTTTAAAAAAAACATGATTTTTATCAACCCTGGGAGACGGGGTCCAAAGACCAGAAAGTGAGCAAGGACAAACAATTTATTGAACTTACAATTTGTTCTTGTAAGTGATCGCTAATAATTCACAATCAGCTTGTTCAAATATCAATAATGGATGGAATTGATGTCAATGATGTCACTGTTGGTCAACGATGATCAATAGTGGGCTTGTTTGTATTACCTAGATATCCGTTTTGATAGAGAGAGGAAATGTACTGGCTAGATGTTAGATACTCATCATCTTCCTGCCTTTATCCCATGTTACTTGGGGTCGGCGCAACACGTTTTCTTCTTCCATTCTCCCCTGTCAACCGTCACGCTATCATTCACTCCCTTCTCTTTCATATCATTCCTCACACAATCCATCCATCTTTTCTTCGGCCTTCCTCTCCCTCTCCATCCATTAACATGTATATTCATCACTCTTTTAGTCACATGCGTTTCGTTCCTTCTCATCACATGCCCATACCAAGACAAACGATTTCCTTTCAACAACAAGCTAGATGTTAGATACTCATATATTCGTTATCGTTATGTTTTTGGGAGGGGCCCGTGGCTAAATAATAACAGCCGCACAGGACGATCGATCAAGTGTTACGCTTGCCGCGGTTGGTCTGTGGATGGGTGACTATCTTTACTTTATATTTCGTGACCCCTCCGTGCCTCGGAAAGCACGTTAAGCCGTTGGTCCCGGCTGTCATTAGTGGATCTTTGACAGTCGATACGGGTAGTCAGAAGCCCGAAAGTCTGACAACCAGTCTTACCAAGCGGTATCGTATTACCCAGTAACTGGGTTGTGGAGGTCAGATAGGTAGTCGCTCCATGTAAAATACTGGTATACAGCTGCATCCGGGGTTAGACTGGAAGCCGACCCCAACATAGTTGGGAAAAGGCTAGGCAGATGATGATGAGATGTTAGATACTTCAATGGTTTTAAAATCTCATTGGATTTTTCCGTTTGGAATTTCTCAGTTGAAAACCGGAGTCGGGAAACGCCGAAGCAAACTTCCGAGTGCAGTCTTTTTAGGGTTCCGTACCCAAAGGGTAAAAACGCGGGACTCTATTATAATATATACACATTGACATTGATGATTTTTTTTTTAAACAATGACATTTGCTTACTTTGTAAAGTATTATATTATTTTTTCATTGTGAATGTGAAGACGATGTGGGTCATTTTACATATATATATTTTTTTATTATTATTCTCTCTGTTCTGTTAGTTTTTTTTTTTTTCATGGTCTGGCAGTTTGAGTTATTTATGTGGCCTACCCAAATGTCCTTTCTTTGGTATTGTTCGTCGAATCGTTGAGCTCCTTAAGTCTTGAGTTGAGCTGCACGATTTTTGACAAATGCGTGCACTGACTGGACAGGTCCTCTCAATCTGTGTGGTTCTTTCCTCAAAAGACCACCTCAGACATCGATCTACATGGTCTTCATATAACCTGACCAAGATTATGTCTGGACTTTAAAAGAGACTGTGACCTCTGAGTTTGTTTCGGCTTTTCTTCTCAGAGTAGTCAGATAGGAAACGCCGACTTCATCTAGTTTTAAAAAAAACATGATTGACGTGTAAAAGTGTTTGTACAAACCTACTTACAAAAAATAAAATCATTTCATTTCATATTACTAAGACTTCGCTGTCTGTCCGTCTGTCTGTCACCAGGCTGTATCTCAAGAACCGCGATAGCTAGACCGTTGAAATTTTCACAAATTATGTAT
The DNA here is from genome assembly GCA_948474745.1 of Oligia latruncula. NCBI lineage: Eukaryota > Metazoa > Arthropoda > Insecta > Lepidoptera > Noctuidae > Oligia > Oligia latruncula. The sequence goes on along the minus strand of OX419713.1, from coordinate 6,048,311 downwards.
TTCTGTTGCCGCTATAACTACAAATAGGTACTAAAAACAAAATAAAATAAATATTTAAGGGGGGCTCCCATACCTACAACAAACGTGTTTTTTTCGGGGTTTTTGCCTTGTGGTACGGAATCCTTCGCGTGGCCAGTTTTTTATTGGATCATTTGGTTCCCTACAAAATGGTTGAGCTGGATGGTGCTGATCCACGCATCATGCTCGTGAACGGGCGCCGTCGGTTGAGACTGGTCATCTCTTAACTGCCAAGGCTTATTGGTTTCTTCTTCTGCGGGTAAAACCGCGGGGCGCTGCTAGTGTTAAATAAATCTATTTCCTACGTCTATCGCTCTATCATAGACGAAAACATTAATTCTACCGTTATACAGAGGCACAATCTATCAACTATCTTGCTTGCATATCTACCAGATATTTAAAGTACGACCATTTATCATAATGTAATGCATTGCCTCAGATAAATACACCGGATGCTGAGGGCTTAGCAACCGGTCTAGTAAGCCGAGGTGCTACAGTAAGCGGAAAGACTTTTAGAAAGAAACAAAGAAAGAAAGAAAGAAAAAAAGAAAAAAGTTTATTTGGACACAGTTCGTGAAACAAAATACAAAATTAACAAAATAAAAAAATAAAACTATGTTACAACAACAATAGTGTGTGCCTCACGGCTGCGCCAAAAAGGTTCATTTCAGCATTCATGCCAGACAGATGCTGTCTGACGCTGGTTTTCGAATGAACCTTTAGGGAAAAAGTTTACGCAAAGAAATTTCTTAGGGTCCCCACCACAAACGGACGGCGACGCCACTGGCATATTTTCTATAGGTTTCATAAATTTTATATGAATTCGCCTCGCCGCACACGGTTCACACCGGTGGCCGCCACACGCTACAAATCGTCGTTCTAGCTTCTCGTGGCGGCGTTTGTGGCTGTGGCCGGTGGCCCGTGTGCGGGGACCCTTAGGCGCGTCGGTTACTGGCAAGTCGAGGCGAGCTCGCGGCAGCGTCGCGCCACGGTCGAGGCGTGGTCTCTATGTGCCACCAGCGCTGCGACCTTTATTTTTTTTTTTTTAAATGTCGCAGCATCATGCTGAGATAGGAGCCTTTTGGCCTCGTATAGGACTTTGTTTCATTTTCCTTTTGTTACTTTTTTTTTTATTTAACTTGGATTTTTATTTTACTGTGTTTAGTTTAGTTTGTGATCTTCCTGTACGAGTAGCAATAAATACTTTTTCTTTCTTTCTATGTGGAGTCGAGGCGCGGGCCGCTATGCTTCCTTTACACAATCCAATTCATTTACCATGTCGTCGTCAGAAGATGAAGAGGTACTTGCACTCATACAAGTATACCTAAACGTACAATTTCGATGAATTTCACGTTGGTTTCAAAATCGTCACGCATTATTTTAACTGGATAAATATGTTTACGCCCGAAACAAAATGACAAAATAGCGGTGGAGTCGTGCCGCGGTCGGGCACAGCGCCCCCACCTCGACGGGCCGCGACTCGACTAGTATATGAGCGCACTGCCATTTATTAGGGTTCCGTACCAAAATGGTAAAAACGGAACCCTTATGGTGAGACTAATTCTGTCTGTCACAGCTGGATATCTCAAGAACAACTAAGTAATGCTATCAACTTGAAATTTGGTATAGTTTTAGATGACGTTTGCCCAACTATTTTGCAAATAAGAAAGAAATAAAAATATATTTATATTTTTTGCAACAGGGACTGAAAGGGGTCTGAAAAATTCGAAGTGGGGTTACTTTACTAGGGCATGTCAGTTTGCACATTCTCAAACAATTTTTCTTTTTTTTAGGCCGCATAGTTTTCGACTTTTGATGAAAAATTTAAAAAAAATACCGTTCCCCCCCTTATCTCCGAAGTTTGCAAAGAGAAAAATCTGAAATTATTCTATGTGATAGAAGTTTATGTAAAGATTACAGGAAAAATAAAAAGAAGTCTCTAAATAGCACACTTATTCAGAAATCATCAACAAAAGTTACATTAGTTCCACTATCGGTCAAGAGATGGCGCTGACGTAAAACTGTAACACCGCAGTGCACAGTGTTAAAATTCTCTGACAAATATAGGCCTCGCCGATGAAAATTTAAAAACATATGATGGTACGGAACCCTCGGTGCGCGAGTAAGTACAATGTACTACTGTATTTTCCGTTGGCATTGATGTCAGCTATTGATTTATAACGGTTTCATACGCGGACGCCATTTTGAAAAAAAAAATGGCGCGACAATAGATATGCCAGGATCCATACAAAAATCTTCAATCCCCTTCGTTTGTCCCAAAGTTCGATAACAATCCGAATCAATTTCAAATCATTTGCTTTGATCAAATGTATGTAATGTAATGTATTTCATCATTTTAATTGATTTGTTATTCGTCCGGTTTGGGGTCAATTTCTATTCAACATCATCAATGACATTGCAAAGTTGCCAATTCGATGTGACAATTATGAATTTAAAAACAATATGAAGATGAATGGTGTCTGTCGAACGAATCATGCGTCATCTGACTAGCTTTTTCCCAACTATTTTGGGATCGGCTTCCAGTCTTACCGGATGCAGCTGAATACCAATATTTTATATGAAGTGACTGCCTCTCTGACCAGCCTCAATAATTTTAATTTAAAGGTAATTTTTTCTCAAAATTATATTTTACATCCAAGACATTTTACTCCGCTTATAGTCGCACCAGGCCCTTATGACCACTGAAATATGATTTATGCGCCCTTCACAAAAGGGATATTGACACGAATTGAACAAATTAAGCTCTATGCCATCAAAATTGAACCTTAAAACATGCTAGGAAGTGTCAAAATCATTTGATCATAATCTTCAATCGATTTGACAACCAAAAATCAACCTTAATAGTGCTCAGTTTAAGGCTTCAAATCAATTGTATCCTAAAGAACAGTGCATTGTGTACGGTTTCAATTTACAAACGAAAATGGGCTCTAAGATGTAGAAATTAAGGTCGAGATTGATTGAAATTATTTAACACCTCTGGCAATACAGAATTAATTTAAAAATCAATAAGTATTTCATGGAATTTATATTCTCCGGCTTTGATTGGTACTTTACATAGACTGTTTGTTGTCATATGCAAAACTGGGGGCCTAAAAAGGCCACGTTGCCAGAATCATAAAAGGATAACATTATGAATCATCTCAATCAATCTCTCAAAACGGTGAAGGAAAACATTGTGAGGAATCAAAAATTCGAAGACATGCGACATCTACCTTCCCGCACTGGGCCCGCGTGGTGGATTACGGCCCACTCCCATTATTTTTTTTATTTTTTTTTTCGGATGGGAAATCATCAAATGACCCCTCCCGCTCTGCCCACTCCCTCTCACCGAGAGGCTGTCCAAGCAGTGGGAACAGATTGTGAACGTTCTTAAAATTACGAGATTTGCCCCCCTGACAACATGAACTTCCTTCATGTAGTATGGGTAGTAGGTACACAGATTCCAGCACATCAAGCTACCCGAAACTCAAATTTTCCCAATCGACTTTGAACCTTATGCTTCAGCGATAAAGTTGAAAATATATTAAAGTAGTTTGACATATTGTAGTAGCTTATTATGTGCTGTTGTACTCACAGGTTTTTTTTTTAAATCAAAATATTTTATTTCACATAAACCTACCTCAAAAAAAAACGCTTGAACTATAAATGAAATTCGTACCGAACGTCCCGATACAAAAAAATAACAAGAAACACATGAACAGATAAGATATATATAGATACTAGCTTCTGCCCGCGACTTCGTCCGCGTATTTCACCCTCTTAGGGGTGGAATTTCGAAAAACCCTTTCTTAGTGGATACCTACTCTTCACAAAGAACACACCCTCCAAATTTCATGTCTCTAGGAGCAGCGGTTTAGACTGTGCGTTGATATATCAACAATCAGTCAGTTTACCATTTTATATATATAGATATCTTTATATCTTTCAGAAATTACGGAAAAAACTGCAAACTTTTCATGCTTCAATGATTTTCTTGGAGTCGTGCCAAACATTTGAGCTTTCAATAGATCAATGAGAGGTTTTCTTTTTGAGTATTAAAAAAAATAGTTTCCAAGAACTCTGTAGATGGCGTTGTACTGACTACGTTACTAGGTGACAAAGCCAAAACGCTTAGAAAAAAATCATTGCGTCACGTCACATACGCTCGTTGACTGTCACTTTCGTTTGCTTTCGTTTTTCGATCTCAAAATTACATCCAAGTGAAATAATAAAAAAAATATGTGAAGTTCCGTTCCTTGCAGTAACTTACCAAGGTCAGCGCCATCTGTCCAGCGACTAGGGAAGAGTTAAAAAAAAAAAGGAAAACCCTCATTGCGAAAACCGGTTTCAAGAAGAAAAGTTGCTTTTAAATACAAAACTTATACAGTAACAAGCCAAAAAACTTTTTAACAAAAAAATTAATCCGCCGAAAAAACTGAAAAGCAAAAAATAATAAACCTTTTTTATTTAACCTTAATAACTAAGTTCTCAAACTAAAGTAAGTATAGGTACCTAAGTAATTTTGAGTCGGCGCCAAGCAAGCAAATTAATTAATTCATTAATTTCGTTGTACTTATGTATCCTACATTAGTTTAAGAACTTAGTTATTAAGAGCGTTTACGCCGAACGTCATTTCATACAAACTTTCAAGACCTTGTTTTCCGAAATGAACAAACTGATTTTAATGAAACTTCATAAGCGCAGGATACAAAGGTCTAAAAAGTTAGCAGAGAACATTTTCGAAAAATAGTGTTACAGCCAAATTAGACCGATTTTAAACTTTTCATAGAAACAGAGATTTCCAGTTATCTTTTTTTAAATAAGACATTTCGAAAATGTTCTCTGCTAACTTTTTAGACCTTGGAACCCGCCTTTGGCGTATAAAGTTACATTAGAATCGGTTCATTCATTTCGGAAAACAAGGGCTTGAAAGTTTGTATGAAATGCCGTTCGGCGTAAACGCTCATAAGGTTAAATAAAAGAGATTTATAATTTTTTGCTTTTCAGTTATTTCGGCGGTTTAATTTTTTTGTTAAAAAAGTCTTTTTTGCTTGTTAGTGTTTATGTTAAGAATTCATTAATTAATAATTAATTAACCTCCGTTTTTTTATAAGGTTCAAAACAGCGACGCGTTTGATGCAAGTTGAACCTCAGACTCCTCAGAGCCGTTCTCAAAATTATTTTTGAGGCCCACTTCATGTTCATAGTTTTAATTTTCGCCAAAAACTATGAGAATACGGAAAGTTTGAATTGATGTACAGTACAAACAAAATAGATAAGTATGCAGGATCGTCGGATATAGTTGAAGTTTACTAAGAAACCGATGGATGTTCTCGAATAAAATTTAATATTATTAATAGAAAACAAACTCTCATTTATTAAATAAAATTTATACTTATCTCTTTTGTTGACTACAACATTTTGGAACCATCAGAAAAACGTTCAAAATATAGTCGCAATCTTATCTCAGCGACAAACAATGTCAAAAACTTGTCAAAAATGTTGGGAAATTAGAGGTATTTTTGACAGATTGAGAATTTGAGACAGATCGCCCCTTCTCACCGAGACGAGGCCGGTGTCCCAGCAGTGGGAATATTATAGGCGTGAAGATGAGATCAGCTTTCTTAAAATTACGAGAATTGGCCTTCAGATATCATAAAGGAAGAAGAATAAAATAAGTCCACTAATACTTTAACCAAACCAAACGTGCCAGTTCAATGACTTTCGAAAAAAAGAATGGTAGCAGTCCACAAATATATTCGAATTTCAAAATAGAATCATCACGGTACGCGTGCGCCGCGTCCCGGACCACGTAGACATTCTGTTCGATTTTTAAATTGACTATTGTTCTTTTGTTTGGATTTTGTGGTTTCTGTCACTTGAGAGATCTTCTTGGATCTCTGTAGAAAGTAATTATGAAAAAGAATACAGATCAGGGCAACATCAATGATTTCAAAAGTAAGGATACGCCCGTCTGAACATTTTACATAGAAGTTCTTCGTTCGAAATTCGAAGTTCGCGCGCACCACTGTCAACTGAGTCGCGTTGGCCCTAAAACCGTCATTTTAGGGCCAGCGCGTTGGTGCCATTTAGTCGCGCCGTTAGCCCGGTCCTTACGCTAGTAATATATATGTCAATAGCAACATGGCACAAGTGTGCTGTGTAGCCCTACCTTTAGCAGTACAGGCTGGTTATAATTGCCGGTGTGTTCCATTCGAACGTTCAAGCAATTGTCAAATATATGGTTGTTTCAGTAGAGAAGATTCATAGACGACTCCGCCTTGGAGTGTAAATGTGGTGCTGTTCCACAAACGATGGGACATTTAATATCGTGTCCTGCGTGTCCTGTTAGCTGCACGTTACAGGAACTGGTGGACGCTGGTGATGGCGCCAAACAAGTAGCCGAATTCTGTGTCGAGTCTATTTAGATTTAGATTAGATATTTAGATTTGGGAAGTCCCATCTGGACCTCCTCAGTACTCAGCATTGGGTGGGACAAAGTTGCCAATGACGATAATGAGGATTTGTGTGAGTGTGAGTCTTCTGTGCACATATCGAAATAAGGGCAACTAAGCTTAATTTTATCGACGGAAAAAATATTTTAAAAAATCTAAAAAAAAATATTTTTGTAGCATTTTAAAAATTATTTTTCGCTGCTGTGACCCCTGTGTAAACAATCGCCCTTCAATTGAGAATTATGGTTTTTTTTAACAAAAATCTGATATTTTTTCATCAATTTTTACAATAATTGTAAAATTAATTACTCAATAAAAGCCCCGATTACCTACCCTTTTTGATTAGTTTAAATTATTCTCCATCGTATAAGATTTCTAAACGTAAAAATGCCATGTTTATAACTCAATCACAACATTTCCTATCAACTGTTAAAGAAAGGCCTTGCAATCACCATACTTTAGCAGGTAAAGATCCCTTTATATTTTTTTATTTTTTTCAAATAATTTTTTCTTACGATAAAATTAAGCTGTTTTCCCTCATTTCGTTATGTGCACATTATGAAGACTCACACTGTATTATACAGATAAGGCTGCCATCAGACGGACTGCATCGCAGCAACCGCGCGCAGTCGATATATTCAACTGCACGTTTCGGGGGACTGTCTTTTGTAATTTTGACGTTCGAAAAGTGCTGATACTCAGCCTAGTTTGAATAAATTAATGACTTTTGATTTTATCACTACTGCTCTCAAAAACGTTGAAGGAAAACATCGTGAGGAAACCGGCATGTCCTAGAACCAAAAATTCGAAGAAATGTGACATCTGCCAATCCGCACTGGGCCCGCGTGGTGGATTACGGCCTGCTCCCTCTCATCGAGAGGAGGCCTGTGTCCCAGCAGTGGGAACATTATAGGCTGATTATGTATGTATGATTTGATTTGAGTCAACAAGGTCAATTGACTGAATTGCTCGACAATAGTATGCAAATAAACGAATGATTGACTCACTCCGAAACTACAGGATAAACAAGTACGATTCGGACTCGCGCACCGAGGGTTCCGTACCAAGTAGGTATGTAAATAGTTTATTACGGGAATCGTGTCTCGAATATTTTTACCCTGTTTTTTGGGTTCCGTACCAAAATGGTAAAAACGGAACTCTTATGGTGAGACTAAGGGCTATATTTCACCGGGACACCATGGCGGCGCAACCAGTCGCCGCTACCAACAAAATGTATGGTTGGTTGCGCAACCGCTTGGACGCCTGGTGAGATACCCACCATAAAGCTGTGTATATTTTGCTGGCAGCGTGACCGGTGGTTGCGCCGCCATGGTGTTCCGGTGAAATATAGCCCTTAGTCTGTCTGTCTGTCACAGCTGGATATCTCAAGAACTACTAATGCTATCCACTTGAAATTTGGAATAGTTTTAGATCAGATTACAGGAAAAATACACTTTTTCAGAAATCATCAAAAAAAGTTACACTAGTTCCACTATCGGTCAAGAGATGGCGCTGACATAAAACTGAATATTCTACACCGCAGTGCACAATGTTAAAATTCTCTGACAAATATAGGCCTCGCCGATGAACATTCATTTTCTCGGAGCGCGAGACCGACTAGCTGAAAGAAAGAAAGAAAGAAAAAGTATTTATTGCGACTCGTACAGGAAGATCACAAACTAAACTAAACACAGTAAAATAAAAATCCAAGTTATATATATATTTAAAAAAAAAAAGTAACAAAAGGAAAATGAAACAAAGTCCTATACGAGGCCAAAAGGCTCCTATCTCAGCATGATGCTGCGACATTTAAAAAAAAAATAAAGGTCGCAGCGCTGGTATTCTGATAGGGCCCGCTGTGATAGCTCTTGCCCGGTTTTCTTCTAATAACAGTCATAACACCCACAAGTACCAAGATTTGCGATAGTGTGAAAGAGATAAACACGTGAAGTTTAGCAATAAATAGATTGTGTATGAACTGTCGCGCTGACCTTGTCGAGATCACGTGTGCATCTGCATCCATGCATTGGGTGAGAGCCACGTTTTCAATAAAAAATAAAACGTTGATAGTGGAGTGTATTTTTTACCGACTTCAAAAAAGGAGGTTATCAATTCGATACGTATGTATGTAATATTATTGGAATTGCATTATATTCACATATGATGATCTATTAGGGCTTCCAAACAAATATACAAAATTTCATAGACGTATGTATGTATGTATGTATGTATGTATGTATGTTTGTCCACGCATATCTCCGGAACTATTAATCGGATCGTGACCATTTTTTTTTTATTGGCTTACATTTTCTTCAACTTAGGGAACAGTGCAAGTTTCATCAAGATGGATTCAGTAATTTTCAAGATATGGCCTAATACGTGTAAGTGTGACGGCCTGGCTTATTGATAAGAGCTACGGGTGTAGTGTCAAAGGGAAAACATCTCAAAACCTTGGTCAAATACTAGTGCAAAAACTAAAAATTACGAAATAAAAAGTAATTTAAAAAAATTAAACCGACTTCAAAAAGAAATTAACTCAAAATTATGAAATAACTTTAATTTCGGAAGTCGGTGGCATAAAACTAAAATACAGATCCCAAGACACCGACTTCCGAAATTAAAGTTATTTCATAATTTTGAGTTAATTTCTTTTTGAAGTCGGTTTAATTTTTTTAAATTACTTTTTATTTAAATGATTAAGTATATTATTATTTTGTGCCTACATTTTTGAGAGAATAATAGAATTTAATTGTTACCGACTTCAAAAAAAAGGAGGTTATCAATTCGATACGCATGTAAGTAATATTATTGGAATTGCATTATATTCACATATGACAATCTATTAGGGCTTCCAAACAAATATACAAAATTTTATAGACGTATGTATGTATGTATGTTTGTCCACGCATATCTCCGTAACTATTAATCGGATCGTGACCATTCTTTTTTGTTGGCTTACATTTACTTCAACTTAGGGAACAGTGCAAGTTTCATCAAAATCGATTCAGTAATTTTCAAGATATGGACTAAAACGTGAAAGTGTGACGGCATGGCTTATTGATACGAGCTACGGGTGTAGTGTCAAAGCGAAAACATCTCAAAATCTTGGTCAAATTCTAGTGCAACAACTAAAAATTACCAAATAAAAAGTAATTTAAAAAAATTAAACCGACTTCAAAAAGAAATAAACTCAAAATTATGAAATAACTTTAATTTCGGAAGTCGGTGGCAAAAAACTAAAACTATAAAATACAGATCCCAAGACACCGACTTCCGAAATTAAAGTTATTTCATAATTTTGAGTTCATTTCTTTTTGAAGTCGGTTTAATTTTTTTAAATTACTTTTTATTTTTATTACTTTATCTTGGTACTTATATACTTGCTGGGCCCCGCTGTTTCATCCGCATAAGTTTCGATCCCGTGGGAAAATTGGGATAAAAAGTATCGTATGTGTTAATCCAGGGTGTCAGCTACCTCCATACCAAATTTTACCAAAATTGATCCAGCCGTTTGTAGCCAACAAACATACAACCGGTCATATAATATCTCCTTCTTTTATTTAGCTATGACCGCGATAAATATTATTGTGTAGAATTTAGTCAAATTTTAATAGAGAAACACGTTTTTACTCAATTCAATTCAGTTTTCTCGCAATTTTACACTGTTGCTTGCGGAAAAAACGCTGATTATAGAATGTACTTAACCATTTTGGGCTGAAGCCAACTTTTTACTTACGTAAAATAGTTAAATGTTTATTATGTTTATATACTAGTTTAAACATCTGTTTACAAGCTGATTTGACATTCATAGTTCAGACATTTTGAAAGCTACGTGAGTGGGTGAGTCTGATGGGTGTTGCTACATAGCTATATACGTTTGGATGTTATTCAAACATTAAACTACATACATACATTAAACTTTCAGCATTACTTCGCATAGAAATACAGTTTTTATCACATCTATTCAAAAAGAACTAGTGTATTCTTTGTAAACAGGGACTAAAAAAATAGCTCTTTAATCCCTAGAGACTAAAAATGATTTGAATTTGGAATGTGGATATTGTTAGTAAAAGTTCCAATCACCAAAGAGATCAATCACGAACATTGTGCGAACAAGTAATAGGCTGTATGATAAGGCAAACGCGCGCGAGCCAAATTAAAATGAAAGTTTGTGAAAAAATAAAAAAACGCGCGAAAAGCATTCTGCCTTCGTTCGTAATTGTTTACTTAAAATTGTATGTAAATATGTAGGGGTTCTACAACGCAACATGCGAACAACGCGTCATACTGACGTCACGTAAATTCTGCATCGCGCAAGCAGAGTTTACCGCGCAACTAGCATAAATACAACGGCCCGACATGAATCATCGGGCAGTTGCCCGCCAGACACAACACCCGTCTGGTCTGAGGATCCTGCCTTTTCTATAGAGTATGAGTGAACTTTACACCCTGTTCCTTATACCTCTATAACTAAATAAACGAACTATTCTTATTCATAGGTCGCACCGCACTTACTTATTTTTTCATAGAGAGTGGTAAAAGTAGTGTCCACCTCGGGAGCAACACTATTTTAAGCTCGAGTGACGTAGTTTGAATCCATCGCTGCGCTCTGGGTTCAAAGAAACTCTCGCCTTCAAAATAGTTGTTTGCTCCCTTGGCAAACAATGTACTTTTTCACATCAGTATTCTACACTATCCAAGCATAAACATAGCATAATCAGCCTATAATGTTACCACTTCTAAGACACAAGCCTTCTCTCAGTGAGGGCGTCGTCGGCCGTAACACTACGCGGGCCCAGTGCGGGTAGGTAGATGTCACACGTCTTCGAATTTTTGGTTCTGGAACATACCGGTTTCCTCACGATGTTTTCCTTCACCGTTTTGAGAGCAGTCGTGATGAAATAATTTACACAAAGCAAAACGCCTGTCTAGGTTCGAACCTATTATACGACTTCCAATCCACCTCGTAAGTCGCGGCTGTTACCACTACGCCACCACTGCTCTCTGTTCTGTTATTTATACTAGCAGCGTCCTCTTATATTTAATTTAATACCGTTTTATCCCAAATAAAATTTGAAAAAAATGCACAATTTCGCTAATAATAATGTTTTTTGTTTACTAAACAAACGCCCCAATCACCTGACCCGATACGCATGCGCCACATGATCACATGCATAGCCCATCGGCCATACAAATGTAGCCTATAACAATATCAAGGCTATATCAACAATTTAGTTCAAAACAATGGACAAGGCTGTAATTAAAATGGACCGCTTATCAGTAAATATGCCGTTATCAGTAAAGGGTGACAATAGTGTTGCACATTCACTTCTCGACCCCAGCTATAAAATACCTTCCACGAGCAGTGCCAGATTAGCTCATAAGCAAATTAAGCAATTGCTTAGGACATCACGTCTCGGGGGCATCATAAGGCAGAAACAGCACCGAAACTGTATTTGCTAGCACATGAAAGGCAAGGCTGTTTATCAGCAGGATATTACAAGACCCAAAAGTCACTAGGACAGTAGCTAGCGATGTGCGCCAATTTTTACAAATCGCTCGTCGTTGTTTTGAAAAAATACGAGGCGACTAGTGGATAGGAGGACCTACAGGCGTGGATTGCTTAGGGCATCAAGTAGTCTTAATCCGGCACTGTCCACGAGTTATTCAATCTACCTAGTCTTTTCAATTATAATCCTTCAGAGCGGATTTCAGCCATGGCGGCCAACCTCACCAGAAACTAGCCTTCGGCGCGGGAGACATTGCAGTGATCAAGTGTGTGCGCAGACACAGGTGCACTCTCCCTTCCCTCACTCTCATTGACCGATGGGACGGCACGCAATACGACACGACCGGAGGGAGATTAGAGTTAGCAACGCTTGCCGCGACCGGTCAGTGGATGGGCTACTATCTATTACCTCTCCGTGCCTCGGAAAGCACGTTAAGCCGTTGGTCCCGGCTGTCATTTGTAGAACTTTGACAGTCGTTACGGATAGTCAGAAGCCCGAAAGTCTGACAACCAGTTTTACCAAGGGGTTTACCCTGAAATCGTCTTTTTCAAGCTTCAATATTTCCTTGAATACAAAAGACCCATCAAAATAATTTATCAGCTGTTTGTAGCCGTACTTACATATCAAGTCCACTGCTAGACAGTATAAAGGCAAAACCGTAAAAAAGAAAATCCAAGATGGCGGTTGCAATTTTTTTTATCATGCGTGTCGTTTTCGTGGTTTTCGAGGATGCTGAAGCTAATAGTGAGGTCAAAAAGAAAATCCTAGATAGCGGTTGCATAATATTTAAATTTCTTCGTCATGGGTGTCGTGTTCATGGTTTTCGAGGGTGCTGAAGCTATTAATAATTAGTATACTGTAGACAGCACTGTATATAGTGTACTAATTATACCTACTTAAGACAAAGCCTACTCTCACATTGAAAGACTCTCTGTCCTCGCTTATCTCGATGTCACTGCACCTGCTCACAGCATCATAACAAAATTTATCTTAATTCAATTATTTATATTTAATGTACCATTCAATTTAGTCAAGATAAAAAGGTCACGACATTTTTAATTAAATCTTTGCGCGTTCGTTGACACTATTTCGAAGAAAGGAAGATTCCTAGTGGCGATATAAGCTCGAATGGTAAATAGGTTGGCTTGACTTGAAGATGTCATAATGCAAAACTTATTGTATCATAAACACAGTAAACACACCCACACACCCCCACACCCCCCCCCCACACACATACACACTTCACCCCACCTCCACTCTACATTTATACTACATAGTAACCTCCAAATAGAGTCTATACTCTTTTTATTCCTTTTTGAAATGTTTGTAATTCTTTTATAATTATTAATTAGCTTTCTTTGGGAAGTCTGGAACAATGTCTTTGTATATTATTTTGAGTTGGGCGTTGATAGCTGCGCCACAGTATCTTACTTTTGTAGCTATATTCGTTTTCCTTTGTAAATTGTAAACTTAAGTTGTACCAAATATTTTTTTTTTTATGGATTATGTAGGTATGTCAGGGGACGGGCTTCACAGGATCAAATTAAATTAGCTTACGAAGCTCTGCAGATGTGATGACTGTCGATTTCTAAACTACTAGGATATATTTTATGTTAAAGGGGGAAGCGCTAAGGTAGCCCGCAAAATTCCAATTTTCTTACGTTTTTTGCAATTTGCTGGTCAGTTTTAAGCTGTACGTTGATTAAAATATGATTCGCGACCGTAACAAATATGTATTTACAGAATTATAATCATTAAAGTCTTCAACACAACTCTCTTAAGACCAAGTAATCCCATTGAATGACTATTTCATGAAATCTTAACATTTTGGGATTATACTAACTTAACAAGTTGTATTACTGATTCTAGATCAGAAGATATTTGTAATCAATGATTTAAGCATGTGGGATCATCATCATCTGCCTAGCCTTTTCCTAACTATATTGGGGTCGAATTCCAGTCTAACCAGATGCAGCTGAATACCAGTATTTTACATGGAGCGACTGCCTATCTGACCTCCACAACCCAGTTACTGGGTAATACAATACCCCTTGGTAAAGTAAGACTGGTTGTCAGACTTTCGGGTTTCTGACTACTCGTAACGACTGTCAAAGATCCACGAATGACAGCCGGGACCAACGGCTTAACGTGCTTTCCGAGGGGGTCTCGGTATGTAAAGATGGTCACCCATCTACAGACCAACCACGGCAAGCGTAGCTTAACCTGATCCATCAACATGCGCGGCTGTTATTATTTAAACAAAAAATAAAGGCTAAAAACATAGCCCCCCTTCTGACGCAGTCGGGTAAAAATAAATAAATCACTTACCATGTATTTACAACTTCATATCATGACGGCTCTTGTTCGACGGTAATCTGAAACAAAACAATACAGTATTTTATTACATTATTCACGATTGTTACTCATACATTTTCAACAAATAAATAACATGCCATCGCGCATTGATGGCACTTGTCATTTATTTAATATTATTGAACACTAATTAATACCTATATTGATTGCGCCTCTTTTTGTAAACTTAAAAAAAAAAATTTTGGGGTCCTAAAAATAATAATAGCCAAGTAACTGCGACCAACTTGGATGTAGCGCTCGACGCGCTCGCCGGCCGCCCCCGCCGCGGCACCGCTCGCTTCACTCGCTCAGCTCGCGCGCTGTTGGTCACAGTTCTAACCTAACCCAACCCATTTCTAAATCTGTCAAAAATATCTCTAACATTTTCGACATTGATTGTCACTGAGATGAGACTGCGACTAGATTTTGAACATTTTTAAATACGGGAATTGGCCTTCTGATCAGTCTCAATCTGTCAAAAATACCTCTACTTTCCCTACATTTATGACATTTGTATATCGCCGAGATGAGACTATAGAGGTATAAGGAACAGGGTGTAAAGTTCACTCATACTCTATAAAAAACGGAGGATCCTCCGACCAGACCCGTGTTGTGTCTGGCAGGCAACTGCCAGATGATTCATGTCGGGCCGTTGTATAGTGTAGTTGCTCGGTAAACTCTGCTTGCGAGATGCAGGATTTTGCGTGACGTCAGTATGACGCGTTGTTCGCATGTGGCGTTGTAGATACCGCTACAAGACTGCGACTAGATTTTGAACGTTTTAGATTACAAGTTACAACAAATGGCCTCCATTTGTTTACTTTTTCATCAAATACTTTTGGACAAGATCAAACAGACAAACTTTCACGTTCATCAAAATGGAAATTGACAACATGGAATTGAGTGAAGTAGCCATAAAGTAGCACACACGAACAACGCGCAAAAAGTTATAGCACACTCCATGAGCGCCTCAGATGTTTTCTCTTCCGTGTTTAAAGATTCGATCACCGTTGCCTTACGATTAGGGTTGCCATTTAGAAATTTGAAAAAGTCCTGACAAAAAGATATTTCAGTCACAAAATCCAAACACTAACCAATTAGTTACAGTGGTAGGCATGGTAGCAGATGCTCGCGAGGGGGATCAGGTTGCGGGGATCAAAAAATAAAGTGCGCTGAAAAATATAACAAGGCAAAAACGACGAAAAAAACAAGTTTGTTGTATGGGACCCCCCTGAAATATTTATTTTATTCTGTTTTCAGTATTATTGTTATAGCGGCAACAGAAATACATCATCTGTGAAAATTTCAACTGTCTAGCTACTACACACAACACTATTTTTCGAAAATTTTGTCTACTTACTTTTTAGACCTTTGTATCCTGCTTATGCGTATGAAGTTTCATTAAAATCGGTTCATTCATTTCGAAAAATAAGGGCTTGAAAGTTTGTATGAAATGCCGTACGGCGTAAACGCTCTAAATTCGTATCAATCAAAATATTTATTTGCTAGAATATGGTACATAGGGTGTTACAATGAATTTGTTTCAGCATATCCTGCCATAACATGGCGTGCAAATGTCACAATCAGCGATGTCAATTACTCTAGCTTACAAATTACAGGTTCTATTGACTTGTCTTATAAATAGTCCTTAATGGTATAATATCTTTTAGATAGTAATAGTTTGAAAAGTACTTTTCAAACTATAACTATTCGGCTATTTGGCCTGTCCGTACTTGTTTCATATAAATTGTAGTTCCTCTTAACAAAAATACATATTTCAAAGATATATAAACATGGCAAAGGCAAATGTGACGGCACGGTTGGCGCAGTGGTTAAGCGATTGACTGCTGCGCTGCGTGTCGCGGGTTCGATTCCCGCACGGAACAAATATTTGAATGACCTACAAGTAGTTGTTCCGGGTCTGGCTGTTTGTGTGTGTGAGTTTAAATGTTTGTAAACGCACCCACGATACAGGAGAAATTCCTAGTGTGGGGCAACGTTTTTCAAAAAAAAAAAAAAAAAAGTAGAATATTAAGTCTTTGAAACAGTGGCTTACAGCTGTCTAAAAAGTGAGCTCCACAAATTTAGATAGTATCATTAACATACGTAGATCATTAACATTATTGATCGTCCCAGGGGAAGAACTGTTATCAGACCAACACGAACTTCCTATCGGTTCGATAACATTATCATGTGTCACGTTATAATATATTTTTTTGATAAAAGACCGAATTATCACAATGATACATCCTAACATTACACTAATATTATAAAGGCGAAAGTTTGTGAGTGTGTTTTGTACGTTTGTTACTTCTTCACGCACAAACGGCTGAACGGATTTGGATGAAATTTGGCACACAGATAGTTTATAACCAGGATTAACACATAGAATACTTTTTATCCCGATATTCCCACGGGATCTACACTTATGCGGGTGAAACCGCGGGGCGCTGCTAGTTTACTTTAATGATGCCGGCCATACACGATACCTCCTATCGTCCAATCGGCATGACGCTACCGATTGGATCAGTTAGAACTGACCGTGTGTGGGAGTGGAAAGGCATGACAGTTATACTTGACGGCAAAATCGAATTTCGATTCTTTTGGCTTGATCATTCCGATTGGACGGTGCATGGCGGTCTCGCGATCGTCAGTTCAGTTTGGTCAAGATTTTTGCCGGTGGTGGACGTCGTGCGCGCGCTCTCAAGATGTCGCATAATAATTACAATAATCTTGAGGCGTAGCCCTCAATTCTTTTAATAAATTTGTATGGGTAAACTGTTTTCTTTTCATTAGCCACTGTTTGCACCACTCTGCTGGATCTTTTCTTTTTTTTGTTTCATTTTTACGAGTAAAATGCCCAAAACGGTTAAAACATCGTCGTCTGTCACCGGTGACGCCATGGCTTCAACTGAACGTCGCTGCCGATTGGACAATTTAAACTGATCGTGTGTGGTGTATATAGACGAACTGCAGATTGGATCAAGCCTGCAGCGTCATGCCGATTGGACGATAGGAAGTATCGTGTATGGCCGGCATAAAATCAGCCTAGTAACCACTTTGTAACTATGGGCCAAAAAACACACACGATAAGACGTCGCATCCAGACGCGTTGCGACCGACCATTAAAAAAATATGTACCTATAAGTAGATAATGCAAAATAAGATTAGACAACAGTAAGCGTTTCGAACCGACATACTATCGAACTAATAAATTACCGAACTAATGAGCAATCGCTGTAGGGTTTTTCGCAACAGGATTTTTCGCACAAACGTTACATCGCACCAATAAAGCATCGATGCAATAAAACATTGTACAACTGAATTATCTACACACCGTGTTCGATATAATACGGCACGGTTGGCGCAGTGACTACTGCGCTGCGTGTCGCGGGTTCGATTCCCGCACGGAACAAATATTTGTATGACCTACAAGCAGTTCCGGGTCTGACTGTTTGTGTACGTGAATTTAAATGTTTGTAAACGCACCCACAATACAGGAGAAATTCCTAGTGTGGGGCAACGATTAAAAAAAAACATCGAATCACCAACTTTCGAAATCAAATAGGGAACCCAATGTAAGGTACCTAACGTAATGGTCAATATCGTAATAAATACGTTAACAAATGTAAGACCGTTACTAGTTTACTAGTGGATAGGGGGGCCCACTGGCGTGGATTGCTTAGGGCATCAAGTAGTCTTAATCCAGCACTGGTAATAGGGTCCAATTTTTACCCTTTGGGTACGGTACCTTAAAAAAAAAGATGCGTTCAGATTTTATACATTTCTATGGTTCAGTAGCTAAATCGAGCTTCTGAAAAGCGACTACCTACCCGCCAATACTAATTTTTTTTGGGTTCCGTACCCAAAGGGTAAAAACGGAACCCTATTACTAAGACTTCGCTGTCTGTCCGTCCGTCCGTCCGTCCGTCTGTCTGTCACCAGGCTGTATCTCAAGAACCGCGGTAGCTAGACAGTTGAAATTTTCACAAATTATGTATTTCTGTTGCCGCTATAACAACAAATACTAAAAACAAAATAAAATAAATATTTAAGGGGGGCTCCCATACAACAAACGCGATTTTTTTGCCCTTTTTTGCTTTATATCAATAATGGCAACAGGTAGGCACTTGAAATATTCACAAAATACTCAGTTGTATTTTTACTTTAATAATAAAATTAAAATAAAATAAATATTTAAGGGGGGCTCCCATACAACAAACGTGTTTTTTTTGCGGCGTTTTTGCCTTGTGGTACGGAACCCTTCGTGTGCGAGTCCGACTCGCACTTGGCCAGTTTTTTTTTGTATCATGTTCTGCTACTTATCTATCATTCGAAATCGGTGTACAGCAGTTACATAACAACGCGTTTATTTACTTTCTTTAATGTCTGCTTGTCTGTTTGACGTATTCCACATTGGGCACCCGCTTAAATCGCACCTAAGTGAATGTGCCGCTGTGTGTCAGGTGCATTCACTCAGCGGGTGCCCAATGTGGAATACGTCGTGTTTGTTTGTTCCGGCTAATGTTCGAAACGGCTGGACCGATTTTGATGAAATTGGCAGTGAGGATACTCTGAACCCTGGGGATGGACATAGGCTACTTTTTATCGACATACCACGCGAGCGAAGCCGCAGACGGAAGCTAGTTATTAATATGGCAAACAAAGCCAATGGCGACCATTTTTAGGGTTCCGTACCCAAAGGGTAAACACGGGACCCTATTACTAAGACTTCGCTGTCTGTCTGTCTGTCCGTCCGTCCGTCTGTCTGTCACCAGGCTGTATCCCAAGAACCGCGATAACTAGACAGTTGAAATTTTCACAAATTATGTAGGTATTTCTGTTGCCGCTATAACAACAAATAAGTACTAAAAACAAAATAAAATAAATATTTAAGGGGGGCTCCCATACAATAAACGTGTTTTTTTTCGGTGTTTTTGCCTTGTGGTACGGAACCCTTCGTGTGCTAGTCAGACTCGCACTGGGCCAGTTTTTTAATGGAAAGTTTGCTATTGGCCCTAAAACATCTATGTACTAAATACTATACACATGTTGGCAAACCAGTAAATGATTTGATTTGAATTACGTGCCGTGTTAGAGCCATTTCATACAATTGTCAAAGAATGACAGTTATGATCTGAATATACAAACAATTTAAGTTGGTAAGTAGTTTTGCTTCCCTGTGACGCATCTAAAAGTGTGTGGAGTGTAGAGTACCGTTCAGGGCCCTAGAATTTTTTTTAGGTGGTGCAAAATCTTAACGTGGCGTCCCTCTGTGCCATGTTCCTATGATATGTGCATGCAGTTGCTTCCTAGCTTGTGGACGGACGATCGGCTTTAGGTAATAGGTAGTACGGGCTGGTTTCCGCAACTCCACGACAATGCGCGTATTTTGCGATCGGCTTTATAGTAAGTTACTCTATAGCCGATCGTCGAGGCGCTGAACTCAACCGAAATGAGACCACTACTGGTGCGTCTGGTGCTCGCATTTCAGTTGATTTCAGCGCCTCTCCCATGACGGCGGCGCCCGGTGCCGTCGCACCGCTCGCACTGCCCTAGGGCCGCTAATGAGTCGCTATATCGATCTTCTGAAAAGCGAATAAATCGCTAATCGATGGCTAAAAGTATCGAGTCTGCAGCTGTAGCCATATTGTTTTTGTTTGTTGTCATTAGGCAATACGTAGAGAAATCGATGTACCTACAGCAGTTGTTTGCAGCAGCACTACTTGATGCCCTAAGCAATCCTCGCATGTAGGCCCTCCTATCCACTAGTCTCCTCGTATTTTTCCATAACATCGATTTGTAAAGATTGGCGCACATCTCTAGAGTGACTTTAGGGTCTTGTAATATCTTGCTGATAAACAGCCTTGCCATTCATGTGCTAGCAAATACTGTTTCGGTGCTGTTTCTGCCTTATGGTGCCCCCCGAGACGTGATGCCCTAAGCAATTGCTTAATTTGTTTATGGGCTAATCCGGCACTGACTATATGGTTTTAATTTCAATTCGATACCTCCACACGTTCCCAAGGTAAAGGGTCTTGACAGACAGACAGACAGACGGACAACAAGTGACCCAAAGTGTTCCATTTTTTCCTTTTGAGGTACGGAACCCTAAAACTGGCCAAGTGCGAGTCGGACTCGCACACGAAGGGTTCCGTACCACAAGGCCAGAACGCCGAAAAAAACACGTTTGTTGTATGGGAGCCCCCTTAAATATTTATTTTATTTTTAGTATTTGTTGTTATGGCGGCAACAGAAATAGGTACATAATCTGAAAATTTCAACTGTCTAGCTATCGTGGTTCTTGAGATACAGCCTGGTGACAGACAGACGGACGGACGGACAGACAGCGAAGTCTTAGTAATAGGGTCCCGTTTTTACCCTTTGGGTACGGAACCCTAAAAAGGGACGTCGCAATGCTTTTTAAAATCCAACATGGTAATCATTCATTCCGCCCACGAATCTATGATGACGCCGCGCCGACATGGCAAGAGCCACGTAGTCCCTTTTTGCTTACGATATAATAATATCAGGGCCCACATTTCTACTTACGAACACCTCTTGTGACCTCTGCTTACACCTTCGCAGAATACAGGCGTGATGATATAAATTTAGAAATTATTAGGTACGGTCAGCAACAAAAGTCGAAACAGATTAAAAAACTGAAGTGTTAATCGACTTTTGTTGCTGTAGGTACCTAATGTACAGACAGCACAATAAGCTACTACAATCTGTCAAATTTCTTTACTAAATTTTCAAGTTTATCGCTAAAATATAGGGTTCAAAGTTGATTGGGAAAATTTGACAGTTTCGGGTAGCGTGATGTGCTGTCGTCTGTACCTATTATGCCTAGATTATTGTTAAGTAGGTATTGTAATATAAACCAACATTCAATAAATTTTATGACGGCTGTTTATCTAAACGATAACAGTGCATTCGTTCGATTAGAACGCGTCAACTTCCTACCTTCATTTAGGTACGTAAGAAATGTCACATTGATTTACTTATTTTATAAAGATACTTAAAGTAAAAAAAATAGGGATTAAGCATACCTTGAATTCCTTGGGCAAGTCGATTTTTTCTTACGAGAACCGGTTTATCTAGAAAGGTTTATAGTTTTCACTTTTTATTTACTCTTTCAGGTAAGTTGCTTTTATTCAGTTTATTTCGATAAAAATAAGATTTAAACGAATTATACGACTATTTTTATGTTAAAGAACTGTGAACATGAATATTATAGTATAACTTTAATGTTCTATAACTAACGATACAATTTAAAACTTAAAATTAAAGTGCTAAGTAACACATCCCTCCCCGATGGACGTTATTACTGCACTATTTTTTTAGTAGAAACTGGAATGCATCGGTGTTGCTAAGTGGGACGGTGTAGTTTTCATGGAAACTAGAAAGCTAATCTGTTGCCTGAAGAATGTATCTTGTGAAGATTTCTTAGATAATTTGTAGATTTTTGTAAGGTTTTTTATTTGCAAAACAACTCCAAAGTAATTTAGATAGTCATAAATAATTTTCAAATAAATACAAATAACCAAAAGTTACGTAACGCTACTTTATAGTAGAAACTTATTAGACTGGTAACATTGAGTCTGCGCTGTGATCTACGTTTTGTTATTGCTATGGAAAAACATTGTGTTGTTTGTTTATTTACATAATTTTTTGAATGAAAACTTGTTAACTGATGCTAGAAAATTTATTTACTTAATTACAAACACCAAAATTCTAATAAAAGAAAATTTAAAATTATTATTTATGAGATAATAATTTTTCCAAGCAGTAATATTGTCTTCCTTTCACTTCATCACAAGATGAAACGCAAAAAATCGAAGAGAAAGAGAAAGGTCAATGTATTGCTAAACAAAATGGCCGCTGAACGTAGAAAGGCGTGTCGCGGATACTCCTAGCGATTTACGTCTTCTCGGATACCATAGAACTTCAGTGAAAAGTTTACGTGTTTTATACTGGTTCGTAACTTTGTTTTGTGATTAATATAAGGTGAATATAGTATTTGATGTTGGATGTTCAGCCTGTCTTCGAGGAGCGTCGCCTCATCGCCTCATCGCCTGCATCATGGAGGATGTTATGCTGCCGCGTACGGCCTGTACCGTGAGGCCTCGCCGCGTGTGCCCGGAGGCTGCATGTTCGCCTCGCGTGGGCCTGTGTCGATCGCGGTCGCTTCGCCCCTCGCGAAGCTCTCGTACGCCCGCGCGCCGCTTGCGTATTCTAAGTATGTCGGTTTTTACAGCGGCGCTGCCGGGCATCGCGTCTGCCCGCCGCCAGGCACCGGGGCTTCGCCCCCCGCGTCCCGCCGCGCGCGTTCGGAGCCCTCGCTCCATCCGATCCTTGAACGGAGTCGCTCAGGTAAGTTTTTCATGGTTTTAAATGCAGGTGAAGAAAATCGATCGAGTCAGCCATTTTGTTGAGTATAAATAGAATAAGGCCGAACAGATAAATTATCGGTCAATAGAACGGATAAATTTATTCGTAAATTAATTCTGCAGCGAGATAAATTATAAATATTAACGGACCTACGCGTGAAAACACACTATAATGACGGCAGCATACGTTTTCAGTGAGAAAAAGGCAAGACAATACAACATACAAATCAATAGTTGAGCAAAATCGCGAAAATGTGAAAGTTGAAATCGAGAGGAATGTGCCTTGGAACCTCTTAATTTACATAGTAGCCAGGAATTGGTTAAAAGCAGAGAAAATATAAAGCACTTAGGGCCCAAAATATTATCATTAAATGAAATCACATAACAAAGAACAGTTGACACATCAAAAGATATGCAGCAGACAATAGTAATATTTATTTGAGGATAATCTATTTTGCCCTTCAAAAACAAAATGGAGTGTTAAAACTGGAATACTTACCTATTACTTACATAAATTCATGCAAATTTTGGTTATTTTGTGTAATGGGGTCAAATACATAACAATGAAGAAGAAAACAACAAATAACATTCAGAACAAGTAACAATTTAAACAAAGCATTACCATTCTTGTCAATCATAATAAATTCATGAAATTTCAGACTTCATAATGGAGAAAATATTGTAGCATAGCATTTGGTTCATGCCATTTTTAAGACCTTGCATATACATGCAACCTCTAGCTGGTGATTCCTAGATATGCATCACCAGCTAGAGGTAAGCATAAATAATGGGGTTTGAAAAATTTGAATTTCAAATTTTCTTATTTTGTTTACAATTTGCAGGTCAGTGTCAGGTTATATGTGCACGAGTGTAACAAATTTGACTTTACAGAATTAAAATCAACCCTTTCAAGTTTATACAGGGTGTTTGGAAGCTGAGTGCAAAGCTTTAAGGGAGTGATAGAACACCATTTACAGCAATTTGAGCCATACATGTCTCAGACGAAGTATGTTTTTTTTTATTTTTAACTACAAACTATTAGTCAAAAATAATGTACCAACTTTAACTGGGAAAAAAATAAAAAACCGTACTTCGTCTAAGAAATGTATGGCTCAAAATGCTCTAAATGCTGTCAACTATCACCCCCTTAAGGCTTTGTATCCAGCTTCCAAACACCCTATATAAATTTGATTAATAAATATTTCATGAAGTAGTCAATAAATAGTATTTAATTATTTTGAACTTAGATTAGATGGATGTATTGATGATTTTAATGATAATAATTTTGTAAATAAATACTTGTTTCGGTTGCAAATTATATTTTGTTCAACTTAGAACCTGACACTGCTGCCTGCAAATTACGAAAACAAGAAAAATTTAATATTACAAGCTACCCTGGCAATTCTCCCTTAAATATTAAAAAATAACTATTATCTACACTTCAACTGTTTGACTTGATTAAATCTTATTGACTTTTCCATACCTAATATTTGATCAATTTGCGATTTGAATGTACAGTCAACAAAGGAGTTAAGTATACAGGAGCGTCGGATATAGTTGAAGTTTACTAAGAAACCGATGGATGTTCTGGACTGAAATTTAATTTAATAAATGAGCTGTTTGTTTTCTATTAATAAACTTAAAAAAAAATCGAGAATATCCATCGGTTTCTTAGTAAACTTCAACTATATCCGACGCTCCTGTATACTTAACTCCTTTGTTGACTGTACCTAATTCTAATTTGAGTCAATTTTAAATTTAACTAACCAACCAAAAACCCTGAAAATGCAGGAATCAGTGGATTATTATAACTATGTAACAAGTCTGTAACAACTTACTGACAAATCTACATTAAAAAAAACAATACACTCAAGAAACATAACTTGACAATAGTAGATAATAATAATTTAATAACTTGTAATTGACTAGCATATCTTGGCACATATTGACAAAATGGAAATACAATTTGTCATTCAAAAACACAGGAACTCAACAGCTGAATCTATTTATAATCAAAATTACTCTAAACTAAATAATGCAACAAAATACAACGCAATGATTCCGGTTTACAAACTAAAAAACAAAAGACATTGTCCAACAGCATTGGTCGGTTTTTGGTAACCAGTCCTGACTCTTCACGGCAGCTATGTTTGGATTTGCATCATAATTTTGAATTTGAAGCCACTGCAGTTCGATCTCGTCATTCCGTCTCGTTTCTGGATGACAGTTACATATTCTTAGATATAAACGGAGAGATGTTAAAGCGGAAGGGTAGTCCTCGAAATTTTAGTACATTTTTTGGAATTTGCAGCATAGCTATTCACAACCACTCGATATGCTTCCGTACCATGTTGAACATCAATAATGTTATCGTAGGAGTCCTCTAAACGCTGTACATTCACAAGTCCAAAACCCGACTATTTAACAGTTTAAGGCGGGAGATTCCTTGAAAATGGTCAACAAATTATATTTTCAAGACTTTTTTTTTTTAATACAGTGATGGAACTCAAATCATAATTTTTTCATATTTTACAATAAATTACCAGTTTTGTGTCATCGCGCTTCTCTTTATTTACTATGCAGTCCGACAGTGACCCCGCTTGAGGTCATGTAAGCCCTTTAAATCAAATAGACGACCGCTGTCCTTCCGACAGCTGTTTGCTGTCGCGGGCAAGTCAAATCAGCAGGGTAATGGCGTAACACACTATCAGTAGCAATGGGTTTCAATTTGACAGTTCAACAACATTCATTGCGTGGTTTACGTTGTTGAGCAGACACGTTTTTCGAACATATGGAGCAATGGATTAGCAATATGCTTCAAAATGACTCAAATTGAGAGTAATAGTGTGTTACGAAATTAGGGCGCAGGTCATCGAAATGTGTCATTTTCCATACGATAGCCTCTTGGATGGTTGTGAATAGCAATACAGTGGCCTTAGTGTGAGTGTAAACAACTAGCTTCAACTTTCTGACTAACTGACAGACTATTTAATTTTGACAATTCAAAAGTGCCTGTACAAGGTTTAATTGAAATAAATGCTTTTTTTTTTCACTCACGTTCGATTGCTAGCGCATTAGAATTTTAAATGGAGAAAAAACTTATAGCGCCACCTGGTGGTCACTAGGAGGAACCTAATTTCCCATACAAAATTCTAACGCGCTCGCAATCCATAGTGAGTTTACGTGAGTCGAAAAAACTCACACTAAGGCCACAGGTCAGTATCAAATTTTATGTTGATCAAAATATGATTTACGACCGTAACAAAAATATGTATTTACAGTTTGATTAAAAAAAAAAAAAAAAAAAATAAAAAAAAAAATAAATAAAAAAAAAAAAAAAATAAAATAAAAAAAAAATTAATATACAATCTGACACTGCCCTGCAAATTGCAAAAAACGTATTAAATTTCGCAACTCGGGCTCCGGCTCTTTTAACCAACCGAGGACCAACAGCTTGCCTTCGAAGTCACGGATGGCACGAATAAAACCCGCGAAAATCACGAAGTCGCCAGGAGTTTTTCTTTTCAGTGCAGCTGACCATGATAACAAGGTTTCAACCAGGCACCTTATCAGTGTATACCATTTTGCAGGATGTCTTCCCGTCGCAACGGGTCGGTGTCTCGCGCTGCGGAGGCGGCTTCGAAGAACCGCCTGCATATGGATAGGAATCCACAACATTCTCGGATTAACGGTTAGTGAAGTTTACTTATTACCGACTTCAAAAAAAATGAGGTTATCAATTCGATACGTATGTATGTAATATTATTGGAATTGCATTATATTCACATATGACAATCTATTAGGGCTTCCAAACAAATATACAAAATTTTATAGACGTATGTATGTATGTTTGTCCACGCATATCTCCGTAACTATTTATCGGATCGTGACCATTCTTTTTTTATTGGCTTACATTTACTTCAACTTAGGGAACAGTGCAAGTTTCATCAAAATCGATCCAGTAATTTTCAAGATATGGACTAAGACGTGAAAGTGTGACGGCCTGGCTTATTGATACGAGCTACGGGTGTAGTGTCAAAAGGAAAACATCTCAAAACCTTGGTCAAATTCTAGTGCAACAACTAAAAATTACCAAATAAAAAGTAATTTAAAAAAATTAAACCGACTTCAAAAAGAAATTAACTCAAAATTATGAAATAACTTTAATTTCGGAAGTCGGTGGCAAAAAACTAAAATACAGATCCCAAGACACCGACTTCCGAAATTAAAGTTATTTCATAATTTTGAGTTAATTTCTTTTTGAAGTCGGTTTAATTTTTTTTTAATTACTTTTTGACTAAATACATGTAAATAGATTCGTACCTGTACTTTTTGTACCATAAAATTTTGTATGTGGTGTCCACCAGGGCACCTCATACAAAATTCTGACAACCAGTCTTACCAAGGGATATCGTATTTGGATTCTAGGACATGTCGGGGTTTCGTCATGATAGTTTTCCTTCACCGTTTTAAGAGCAGTGGTGATGAAATAATTAACACAAAGTAAAGTGCTTGTTCTGGAGAGGGCTATGCTTGGAGTTTCTCTGCGTGATCGAATCAGAAATGAAGAGATCCGCAGGAGAACCAAGGTAACCTACATAGCCTGAAGAATTGCCAAACTTAAGTGGCAGTGAGCAGGGCACATTGCTCGCAGAACAGATGGCCGATGGGGCCGGAAGGTTCTGGAGTGGCGACCACGTACCGGTAGACGTAGCGTTGGAAGGCCTCCCACAAGGTGGACCGACGACCTTGTGAAGGCGTCAGGAACCCGTTGGATGCGAGAAGCACAGAACCGGTCGAAGTGGAGGTGCTTGGGGGAGGCCCATGTCCAGCAGTGGACGTCTTTCGGCTGAAATGATGATGATGATTCAAAAAGATAAGGACAAGATCTCTTCAGAACGTTTTCCTCTAGCAGTTACTCGGTGAAGGTATTTGCCACTTCTCAAAAATCCACCTTGTTTTGCGTGCATCCAAGTTTTTAGCAGCAATGCAAGCAAAATTCCGTACTTCCTCCAATCCAATGAGCTTTGCACGTGTGGGTTCGAATCCTATCCTCGTCGCCACTGTTAGTTGCGGAGAAAGAAAACACATGCGTCCCGAGCTATCGTATATTATCGACTGAAGAAGAGGTCGGGTCGCGCGCTCC
Source organism: Oligia latruncula (assembly GCA_948474745.1). NCBI lineage: Eukaryota > Metazoa > Arthropoda > Insecta > Lepidoptera > Noctuidae > Oligia > Oligia latruncula. The sequence goes on along the minus strand of OX419713.1, from coordinate 6,020,437 downwards.
AACATCAGGAAACCACTGAAAATTAGCGCTGTGCTGTGGATCCCCCATAGGACAGTATCATGCTGAGTGGAACCCTTGTCACAGTCATGACGTGCAGTTGTCGACTATTTCTGTTTTGTGCTCGTGATTATACAACATTATTTTTAGTATATGCGAAACCCGAAACACGTCTAGTATTTTTATGTAAAGAATCTATGTACACAATTTCAAAACTGTGTCATGAAAAATCACAAAGTTATACTTAAGCTTGTTAAGTTACCTGTTTGTCCGTACAAAAAAGTAATTTAAAAAAATTAAACCGACTTCAAAAAGAAATTAACTCAAAATTATGAAATAACTTTAATTTCGGAAGTCGGTGTCTTGGGATCTGTATTTTAGTTTTATGCCACCGACTTCCGAAATTAAAGTTATTTCATAATTTTGAGTTAATATCTTTTTGAAGTCAGTTTAATTTTTTTAAATTACTTTTTATTTCGTAATTTTTAGTTTTTGCACTAGTATTTGACCAAGGTTTTGAGATGTTTTCCCTTTGACACTACACCCGTAGCTCTTATCAATAAGCCAGGCCGTCACACTTACACGTATTAGTCCATATCTTGAAAATTACTGAATCGATCTTGATGAAACTTGCACTGTTCCCTAAGTTGAAGAAAATGTAAGCCAATAAAAAAAAAATGGTCACGATCCGATTAATAGTTCCGGAGATATGCGTGGACAAACATACATAAGTACATACGTCTATGAAATTTTGTATATTTGTTTGGAAGCCCTAATAGATCATCATATGTGAATATAATGCAATTCCAATAATATTACATACATACGTATCGAATTGATAACCTCCTTTTTTTTGAAGTCGGTAAAAACATGCTCACCCGCGCCGCGCCGTCTTGCGCTCATTGATAACAGTACCTAGGTACCTAGCCGTTCGATGCGGAGATTGGACAATCTACTCAGTGTCGCTCGGTGTCCAACTTTTAACCTTTTTTAAATATTTTTGGGACAAAATATAACATGGGGTAAAAATTATTAGAACCGATTCAGTTACTTATTCTGAGCAAACTATATTCAGGTTTCGCATATACTAAAAATAACGTTGTAGAGCAGTAGTGACCCAGAGGTAACAGCTGCGACTGACAAGTTGAAGATCGTAGGTTCGAAGCCCGACAGGCTCTTTAGGTACTTTGTGTAAATAATTTCACCACCACTGCTCTCAAAACGTTGAAGGAAAACATTGTGAGGAAACCGCCATGTCCTAGAACCAAAAATTCGAAGACATGTGACATCTACCAACCCGCACTGGGCCCGCGTGTGTTGGCCCACTCCCTCACGTAAAGAGGCCTGTGTCCCAGCAGTGGGAACATTATATAGGCTGATTATATATTTATTAGAATTGTTACGAGGTCATCTGTCCAGGTGGAGATTCATAGACGACTCCGCCTTGTAGTGTAAATGTGGTGCTGTTCCACAAACGATGGGACACTTAATATCGTGTCCTGCGTGTCCTGTCAACTGCACGTTACGGGAACTGATGGACGCTGGTGAAGGCGCCAAACAAGTAGCCGAATTCTGGGCCGAGTCCATTTAGATTGCTATCGACACGCTAAGAAGAAGTTACGAAACATTTTCACACCAGACATAATACGTATCCGTGATCCCTTTCTCGTCCGTGGTCCTGGTCCCTTAGTCCCTGGAAGGGTAAAAAATACTCGTGGTGAGTATTTTTTTGCCCGTGGTTCCTTCAAGAAATATATATATACTGCCGAATTAAATTGTACTTAGATATTTGAAATGCAGTCATTGACATTTTTGAGTACATTTTTTTTAAATTACTGAATTAGGTACTTACATTTTTTTTTTGTTCTTTTTTTAGGGTTCCGTACCCAAAGGGTATAAACGGGACCCTATTACTAAGACTTCGCTGTCTGTCCGTCCGTCCGTCTGTCTGTCACCAGGCTGTATCTCAAGAACCCCGATAGCTAGACAGTTGAAATTTTCACAGATGATGTATTTCTGTTGCCGCTATAACAACAAATTAATACTAAAAACAGAATAATAAATATATATTTAAGGGGGGCTCCCATACAACAAACGTGTTTTTATCGGCGTTTTTGCCTTGTGGTACGGAACCCTTCGTGTGCGAGTCCGACTCGCACTTGGCCAGTTTTTTTTTTTTGTTTTACCTATATCTTTTAGGGAACACGAATAATAAAACCAGTATTATAGGAACACGAAGAAAAAAACCTCCGTAGACCCCTTCCAGGGAATACGAGAAGGGACCACGGAATTTTCCAGAATTATAGGGACCACGAAGAAAAAAAAGCTCCGTGTTCCTTTCCAGGGACTTCGAGAAGGGACCACGGGGTGAAAAACGCCGTAATCTAGTAGCCAACATCCACGAGGGCGGGCGAATCTAGCTATCCTACCTAGGCACCTACATAGATATTCTCTTCAACGCTACCAATCAATAACGCGTTATGCAACGGGAGATATAACAGCGGCGCGCGCAGCGGCGTTCCCGAGCGCAATCTGCATTGCGACAAAGCGAAATGGCTATTACAGTATCCGCATCGGCGTAACATGGCCGCCTCGCGACCCAGGAGGAAACGGATAAAATCCAGGCAAGATGTGGTATTATTTAAAATTGCTAATAACACTGTATTCATCTCATCCAACAGATCCATCGAATCCGGCAGGCCGCCGGAAGGAGATTGACAACGTCATGAAGAGAGCTCGCCAGGCTTCTCCGGGCAGCTGGGACAGGAAGCTGCTGGAGGTCGAGGAGAAAGACCCGAATCGGTGAGCATCCATACTTTCCATAATCAGCCTATAATGTTCCCACTGCTGGGACACAGGCCTCCTCTCGGTGAGAGGGAGTGGGCCGTAATCCACCACGCGGGCCCAGTGCGGATTGGCAGATGTCACATGTCTTCGAATTTTTGGTTCTAGGACATGCCGGTTTCCTCACGATGTTTTCCTTCACCGTTTTGAGAGCAGTGGTGATGAAATAATTTACACAAAGTAAAGCGCCTGTCTGGGTTCGAACCTACGACCTACAACTCGTAAGTCGCGGCCGTTACCACTTGGTCACCACTGCTCTTAAACTATAATATTATAAATTCGAAAGTAACTCTCAATGTTTGTCTGTATGTTACCTTCTCACGCCTAAACCACTGAACGATTTCGATAAAATTTGGCAGAGAGATAGATTGCATCCCGGGGAAGGACATAGGATAGTTTTAATCCCGATATTCCCACGGGATCGACACATATGCGGGTGAAACCGCTGGGCTCTGTTAGTTAATTATAACCGAGCCTCATTTTCTTGCCCAATTTATTTGGTCGCAACATGTCTTTGTCTTCCACATCCATACTAATATTATAAATGCGAAAGTGTGTCTGTCTGTTATCCCTTCACGTTTAAACCGCTGAACCCATTTAGATGAAATTTGGTATAGAGATGGTTTGAGTCCCGGGAAAGGACATAGGCTAGTTTTTATCCCGATATTCCCACGGGATCGGCACTTACGCGTGTGAAACCGCGGGGCCCTGCTATTTTCTCTATATCGATGAGCATTCCATGATAATTTTCTTGTCCTTATCCCGATTTATTTGAGGTCGGCGCAACATGTCTTTGTCTTTAATACTTTTCTATTAATTCTCGTGCGCTGAGGTGATTTTTTTATCGCGTACGGGATTTTCAATGCACTGTTTGGGTCCGAGAGTTGAAAACCCAATGCAAAAATTTACAATAATCTATATAATATTTTTTTTTTTCGAAAATCGCCCTTATTTACCTCAACATAAAGGCGCTTTGAATACCAAATTTTTTCCACTGATATACGGTAGACTGGATAAGGCTCAACTCACACCAAAAGAGCGTCGAAGCGCGGCGAAGCGGAACGCAGTTTCAGTGTCATATGAATTTTAACTTTATTTTCATTACTATAATACTTATTATCGCATGAGAAACTCGAACGAGTCGCGCGGATGCCAGCAGCGCCGCTGGAATTCCGGCGAATTGCCTTCTCTACCGAGCGGTTGCGATAATAAGTATTATAGTAATGAAAATAAAGTTAAAATTCATATGACACTGAAATTGCGCTCCGCCTCGACGCTCTTTTGATGTGATTTGCGCCTAAGGGTCAGTTCACACCGAGACGCGACGCGACGCGCAGTTTTCAAAATAGACAAACAATTACAGACCTTATCTACTACACTAAAAGGTACAAAATGCAGGGTTCACTACGTCGAGCTGCGCCGCGCTGCGTAACTCACTGAATCGTGTACCTTTTTGTGTAGTAGATAAGGTCTGTAATTGTATTTCTATCTTGAAAACTGTGCGTCGCGTCGCGTCTCGGTGTGAGCTGACGCTAACTGTTCAAGGATCTGGGCGCGGCGCCAAAATCTGAACTAAACCCGCCATCTTGTTTCTTCAATACGTAATAAGCCTGTAATGTTTCCACTGCTGGGACACAGTCCTCCCTTCTGTGAGATTAGGGTTACCATATCTCAGGATTTTTAAACTCTTAGGATACCGTAGGGACTGGCCGGCACTAGCAAGAGACAGAATTGTGTGGAAAAGGGAGAGGGAGGCTTTTGCCCTGCAGTGGGACAGTACAGGCTAGTTAGTAGTAGTAATAGTAGTAGTAGGATTACGGCCGGTTTTTGTAAATCTCAGGAAATCTCATGATTTTCAGAATCTATGTATATAAAATTCAAAGTCCTGACTGACTGACTGATATTTATCAACGCACAGCCTAAACCGCTGGTCCTAGAGACATGAAATTTGGAGGGTGTGTTCTTTGTGAAGAGTAGGTATCCACTAAGAAAGGGTTTTTCGAAATTCCACCCCTAAGACTGGGGGGAAGGTGAAATTTCACGCGGACGAAGTCGCGGGCGAAAGCTAGTTTATAAAATAGAGTAGAATTTCGTTTTATTAAAAAGGTACAGAACAGAAAACAAATTCTTTACACAATATAGTGACTAATTAAAAAAACAACTTTGGTCATGTTAATTGCACAAATAAAATCGACACTTATTCATCTATGAAACCTTCAACTACTTATCAGTTTTTAGGGTTCCGTACCCAAAGGGTAAAAACGGGACCCCATTTACTAAGACTTCGCTGTCTGTCCGTCCGTCCGTCCGTCCGTCTGTCTGTCTGTCACCAGGCTATCTCAAGAACCGCGATAACTAGACAGTTGAAATTTTCACAAATTATGTATTTCTGTTGCCGCTATAACAACAAATACTAAAAACAAAATAAAATAAATATTTAAGGGGGGCTCCCATACAACAAACGCGATTTTTTTGCCCTTTTTTTGCTCGATATCAATAATGGCAACAGGTAGGCACTTGAAATATTCACAAAATACTCAGTTGTATTTTTACTTTAATAATAAATAATTAAATAAATATTTAAGGGGGGTTCCCATACAACAAACGTGTTTTTTCGGCGTTTCTGCCTTGTGGTACGGAACCCTTCGTGTGCGAGTCCGACTCGCACTTGGCCAGTTTTTTGACAAGCTCTTGACATTGATTGTCGCTGAGATGACGTTTTTAATTACTGGCATTGGCGTTCTAATGCTGCCTTTCGCAGAGTATGCATAGCGAGGGATGTGTCTAAAGCCGTGTACGCACTAACGAACAAAACATGCTGAACACGAACATATTGGATCGCCACGAACATTTTTCACGAACACAGTGTTCGTAAGTGGTACGCACGTGCGAACAATGTGTTCGGTGTTTGTGTTCGCTATGTTCGTCGTGCGTACACGACTTAAAACTAACCAATACCAACGCTAACTTAGTTCAAGCCATAAAATCGGGCAAGAGCGAGTCGGACACGCGCACCGAAGGTTCCGTAACATAACATAAACATAACATAATCAGCCTATAATGTTCCCACTGCTCTGGGACACAGGCCTCCTCTCGGTGAGAGGGAGTGGGCCGTAATCCACCACGCAGGCCCAGTGCGGGTTGGCAGATGTCACATGTCTTCGAATTTTTGGTTCCGTAACATCATGTTTTTAAATTTTCATCGGCGAGCCGTATACTCGTTAGTGCCACTTCGAAATTTTCAGACCCCCTTTCAGTCCCTGTTGCAAAAAATAATATTTTTATTTCTTTCTTATTTGCAAAATAGTTGGACAAACGACATCTAAAACTATTCCAAATAATTATAATAATTATTTTAGAATTATTTGGAATAAAATTAATAATTCAAGTTGATAGCATTAGTAGTTCTTGAGTTATCCAGCTGTGACAGACAGACAGGCAGACAGTCTCACCATAAGGGTTCCGTTTTACCATTTTGGTACGGAACCCTAAAAATGAAGCGATGTTATTGGTTGGTTTCACACACATCCCTCGCTACGCATCCTCGCTCATCTCTGGTGGAAAGGCAGCCTTATAGCTTACCTCTTACGGCCCTATACGTAACTCTTCAGGTGGCCTATTATGTTCAACGATGTGAACGTAATAGATAGGGTCGTTGACTACTTTTATTATTATTATTTTTTTGGTAAAAAAAAATGGTGGTCACATGAAAAAAAAAATTTTTTTTAAGGTTTTTTTTTTCTATAGTTGTGTTGTAAATATGAAGTTTACGTGGAATTAATGACGTTATGATCATCTCAATAGTTTTTCTTCCATTAAAACGCTTAACATTTGCACTTATTTCTTATGTTTTCACTGTTCCTATTTGCATTTGCAAGCTACGTTATATTGGCATCTTTCATTGCCAACATTTTGTATAATTTTATAGTTTTAATTGTGAAAAACAGCTGATTGCTGCAGTCTATTGGAAATTATTATTTTAAACCCATGTAATGGTTAAAATAAAATAAATAAATTAACTTGAATGTTTAAAACGTTCTGAAATTATTTTTATTGATTTTTATTATGATAAATTATGAAGGCGAATGTAAGAAAAAAAATTAAACAAATAGCCTTTTTATGAGAATATTGTTTTATATTATTATTTTTTGTAAAAAAGACGAATTTGAAAGGGGTTTAAAATTCTACTGATTCAAGTGGGACACTGTAATGTGGTGATCGCGATCTCGAATCCTACTTGTCTTAGTTATTTTTAAATCTCTTGCAAACAAAAAGTAGTCAATAATCCTATAAAGCTCAGGTCTCCTTCGAAACCGGTGGCGTCATATAGCGGCCGCAAAATTACGGCAGTCACGAAAGTTACTCGTGAGCGTTTAACAACACCGTGTCTCTTTATGGACGACCGTCATATTGCGGCGTTATAAGACGGCACCGCTTTCTTTTAGGAAACCCGAACTTGTCTAAAATGTGTCACACCGTTTGAACAGATGGCGTCACACTGGATACAAACAGCTGTATCTTGACGGGTCGAGGTCGCCGTCACCGCGGCGATCCAGGTCCCCGGCACTTAGGCGGTCCAGGTGAATCTTGTCTTAATATTGAGCACTGGTGATTTTGGATTATGTGGGGCTTTAGATGCAGCTGCAGTTTGATTTATTGGCTGCAAGATATGATGTCATTGCGCTCTTATAGGGCGGAAGCGGCGCGATTACAGTAACCTCTGCGCACAAATTGGGAGGCGACTTCGCATAATCTGTGGTGCTACTGCACTAAGCGCTAAATCTACCGTACTTTTTATACAATTTATAGAATAGAATAGTTTATTTCAGATAATTAAAATCCATATCTTTTTAGTATATATTAGCAACAATATTAGCTTACAATTATGTTAGTATTGTTAGTACTTGTCTTTATGTAGACTACTATGCAGTGTGAGTCTTCATAATGAGCACATAACGAAATGAGGGCAACATAGCTTAATTTTATCGATGGAAAAAATATTTGAAAAAATATCTAAAAGGATCTTTACCTGCTAAAGTATGGTGATTGGCAAGGCCTTTCTTTAACAGTTGATAGGAAATGTTGTGATTGAGTTATAAACATGGTATTTTACGTTTAGAAATCTGATACGATGGAGAATAATTTAAAGTAATAAAAAAGAGTAGGTAATCGGTGCTTTTATTGAGTAATTTTACAATTATTGTAAAAATTAATGAAAAAATATCAGATTTTTGTTGGAAAAAAACCATAATTCTCAATTGAAAGCGATTGTTTACACAGGGGTCACAGCAGCGAAAAAGAATTTTAATAAAAATTCTACAATTTTTTTTTTTTACATTAAAAAAAAAAAAACCGTCGATAAAATTAAGCTTAGTTACCCTCATTTCGATATGTGGACATTATGAAGACTCACACTGTATAAAACCATTCACTACCCTTACCCAGTGTTTTTGAATGGGGCAGTCAAATCGAGCAGCAATAGCAAATGCGCTGTATTTGCTGCACTAAGTGCTAAATCTGCCCTACTTTTTCTAAAATGTATATTTATACAGCAATTGCGCTGTATTTGCTGCACTAAGCGCTAAATCTGCCCTACTTTTTCAAAAATTTATATTTATACAGCAAATGCGCTGTATTTGCTGCACTAAGCGCTAAATCTGCCCTACTTTTTCTAATATTTATACAGCAAATGCGCTGTATTTGCTGCTCATCATCATCAACTCAGCCTATCGCAGTCCAGTATTTGCTGCACTAAGCGCTAAATCTTCCCTACTTTTTCTAAAATTTATATTTATACAGCAAATGCGCTGTATTTGCTGCACTAAGCGCTAAATCTTCCCTACTTTTTCTAAAATTTATATTTATACAGCAAATGCGCTGTATTTGCTGCACTAAGCGCTAAATCTTCCCTACTTTTTCAAAAAATTATATTTATAAGTACAGCAAATGCGCTGTATTTGTTAGCTCTAAATCTGTCCTACTTTTTCTAAAATTTACATTTATACATCAAATGTTCTGTATTTGTGAGTCATACTTACATTTGTGACTGTAAATAGAAGGGGTGGTTTTGAGGCTGCATTTTGCGGAATATTTGACATTTTGACAAATCCTATATTTATATCGCCTTTTTGAGCTGAACGTTTAAGTACCAAATTTCGAATTGATAAAAACAAATTCCAAATTTTTCTTTTAGTAATGTATATAGTATGGTCGTTTCGTGAGACTTTTGAGTTTTGTTTTTTATTTAACGTGCAAACAATATTCTTGATATTGTAGTTTGTGTGCACAGCCACAGAGCATGTACAGTGGCCTCCAAAAGTTAGTTGACATTTCCACCTCAGCTTAAGGCTGGTTTTCCTGTCACGCTGACCGCACGCGGATGGTCAGCGCTGATGGGTCAATATGCTATGTAGTCAGGTAGCGTTTCTGAGTAATGCTGACCGCTCAGCGCTTTTCGCTACACGCGACGAACGGTTAGGTAATACGGGCTAGTGTCCGCAACTCCACGTCCAATGCGCGTATTTTGCGTACGGTTATTTCCATTTAATCAAATATCAACTTTACTGTTGTGTCAATAAAGTTGATTTGGTTCTTGCTGCGCGGCGGTGTATTTTGAAGCACTGTCGGCATTTGTTAGTGACTTTGTGCAGCCAGTTTACGCCTTTTATAAAAGGTGTTTTCTTCTGCAGTTAAAGCTGTGCATTTTGAAGGCTGGCAACATTGCAAATCATCATCATCATTTCAGCCGAAAGACGTCCACTGCCGGACATAGGCCTCCCCTAAGCACCTCCACTTCGACCGGTTCTGTGCTTCTCGCATCCAACATTGCAAATAGCTGTCAAATATTTCGCTGTTTTGATTAATTAATTAATATTACTAAGGGCTGATTTTTCCATCGCCAAATAACTTTTATTAGAGAAATAAAATTGACGTTTGACAGTTATTTCATACAAAAACTGTCAACATTTCAAAATCATTCCTCGAATAAAGTTAGCAGATGATTGAAAAATCAGCTCTCAATGAAATTACGAAATATCGTCCTGTGTAAATATAGTGACACTGAATATATACTTTTGTGGGATAAAAATAAAGCGATTCGAAACCTTCCATTTTTTTTTTAATTCCGCTAGCAGCTATTTGCGACGACGTTACCAACTTTCAGAATGCAATGTTGCGCAACATTGTATCACCAGCTTGTTTTCGTGTTGCTGGCAACATGGAATGTTGCAGTGGCCTCGGAAACATGCTGAGGGATCACACAGACCTCGTAGTTTATTTGTTTAATTTGTTAGATTGTTTTGTACTAGGGAACTATGTATATATATTTTTTTTTGTATCTATCTGTGGAGGCTTGTCATTAGCAATTTAGTTATATATTTTTGTTACTATAATGTTATTAGTCTGTAAGCTTTCCTAAAATAAAATAAATAAATACAAATATAGTTAGACCTAGATGAAAACCAAGCGCGCCATTTTTTGACTACCTACTATGACGTCACAAGCACTATTTAGTGATGGGAAAATCAAATCGATTCAAAGATGTCGCCGCGTGCGGCACCCCCCTCGCCCCAACCCCGGGGCCTAGCGCCAGCGCGAGCGCTCACCCGGCCAGCAGTACACAGGACTGAGCGCGATTATAATTTTTGTACGTAAGCTGGGCACGCGAAGTATCTCTCTTGCGTTATCTTAGGTGTATCTATAGCTGTGGTCGCTACACACATGTTCGGGTCGGCATGATTCGGCACACCCGTTTGGTTAATCTAGACCACTTTTATCAACTATGTGTGTCTTCCAGAACACCGCTACCGGGTCGTCGGTCCCGCTCGCCAGTGGTGCGGCGCTCGCGCTCGCCCGTCGGCCGGCGCTCGCCGCGCAAGTCGCGCTCGCGCTCCGCCCGCCGCAGTCCTCGGCGAAGCCCCAGGAGGAGCCCTGTTGCTAGGTATGTGGAGAGTTGTATACAACTCAACACAACACACTGCAACAACACAACAACTGTTGTTGTGTGTTGTTGTTGTGTACAACAGTTGTATAGACCGCTAGTTCTATATCTGATGAAGGTTATGAGGATTTTTATTCAAGATGCATCGTCTTCACATACAAATAGTATACAAAATATTGTAAAACATTTCAACGGTGGAGTTTCGTGCCCATTCTTCTCCATACGAACACTACCTTTTGGAAGGGGCGACTAGAATCAATTCTATTTTATTGTAATTTTTGACGTTCAAAAGTGCCTCATCATCATCGTCATCATCAGCCTATAGCAGTCCACTGCTGGACATAGGCCTCCCCTAATGAGCGCCATAGCGCCCTGTCTTCAGCTTGACGCATCCAGCATCTGCCTGCAGTCTTTCGCAGATCGTCATCCCACCTGGCCGGAGGGCGTCCCACACTACGTTTGCCGAGTCGCGGTCTCCACTCAAGAACTCTAACTCTCCCAAAAGTGCCTACTACTCTCAAAATGGTGAAGGAAAACATCGTGAGGAAACCGGCATGTCCTAGAACCAAAAATTCGAAGACATGTGACATCTACCAACCCGCACTGGGCCCGCGTGGTTGCGTGTGGCGTGGTTTGTCCCAGCAGTGGGGACGTTATTGGTTGATTATGTTAGTAAAGCTAGAGTATAATAATAAGATAACGTGTCGGGTGTCCCAGACGCAGCCCCGCGCGCAGCCCGCGCCGCCGCTCCCCGCGCGCCGCGCCCCCGCGCCGCGACGCGCGCCGCGCGCCCCCCGTGCGCCCCCCGCGCCCCCCCTCGCCGCCGGACCCCAGAAAGGTAAGCGTAGCGTGTACCCTGCTGCCATCATTTTCATGACGATCAATATGTAGTGTGTCCCCCGGTGTGGTAGGAAACCCAATCTTCCCCGGGGATGTGCCTTACAGGCGTTGCATGGGGGGGGGTTCCGGAATTGCTCTTTAAAGGTCATAGCACACGTATCAAACCGGAAAGGGATCGGCACCGTATCAACTCGAGCCGTTCAGTATTCTTTGTATGAAACTCCCTACTGCAACGCACACTAATCGGAATCGTAACGTAATCGCCTCGCCTCAGGACAAGCTCACGAACCGCGGTGCGGTGCGTTACGGCTCGTCGTCCCCGCGCTTACGTCTCTTCGTCCCCCCTTGCCCCTCTCCCCCCTCCGGCCTGCCTGCTGCACCATCTTTATTATAATGTTCTTTCCCAAAACTTTTTCCTTATCTTTGGAAAAGTTCACCATTTTGAAAATTTTGTTTAATTTTTGTTTTTTTTTTTAATACTAATTGTTTTACTTAAATTATGCATGCTGGATTCACATCTAGTAGATGTCAATCAGAAATATTATGTTGTAACTGTTTTAATGCTTTTGTGATTGTACATCAGTTTTGTGAATTAATAATAAAAAAAAATAAAAAAAATCAGCCAGCGGTCGGCGAGCCGTAACTGCGGCGTCGCCTAGCCGTAGCCGAGTCGACGTACCGGAGCTTCTGATCCGCTTTGGTTACGTGCTTACGTTAGGTTGACGCCTGTTTGACGGCGAGGAAAAGGCGATACGGTGCCGATCCCTTTCCGATTTGATACGTGTGCTTATGACCTTTAAGAAGAACCGGACCACCCCTATGTGCTGATGGTGATCAGCGAGCTGGTTTTACTGAGATAAAATCCCACACTCCCCGACCTCCCCGGAGGTCGGGTACCTGTTAAAGGTTTCCCCGCGAAATAAAAAAAAAAAAACTGGCCAAGTGCGAGTCAGACTCGCACACGAAGAGTTCCGTACAGGGCAAAAACACCGAATGTTGTAAGGGAGCCCCCCTTAAATATTTATTTTAATTTGTTTTTAGTATTTGTTGTTATAGCGGCAACAGAAATACATAATTTGTGAAAATTTCAACTGTCTAGCTATCGCGGTTCTTGAGATACAGCCCGATGACAGACAGGCGGACGGACGGACACGGACAGACAGGGAAGTCTTAGTAATAGGGTCCCGTTTTTACCCTTTGGGTACGGAACGCTAAAAAGGGACACCCAATGTTAAAACTGCCCCCTCTTTCACCATACCTGCTACTAAGAAGTTCTCTGTCTCTTTCAGTCATCAGGCTCCGGTTCATCGGTGAGCAGCTGTTCCGACGAGTCCTGTTCTGTTTGCTCCGCCAAGAACAAGAAGACTGGACCGCCGCCGCCTCCCAAGGGTGTGAATGTGAAACCAACGTAAGTAATCCATACTAATATTATAAATGCGAAAGTGTGTCTGTCTGTATGTCTGTGTATTTTACATGGAGCGACTGCCTATCTGACCTTCACAACCCAGTTACTGGGTAATACGATACCCTTTGGTAAGACTGGTTGTCAGACTTTCGGGCTTGTGATTACCCGTAACGACTGTCAAAGATTCACGAATTACAGCCGGGACCAACGGCTGAACGTGCTTTCCGAGGCACGGAGGGGTCTCGGTATGTAAAGATGGTCACCCATCCACAGACCAACCGCGGCAAGCGTAGCTTAACCTGATGGATCGACCCAGTGCAGCTGATATTATTTAACCACGGGCCTATTTAACTATGTAGTGAAACCGCTGAACCGATATAGATGAAATCTGGTATAGCTATAGTTTGAGTCCCGGGAAAGGATATAGGATAGTTTTTATCCCGATATTCCCACGGGGATCGACACTTATGCGAGTGAAACCGCGGGGCGCTGCTAGTCCCTAATAAATGTTCAACAAGTAACATACGTGTCACCTCCCCAGCGCGGGCGCCGGCTCGCCCGCCCGCCCGGCGCGCCCGCCGGCCCGCGCCGTACAACCGACACGCGAGCTGCTGAAAGCGCGCGAAGCTAGCAAGCGGACCAGGGAAGAGAAGGTATGTCCGCCTAATGTATGTACAAGTTATCATTGTTATTTTTTTATTTTTCACTGGGAATTACGGTTATACATCTCTGTTTACCCACTGTGTGGTATACTGGCATGATGTTTTCTTATTTTTACCTGACTGGCAAAGAGAAAAAGTTTATTACGATTTTTACCGACTTCAAAAAAAGGAGGTTATCAATTCGATACGTATGTATGTAATATTATTGGAATTGCATTATATTCACATATGATGATCTATTAGGGCTTCCAAACAAATATACAAAATTTCATAGACGTATGTATGTATGTATGTATGTTTGTCCACGCATATATCCGGAACTATTAATCGGATCGTGACCATTTTTTTTTTATTGGCTTACATTTTCTTCAACTTAGGGAACAGTGCAAGTTTCATCAAGATCGATTCAGTAATTTTCAAGATATGGACAAATACGTGTAAGTGTGACGGCCTGGCTTATTGATAAGAGCTACGGGTGTAGTGTCAAAGGGAAAACATCTCAAAACCTTGGTCAAATACTAGTGCAAAAACAAAAAATTACGAAATAAAAAGTAATTTAAAATAAAAAGTAATTTAAAAAAATTAAACCGACTTCAAAAAGAAATTAACTCAAAATTATGAAATAACTTTAATTTCGGAAGTCGGTGTCTTGGGATCTGTATTTTAGTTTTATGCCACCGACTTCCGAAATTAAAGTTATTTCATAATTTTGAGTTAATTTCTTTTTGAAGTCGGTTTAATTTTTTTAAATTACTTTTAAAAAGTGTCTTTAGATTGGTATTGGTCTTGAATCAGAGAGTACAAATAAAGTAAACTGACGATAATGCATGGAACGAGAATCCCGTACAGTCACGAGCAAAAGTATGTATACACTGGACTTTATTCAAAGGCGATTTTCTCCTTTATTTTTAAATGAAATTTTATATTATTAGGGACATAGTATTTTCGAACCAATAGGTTTATGTAAAGTGTCGTATTTCAACGTTGCATTCGTTATTTCGTGAAAAAATCGCAATTGAAAGTTGCCAAGTGTTGACATATTAGTGCTCGTGACTGTACACAGTAAATTTCGAGATTCCTTCTCGCAAACGTTGTGAATGTGTAAAATTGAGAGAATGATGATTTTCTTACTTGAAAAACAAAGTTGATAAACATATAGACAACATGCCTTTAATAGTAAACTAGTCGCGAGTTCGAACTCACTGGTGATCATGGCCAAAAAGCACGCTGTCTCACCTGGCTTCGTGTCCGACAGAACTAGTATCAGTGATGAGCAGTTAGACGCTAGTCTACATGAACAACGTCTAGTTCTCACGCACAGAAACACCTTCCCGAACTGATAGGCGCGTTCGAAAAGTGCTTCGGAAAATCGAGTTTTATGAAAAAACCACTGCCTAAATCAATTACAAATAAAGTATATTGAACTCTTCGATAACTGAGCTTTGTCGGTACGGACTTGGTTTTGAAGATTTTACAGTTCTTTTATTACTTATTTACACCCAAAGTTACGTTAAAAATGGCAAGAAAAACGAATCTTTGTTGGCTCATAACTTTTTAATGGCTTATTATTTTACTATTCTGTTTCCGTACAGACAAAATTATTAATAAGTCAAAATGATATCATGTTTAACTTTGGATGCACAATGTCATACAGTGGAGTAATACTCCCGAAATTTGTATGGAAGAAATATCGACTAGTGGCAACTTAAAGGATGATTTCCACCAAACGGCTCGCATCGCATCGGATCGGAAAGGATACGAACGGATGCGGTGACAGCCGATCGCTTCCGGCAGGATGTCGAGACATACGATCGGCTCCGTACGTCGCTTGCGAACGTATCCGTTACTGCGCCTAGTCAAATAGCTTTATTCCTACCGCGTTGACGTGTTCTAATTTTTGAAAATGGTTGAAGTTGACGTGGTATTGTTGGTTATTGCATTAGAAGAAGAAGAAAATAATTATAATACACAGAAGAGGAAAAGAAAAATTTGGACGACAGCCGAAAGGATTCGATCGGATACGACGACAGGCGAACGGAGCCGATCGCGCGTCGCAGCATACTTTCCGACGCCCGCGGTCAAGCTGCTGTGCGAGGTTTGGTAATATAGACTTTAAATACTGTGTATACGATTTAATATCGTATAAAGATTGTAAAATCCGTTCCGATCCGATGCGAGCCGTTTGGTGGAAATCATTCTTAACTGGATATACTGAAGCGTTGGTTTTCCAATATGACGATGTAACTGAAGCTTACCAGAAGATTAACTTTACCATTGCTGATTTATGAAATCCATTTTCCCAGGTCCTAGAATGGCAGCGCTCCCAGATGGCCGTCCGGCCGCCCGTGCCCGCCACGCACATCAAGCGCGAGGGCGAGCGCCGGCCCCCGGCCCCGGCCCCGCCGCCGGGGGCCGCGGCCCCCCCGCGCGCGCGCCGGGACCCGCGGGACCCGCGCGCCGTGTCGCCCGCCGCCATCGCGGCCGCGCTCAACGACAGCGACTCGGATTCCGAGTCCGATGCTAGTTCGGATCCACAGCCGCAGAGGTATAATTCTGTAAATACATATTTGTTACGACCGCGAATCATATTTTAATCAACGTACAACTTAATACTGACCAGCAAATTGCAAAACACGTAAGAAAATTTGAATTTCGCGGGCTACCTTACCGCTTAATGAGTTCAATGTAGGTTTGTATGAAAGTTCGTAATTTTTTCCGATAGGAAATCTAATCGGGCGCACGAATTTACTTACTAAAATGAGGCTTTCTTCCACAGACTAACCCTCTCAGAGCGCTTCGGCAAGATGGCGCAATGGTCGGCGGACCGCTCCGCGCGACTCGAGAACATGCGCATCACGCGGCGCGAGAGCACGCTGCACGTGCGCATCGAGCGCGACGCCGCGCCCGCGCCCGCCGCGCCCGAGCCCTACCCGTGAGTATACTGTCCCCACTGCTGGGACGCTGGGTTCCTCTCTGTAGAGAACATGCGCATCACGCGGCGCGAGAGCACGCTGCACGTGCGCATCGAGCGCGACGCCGCGCCCGCGCCCGCCGCGCCCGAGCCCTACCCGTGAGTATACTGTCCCCACTGCTGGGACGCTGGGTTCCTCTCTGTAGAGAACATGCGCATCACGCGGCGCGAGAGCACGCTGCACGTGCGCATCGAGCGCGACGCCGCGCCCGCGCCCGCCGCGCCCGAGCCCTACCCGTGAGTATACTGTCCCCACTGCTGGGACGCTGGGTTCCTCTCTGTAGAGAACATGCGCATCACGCGGCGCGAGAGCACGCTGCACGTGCGCATCGAGCGCGACGCCGCGCCCGCGCCCGCCGCGCCCGAGCCCTACCCGTGAGTATACTGTCCCCACTGCTGGGACGCTGGGTTCCTCTCTGTAGAGAACATGCGCATCACGCGGCGCGAGAGCACGCTGCACGTGCGCATCGAGCGCGACGCCGCGCCCGCGCCCGCCGCGCCCGAGCCCTACCCGTGAGTATACTGTCCCCACTGCTGGGACGCTGGGTTCCTCTCTGTAGAGAACATGCGCATCACGCGGCGCGAGAGCACGCTGCACGTGCGCATCGAGCGCGACGCCGCGCCCGCGCCCGCCGCGCCCGAGCCCTACCCGTGAGTATACTGTCCCCACTGCTGGGACGCTGGGTTCCTCTCTGTAGAGAACATGCGCATCACGCGGCGCGAGAGCACGCTGCACGTGCGCATCGAGCGCGACGCCGCGCCCGCGCCCGCCGCGCCCGAGCCCTACCCGTGAGTATACTGTCCCCACTGCTGGGACGCTGGGTTCCTCTCTGTAGAGAACATGCGCATCACGCGGCGCGAGAGCACGCTGCACGTGCGCATCGAGCGCGACGCCGCGCCCGCGCCCGCCGCGCCCGAGCCCTACCCGTGAGTATACTGTCCCCACTGCTGGGACGCTGGGTTCCTCTCTGTAGAGAACATGCGCATCACGCGGCGCGAGAGCACGCTGCACGTGCGCATCGAGCGCGACGCCGCGCCCGCGCCCGCCGCGCCCGAGCCCTACCCGTGAGTATACTGTCCCCACTGCTGGGACGCTGGGTTCCTCTCTGTAGAGAACATGCGCATCACGCGGCGCGAGAGCACGCTGCACGTGCGCATCGAGCGCGACGCCGCGCCCGCGCCCGCCGCGCCCGAGCCCTACCCGTGAGTATACTGTCCCCACTGCTGGGACGCTGGGTTCCTCTCTGTAGAGAACATGCGCATCATAGGCTACTTTTTATCCCGATATTCCCACGGGATCGACACTTATGCGGGTGAAGATAGTAAATCATAACGTCACTAACAAACCATCTGTTCTACAGGGCGTTGGAAGGCGCAGCGGTAGGCAGCTATCCCGAAGAACTCCTGCTGGCCGCGCCGGCCGGCTTACCATCCTGGGACGACGTGCGCGTCAGATATGACTACTACAAGAAACGGGGATATCTCCGAGGTAAGAATCACAGTAACTTGTCAATTATAGATTCCATCGATGCTGGTGGTAATTACCCGACTGCGCCAGAAGGAGGGTTATGTTTTTCGAGTGTATTTTGTGTAGTTGAGGGACGTGCTTTGATCAAATCGAAGCAATTTTCATAATCAGCCGCACAGGTCGATCGATCAGGTTAAGCTACGCTTGCCGCGGTTGGTCTGTGGATGGGTGATCATCTTTACATACCTAGACCCCGGCTGTCATTCGTGGACCAATGTTACGTAAGCATTGGGGTAAGAAGAGGAAGAGGGGAAGGGGTGGTTAAGGTGAATGGATAGTGGTAGACCGCGAAATTCAAATATTTTCTTACGTTTTTTGCAATTTCCAGGTCAGTGTCAGATTGTATCTTGATCAAAATATGATTCGCGACAATAACAGGTACATATTTAAAGAATTATAAACATTAGAATCATTAATATATCTTTCTAAGTTATGTTATGGAAAAGTGTTAATGGTAGAAATCTAACTTAGAAAGATGTTTTAATGATTATAATTCTCTAAATATGTACCTGTTATTGTCACGAATCATATTTTCATCAAGATACAACCCGACACTGACCTGCAAAATGCAAAAAACCTAAGAAAATTTGAATTTCGCGGTCTTAACTACCCATTCACCTTAATAATTGCAAGAAATCTGCTTACGTAATACTTACTAGATAGGGGCCGTCCCTATGCAGTAAAAGGGACCTCTCCGCTGCCACTGACGTGGCCAACAAGATCTGACATACAGTTGTGCCAGCGACACTGAAGAAGAAAAATTAAACACTATATTAATAAAACCTTTTTTTGTTAACAGGTCTAACTCTAGGCGACTATGTGAAGTGGGAGGAATGGTGGTACAAGTATCAAGAGTGGCTGAAACACGAACGTGCGTACGAACGATGGGCTGAGGGCGAGGTTGGCACGGTAAGTCTGATTATAGTGTGTGAATATCACTGAGAAGAGCTTGACTGTAAGCGACCATGTGGAGTTGGAGGAATGGTGGTACAAGTATCAAGAGTGGCTGAAACACGAGCGTGCGTACGAACGATGGGCTGAAGGCGAGGTTGACACGGTAAGTCGGATTATAGTGTGTGAACATCACTGAGAAGAGCTTGGACTGTAGGCGACCATGTGGAGTGGGAGGAATGGTGGTGCAAGTATCAAGAGTGGCTGAAACACGAGCGTGCGTACGAACGATGGGCTGAAGGCGAGGTTGACACGGTAAGTCGGATTATAGTGTGTGAACATCACTGAGAAGAGCTTGGACTGTAGGCGACCATGTGGAGTGGGAGGAATGGTGGTGCAAGTATCAAGAGTGGCTGAAACACGAGCGTGCGTACGAACGATGGGCTGAAGGCGAGGTTGGCACGGTAAGTCGAATTATAGTGTGTGAATATCACTGAGAAGAGCTTGACTGTAGGCGACCATGTGGAGTGGGAGGAATGGTGGTGCAAGTATCAAGAGTGGCTGAAACACGAGCGTGCGTACGAACGATGGGCTGAAGGCGAGGTTGGCACGGTAAGTCAGATTATAGTGTGTGAATATCAGTGAGAAGAGCTTGACTGTAGGCGACCATGTGGAGTGGGAGGAGTGGTGGTACAAGTATCAAGAGTGGCTGAAACACGAGCGTGCGTGTGATCCATCCACCGTTTCAAACGTCAAACTTTCCTGACGACATTTTCCTGATTCCTCCGCATCACATGTCCAAACTATGGCGGCCGTACACAGCTTTGATCGTGATCTCGGATCACAGGATCTCGTCACAACATTACACAGTCAATCTTGATTTCTTCAATAATAATAATAATTTTATTGTCAGGCAACTAAGGCCCATAGACAAAATACACTAAATAATCTCAGTCCATGTTATCGTAACTGCCGCGTTAACACCTGTTGTCATGGATTTACATACAGTTAAAGCGGTAGTGTCCCTTGTATTGGCCATAACGTTGAAGAAAAGGATTCGAAAAAGACGCTGAGTTAAACAGTGGTTACTCAAAAGAGAATTGTATAGTCACGAGCAAAAGTGTGTATACACTTGGCTTTATTCAAAGGCGATTTTCTCCTTTATTTTTGAATGAAATTTTATATTAGTAGGAACATAGTATTTTCGAACCCATAGGTATATGTAAAGTATCGTATTTCAACGTTGCATTCGTTATTTCGTGAAAAAATCGCAATTTAAAGTTGCCAAGTGTTGACATATTGGTGCTCGTGACTGTACACTAATTTAAATTTACTAAATGAAATCCAACTAATTGCTGAAGTTGTTGATTATAAAAACTATTTATTTTTTTACGGACGTCATCATCTACAGTCGCCTGTGGCTTGATTTTCTTAAAAACATCGAGTAACTTTTCGTATCCAGCTTGTCTCTTAGATTTGTTAGTGTAATATTTATGCTGGGCATTCCATAGCTCGGGTAACGTTTCTAAAAGGATGATGAAATATGGTGGCGACGAGGAGCGCGTGTCATCGTCCATTTTCAAAGAGCGCACAGCGTGTACAGTCACGAGCATTAATATGTCAACACTTGGCAACTTTCAACTGCGATTTAATCACGAAATAACGAATGCAACGTTGAAATACGACACTTCACATAAACCTATTGATTCGAAAATACTATGTTCCTAATAATATAAAATGTCATTAAAAAATAAAGGAGAAAATCGCCTTTGAATAAAGCCAAGTGTATACATACTTTTGCTCGTGACTGTACTGACGCGATTTTACGTTCAGTTTTGATTACAATCAGCGGAACGCAATTTGGATTTCAAAATATCTAGATATTTTGAGATCAGTCTAATTCGTACATTATCAATCTGTATCGCGATCGAGATTGACTGTGTACGGGCTGCCAAAGTCGACCGATCTCACACAAGTTTTCAGTTTCTAAAATAATAATATCTTTGCAGGTGCGTCGCGAGCGTCGCCGTCGCGGCGGGCGCCACAGACGCAGCTGAGGGCGCGCCGCCCCCGCCGCCGTGCTGTGTGTGGACCTGGCGGCGGGGGCCCGCGCCGAGCTGTGAGCGCGCGGGGGGAGGGGGGCCACACACATCGTGCCTCGTTACAACTAGTCTATACAGTGCTAGTGTAGAGACACTGGATGCTGTACCGAGATCTAGCATAGATCGAACCGGAAATATTTGTGGAATGAGACCCTCATGCAGGAAGAAATCAAGTGATCGAAACAAACTCATTAAATGACATGCAGGGTTCACACATGGGACGCTGTGCTGGGAAAAAAACGTGTTGATACCCAATTGCGGTGCCTTGTGATAAGGAATAGTATGTCGGAACGTCTAACATGGACACTGTACAGTGCAAAATGAACTGTTTCTAGCTCGAACTTATTTTTTTTTTTGCATTATTTCAAAAATTTATATTTTTATACCTGAAACGATTAGTATAGTGATAAAATTAAATTCTTTCGAACAGGCTCAGAAACCAATCTTTGCAAAGTGAGAACTTCCAACTAATCACTGCCTGCTGCGAAAATAGTTCATAAGGAACACTATAGACGTTGACCAAACGCGACTTTATAGTGGCAACTAAGTAACTAAGCAAGAAGAAACCGAACAAGTAAACCAAACAAACCCACGCTCAAATGTATCGGCTACTCTAAAAGTGGACACTCAGTGTGAAACTTCAAGTTAATGTGCGCGTAACGACTTTGGTGAGTTCGCTATATTCTATTCTTTAGAACGCAACTCTTTTATCGAAGATACGACGCACGTTAATGCACAACAATTACGGACACTTGTCAGTGTGAATCTTAGTGTAAGTTTGCGCGTAACGGATGGTGATGAGTTTGCTATATTCTAATATTTAGAACGCGACTCTTTCTTTGAAGTTACTTTGCAAGATGTCTGACAGCTCCATGAGTAAACGTAACTTACGTACGTCTAGCGCACCCTGGCCGGACAGACTACAGACTGACTCTGCTGACCGGCTACTGTGTGCAATCATGGATGCTCTGTATATTCTAAAATAATTTAAAAAAAAAACGGTTTTAAAATACAATTATGTGTCTGTGGAATCTGTGTAAAAAAGTAGAAATAAATATCAAAAAAAAAATGTAATAGTTACGTAGTATTAAAACAATGTCTCATAGAAATGCAGATATTTTGAAATTGTGAACGGACGATTTTTAATAAATTGTGGTGATGAGAAATTAGTGGAAACAAAATCGATGGTTTATCGTCAAATGTAATGAACACATGCTGATCAGATTAATAAACATAATCTTTTGTTGTCATAATGACTAACAGCTGAACCCAATTATCTATCGTATCACCAGTTTTGGCATACTGGATGTTCACAAGAGCAGCATTATACAGACTGTACCTCAGTCATGGCGGACGATCTCAACGGAGACTAGCCACCGACGAAGGAGTAAAGTGCTCACGTAACAGGATGCACTCCCTCTTCCCTCATTGGGCAAGAGAGAGCCTCCCGGTCGTGGCAGTCCGACATGACTGGGGAGAGATCAGGCGGATTACTGGCGACTTCATCAGCCTACTAAACATTAGAATAAAGGACTAAATTGTAATCGTATGAATACGCTGCGTAAGCGCCGAATGCAATCTGTATAATGAACTCAAAATTGTAATATATGTAGAGCTGTTAATTGTAATTTAATGTAAAAAATACTGATGAAATGTGTTTTATTGGATAGAAATATGAAAAAGAGGGATGATAAATGATACAGGAATGAAGGTAGTTGTAGAATTAACGGAAAGAGGTTGATAAAAAAGTACGTAATTTAAACAAGTATCAAGTACTATGCGATTGGAATAAGAACAATATATGTTCAGAAAGTACTCCCTAAAAACTTTTATCAGATATCAAACACGATATCCAAACAAATATTATAAATTCGAAAGTAACTTGGTCTGTCTGTATGTTACCTTTTCACGCCTAAACCACTGAACGGATGTCGATAAAGCTTGACAGAGAGATAGATTGCATCCCAGGGAAGGCCCTGGGACAGTTTTTATCGACATACCTCGCGGGCGAAGACGCGGGCGGAAGCTAGTATTAGTATAAAATATATTTGTTTCGGTAACACTTCATAACCGCTATAAGCCGCCATTTTATGTGACGTCATATAGCCTATAACCCGCAGAACAAACGACACAAAGATGTCCAAATGCGACGAGTAGTTTGACAGTTATGAAGAAACAGATGAACATAAATACATACAGTCTGTTAAAATCATAACAAAAACAAGAATAAGGAAGGAAACAAGGAAAACAGTCAGACTAACTTTGATGAGTATTGCCATATTGTAATGTACACATTACAATATGGCAATACTCATCAAACTTCTACAGAAGGCGACTCGTGTATAGTGACGTCACACATGGCGGACGGCCACTGACGCATGTGTAGTGACGTCACAGGTGGCGGACATTCACTGACGCATGTGTAGTGACGTCACAGGTGGCGGACATTCACTGACGCATGTGTAGTGACGTCACAGATGGCGGACATTCATTGACGCATGTGTAGTGACGTCACGGATGGCGGACATTCTCATATTCTTACTTCGGTCGCGTTATTTTACTGAATTAAATGTCAGACAACATTTCAACTGTAACTTGACTACACTTCATTCGTTTTAAAAGTATATTATACAAATACGATCTACATTATTTCTTAAAACGTAGCTGTTAGGATTTTTTTATCTCAAACCAAGAACATAGTTCATCTGTGTAGCCATTTCACAACTATGTCGGCGGGGTGAAGCTGCGCTTGATGCGGTCAGTTTGTGAATGGGCGGCCATCATGGTCGGTTGTCATTTGGTGCCAGAAAGTCGGATCAGCATTCCCCAGTAACTGGGTTGTGGAGGTCAGAGGACAGTCGCTCCATGTAAAATACAGATATTCAGATGCATCCCGGTCAGAACAGAAGCCGACCCTCGTTGTTGCGAAAAGGCTAGATAGAAATATGGAAAAAACTATATTTTAAAACTGTACTAATGATCAAATTAATTACCTTAAAATCTAATCTAGTTAAGTTATTAATTTTATTGAAATCTTAAAACTAAACTGACTCCTGGACTAATACATCGTCCCGGAGTCCCTTTATCTGTACATTATTTACTTTGGAGTATCATGGCTTATATTGTAAATAAGAAAACTATTAATATTATGTTATGTAACATACATTATTTTTATTTAGAGAAAGAAATCGAAAAATTAAGTTAATTTCTTTATTTTACTAATCCATTTCGCCGATGTTAGGATCTGCCTTATGGCCTGCGCAGGCGACGGACTATTGTCCGCGGACTTAAAATAGTTCGCTTTGTACGCGGTACTTTTAATCCCTCGTTTGCGTAACTCGATACAGTTGTAAGCGTTCTATTTTAGCGGACAAAAAAGTCCGTCGTCTGCGCAGGCCGTAATAGGGCTCGACCTCCTCTAACAGCTGCTTCACTCGGGCATAGAACCTAGGGCATACCGCCTGGTAGCTCGACACTTCTATAGCAGTACACAAATGTAAAACGATGTAATTTCTGAAGCAATACAATGTTGTATTAACCAAATTATTGTATTAACATGTCTTTCGAAGTACAATATCTTTATTATATTTATTATTTAACACATAAAAACATCATTATCAATAGTTATTAAAATAGTAGTGTATGTTGTATGTGGTTGTATGTCTAATAAATACAGTGTTGTAGCGACAGTCGTCTAGTTTCAGTAGCCATCTTGTTAAAATGGTCGCCTTATATGTGCGCAAGATTCGAAAGCGGTTTTCGTGTTGATAGATATTGTATGGTATGGTGTTACGAATATGGTACCCTCGAAACCATATTATTATGAAAAAGGTCTTTACTCAGTGTTATTTAACGAGAAAAACGCTTTTGAATGTTGCGCTGCTGTAAGGTGTGAGTGGACGTGAAGCGCACCCCGCTAGCAGAGGCTTAAGGGTCCCTATCAGTTTTGCGGACTAAAAACAGAAAAATCTTTTTTTTTTTCAGCGCAAATCTCTCAATATTGTTAAGTTATCTAGTTTTTTTTTTTAAATACACAAGAATTTATCACTTAACTATCTAGTAAGTAAGTCTTTGGGCGCGACTGAATGCATCGAGCGAGCGCATCGAAACCGATGCGCTCGCTCGATGCATTCAGTCGCGCCCAGTATATTAGTAAGTGTACGATTTTTTTTTTTTAAGTTTAAAGTATTAGTACTTACAATAAATTGTTACGCGCAAATTGAGACGACGGTTTTGCGCATGACTTTATTGGGTTTTTTCAGCGTAGTCAACGTTTTTTTACAAGTACTTATTCATTAAACTTAAAAAAAAAAAATCGTACACTTACTAATATACTCTAAGCCTAGTATTTGGGTTTTTTTTTTCAGATCGTTATTTGCTACCAGTTAGCTAAGAAAGCAATCGAAAAACTTGGTGTTTCGTGATTACGTAAAAACGTGTTTTTTTTTTGGAATTTATGTTAAGTAGTTATCAAAACTTAAATTCGTACACTTACTAGATAGATAGGTGATAAATACTTGTGTATTTTAAAAAAAACTAGATAACTTAAGGATATTGAGAAATTTGCGATGAAAAAAAACCGATTTTTCTGTTTTTAGTCCGCGAAACTGATATCCCTATCAGTTTCGCGGACTAAAAACAGAAAAATCGGTTTTTTTTTTTTCGATTTCGAGCGCGTTAGAATTTTATATGGGAAGAAGTCAGCGCCACCTGGTGGTCACTAGGAGAAAGCTAATTTCCAATACAAAATTCTAACGCGTTGCAAACGAATGTGAGACGAAAAAAGTCGGTTTTACGGGCGAAGATTTTACGTGACAACGTCTTTTTCTCGGTAGAATAGTTGAGTGGGAGAGAGACGCAAGGCATTCGGCGGGCCTCTCTCTCGTTCGGTGACTCATCGTAACGTTACCGAGCGTTACACTTTTTCATAAGTGACTCCCAGCCGCAACCTAATTTAAGACGTTGTCACGTCAAAAACTCACTAAGGCCACAGCTCGCCGACGTCTAGTATTGTTAACCGCGGCGTAAGCTGTCCTCATGTACTGTGGGTGTATTCGTAAATTTTAATTCCGCGATTTAAAAAAAAAAGCGGAACTCCTCGAAGGGTTCCGTAGCGCCGTACTATTGGCTATGTGGCTAATCAAACTAGAAGACAACATAGTTACTACCGCTGCGCCATCCCCATCTCCACGAGCAAGAGAATTGCGGCGATAGTCTCGCCGAGCCATCAAATTTTCGCCGCGATGCTGTCGCCATATGGAGACACGTTCTAAGAGAGTGTATAGAATTACGTGGCACGACCAATGATATTATAAGTGTAAAAAGGTGTTGATAGGTTATAAGGTGTCAGCAAGTGGCACGTTAACCTTTTGAACGCCAGAGCATAAACGCACGCGCGTGCCCTCTACGCCAAGCCACAATTTTAAATATTTAAGGTAAACAAATAAAAACACAAAAGTAATGATTTAATTGTTTATTTCGTGATAAAGTGCACCGCATTTTTTGTCACATATTTGTGTCGCTCGTAATAAGATAGGCGACACACGACTGGCGTGCAGGGCACGCGCTTGCTTGTCACGTATATGTGACAATGGCGTTCAAAGGGTTAAAACGAAGTCAAGTGACCAAGTTGGACCTCAGTGTCTCAGTTTCTATTACACGAGACGACGTACTGTCGCAAATTATATTTGTCTCTTTTTCGCCTGCGATAATTGAATCATGCCATCCAAATGTGACGTCTAAACGTAATGTAGTGTGCTATTGCAATATTAAGTTATGTATGTGTGCGTTAGTGTGCCGTTTTCCTTATAATATCATTGGGCACGACGATACTATCGCCGCGATTCTCTCGCTCGTGGAGACGGCCCCTAAGGGTTAACTAATGGCGGTACTAGTATCAAGCAATAGTTGATGTCAGTGGCGAAGGGTGAATTTATGACAGAGGAAAGGGTCTCCCCACATTTATCGACGCGGAATCGGCTAACACCGGTCAAAAAAGCCTTTATGTCTACGTAATAAGGGTGTTACTAATACCATTCGCATCGGCTCGGCTCGGACGACGCGTCGCGACGCCGGCCGACGGCGAAACGAGCGATAAGGGCGATAAGTTGAGTAGTGTAGTGATACGCACTCGGCTTAAGCCGATTCCGCGTCGTTAAATGTGGGGAGACCACAAGCCGGAGCAAAAAAAAAATACATGTGGGCGTTTTGCAAAGGCTATTTGACTGGTTTCTGATAAACATCTCAGATTATTTAATGGTGTCTAACGAGCCCACAAAAACCTATTACTTCAAATTGCATAATGTATTTCTTTTAAAAATAGTAAATAAAAATGTACTGTTTAAATAAGCCGCCAAAACGCTATCTTTAACAATATGGCGTCGTGACGTCACGATTCACATAAACAAACGTTGAAACGGTCGAGATACTAGACAAAAGTCATCTGTTCTGTCAACGATAGACAGAGATTTACTAAATCATGACGTCATAATCCAGACCGTTTTCGATTACGTGGCGCCAGATTTAAAAAGATGAAGTTTTTTCGGGATTTTTTTTATAAATAATACATTGTTTTGTAGTAAAATTAATGCAAATCGATTTTAAAAGCGATAATCTATAGGAGTGTCAATAATTATGACCTTATTTTTTACATTGTCAAATAGCCTATTGTATGGTGTATTAAATACCTACAGTATGATATGATAATATTTCATCATCATTCTGAATTTTCAAAGGGAAGCCGGTGGGAATCGGTTGTGTGGTACCTTCGCCACTGGTTTATTAACATAACTATACACTTTGTATACCGTTTATTATTATATGTCTAAAGCTACGGCTTCCTATGACAGCGATGGTCGCCACATGACGTCCGTAATGAAAATGTTGGCACCGCAATTTGACGTTACGGTGTCGGTGTGTATTTACGCTAGAGGACGCCATATTCGTGTCCAGCGGACGATCAAGACGTTTCCAACGATACCTCATTTGTCAAATTATGACAAGGAGTTTAGAAGTTATGAGGGAACAGATGAATATACATACCGGTCAAAATCATAACCCTCCTTTTTGATTCGCCGCAGTCTGGTAATAACGTTTCAGTGACGTCATTCGACGGTAAATTGCGGAAACTTTTGTCTTAGGAAACCCTAGCTAAATATAAATAATAAGACGACTGCAGTTGTTGGTCGCGCTTTAATTCCGATCCAGCCTGTTCCTTGCTGCCCTCTCCCAGCGACGCCCTAAGCCGAGGTCCGTACCCCACAGGGGGTGCCCTTAATTTTTTTAAGTCCTGGCTGGAGGCCTTAAATTATTGAGGCATCCACAGGCAAGCCCGGTTAAGCAGACGACAACCGAACCGGTTAAACTGACAGATGCCATTCACAAAAAAAAAACAGTGGCACTCCGGTAGCGCCGACAGAAGTGAAAACAAAACGCAAACAGAATACTTTGCCATAACTCACTGACATATCGTATATACATTAAAACCGAGTACATCCCGAAGACAGCCGAACACATCCGAAGCGGGTATTTTTTTAATCGTCTTATAAACACAACACGCGCGGTGTCGCTTACGGTAACAGTGGCGCGAGTTCAATGGTTTTTTCCCATCTCAAAAAATGTCCAACGCGCCTAAAGAAGTTTAATCTGCATTCGCGATTTATTTGCCAAAAATGTAAACAAATATGAGTTTATGGAAAAATAACTTCAAATCCTACACAATAAGGTTCAGTTTACGCTACAGCTTCAAAACTATTTATATAACTTTTTCAATAGTGCTAGTCACTCTGAAATCAACTTACAATTACCATTAAAATAAAGTTGATATTTGTTTAACTTGAAATACTTGACACTCACCGCCACCCATATATAGAATTTTTCAGTGCAGCAGGCCATGCGGTCTGCCGGCGGCTGCAACTTTGCCAACCTGTGCAGGCTGCGGTGAAAAATCTGTAATGAGTGAAGCAGGCCGTACGGGCCGCCCGGCGGGCTCACTGCTTGTTTTTACTAGCAAGCCATGCGGTCCGCCACGACCTCGCAATTTCATATTCAATTTGTAGCGCGTGGCCTGCTGCTGATCTCGCTCAGTGCAACATGTAGGTGGGGTACCTTACTCGAAAAGATACGCCCCGCCGGCGGACGGTATGGCGGTGAGAGTGTTAATATTAATTTGAAACAAGTCTGAATAGACTATCTAGACCATATCTTACCTAAGGCGACCTAACAAAGGTTTGATTGACCGCTAACATAAGCATAGTCAGCCTATAACGTTCCCACTGCTGGGACACAGGCCTCCTCTCTGTGAGAGGGAGTGGGCCGTGTTCCAGCACGCAGGCGCAGTGTGGGTTGACAGCTAAAACAAAATGGCGGTAGATCATTCCTACTCCATTGCGCAAACGCGACCAACAGCTAGAGTTTTCTACATTAAATGTCAATGTAACTTGAATGTGTGGTAGATTCGTCAAATATTATGTAGTTTAATATATTATTACTTTAACATTAAAACTATCATGCAACTATTTATAAGGCGGGCGATATGCGAACAGTTTGTATCGTGTTACTAAAGTAGAAACGATTTTTGGATGCTCCAAAGTTCAGCAGTGGGTGTGTACTTACAGACGCTACCCGAAACTGTAAAATTTTCCCAATCAACTTTGAACCTTATGCTTTCGCGATAAAGTTGAAAATCTATTACAAGAAATTTGACAGACTGTAGTACCTCTAGATATGTTGTAAGTCGTAGGTTCGAACCCAGACAGGCGCTTTACTTTGTGTAAATTATTTCATCCCGTCTGCCTTCAAAGCAAGAGTGAACAGGCATCTTCTGGGCACGCACGTTCCATCATAGACCTCATCTATCGCTTACCATCAGGCGTGATCGGGGTCAAGAGCGGGCCCATTTAGTAATAAAAAAAAAAAAAAGACAGGCATACATTACAAAAGGAGTTTGTAACCCATCAATGGGTCATTCTGGAGATGCATCGTTGAATCTTATGATGTGAGTCGATCTGGAAATAGATCGACCCTATTTCAATAGACCTCTGGACATGACAAGTCTGCCAACTAGAACATAGGTTGGTATGTTCCTAATACGATGGAGGCTTTCAAAGGATATTATTTTAACCTTTTGAACGCCATTGTCACATATACGTGACAAGCAAGCGCGTGCCCTGTACGCCAGCGACACAAATATGTGACAAAAAATGCGGTGCACTTTATCACGAAATAAACAATTAAATCATTACTTTTGTGTGTTTTTATTTGTTTACCTTAAATATTTAAAATTGTGGCTTGGCGTGGAGGGCTGAACAAACGCGCGTGCGTTTATGCTCTGGCGTTCAAAAGGTTAATACATAATACTGTTAGGAAAACGATATAGACTGTTCGTATAGCGCTGATGACAATTGTCACGCACGTCATAATGTGTGAACATTGACAATGCAAGATAATGTTTGTAAAGAAAACTCCGATGTATCAGGCGGGAGAGGAAAAATATCATTACGAAACAGGGGCGTGCGTCATGTGACTTGTGCACATTGAAATAAGGTTTAAATTACAATGACAGGCGCGCGCTCCCGAAATGCACTTGGTGCGTGACATTTTGGCCACTAGAATAGATGTCTTCGAATATTTTATCATTATTAGATATAGGAGATTCAAAGTTTTAACTATACATACCTGTTTTATTTAAATAAATTCAGCTGAATCTTAATTTTGTGTCTTTTTTTTGTATGTATCCTTTGTAACCCTTTCTAAAGCGCTTTGAACAAAGAAATTGGAATCAGTCGCCAAATATCAGAATTTTTCGGTCACTGGTTCAAAAGATATAAGGGTTTAGAGGTATAGGTATAGTCCAAGAGCTAGATCGAAGAGTTCACGAAAAAACTTTGACTAGCTCTTGGACTATACCTTACTAATTGAACTCATATCTCCTAAACTAAGACCCAACTAAATCTGTGACTTGGTGACTGATTCCGACTAATTGGCGACTAAATATGGGAGACTCAGAAAACAGATCTTCCCTAGTTTTTTTTTTAAGATATAAATGTTTCCCTGCTCGGGAGACTCCAGATCGGCCACCTATAAACCCTTATATCTTTTGAACCAGTGACCGACAAATTCTGATATTTCGACTAATTAACGACAAATTTTTTGTGTTATCAAAATTAAAATCCCTGATGGTGGCTCTGCCAGAGTCAGTGACACGCTCTTGGGCCGGGTGGGTGAGTGGACGAGATCTTCCTCTCCCTTTCCGAAGCCTCCTTCTGCGAGACGACTTGCGCAGAAGGAAACCACCGCGTCCCAGGACTCTACGCTGCCGACCATCGTGCATCGGCTTGACTGCGGCCGGCAGCGACAGGTCACTGCCTACTTCTGAGACGAGGGCACGGTAACCGGTTCACAATTTTACGAGTGATAATAAAAATCCATACTTTATAAATTCGAAAGTAACTCTGTCTGTCTGTATGTTACCTTTTCACGCCTAAACCAATGAACGGATTTCGATAAAATTTGGCAGAGTAGATTGCATCCCGGGGATGGATAGGTATAGGAGGATAGTTTTTATCGACATACCTCGCGGGCGGAACCTAGTATATAAATAAAACATAAGAAAGTATTTTATATATCGCGATCAATCGCTTGACAGCGCAGACGTATCTTGCTTAGCTTATTATGATACTATTAATTAATTACAAATAAAATTGTTAGAATCATTTGCGTCGTCAGCAGTGTTATAAATGTGTCGCGAGTGATTATTACGAGGTTACTGACTTTGTGTAAGAATGAGTTAAAGTATTTTTAAAGACAAATAGTGTTTTTGTGTTAGATATGTCTAACACAGGATCTAGCCCGTTTGGCCGTAGCCATCTAGTACCGCGAAGTCCTCCGCCGACACCAACTCAAGATTTCCAGCCTATAGACCCAAATCCAGCACCTCCGTTGGAGAATGAGCTACCACCTGAAGTTATTTCTACGCCGGAGATACAGAAATGGATGGGGTCCATAGAAAAAATCCTAAGTGAAGTATGCAGTTTAGTCGCTGAGGGAAAAATGATCGCGGAACAAAAGGTTCGTGTAGCCAATCTTTGTCGTAGTGTCTCAAATGGCGCATCACAGATGGCTGTTTTATATCAAGCCTTAAAACAAAAAACCATTCAAGCCCACAGTACCATTCAGCACTTACAGCAACAACAGAACATCGCGAACTCTCTCCTACAGTTCAAAGAAGTAGTTGAAGGCATTTCAAACCCTCCAGAACCCTTTTCGTACGCTAATATGGTAAAAAAAGGCTCGGATAACTTTGTGCGCCCAGCAAATTTAAGGTCAGTTGCCATATATCCCAATGACAATACCAAATCCAGTGACGATACCAAGTCTCTCGTACAGAAAATTATTTCGCCCGGGGAACTTAAACTACATGTTCGTGGCCTTAAAAAAGTAAAAAATGGAGGTGTTCTCATCAGTACCGACTCCAAAGAGGACATTCAAAAGCTCAGAAGCTTAGAAAAACTCGCTTCTTCGGGCCTTAAGGTTGAAGAACCATCAAAACGGCGCCCAAGAATCACTGTTATTGGAGTCCCGGTAGCCCTGACTGATAAAGAGGTTTTTGACTGCATCTACGAGCAAAACCTCTCAGATAAAATGATAACTCGTGAGTCGTTTGAAGAACAAATTAAATTGAGCCATAAATCTGGAAAAAAAGACCTCCCTAATTGCAATTTCATACTAGAAGTGCCAGCTAGCATCAGGAAGATTCTAGTGAATCAAGGACGTATATTCATCAATTGGACTTCATGCCCAGTACGAGATTTCACGATCGTTACTCGGTGCTTTAACTGCCAGCAGTTCGGTCACGCGGCCAAGTTCTGCCGTGAAACTAGCCCGACGTGCAATCACTGCGGAGAGACTGGACACTCTTTTAAGGAATGTAGCACAAAAACTAGTCCACCAAACTGTGCGACGTGCAAACGTTTTAAGAGAAAAACGGACCATAAAACTGGTGATGTAAATTGTCCAGCACGAAAATATGCCGAGGACAACTATATCCATTCCATAGATTATGAGGGCGCCTAAGAGCGCTACCTATTAACCTATCTATTAAGCACACTAGTAGTAGTTTTTTGTTTATATTTGTTAGTTATTCATTTATCATGACTGATCAATTACTTAGTGACCTAGATCAATTTTCTGTGTCTGAAGCTATATGTTGTAATGTTGATGAGTGTAAACACCTCTTTCCATTGGGAGAGAAACCGCTGACCCTACTCACACAAAATATTCGCAGCATAAATCGAAATCTAAATGGTTTTGAAATATTGCTACAGAACCTGGGTATAAGTTGCGACATTATCGTCCTAACAGAATGTTGGTTGTCAAACCAAACAGCTGTTATACCATCATTAGACGGATATGTATCGCATAAAACCAACAGAAACATTAACCAGAATGATGGTTTAGTTGTATATGTTAACAATAATTTAAGTACAACTGTAGAGGAACCTTTGCTACAAAATAGTAATTGCTTACTCATTAAAATTAATTCAGATACGGTAGTTATGGCTATATACAGACCTCCTTCTCAAAATGTCGCAAATTTCTTAGATTCACTAAACGTACAGTTACAAAGTCTTACATCTTTTAAACACATAATACTAATGGGGGACATCAATATCAACATTGCTTCCGGGAAAATGGATATACATGCACATAACTATCTTAATATCTGCTCATTCCACGGACTCTTGCCAGCTCATTACCATCCCACACATCAAAGCGGTTCATGCTTAGATCATTTTATTATAAAAACAAATAACCCAACCAAAACATTTGTTACTAACTCTTCGCTTACTGATCACCAAGCAGTTTTACTAACATTGCAAGTTTCTTTACCCAGAAAAAATTACTTACGTAGCTATACTAAAGTCAACATGACACACCTCGAAAAAGACATACGTAATATTAATTTTGACCCAGTTTATAATTCTACCGATGCAAACATCTCTATTAATTATTTTATAAATTCACTTCACTCTGCAATAATAAAACATACAGTTGCTAAAATAACGCCAAGGAAGTATAAGTGCATTAAACCTTGGATTACACCCGGACTTGTTCGATGTATTAGGCATAGAGACAAACTTCACATAAAGTCCAAACTTGAGCCTGATAATGAAATTCATTCCATTACGTATAAAAGATATAGAAACTTCTGCAACAACCTTCTGAGAAAAATAAAAAATGAATATGATAGAAAAGAACTGCAGAAAGCAGGCAAAAATAGTAAACTTATTTGGAAATTTATAAAAACAAATACATTTAGAACAAAACAACCTGAACCTCCACTTGACTTATTGAAAATAGAGAACAACCCAATCGAATCAACAAATAAAGTTAATTTCTATTTTTCTAACGTAGGCAAAACTTTAGCAGAAAAGAACATTCAATCTAGAAGTTCTTTCCCTCAAAGCCAACCTAAAGCTTTCCCCACACTCAAATCGTTGGTCTTACTAGATACGGATGTCGATGAAGTACTAACAATTATTTCTGGATTAAAGGACGTTTGCGCGGTTGGGTGGGATGACATAACCTACAACATACTAAAACATTTCAAATACCTACTTGCTCCGCCACTAACTCATATTTTTCAGTTATGCTTAACTAATGGTATATTCCCTAAGTCGCTTAAAAAAGCAGTGGTTACTCCTGTATATAAATCTGGTGACAAAAAATGTGTTAACAACTACAGACCCATTTCAGTTTTAACAGGGCTCTCCAAAATCCTAGAGAAAATCATTAATATTAGATTAATTAAATACCTAGAAGATAACAAATTGCTTTCTGATAGACAATTTGGATTTAGGCCCAAAAAATCAACTAAACAAGCAGTACATCAAATGACGGATTATATAACAACTAATTTGGATAAGGGCTTACACTCCATTGGGATCTTCCTAGACCTCGCCAAGGCCTTTGACACAATTTCCTGTCCTTTATTATTGAACAAGCTTGAAACACTCGGAATTAGAGGAACAACGCTTTCACTACTTTCTGATTATCTTAGTGACCGCAAACAATGTGTCAAAATTGGTCAGTACGTCAGTTCTGAGCTTCCAAATAGTAATTACGGAATACCACAAGGTAGTATTTTGGGTCCTACTTTATTCCTAGTATATATTAATGACCTGTGCAGCTTAACACTCCAAAATGGTGTCATAATGTCTTATGCAGATGACACAGCTCTATTGTTTTCAGGCAAATCTCGAGATGAGGTGTATAAACAAGCCCAGAACGGTTTTAATATAGTGTCTAATTGGCTATATGAAAATCTCCTAACACTAAATGCAGAAAAAACCAAACACATTTTATTTACTATGAGAAATACTAACCTGCCAACTACTAACATAAACATTTATGCGCATAAGTGCGGCACGTATGCTGACAATGCATGTAATTGTCCTACTTTAGCAAAAACCGATCATATGAAATATCTTGGTGTAACGATTGACACAAATCTGAATTTCCGTAAACACATTGATTTGTTATGCACTCGAATGCGTAAATTGATATACATTTTTAAGAATTTACGATATATATCGGACTACAAATTAATTAAACAGGTCTATTTAGCTTTGTGTCAATCCATTCTCACTTATGGAAAATTCTAAACGAATGATCGGAGAGAGAAAAATTGTGCATGGCCAGAAATGTTATATGTGTGCCAAAATGTGCCCCCAAAAAAAAAATCTGTGCCCCTTCAGGTTTTCGAGATATTGCATTTCATGCTGGAGTAACCTACCTCTCCCGCGGTGACCAGCCGTAGTGGGAGTGTCGGAGGTTGGAGGGTCACTTTCTAATTGCTATTTTCCATTTTCAGAGTTAGGTGATGCTTGTACTGTTGCTGGTAAATGTTTTACATAAGATAATATTGATTGAGTTTTATTCTTATTTGAGGTTTGATAACTTTTTTCTTCTCTTGTAGGTGAGTACCTATCTATCAGTAAGTGACCTCTTTTCTCCACGTGTGTTGTGTTTCTCTGGAGAACCAGTTTTAACGGTAGGTTTGATTTTGTCATTTTTATTTTCTAAGATTATTAGTTTATCATATTTAAGGATTACTTTGTTTCCCTTTTCTTTCTCCAGTTTCGCCTGGTCCAGCAGTTCAGCTCTCTTTTCCAGTATATATGTTTAGGATAATCTTGTTTTATATAATAGGCACAGTTTTCTAGCTTCTTCTTGTTTTTTAAGGCCATAATTTTCATGCCCAACGTAGTGAAAGTTATCACTATGGGACGTATTTTATTTCCACTTTTTTCCTCTTCTTTGGACTGCCTCTATGTCATTTGATATACAGCTGATTTCCAGATTATTAGTCACTATTCCTAGGATCTTATTCTGAAGATCAAAATAGCTTTTCGCAGTTTCTTCAACTCCGAACATCACTATATTTTTCTTCCTCATTTCTTTTTCTATGTATTTTAGACGAGAATTTTGGCTTTCTAGTTTAGATTGTATATCTTTGTTTTCTAGGTAAAGTTGTTGAAATTTGTAATTCATATTTTCATTTATTTCGTTAACAATACTTTTGCTATTTGATTTTATTTCATTCTTCTGTGCAGCGATTTCGTTCTTCAAATCTTGTAATATTTTCTTGATTTCGTCCATAGTGACAAGTGCAGCAGTGTGTAGTTGAGGTTGCTATTGATTTTATTAAATGGTAAGGGCTACTCGTGGCAAGATGGCGCTTCACGGATGGTGTGACTGCCCGACGATAGATGGCGCGGTTCCCAGTTCCCGGGTACAGTAGCTTGATGATTGATAGATGGCGCCACTGATCTAATATCGTTTTTTTTTAAGCGTTTGGTATCTCTGTAGACTGCTATTGTGGCATTGTGGCGCCCTCTTCTTAGAGATATTCTAAATTAATAATTGAATTTTGTGAATTTAGAAAAAGAATGTCCCGCCGCTGGATACGAGCTCACACCTCCGGGTAGTCGCGCTCGTTAAAGGCGCAGACAGAAGCCACTCGACCAGACGTTTATCTACTGTGTACCATGAAATTGGTCCTCCCTTTCCGCAAATTTTTGCGTCGCAAATCGGTTACGATTTCGATAATTTTGAGTTGACGGTGTATTAAAAAATGTTTGATATTTTTATAACTTTTGGATCACTGTTTTGCTTTTTATTTAGTTTGTAATATTAGGATAAGTTAAATCTTTTTATGGCTTTCACTTTCACTTTTATGTTTTTGCGGAACTTTTGCACTGTTTTAGTCCGTGTGTGTTTGAGATAACAGCCGATAAAGCCGTAATAGTTATTGTTTTCTACTCGCTGATATCATTTGTTTTGAGTACTATTTCACATAATTTGTCCAGTACTTTAACACGTGAGCGACTATTGTCAGATATAAACACAGAAATGATAAACTTACGTGTGGAAAGTAATTTCGGTTAATTTAATCGCACTCCCACTACGCATTTACCCATTTTGGCGGTAATTTTTGGTCGCGTGTCACTCGGATAACTTCGGTTGGCGTCACACAGAGCACTGAACTGACATTAGCTACGGTTGTGGCTGTGGTCTTGATCCCAGTGGCAACGCCTTGGCGCGGTAATTACTAATCCCACCAAAAACATTTTCATGTAAAATGTGGCCAAGACGAGACCACATATGGCTCGCACTGCCAAAAAGTTATCAGATCTCATGTAGAGCCAAGCTTCTTACTCTACACACCCTAACTTCACAAACTCTACACCTTAGTCAAAATATGAGGCTTGGCCGTTTCGTTACTACAAAAACTATTGTATAACAGAAAAGTAATGAACAGTGAATAAATTTTTCACCTTACGCCCATGTGATGGTAGCGAAACGGCCAAGCCACATATTTTGACTAAGGTGTAGAGTTTGTGAAGTTAGGGCGTGTAGAGTTAGAAGCTTGGCTCTACATGAGATCTGATAACTTTTTACATGAAAATGTTTTTGGTGGGATTTCACATCTTTTTGAAAGTTGCTTATGAAATATATTTTTTTTTTGAGGGGTTCTTTACTAAACTCTAGCATCAAAATTTGCGGAAGTCTCGTACAAACTTCCATCCCCTAGTTTAAGGAGTTGGAGGGTAAAAGTTCCAAGTTTTAGAATTGTTTTGTTGTTTGTGTACTATTACTAGCTTACATACCAAATTTCAGCTTTCTAGGACTTCAGGAAGAACCTTAGAATATTAATGCTTATGAAAAAAAAAAAAAAATTTTTTGGGGATTGGGTGGTTATTTACTGAAAATCCTGAAATACGTATTTTATTATTTATAACAAGGAGTCCCTATATCAATTTTCAGAACTCTAGCATCAAAATCTGCGGAAGTCTCGCACAAACTTCCATCCCCTAGTTTAAGGGGTTGGAGGGTAAAAGTTCCAAGTTTTAGAATTATTTTGTTGTTTGTGTACTATTACTAGCTTACATACCAAATTTCAGCTTTCTAGGTGTAGGGGTCAGACTGTATCGGTGGTGTGGACTGTATGTGGTTCTTCAGGTTCTTAATTAAAACTCCAATTTTTCTTCTTATTTATTCTTTAGAGATCAGCTGTACTGTACAATCGGCGAACGACTACGATCGAAACCGGATTGGGCGCCCCTTATTATACCCCAGTACGTGGGCGCAAGTAGTGGGTACACTGTTGTGTCAATTATCAAATTTCTAGGCGACGCACCAATCCGCTTCGTTTGGCTCGTGACCGGTCTCCGACAGGTTTCGACTTGTCGCGACCTGTCGGAGGCAAGACTCCGCGACCAATCACAAACATTCCTTATACATAAACTTATTCCTATGATTACGGTGCATAATTCCTAACATAACACACACTAGTTTTACATAATATCACTATTTACACTTAATTCTATGACGAGCTCGGCGTCCGTAACATTTCTCCCCCCGGCGTAGCTCGCGAAGCCTCTTCCTTCTTTTCCAGGACGACGAGCTTGCTCACCGGTCGTCGGAAGATTCCGGTCCTGGTCCGTATCTCGACCACACGAATGCTGCCGTCAGTTGCAGGGTGCGTGCGCTCGACGATCCCCATCGGCCAGGTGTTCCGGGGCAGCGTGTTATCGACCACCAGAACCACGTCGCCAATTTGCGGCGGTCTCGCGTTATTCTTCGGCTCGCCGCGGGGTACTAGTGTGGGCAGATATTCCCGTAGCCAGCGCCGCCAGAAGTAGTCGGCGAGCGCTTGGCTAGCTCGCCATGTTCGTCGGTCGTCCTCTTTGCACGGCCCCGTCGTAGGCAGGCCGTTTGAAGACCCCAACAAGAAGTGGTTGGGGGTCAGGGCCTCAGGATCGTTCGGATCTACGCTGACGTGGGTCAAGGGTCGTGCGTTTATGGAGAACTCTGCTTCGGTGAGGAGCGTGCTGAGGACTTCTTCAGCAGGTGCCTTCTCTTGTAGGGTGACCTTGAGGGCCGCCTTGACGGAGCGTACCATTCTTTCCCATGCGCCGCCTTGATTGGGTGCGCCAGGAGGTATAAACCGCCACTCCATTCGATGCTGCAGCCCCTCGTCGTTCAGGGCAGGTAACCACTCGGTGTAGGCATTGCGGAGCTCTTGATCAGCCCCTCGGAAGTTGGTCGCGTTATCTGAATACATGAGCCGCGGCCAACCCCTGCGCGCAGCCATTCTTCTCAAAGCCATTATTGCAGAGTCCGTTGAAAGGGATGCGACGAGCTCTATATGTACGGCGCGGCATGTGAGACATGTGAACAAGGCGCCCCACCTCTTCTCACGACGACGGCCCACTTTGACCATCATGGGTCCAAAATAGTCCACCCCGCAGTTAGTGAACGGGCGGTGGAAGGGATCTAGGCGGGCGTGCGGCAGGTCTCCCGTGGCCGGCGTCTGTGGTGTCCCCTTCTGTCTCTTGCAATAAGCACACTCTCTTTCAATGGTGCGCACGGTAGGTCGTAGATGTATGACCCAGTACCGTTGTCTCAGGTCATTGGTCACGCGCTCACGGTTGGCGTGACCTGCAGCGCAGTGTTCTCGTAGCACCAGAAGCTTCGTAACTCGGTGGCGGCCGTCCAGTATGATTGGCCTCTTTGCCTCTTGTGGTGCTGCTGATGCTTCGATGCGGCCTCGTACCCGCAGGAGGCCGTCCTCTAACACTGGGTCCAGCTTGTACAGCCTGCTCGTTCTTGTGAGGGGACGGGCTGACTGTATCCGCCTCATCTCTTCGCCGAAGCTTTCCCGCTGTGCTTGCTGCAGGAGTTCTTTCTCGGCGCGCTGGATGTGTCTGTGTTCCAGTCTTGTAGCGGTTCGTCGACACATGTCGATGAACGCCAGGGCTCTCGCCGCCGTTCTTACTAGTGTTTCATACTTGGAGAAGCGGGCAGGGTCGGGTAGCCAGCTGTCTCGTGGTTCCTCGATGACGTGCAACACTCCCTGTTCGTCGTCTTCTGTAGGCGGCGTTTTTCCGGGCCATTGCTCCTCTGGTAGTTGTAAGAAGCTAGGCCCCTGGAACCACCGATCGGTTATGTGGATCGGCGCGTTGGTAAGTCGGGTGGCGTCGTCGGCTACGTTTTGGTCAGTTGGTAGCCAGCGCCATTCTTCCTTTGAGGTGAGCTCGGCGATCTCTCCCAGTCGGTGTGCGACGAATGGCGTGTATCGTCGCATGTCGTTTTTTATCCAATGCACGACGGTGGAAGAGTCTGTCCAGTATACCGTTCTGCTCACCTCCATGCGATGTTCCTTTCGGAGGGTGTCAGCGAGTCTAGCCCCTATGACCGCTGCTTGTAGTTCCAGCCTGGGAATAGTTTGCGCTTGTCGTGGTGCCACCTTGGCTTTGGCGGCGTTCAACACGATGCTCACTGTGTCGTCGCAGTTCACTACTCTCCAGTAGGCCACGGCTGCGTAGGCTTGTTCACTCGCGTCGCATAGGACATGTAGTTCTATGTCCTTGTACTTGTTCGACGTGTAGCTTCTAGGTAGTCGAAGCTGGGCGATGTCGGTGAGTTGAGCGAGCCAGGTCGTGAAGAGTTCGTTCTCCTCTTCTGGTATCGGTTCGTCCCACGTTATTTGGAGGCGCCACAAACTTTGCAGGATGATCTTTGCCCGTATTGTGAAGTGGCTCAGCAGTCCTAGAGGGTCGTAGATGGACATTACCGAGCTGAGTGCTTCTCTCTTAGTGGGCGCGCGCTTCCGTTCTCGTACCGGAGCGGGGACTCGGTTCATTGAGGTATTGAACCCGAGTTCGTCCCGTTCGGCGCTCCAGTACAGCCCGAGTATCTTGCTCGCGGGCTTCTCTCCCCCCAGTTGTGTGGGTGTGGTGGCATGCAGCTCCCGAGGCACGTCGCGTAGCACTGTTTCGTCGTTCGTGCTCCATTCACGCAGAGTAAACCCGGCGACCGCGTGCACCTGTCTTACTTCCTGTATTGCCTTCAGGGCCTCTTCCTGGTCATCGTAACTTGCTACCAGGTCATCCATGTAATGGCTGTTCTTTATAGCCTCTAGCGCTCGTGGGTAGTCTTGCCCGTGTATGTCCGCATTGTGGTTACGGACATAATGAGCCATGTATGGAGAGCTGGCTGCGCCGAAGATCATGCTCGTCATTTTGTAGTGGCGCGGGGGCTCTGTTCTGTCGGTGCCTCTCCACAGAAACTGCTGTGCCGGTTGATCCTCAGTTCTTATTTTGATGCGTAAGAACATTTCCTGGATGTCTGCAGTGACTGCTATCGCCTTTTCCCGGAAGCGGAATATGATTCCCGGTAATGATAGCAGCAGGTCCGGGCCTTCTAGTAATCTGTCATTCAGGCACACGCCGTGACTTCTTGCCGCTGCGTCGAACACTAGTCTCTGCTTGCCGGGCTTGTTTGGGTTCTGCACGGCGAAGTGGGGCAGGTACCAGCAGACAGCACTTGCCTGTTCTGTGCCATCGCATGGCACTGCATATCCCTTTCTCAGCAGGTTGTCGATCTGGGCACTATACTGTTCGGCGAAGTCAGGTGACGCGTCCATTTTCTGTTCGATTTTTCTTAATCGGCGGAGTGCTGCACCGTAGCTTGGTGGCATGGTGACGTTGTCGTGTCGCCATGGCAGTCCGACTTCGTAGCCACCGTCGATCTTCTTTATGGTTCTTTCGACGATTGCTGTCGCTCGTTGGTCAGCGTCACTTACGCGTGGTTCTCGCGCAATTCCCAGCGCTTCGATTTTGAAGTGAGCTTCCACTAAGTCGTGAAGGCGCTGGTGGTTGTGTTGCTGCTCGTCGCTCTCATAGAGATGCAACACGTTGCCTTCATTCATGATGACGTTTCGTGGTGCGGTCCCGTGCACTACCCAGCCGAGCTGCGTTAGGGATGCAGCTGGTTGGTTGGGGCCGCCGACTCGGAGTTCTCTTGACACGATGCATTCCCAGTGGTCTGTTCCTATCAGTAGACCGGGGCGTGCCTTCTCGTAGCATACCTCTTCTGGTGCCAGGTCCCTTAGGTGCTCGTAGTCTAACAGCGTCTCCGGGATGGACTGCTGGTGAAGTTGAAGATTCTTCATGGTCCTTGCTTTGACCTTGTATCTTTCGTCGCTGTTCAGCCCTTTGATTTGGATGTTCACCAGCTGACTGCCCGTTTCCTGTTGCGACATGTTGACCCCGTTCAGGTGAAGTGGTTGCGACGGTCCTTCTGCCCCGATGCTTTCTGCTAGCTCCTTGTCGACGAGGGTTATAGTTGCTCCCTCATCCAGGAGAGCGTATGTGTTCGCCTCCCCCCGTGGTCCGGAGACGATGATCGGGCACATCTTCAGCAGGACTGTTCGTGGTTCGGCAGCTGGTTTTGTAGCTACCGACAGTACCGCTTCTTCCTTGGGTGGTTCTTCAGACTTATGTTCAGTTGCTGACTTTACTTCGGGCAACTCTTTTCTTTCTTGATGCAGCGTGGCGTGGTGAGGCCGGCGGCACTGGTTCACACCGCACGGTTTTGCCTTGCACATGATGCGTCTG
Source organism: Oligia latruncula (assembly GCA_948474745.1). Lineage (NCBI taxonomy): Eukaryota > Metazoa > Arthropoda > Insecta > Lepidoptera > Noctuidae > Oligia > Oligia latruncula. The sequence goes on along the minus strand of OX419713.1, from coordinate 5,977,293 downwards.
TGTTTCTTCTGGGCGCACTTGAAACATATCTTATGTTCCTTCACTAGTTCCCACCGCTGGTCCACTGTCATTGCCTTATATTTCGGGCACTGGGTTAGTACGTGGCTTTGCTTACAACTGGGGCACTGATCTTCTTCGGTCCCTTCAACCGTGGCGTACACTGTGTTGGACTTCTTCTTCAGTGTTATAGCAGGCCTGGTCTCCTTCTTCTGTGGTGCGGTCGCGGCGCTCGTTGTCGGGGCGTATGTGTATCGTAACGCCCTATCCGCTTCACGCATTAAGAAGCGAGATAGCATCACTATTTCTGGCTCTGCTGTTCCTTCGTTGTCACAGGCAAAGTCGCACCACCGGGATCGGAGATGGGGACTTAATTTTTCAAGCACTTCCCGGGTTAGCAAGGGATTATAGAGGTACCCCTTGCGGTCGATTGTCTTTAACACACATATCGTATTTTGAATCTTGATCGCGAAACTGTTTAGGTCACTGGCTGAGGCACTAGGTTTTGGCATCTTCTTCAGGCCGTCCAGCGCTTTGTCTATGATTACCTCTGGTCGGCCAAAGCACTGCTCCAACGTCTTCATTACAGCGTCCGGTTCTGTGGCCGCGTGCAGAAGAGCCGCTACTGTTTCTCGTGCTTCGCCTTTGAGGCAACTTCTTAGTCGCTGGAGGTTCTCTGCCGGTGACACGTTGTACATGTTGGTCGTGTCGTAGTAGGATGCCTTGAACGGTAACCACTCACTGACTGCACCAGAGAAAGTCGGTAGGTCTGTGTGCCGAAGTCGTGGTCTGGCCATCTTCTCCAGGGTCGCAGCTAATTGGTCGATGCTGTTTCTGGCTCTCGTTGGCGTCGGCGACCTTCCTCGTGGCACATCAAATCGTTGCTGCTTCGCGTTGTTTTCTTTGGTTTCTGCGTTCGCGTCCCCCTCCCCCCGTGTACTGATGGGGTGGGTACGCAGCCATTGGTCCACCTTCTGGTGCTGGTGTTCCTCTTGAAGTAGATCTTCATGGACGCTTTCTTGGTCTTCTTGGATCACGGAGACCTCGGCGGCCAGTCTCTTCTTCACTAGATCTGCTTCAATTTCCAGCTCCTTTCGTTGGATGGCTGCTAGTTTCTCGGCCGCCTCAAGTTCGGCCAATCGTAGCCGCGTAGTCACGCTTGTGTTTGATCTCACTGACCGCGGCGGCGACCTACGGCGTTGTTCTGACGATGGTCCCGCTGTAGCGATGTCTGCGGCGGTAGTGGGTCCGGCCACACTGTCGACTTGAGGTGACGCCGGTGGATCAAGCGATAGTCGTCGTCGTCGCTCTCGTTCTATGCGTTCCGCTTCCTTGCGACGTACCGATGTAAGCATCTCTTCGTCCCTTCGTTCTAGGGCTCGCCGCTGTTCTTCCATTTCTGCTAAGTCACTTTGACTACGGGTGACCACCATCGCGTTCGGTTGACGGCGCACAGTGACACAGCAGAGATACACAGCAGAGATACACAGCAGAGATATACAGCAGAGATATACAGCAGAGATATGCAGGTAAGTTATTACTGGTTCACTCACGAATAATTTGTTCTTCCAAGTCGCAGAGTCCTTTCTTAATCCGGCTCGACAGGACCAGAACTGTAGGGGTCAGACTGTATCGGTGGTGTGGACTGTATGTGGTTCTTCAGGTTCTTAATTAAAACTCCAATTTTTCTTCTTATTTATTCTTCAGAGATCAGCTGTACTGTACAATCGGCGAACGACTACGATCGAAACCGGATTGGGCGCCCCTTATTATACCCCAGTACGTGGGCGCAAGTAGTGGGTACACTGTTGTGTCAATTATCAAATTTCTAGGCGACGCACCAATCCGCTTCGTTTGGCTCGTGACCGGTCTCCGACAGGTTTCGACTTGTCGCGACCTGTCGGAGGCAAGACTCCGCGACCAATCACAAACATTCCTTATACATAAACTTATTCCTATGATTACGGTGCATAATTCCTAACATAACACACACTAGTTTTACATAATATCACTATTTACACTTAATTCTATGACGAGCTCGGCGTCCGTAACACTAGGACTTCAGGAAGACCCTTAGAATATTGATGATCATCAGTGAGTCAGTGACGAAATCGGGGTATTTTAGATATCAATAAAATCTAAATAAAGTATAAAGAGCTATGCAATTGAAACTTTATAGGTTTAATAAGTCAACCACTGACATCATATCCCGAAAATTTTGTTTATCTGGTATAATCCAAACCCAAGTTATGAAGGTTCAAAAATACGACGAAGTGCTTCGAGAAAAGGTAGGTAGTGCCCTTGCACTTCGCTTGGCTCGTCTTGGCGGGGGCACTCCCGTGCCCCCAGATCTTGTGTATAGTATATCAATGCTATTGACAGCACACTCCACGCTCACTTCATTACGTTTTCACTGTGAGATGGTTATAGAATCGCACTGCTGGCTGTAGACAAGGACGAACAAAAGTGAAGTGTAAAGAAAGAAAAGTGTAAGTAACTTTATTGATAATAATAATAAATTTATTTCAGACCATAAGTCCATAAAACCACACGCATTACAATTTTATACACAAAAACATACATACATAAATAAAACACAGCTACACAAAAAATACACTAAGAAAACACATTATTTTAAATATTGGAATGACGCACGATGAGTGGTCATCCATTTCACATCATTGGACTGTCTGTCCTGTCGGCTACTATAGCCACCAAGCTATTGGAGCTGCCGCGCACTCGCCGCATCAAGGATGCTATCCGTGTCCGCATCAGTGCGTAAAAATCTGGCACGCCATTCTCCGCGAACATCCCCGATGCACTGCAAAAGCGCGGCAGCCCCAACATAACTCTGAAGGCGTTGTGTATTGGACTCGCAGAGCATTGTACGAGCTTTTTGTATAGCTGACCCATAGGGCAGACGTGTACATAGATTGGCAATACGCTCTAAAGAGTGTAATTTTCACCTCCCTAGTACAACGTGCAAACCTACGAGCCAGCATATTAAATCGAACTGCCAATGCTCTGCGTTCCCTCTCCACGTCTACATCGTCGGACAGACTATCGGTGACCCAATGCCCCAGGTACTTGAACTTCGTGACCCTGGAAAGCTGAGCGCCCCCCAAGGTGACTGGTGGGACAGTATCATAACATTTGTTACCCGCTTTGAAAACCAGTAGGTCGCTCTTGGTCGCATTGTACCTGAGGCCGTGAGCCACCGCATAGTCCTCACAGATGCGAAGAAGCCTCCTAAGTGCACTGATCGATGGGCTCAGCAATACCATATCATCCGCGTAGCTGATGTTATTTACGCAGTGCCCGTCAATGGAGCACCCGATATTGGTATTGCTGAGCTCACAGATCAGCTCGTTTACATACAGGTTGAATAGCTTGGGTGAGCTGATTCCCCCTTGCCTCACACCGCACTCCAACCCGTATGCATCCGACAGAACACCCGCCCATTTAACATAATTGTATTGGTTTTTATACCAATAATTTAGCATCCCAATGATATCGCTTGGGAGGTTCTTAACACTTGACAGTTTCTTCCATAGGCAGTCATAAGATACGAGATCGAAGGCCTTGGAGAGGTCCAGAAAACATGCATATACAGGTGTTTTCCTACTTACATAGTATTGAACAGTCTGTTTGAGGCATAGTATAGCTGTTTCCGTGGATAAACGTGGCTTAAATCCAAACTGGGCGTCGTTGAGTGTTAAATGCTTATCCAGCTACTGATCAATCAGACTGTCCAACACCTTTTGCAATGATGGTAGCCAGGGATATAGGCCTGTAGTTACTCTTGTCACTTGCATCTCCAGTCTTATTTTTAACAATGGGCACAACAATAGTTTTAAGTAAATCAGCTGGAAGTGACGAGTGACTCAGGCATAAGGTAAAAAACATTGCTAGCACTCGCGGTAAGTGTTTACATACATTATCAATTTCGTCATCATTATTCTCCATCCCCTATCCTATTTGCATACATCTCTATTAGCCGGAATCTTAGGAGCCACACTCGTTGCCCGCGCCATCCATGTCGCGATTTCATAGCCACATCTTCGTTTACTTGTTCCCTTTCACGTTAATTATTGATAATAATCAGCCTGTACTATCCCACTGCGGGGCAAATAAAGGAAAGGGAAGGCTCTTTCATTTTTAAACTCAACTCGATCCAAGTGAGAAGGACCGAACGAGCGAGGGACGAACTTGACGTCTTTATAGACGTCAAGTTGTCCAGCCTTTACGCCTGGGTCTTCTGTGATGTCATTGGATGTTTTCGGGGACCCATGCTGTGTTGGTCTTAGCCCAATTAACTTGTCCAGCCCAGTCCCGTTTATTGTCATTTGTTTTTGTGGTTGCTTTTTTGGTTACGTTCGCAATTTGTGTCTTAAGGCGCGTACGCACGTACGAACAAAAACATGGTGAACACGAACATCGAACACTTTGTTCGCACGTGCGTACCACTAGCGAACATAACCTGTGTTCGTCAAAAATGTTCGTGGCGATCCATTATGTTCGTGTTCACCATGTTTTGTTCGTACGTGCGTACGCGGCTTTAGAGATCCGAGCTTATTACGAATCCACACATACGATAAGCCTGACTCATGATTTTGTAAACATGTGCATCCAGGTATAGTTTGTCATCGAGCAGTATTCCTAGATCACGAATCGTGTTGACTCTGGCTAAGATTTTACCGAGAACAAGTACCTGGAAAATCGTCACGTAACGAAAAAGTGTTGCGCATGCGACTTTTTATTACATGTAGTAAAGAGATTGAGAGACAGAGAGAGAGAGTTTTCTTGGTTTTCGAGGGTGCTGAAGCCGATTCATAGTGAGGTCAAAATGAAAATCCAAGATGGCGGCTTCAATAATTTTCAAATGTTTCATGATGTGTGTCGTTTTTATAATTTCCTTCCATCCATCCGCCATCTTGGATTTTCCCCCACAAGTATTTTTATCTTTGTAAAGCTGATACTAAGTAGGACTTTGTTTTTATTAATACAATATTCTACTAAGCGATTAAGATCTTGTTGGAGTGAGTGACAGTCTGTTATTGATCTAATGGGTCTAAAAAAAAAATTATCGTCCGCGTAAAGTAGGAACTTAGAGTAAAAAAAACACATTATCTATATCGTCGATAAAAAAACATAAGTAACAGTGGTCCGAGAACTGAGCCCTGAAGCACCCCTGACGTTGCGGTTATGGAGTGGAACCCATTTTATTTGACACATAAGATATAGGTAACCAACATAACAAATACCTAAAATAATTTAATGGTTGAATGTCACTAGGTTTATGGTGACCTCCCCTCCCAGCGATACCTACGCACTTAATTTTCTATCGCAATCCGAAGGATTTTCATGGAATTTCCTAATCCAATAGGTGACGTTTCACAAAAATCAACATGGCGGACTATCGAACACAATATTATAAACGTCATAGCACAATTAAAGAAGCCGGAAAGGGATCGACACCGTATCAACTCGAGCCGTTCAGTATTCTTTGTATGAAACTCCCTACTGCAACGCACACTAATCGGAATCGTAACGTAATCCCTTCGCCTCGGGAAAAGCTCACGAAACGTGGTGCGGTGCGTTACGGCTCGTCGTCCCCGCGCTTACGTCTCTCCGTACCCGAGCTTACGTCTCTTCGTCCACCCTTGCCCCTCTCACCCCTCCGGCCTGCCTGCTGCACCATCAATCAGCGGTCGGTGAGCCGTAAGCGAACAACAAGGACTGAAAGGGGGTCTGAAAAATTCGAAGTGGGACTACTAGGGCATGTGGGGTATCATACGAAAGAGCGCAGTTTGGAGATTCTCAAACAATTTTTCTCTTTTTTTTAGGCCGCATAGTTTTCGACTTTTGATGAAAAATGTAAAAAAAATACCGTTCCCCTCCTTATCTCCGAAGTTTGCAAAGAGAAAAATCTGAAATTATTCTATGTGGTAGAAGTTTATGTAAAGATTACAGGAAAAATAAAACGAAGTCTCTAAATAACACACTTTTTCAGAAATCATCAACAAAAGTTACATTAGTTCCACTATCAGTCAAGAGATGGCGTTGACATAAATCTGCAATATTCTACACCGCAGTGCACGGTGTTAAAATTCTCTGATGAATATAGGCCTCGCCGATGAAAATTTAAAAACATAATTAAGATGATACGGAACCCTCGGTGCGCGAGTCCGACTCGCTGTTGCCCGGTTTTTTTTATTGATGAATGGCCCGCTCTTGACCTTGATCACGCCTGATGGAATGGTTTCTTCTTCTTTTCTTTCTCTTCTATATAATTTCAAAAGCTAACAGTATTAAAATAATAATAAGAATATGTCATGTACAAGTATATAAAAAGGAGAGGAAATAATCAAAGGGCATCAAAAAATTCATCCGCATCGCTGTCAACAGGAAACGTGCCCAAAAGACTGGCAGCATTGCCACGTTGTATGGCAATGCTGATTCTTTGGCCAAAAAATAGGCCAGCCCTCTGGTCACGTGAAGAGTCGACCAACCGCTTGGAGATGTCTCGAAATACTAAGTGGGCACTCGGGCCCCATGGCCCTAGTGTTTCAACCCCAAACGGCTCAAACATACACGTTCCAAAGAGATTGGAGTATTTGCGCCGTTTGAAGTTTTCCGCACCTGCAGCAGCCGCTCCAGCACAGCTCACCGTGCTTGGAAGATGGGATGGTGCAAGGGTGTCGACACACGTTGCATCCCACACCAAAGGCCTACCAACGTTCCAAGGCATTATGGTCATTCCGTCTGGTCTTTTCCCATCGTCACGTGCCAAGCCATTGGGTTCTAAAACAGCTGGTACCCCGGCGGTGACAAGAGCACGACGGATGATGTCATTGATGCTAGCATGCCGTGCTATCCGGCCTGCGCTTTTACTGCAGGATAAGCCATGGTGTCCGAGGCAGTCGACACCTTCACCGCATTGGCAGCGATGCGGAGCCACGCAAGAGGCGCTTGTGAGATTACTATCATTTACTAATAAGTTTGTATATTCTACAGGCTCCAAAACCGAATAATGAGGATTATACACGAAGCCGATTGCCTGATGGCGCCTAGCGATGCTGATGCTCAGCATCTGCCCAGTGCCACAGGGTTTGGTAAGTACCTATCTAATGTTATACTTACAGAATTGGCAATGAAAGTTGAAGTGAGTTTAATGCTTTGTGGATGAAGTCTGCCTTAGCATAATCAGCCTAATAATGTTCCCACTTCCCACTGCTGGGACACAGACACTCCTCTCTGTGAGAGGGAGTGGGCTGTAATCCACCACGCGAGCCCAGTGCGGGTTGGTAGATGTCGCATGTCTTCGAATTTGATGTCTGCCTTATTATTGTTACTATACAGGGCGTCCCACGGCTATGCCACATGGAGGGAAAGTACCTTGAATATTGTAGATGGAACATTTTACTGAACGAAGACATTATTTTAAAAAGGAAGACCATGAATGTTAACATTTTTAATACAAAATTAATCAATTTATCAAATGCTCAAAATGAGTCCCATACTGTTGAATACAAAGTCGCACTCTTTTGATTATTTCACGTTTCTTCGTATATATCATTTTATCATGCACTTAAATTACTTATAATAGGGAAATGACGCGTACTTCTCAAGTGGGTAAATTTATTAGTAATTTATATGTACTTATGATAATGTCAGTTGTATGTGCTTACGGCAATGTCAGCTTTTAATTTTTTTTAACAAAATTTCACATCAAATGTTAAAATTCATGATCTTCCTTTTCTCTTACCTCCACAACCTAGATAATGAGTAACACTATAACTCTCGTTAAAGGTCTTCTACCATAATATGCAATAGCCAAAAAGTCTAAATGTTAACAAAAGGAATTCATTCAAAAGTACCAACAGTTATAAATATTGAGTGTAAACACAGGAGGAACAGGTCTAACGTGAGGAGCCAGACCAAGAGGGATACAGAAACCCGCAGGGCAGCATGTGGCGAGCTGTTGGGCAGTAGCGACCCCACGGACTCTATCTCCCGGGAGAAGTCTTGTTCCTCACCTCTGGCTTGCCTTTATTGGCCGGCTGGAGTGAACAATGACGAGGAACAGAGCTCCCACCTCATTCTTGCCTTTATTGGCCGGCTTGAGTGGAGATTCGCAAGAGCAAACGTGCTCGGAGGAAGGAAGTATTCCAGTAAGATGCTGGTAGGGATCTTGACCGTACTTCCGGGATTGTCCTGATAGCCGTGGAATACCTCTCCACTCCTCATAAGCACCTCAGGACATGTTGCCCCCTTGTCGCTACGTCACTATGTGCTAACGGCCGTTTTCGGGGGCCCATTATTGAGTGTGCAAGTCACCCCCTGCTATTTTATCTGTGTATATTTATAGCATTGATCAGGCAGGGGTCATAGTTTTACCATAGTTCCTGGAAACCGGTCCACTTTAGCCACCCAAACCAATAGTCCAACTTTTTATTTTTCCATATCCTGCAATAGTCCTACACCAACCGGGGGTTATCCTTGGGTGCACTTGCATAGTGCATACAGGGATAACCGTCGGTTGGTGCCGCATTTCATTAAAATTTCGTAAGGGGCCTCTGCGAGTTGGCTTCGGCCCCTCGTACGCCTTCCAAAGGACCGGGACCCCATGGTCCCGCCCGAGTTATGTAAAACAAAAAAAATAAAAATAATAATAAAACCTTTATTTTCAGGCTACTATGGCCCATAGATAAATACCTAACAGACTAACATAAATATTATAATAGTACAATGTGTGTTAGTGTATAAACTTAGAACTATGTTAGTAACACTTCACTCGAGCACTGCTGAAATAATCTCATAGACAAAGCTATCGAGACGAATACTATGACACATTACCGTAAAGTACCAAATCGGTACTTTACCGGTACAAATTAGATAAGATAACATTGCAAATAAGTGATAATACATAGTTCATTTTATGGTTAGTCACAGGATGACTTGTAATTTGACGTAGGTATTCCTTCGTGTGACCCATTTGCAAATGAAGCCCCCATGGATGTCAGCATCGAGGAGGGGCCCCTTAGGGCGGGTGGGTTTTAGTCAGTAAGAGTCTGACACTCCCTTCCGCTCCACCCAGAGAGGGGAGGTTTGATGATTTCCCACCCGAAAAAAAAAATAATTTGAGTATGTCACTAAATATCACTTTTCTCTAAACTCTCGAATGGAATGGCCTTCGTTGCTACTCCATTGGATACCTGATACTTTTTAACAAATCTTTCGATGTAACCAAGTTTTGTTGATGACTTTAATGATTATTATAATTCTGTAAATACATATTTGTTACGGTCGCGAATCATATTTTAATCAACGTACAACATAATACTGACCAGCAAATTGCAAAAAACTTAAAAAAAATGACTTCCGCGGGCTACCCTGGGGCTCCGCTTTCGCCTTATGCCTTAAATAGCACGAATTTAACCAACTTTTCGCCCACAGATGACAACCAAAAACCGACTACAGAGATGAAACTCTTTGTGGATCCACCGAATGCGCCGGCGCCGCGATTACGAACTTTTAGCAAAATGACAATGGGATCGTGTTGGAATGACGAATTTATAAAAATAGCAGACTTGAGGCCCAGGCCAGCAAACTTCTCAAAAGAAGTATTTACATTATTTAAATATAAATATTTAAAAATTACGTTCATGGCTGTGATCGTAATTATTGTCGCGGTGCCCATGTTGGTGTGGTCCAGTAAGGTGGTGTACCAGGTAGAATAGAATAGAAAACTCTTTTTTTTCTCTTTATCTTTTTTTCCCTTTTTTTTTCTTTATTTTTTTTTTCTTTTTCTTTATTTTTTTTTCTCTTTTTTCTTTTGTCTCTTTTTCTCTTTTATTTTTTTCAGGTAAGTCATTATCAGCGATGGATTATACTTCTGTCTGAAGCGTGCGTCCAGACTGGCGCGGGGCGGGAACGGGTGCGAGAACGCGCGCGGGTGCGAGAACGCGCGCGGGCTTCGTGCAGTGTGACCAGATTAAATTTTACAAAAACCGGGCAAGAGCGAGTCGGACTCGCGCACCGAGGGTTCCGTACCATCATATGTTTTTAAATTTTCACCGGCGAGCTACTTACTAGATCTCGTTCAAACCAATTTTCGGTGGAAGTTTGCATTGTATGGTAATGTATATACGTCATATATTTTTTTTAGTTTTATCATTCTCTTATTTTAGAAGTTACAGGGGGGGGGGGACACATTTTACCACTTTGGAAGTGTCTCTCGCGAAAAAATTATATTAGAAACCTCAATATAATTTTTGAAGACCTATCTATAGATTTTGGGGGTTCCCCATACCCCCAAAATTTATTGTTTTTTTTTCTATTTTTGTTTGAAAATCTTAATGCGGTTCACAGAAAAACGACGACAAAAACGACGGGGTGTTATAAGTTTGACGTGTCTGTGTGTGTGTGTGTGTCTGTCTGTGGCATCGTAGCTCCCGAACGGATTCAGACGGTGGCGACCCCGTCAAGGCCGCGGAAGGTAGGGAGAGCGGCGCACCGCGCAATACCGGCACTCCTCTCCCGCCACGGCCTCCAACCCTCAGCCGTGATGCCTCCCATACGATATCGCGGCCCGCCTCAGTTACGATGTCGCCCAAGCGGCACCGCAACCTACTTGTTGGCCGCTACATCGTCGGCTTACAGGCAAAAGCCCTGATGAGCGGCCCCTCCTCGGGTTCCTCTTCGCTTCACCGCTTGCGGGAAATGCCTTGACAATGCGGGAACCACAGAAATAGATAGACCTAGATAACGCAAGTATCACGAACTGTATGAAAACCAAGCGTGCCATTTTTTGACTACCTACTATGACGTCAAAAGCTCGCGCTCTTGCTCACGCTTACCCAGCCAGCAGTACACAGGACTGAGCGCGAAAGTGGCGGCTTACGATTTCTTATCGTAAGCTGGTGCGATTTTTGGCACGCGGAGTAGTTGCTCTTGCGTTATCTAGGGAACCCACCGGGGGGGATGCAGGAACCCACTGGGGGGTAAGTAACCTAACCAAACCTAACCTCGGAGTGCCCTTCGCTCGCTCTTGTATCCTACGTCGCCAATATTTTTCATTTTGGGTATTAATGTTACTATTTCAGGGAAACAAGATTTGGTGAGTAAGCATTTATCCATTTTGGTAGGTTCAAAAATTTATTTTGGTGAATCATTAATAACTGTTTGCGTCGTACTAAGTAGGTGATCGAATGTCCAAAGTATTGTTGGCAAAAATAAGATTTTTGGTACTTTCAAATTCAAATAGCAGCCAGTAGATTTTCGTTTTAATATTAGACATGTTTAAGATGTTGTAATTATTCCCACAAGAAAAAGTACCTATTCTTTATTTCTGGCCGGCGCTTTATTTTTTGCGTACGCTATGAATGATGTCCTTTGTACAAAGGTGCCATATTAGCTGATCTAATAAAAAGGGAGACGGTGGTGCCAGAGGCGTCTCTAGCCTATGTAGCGCCCGTGTACAAACATTACCCAAGCGCCCCATAATAAGCGCGCGGTCAAAAAGGAATGGGTACAAAGTACCACAAACTGTCAAATTTCCCCAATGGTTATTAAACTCTATTGTTTGGAGATGAAGTAGAAATTCGTCGGTTTTGGATACCATGGTGTGCTGTTGACTGTATTTAGAATTATACAGGGTGTTCTGGTGTTTACCCTAACAAGCCAAAAAGTACCCATGTTAACATGTCTTTATAGATGTTATGTTACATCATATCAATGTCAAAATTTTGAAATTTCTTCATTCTAATTACGACCTCATATCAAACAAAGTTCAATATTCTAAAGGTAATTAATATAGAATCATTGAAACAGGTACCGGCGAGCGATGCGACACTCACTACTACACCAAATATAATATTTAATAATGTGTAATAAGGTATTTCATGTTGAAAAAAAAGTTAATATTGTGAAAGCCGCTAGCGCGCTCGTGGCGCGGCTTGCTTTGGTGTAAATCGTCAAATATAAGAAGAGCTCCAGATGCTATACAGAATGTATGCAAAGCGGAGCTCTGTTTACGTTGATCATTGATAGTGGCGAGCGGCGTTCGGCGCCCCCTAGGACCGCTGCGCCCGTGTGCAACGCACAGCCTGCACAATAGGTAAAGACGGCCCTGGGTGGTGCTTCATTAGGAACAAGACTAGAGAGATGCTGTCAAAAACGAACGAATGGAGCTGCATAAATACTTGGTCTAATAATATAGGTAATATAAATTGCATTGTTTAGGCGATATGGAAGCATGCAGATGAATCAGATCAGCCGAAAATCAAAGAGCAGCCACCAAAGTCAGAAAATATAACGACCAGGTAAGGAATATAATACCACTAGCAGCGCCCCGCGGTTACACTCGCATAAGTTTCGATCCCGTGGGGGAAATATCGAGATAAAAAGTTAATAGGTACTAAGTTTATAAACTACCTATTTGTGTGTCGAAATCCATAGTTTTTACTTGAAAGACCAACAAACATCCATCCATCCAATCAGCCTCACAAACTTTCGCGTTTATAATATTACTAGCTGACACACTATCAATCGGAATCTGAATCATTTTGAAGCAAATTGCTAATCCATTGCTTCATAAGTTCGAAAAGAAATTCTGCATAACACGTAAATTAACGCAATGAATGTTGTTGAACTGTCAAAATGAAACCGATTCCGATTGATAATGTGTTACGCAATTGACCCGCCGGCGAACTTCGGTATTTGAGATTAATTGAAAGACTCGTGGCGCCATCTATTAGCATAATAAATTTATTGTTGTTTTCCTCGGCAACAGCACATTTTTTTGGGATGAAAGGTACCCTATGTCCGTTTCTGTACACCTGACAACGTATATGCAAAATTTCAGGATGATCGGTTCAGTGGTTTAGTCGTGAAAAGGTAACACAAACTTACTTTCGCATTAATTTGTGTTAGGATAATAATATTATTCTTTGGATTATTACAAATCGATATTTGATTTGATATTTATACCTAACTGGGTTGTGGGAATGTGAAGGTCAGATAGCCAGGTACGGGAATTGAATTGAATCCACAATTTCAGACTAAAACAATCGGAGAACTGTGTCGTGCCTGCACACCCGGAGCACGGTGAATACATATTATCGAACGCTCCAAACGCGAAACCCGGTGAGAGCTTCACATCACTGAAGCTGACCGTCAATTGTCTACCTGACTACATAACACAGAACACATATACTTCTAGCGGTTACTTTGCCTCCGGGACAGATCCAGTCTACTGTTTCAATGGAATATGGTCTCTTCCTCTTCCTAAATGCGTTCGTAAGTATTAAAAAGATTAGTCCTAATAGTATTAGTACCATGTTATTCAAAACGACTTCTCTCTTTAGACCTACCTACTTTAGTACTACCTATATGACCCGCCCCCAATTATTTTTTGATCCAACAGAATTCATTTTTTACCCGATTACGGAGAATATAATTTTAACCGTTATGTATGTATGTATGTTCATCTGTTCCCTCATAACTTCAAAAGTACTAATAATAATTTGACAAATAACTTATCGTTAGAAGCGTCTTGACCGTCCGCTGGTTATAGGCTATGTGACGTCACACTAAAATCAAAATGGCGCCCTCTAGAGGACATAAAGTAATGAACTTAAAAATTAATATTTTGGGATGGTTTCTTTGTTGGGTATCAAATGAAAGGGCTTAATTAGCACATATTACTAAAATAAACCTCAAAATAATTAAATAAAAAAAACAGTGGCACTCCGGGAGTGCCGACAGAAGTGAAAACAAAACACAAAAAGAATACTTTGCCATCACTCACTGACATATCGGATATACATTAAAACCGAGTACATCCCGAGGACAGCCGAACACATCCGAAGCGGGTATTTTTTTTAATCGTCTTATAAACAAAACACGCGTGGTGTCGCTTACGGTAACAGTGGCGCGAGTTAGGCAGGATACAAAAGTCTAAAAAGTTAGTATTTTTAGACCTTTGTATCCTGCTTATGCGTATGAAGTTTCATTAAAATCGGTTCATTCATTTCGAAAAATAAGGGCTTGAAAGTTTGTATAAAATGCCGCAGGGCGTAAATGCTCTTAACTAAATATCTATTTAAAATAGTTTGAGTCTAATTAAAGAATCTAAAAAAAGCTTCAAAATGTCAAACGAAATATTTTATTAAAAAAACAGCCATATTCGCTGGTATGCTGGTATGGTGAACTACGCCGTAGCATAGTGTGAGCTACGCCGTAGCACAGTTTGACCTACGCCGTAGAACTCTCCATCCGTCTTACGAATTTTCGATCAGGACACGTGTCCTGACGCGAGTTTAACATTTTTCACCCATTACAAAAAAAGTGTACAACGCCGCTAAAGAAGTTTTCACTTCAAAAATAAGTTTAAAAACTAAAACCCGACTACTGAAAAGGATGAAACAAGAAAGTACCTTCCTGTGGTCGCATGCTACCATAGCTCATAAGTAGACGACGGCACGGTTGGCGCAGTGGTTAAGCGATTGACTGCTGCGCTGCGTGTCGCTGGTTCGATTCCCGCACGGAACAAATATTTGTATGACCTACAAGTAGTTGTTCCGGGTCTGGCTGTTTGTGTACGTGAATTTAAATGTTTGTAAAGGCACCCACAATACAGGAGAAATTCCTAGTGTGGGGCAACGTTTTTTTTTAAAAAAAAAGATATGTTAGTACAGCGGCAGTAATATGATTTTTGGCATTTTCAATCTCAAATAGCAGCCGAGGAGTAATAGGCGCCCATGTGCTGGTTTGGTCTCTGGTGGTCACGGCGTGCTATGTGTTCTGGTGCGCCGGTGATGGGGAGTACTCCCCGGAGGAGGGTCCGGTGACGGACAGCCGCGGCGGGTTCACGGATGAGTGCTAACGCGTGCCCATGTTCCCGCCATAAGCGGCAGAGGAGGACACCGTGGAGTTTTAGTGGGTTAGAGTCCCACATAACTGCACTATCTCCCCGTGGTAGTGCAGAATGCATGAGCATTTCTCCACGTAAAAAAAAAAAAAAAAAAGGAATAATAGTAGACTTTCATTGTAATAGTAAAAAATATTCAAGAGCCCATAAGACAGCACTCCTTTTTTTTCTGGCCGGCACTTTATATTTTTGATACGAAGTGAATGGTATTGTCCTTCAAAAAAAGCAGAATTAAATATTTTGAAAAAACCCCCGACTTAAAGAATATGAGGTATGAGGAACAGAGAGTAATGTTCACTCATACTCTATAGAAAAGGGAGGATCCTCCGACCAGACGGGTGTTGTGACTGGCGGGCAACTGCCCGATGATTCATGTCGGGCCGTTGTATCTATGCTAGTTGCGCGGTAAACTCCGCTTGCGCGATGCAGGATTTTGAGTGACGCAGTATGACGCGTTGTTCGCATGTGGCGTTGTAGATACCGCTACAAATAATATCTGTTTTAGTCTCATTTCTTAATGAGACTAAAACAGATAAATTCATATGGCAGTCGGGGGACCTCTAGGCTTAGAATAGAAGGTGTTCCACAGAACGGATGAATTTATCTGTTTTAATCTCGTTACATAAATTCTATTTTTAAATTATTTTATCCTTTTCCAATTATACCATCGCGGGTGGGGCAAACTTTTTAAAGAGCATAGGTTCATTAAACATATAAAGAGAAGAGAAGATATGAAAACCGCATCAAAATCGGACTAGTAGTTTTAGAGATACACGACAACATTGGTTTGCACAAACACATCCTCTCACCCCAAACGCATACATACACATACCGTCTCCGTACCGTCGTACTCGTGTGTAAAAATGGCTCGACGGTTTAAGCCTGAGTCTAAAGATAAACCTTGTTTTGTAATATGCCCATAATTTACCTAAAATCTTTTGAATGCGTAGTTTAGCGGCGTTGCTGACTTACGTGAAGCTTTTGATAGAGTGTGTAATGTTTAACACTACCTGTAAAGTAAATACAAATTATTGGTAGGTACATAACTGATGATATTACATGTAAGTACGCTAATAATGCAAAATATGTATGTTGTATTTGATTCTGCGAAAGTTATCAAAAATAAACTAATTTCAAAAGATTTTCGTAAGGTGTTTAATTTATGAGCTATATTGGGACCGATCTAACTTTAAAAACAAAATGGCATATCTGGTACAACGCGCATAATTCTTACGCCTTGGAGTGTCCTCCACTAAAACTTCCCACTCTATGTTCCAGGATCCTGCAAGCTAGACAACAACACATCGGTCCTCTACCATTGTCTCGTCGAAGGCTCCATCAAGGGGGGTCATCGCACCTGCAAGGCTTCCGAACCATCAGGCACAGTCGTATCACCCCAATGTAGCAGACCGAACTACTCATTCAGCACGCTCCCCTCCATGAAATGCATCAACGGAAGCTGGAACTACGTCCCGGACTGCTCCCAAGGTTTGATCAAAGATATATCATCATCATCCTCGCGCCCAATGTATTGTTGTTATGTCATCATCATTATCATTTCAGCCGAAAGACGTCCACTGCTGGACATAGGCCTCCCCCAAGCACCTCCACTTCGACCGGTTCTGTGCTTCTCGCATCCAGCGGGTACCTGCGGCCTTCACAAGGTCGTCGGTCCACCTGGTGCGAGGCCTTCCAACGCTACGTCTTCCGGTATGCGGTCGCCACTCCAGAACCTTTCGGCCCCATCGGCCATCTGTTCTGCGAGCAATGTACCTGCCCACTGCCACTTAAGTTTGGCAATTCTTCGGGCTATGTCGGTTACCTTGGTTCTCCTGCGGATCTCCTCATTCCTGATTCGATCACGCAGGGAAACTCCAAGCATAGCCCTCTCCATTGCCCTTTGGGTGACTTTTAGCCTTATAATACCGTAAATCAAGGGTAGGCGGGCCGCCGGGTACTAGGGGTCAAGTGTTTTTTGTGCTTGTCATTCTTGGGAGGGGGGGTTTGCCATAATCGCCACGCTTGGCAGGCGGGTTGGCGATCGCAGTATGGAATGGTGGTGGAATGCACAGAGAACGCTGCTGCCCATTCTCCGGTACGACCCTTAGTCGCCTTTTACGACACCCACGGGAAGTATGGGGGTGGTGCTATTCTTTAAGTCCGGCACCACACAGACATAGGTAATAGGTAGGTAGGTAATACGGGCTGGTTTCCGCAACTCCACGACAAAGCGCGTATTTTGCGTACGGGTGGGAAAATCGATTATTCGATCCACCCCAGCTCCTCAAGGAAGGCCAGCAACGCCTTGATGTTACTGACCGTCTCACGTAGGGTACCTGGGTTACCGAAGTGCTTTGCCCTACGTAGCGACTACAGGGCAGTTTAGCAGCACATGTGCCGCTGTCTCGTCATCCTCCATGCAGGCTCTACACAGCGGACTGTCTGTTACTCCTATGACACCACACAGACATGTATTGTATGTACAATATTAATATTATACAATATTAATAAATTATACATAATAATGTATTAATATTGTATTGCTTATCCCAATGTATGTATAATTGCGATCCACGTAGCATATATCTTCTTCTTGCACACATCTCTAATAACAATTATCCAGTACGTGACAATAGCGGAATGAAAGTTATTTTCACCATTGGCGTACAAATAGTTAGACGTAGATATACGATCTTCAACAATATCCTTAATCAATATTGTGATATTTGTTCCATTTGTATGTGTATAAATAAAATAAAAAGTAATTTAAAAAAATTAAACCGACTTCAAAAAGAAATGAACTCAAAATTATGAAATAACTTTAATTTCGGAAGTCGGTGTCTTGGGATCTGTATTTTAGTTTTAGTTTTTTTTTGCCACCGACTTCCGAAATTAAAGTTATTTCATAATTTTGAGTTCATTTCTTTTTGAAGTCGGTTTAATTTTTTTAAATTACTTTTTATTTGGTAATTTTTAGTTGTTGCACTAGAATTTGACCAAGGTTTTGAGATGTTTTCGCTTTGACACTACACCCGTAGCTCGTATCGTAGCTCGTATCGTAGCCAGGCCGTCACACTTTCACGTCTTAGTCCATATCTTGAAAATTACTGAATCGATTTTGATGAAACTTGCACTGTTCCCTAAGTTGAAGTAAATGTAAGCCAATAAAAAAAGAATGGTCACGATCCGATGAATAGTTACGGAGATATGCGTTGGCAAACATACATACATACATACGTCTATAAAATTTTGTATATTTCCCAAGTAGCAAAATGTGGCCCTATAATTATCCTAGGAGCACGTATTTTTTAATCCTATAGATATCCTGTAAACGTTTATAGAGCCGTATTTGGGCGCAGTTTATAGGACTATTACGCCCTATAGTCGCTTTGTTATAATCCGGTAAAGTGCTATTTGATTTTATAATTACCTTATTAAGTGCTTTAACAAAATATAGTTGTCCTATAAAAATCCGGTAAATGCATCTAAAAAGCGATTCGGTCCTCTTATGATCTGGCGCGTGCCGCTACTAGAGTAATTGATCCTACAGTGATCAGCGTAATACCATTAGTAGATTCATTCAGTCGATCATTCCTTCTTTTTTCGTTAATTTATTGTACCTACTGTGCTGGTGCGTGACATTGAATACTTTTTTATTTTCAAAAGGTAAGTAAAGTCACATTCTAATAATGCCTGTCATTATAAAAAGTAACATAATTTGCCGTGTAACTGTTTTCTAAGGAGTGCCTACTCAACTTGCGAAAATAATTTTATTGATGAAGTGTTAGATGATAATAAACATATCTTCATGCGCCTTCAAAATTTAACATTTTCATTATTTGTTAATTAATAAATATCTATCCGACTTATGGTCGAAACTGGCGAAAATGGCACGTCCATTACGTTGCATTTATCAGAACCTTTAAATGACTTTTTAATCAAAGTTAAGACGCTTACATGACATACCTACGCCACCATATTTAAGTTTTAGGGTTCTGTGGGTAATGTGAGTTAAACCATACGGTAATGAGCAAATCTTGTAAGTTGTTGCAAATTCGATAACCGCCACTACGCTTAAATCGTCTCCATTTATTTAAATCCATATTTATATTGTTCCAGCTTTCTCTAACGAATCACAAGATGGCCAATTACTCTAATAATAGCAAATGTAGAACACATTTAAGTAGAATCTTACTTATAAAAATCACAGGCTATGCTAGCTTGGTGCTAAAAATCCGTTAAGGGTCACGACTAAGATAAATTTGTTCTATAATATCTTTACCTCTAGCAGCTATATCTGTGGCATTTATAGGAAGTGCATGTCTTATAGAAGTATGAAACAAGACGTTAACAAGATAAAACGATCTTACTAAATGCGATTATCGGATCAAAAGTCACACTTTGCTAATTACTTCTATAACTTGCACTTATAAGACTGAACCTGACTGACCGCTCTAGTAAGAGTCGTGTAAAATAATCCTATTAACATTTATAAAACTAAATGATAGGCTCGAAAGTACTTGTAGTGCAAATTATCTTCGAAGATGCTTTAGCAGGATCAGTGGCCTGAGTTAATGCGTCTACTAGATTTCTATAAGACGTGTAATCTTATAAGTCAATTGCTATAGGAGAATTTTGCTACTTGGGTTGTTTGGAAGCCCTAATAGATTGTCATATGTGAATATAATGCAATTCCAATAATATTACATACATACGTATCGAATTGATAACCTCCTTTTTTTTGAAGTCGGTAATTAAAGATTCGGATTTGCGAGAGCTGGCTTGGAAATTACAGAAAGGAGTGATATTGGAGAATGGAAGAGAAAACATTCTGATACGACTCCGTGTAACATGGGATAAGGGCAGGAAGACAGTTCAAAATAACTTTTGCAGAAATAGCACTCATCATCTGCCTGCCTTTTCCCAACTATGTTGGGGTCGGCTTCCAGTCTAACCGGATGCAGCTGAATACCAGTGTTTTACATGGAGCGACTGCCTATCTGACGTCCACAGCCCAGTTACTGGGTAATACGATACCCCTTGGTATGACTAGTTGTCAGACTTTCGGGCTTCTGACTACCCGTAACGACTGTCAAAGAGCCACGAATGACAGCCGGGACCAACGCCAACGTGCCATGCTTTCCGAGGCACGGAGGGGTCTCGGTATGTAAAGATGGTCACCCATCCACAGACCAACCGCGGCAAGTGTATTATTTAGCCACGGGCCGGGGCCCGTGGTGTGGCGGTTGGTCTGTTCTGTAGAAATGCAGAAATAGCACTGTTGATATGTATTATAACTTATGTAAGCACACGAACGATTCGCCCTTCACCCAGAGCTCAAGGCAGACCTTGAATCAATATTAAACTGTTTACCCTCAGAGTGTGGAGTTACTTCAAATGGCGTAGCCCTGATGACTGACGGCAGACCAGCCGAGCGAAGAGAGCTGCCGTGGCATGTCGGCGTCTACCGGAAGCCCGAAAAGCCCTGCCCGTGGCCCTTGTCTTGGCTCTGGCCTTGGGTCTGCCCTGTGTACCGACCTTACATGCAGACCTGTGGCGGATCACTTATCTCCAACAGTGTTGTTATTTCTGGTAGGTGATCCTTGTAAATATTATGAAGGCCATTTCTACTCCCTACTTTCGATAAGACTTACGATAAGTCAATCTACTCAGCCTTAGATCAGATTTGCAGTCCACGGCTGGACGTAGGCTTTTTTTTTTGGATGGGAAATCATCAAATGACCCCTCCCGCTCTGAGCGGAGCAGAAGGGAGTGGCAGAGTCTTACTAACTAAAACCGACCCGTGTCATTAGCACTTAAAAAAAAAAAAAAAAGTGTTTATTCACAGAAACAATTTTTTACATTATTATGATTATTTTTTATATTTTTCATTTTATGTTCCGGGCCAGCGGTAACCCTTTCGGACAATCCCGCTGACCCGGCAGGCTTCGGCCCTAAGGGGCCCCTCAATTTATGAAGACATCTCTTAGAGGCGCGCGTGGCACACGTACGCGCCGTCCGGCACGGGCCTGGTCCTGATCGGACGGTGAGCTACCCATTACTCTCCGCCCGCAGGCCCGCGCCTACGGTGGCCGGGAGTCGTCACGCGGCTCCCGACGCCCGGAGCGTCTCCCGCGGTGGCTGGGACGGGAGGCTCTCTCCCTGAGCCGTCCCGCCACCTCCTTTGCTAGCAGGACTGCTTTGCAGAAGGAGGCGACTGCCTCCCACTCCCTCTCGCCCCGGACCATGGTTTGCACCAGGGCCGGGCGCGCTGACGTAGGCTCCTCCCAAATTACGCAACAAGGCCACAACACTCGCGGCGATAAGTACCCTCTTTGAGGAGTGGCTGGAGAGGCGCCAAGGCGTCCTCACCTTCCGCCCAGCGCAGGTCCTCATCGGACATGGCTACTGCTTCGGGAGGTTCCTGTTCCGGATAAGGAGGGAGGAAACGCCCGGGTGTCACCATTGTGTGGATCGCCCGGAGGACGCGGTGGAGATCTGCCCCGCTTGGGCAGAGAACCGCCGCGTCCTCACGGCGGCCATCTCTCGCGTCCGGCCCTAGTCCAGGCGATGTATGTAGCCCCAGTCCTAGTACGGAGTGAAAGTGCATGGGAGGCCGTCGCCTCCTTCTGCGAAGCAGTAATGCTCGTGAAGGAGGAGGCGGAGCGCGTCAGGGAGGGGCAATCTTTGCGCCTTCACGCCCCTAGTCGCCACAAAAGACGCCCTAGGCGTCGGGAATCGATAGCCGATTCCCGGCCACCGTAGGCGCGGGCTTAGGACCAGGCCTGGTGCGACGGCGCGTTGTGTTGTTTGAAAGAGATACCGTGGGCCGTGGCACAAGCAATTGAAGGAACACGGGTGGGTTTTAGTCAGTAAAAGCCTGACACGCCCTCCCGCTCCGCTCAGAACGGGAAAAGATAATTTCCCACCCAAAAAAAAAGGCACTCAGACACTCGGTTCACTGCCTTCCGCATCCAGTCGCTGTTACAAGATCGTCTGTCTATCTAGCTGACGGGTGACCCACGCTACGCTTGTCGATACACAGCATTTGAGGACTCGCTACAAGAGCTTTCGATCCTCCGACATACTTGGTGGGCCCAGTGGCCCACTGACACTTCAGCTTGCTACCCTTGCAGGCTATGTTGGAACGACACTATCAACGTTAAAGTAGCTACCATGTGATTATGAGTTACATCATTTTTATTCACAGTACATATCCAGCAAAGAAACAAATTGTTTACATTTTCATAGTGTCAATTAACTTTTTTTTGTTGTTTCCAGCTGCGCACTGCTTCTGGAACGATGTCCGCAAACAACTGCCTGCCTCCAAGTTCATGGTGGCAGCCGGCAAGATCTACCGCGAGTGGAATAACCAAATGGATGTGCACGCGCAGAAGTCTGATGTAAAGAGCAAGAGCCGATGACGATCAGAAGGCCAATTCTCGTACCTACATAAAAGACGGCGCAATCTCATCTCAGCGACAGTCAATGTCAAAAACTTGTCAAAAATGTAGGGAAATTAGAGGTATTTTTGACAGATTGAGACTGAGACCAGACTGTGAACGTTCTTAAACTTACGAGAATTGGCCCTAAAGACCTTCGTTATTTTGTAAAAGCTGAAAGTTTATCTGTGTATTTCCCACAGAATAATACCTACATACACCTAGATAACGCAAGAGCAACTACTTCGCGTGCCAAAAATCGCACCAGCTTACATACAAAAATCGTAAGCCGCCACTTTCGCGCTCAGTCCTGTAGGTATACAGCCGGTCGATTCTGTAAAAATCTCACCGTGAAAACTTAGGTGAAGTGAGTTGGTTTTTGCTAGGAATTGACACTATTGACAGCTCACTCCACGCTCACTTCACTTAAGTTTTCACGGTGAGATTTTTACAGAATAGCACCGCTGCTGGCTGGGTGAACGTGAGCGCTGGCGCTAGGTCCCGGGAGTAGGGCGAGATACTTGCGTTATCTAGGTCTATATCATATCTATATCTGTGGTATTTCCCCAATACAGGTAAGAACGAACTATTAGGTTTGGATTATGGATTCATGGTGGCTTTGGCAGGTAACAAGTAGCTGGTTACTGACAAATGCGTGCACTGACTGGACAGGTCCACTCAATCTGTGTGGTTCTTTCCTCAAAAGACCATTTCAGACACTAATCTACATGGTCCTCAAACATTATGTCCGGATTTTTTTTTATATACACATTGACATTGATGCATTCTATTTAGACAATGACATGAATATTTACTTTGTAAGTAATTTATTTTTTATTTAATTATTGTGAATGTGAGGACTATGTGGGTCTTTCCTTTTTTTCGTTCTTAGTTTTAATCATGATCTGGCAGTTTGAGTAGTTTATGCGGCATATCCAAATGTCCTTTCTTTGGTATTGTTCGTCGAATCATTGAGCTCCTTAAGTCTCGAGTTGAGCTGCACGATTTTTGACAAATGCGTGCACAGACTGGACAGGTCCTCTCAATCTGTGTGGTTCTTTCCTCAAAAGACCACCTCAGACATCGATCTACATGGTCTTCATATAACCTGACCAAGATTATGTCTGGACTTTAAAAGAGACTGTGACCTCTGAGTTTGTTTCGGCCTTTCTTCTCAGAGTAGTCAGATAGGAAACGCCGACTTCATTTAGTTTAAAAAAAATATGATTGACTTGTAAAAGTGTTTGTACAAACCTACTTACAAAAAATAAAATCATTTCATCATTTCATTTCATTTCATTTCAAAGTTGTTTAAAATTGAACCTCAAATTAGCTCAGTTTTAACCTACTTCAAAAAAAAGGAGGTTTTCAATTCGACACGTATGTATGTAATATTTTTGGAATTGCATTATATTCACATATGACAATCTATTAGGGCTTCCAAACTAATATACAAAATTTTATAGACGTATGTATGTTTGTCCACGCATTTCTCCGCAACCATTGATCGGTTCGTGACCATTTTGTATTGGCTTACGTTTACTTCAACTTAGGGAACAGTGCAAGTTTCATCAAAATCGATTCAGTAATTTTCAAGTTAGATTCTGTGTGTGTGTCTGTTCTGTTTTGTCTGGAGTGTAACAATAGAAATAGTTGCAGAAAGAAGGCATATTATATTTTTTTATCGATCGTAATGCACTCTCTATGTCGTGTAATGTCGTGCAATATACTAACTGCAATATGCAATATATACCTAGTAACTAATAAACGTTGTATAGCGTCTGTAGGTAGTTACACAATGCTTTGTCTTCTTCTTTCGAAAGTCAAATTACTGACGACTGAAAGAGAGAAATCGGTGAGTAACTATTCATCTGTTATAACACTTCAGCAGTAATGTCAGACAGATGCTGTCTGACGCTGGTTTTGTAATGAACCTTTAGGGACAGTGACTAACGTTACATTATGATCAACAGGTAAAAAAAATCAACATGCCGTGCCTCTTCAAAGGCGGTATAAACCACTTCCGCGATGACATTGCGGTTGTGACCCTGAAGACTGCTTTCGCGTACACACCGTTCGTCGGACATGTCTGCTTGAGTTTTGACTATAACTTTGAAACGAGACAGCTGCAACCTGGAAGTTTGGGGAAGGTTAGTGACGCTTAAAACTCACCTGAGCTCATTAGAGCCACCCGGTACCCACTCCGCACCGCTTTGCCTCATGCGGCTAGTACTTTTTATATGGACCTGTATGGGTATACGCTCACTACATCAACTCCGTAGCGTCACCGAATCGCCTCAGTCGTAAGCCCTCCACGCGCGGACGGCGGGTGGACCACTCGGTGACAACTCGCTGCTCGCATGCTTGCCTTGCGTTGACTTCGCATTGCCAACGCGATAATGTTATACGCGACGCGAGGTCCACTGGTTGATCGCGCGGCGTTTATAGGTGATCAAGCGGCGTCCACCCGTGGACCACCTGTCGACAACGAGTAAACGCCGTGCGACGAGGCGGTGCGGGGTGGGTACCGGGTGGTTTAATGAGCTGTGACCTTAAAAGCCGACGCAGACATGGCAAAGCGCAGCGCAGTGCTGTTTTTACTGTCAAACAAATATCAAACTTGCTCTTGTTGAAATAGGTTTTCCTTAATTTTATTTTATGGTGTAAAGCTTGTGGCTAACTCATAACAGCCGCACGGGTCGATCGATCAGGTTAAGCTACGCTTGCCGCGGTTGGTCCGTGAATGGGTGACCATCTTTACATACCAAGACCCTTCCGTGCCTCGGAAAGCACGTTAAGCTGTTGGTCCCGGCTGCCATTCGTGGATCTTTAACAGTCGTTACGGTTTGTCAGACTTTGACTTTGGCTATCCGGCCTCCACAACCCAGCCAGAGGTCAGATAGGCAGTCGCTCCATGTAAAATGCTGGTATTCTGCTGCGTCCGGCTAGACTGGAAGCCGACCCCAACATTTGGGAAAATGGCTAGGCAGATGATGGTGTAAAGCACCGTCAGTTATAAAGCGCCTCAAAAATACGCTTGGCAATCTGTCCCATGAAGCGTTTAATACGGACGCCAAAGCTACAGGCGCGACTCAAACTCAAAGCATATATTTCAATTAAACCATTTACAGGCACTTTTGAATTGTCAAGAAACCGACTAAATTGAAATTAAATACATCCGAATAATAGTCCAAGAGAGCAGAGCATTCGCGTGTGTATTTATTTTGACTTTATTTTAAGGCTGCGCCGACCGCACAGTGGCGCCCTCATCGTTTGTTTGGTAACGGATAATAGTGGCCACTATTTTCCGTTTTAGTGATTATAATAAAACTAAACAATTTAAAACTACCGTTTATAATAATATTATCGTATAATCTTGTGGAGCACAACTTAACGTGCTTATTTTCTGCATTTTCATTCTAAAATAAAAGAAATAACCAAACAAAAGATGAGGGCGCCACTGTGCGGTCGGAGATCTATACAATGTTGTTTTTGTTTACCGGAAAAACCGCTCTACCTACACTGCGTTTCGCCAGGTTTATCGCCCTAAAACGGTTCTAACGTTCTGCATCGTTCTCACATGCATAATTTTTAACATGAATGATGTTTAGCAAACAAGACTTTGTAACCATATTATTTTGATTTAAAAGAGTGTCCATGGAGTTTCTTGCCCGTTCTTCTCCATAGGTACCTAGCTGGAATGGGCAACTAGCTTCTTTCTGACTGACCAACTTCTTGACAATTCAAAAGTGCCTGTAATTGGTTTAATTGAAATAAATGTTTGAGTTTTGTGACTACTGACTACCCAGCTATAGGTACAGACGCCAGCACATCAAGTTACTACAATCTGTCAGATTTCTTTAATAGATTTTCGACTTTATGGCTAAAGCATAAGGTTCAAGGTTGATTGGGAAAATCTGACAGTTTCGGGTAGGTTGACCTGCTGGCGTCTGTACCTTGCGGAAAGAAATTCTATTATCTAAGAGATGTAGGTTTACTATACACCTGCCTACCTCTCCAAGAAATACACGCGAGATGATAAATGATTTTATTTCTATAAGTACCTAGGTACCTAGGTTTGTAATTTAAAACTAGTCTAATTCAAACTTATATTTCAAGTTAAACAAATATCAACTTTATTTTAATTATGAGTAAGTTGATTTCAGAGTGACAAGCACTATTGAAATAGTTCGAAAAATACTTGAAGTTGTAGCGTAAACTGAACTTTATTGTGTAGGATTTAAAGTTGTTCTTCCATAAACTCATATTTGTTTACTGTTTTGGCGAATGCTGATTAGATGAGGTTGGTGTTTCTTTTACGACTTCCCTAAGAAGAAACACCGAAACAAAATCAGAGGTCACACAGTCTCTTAGACAGAATCTTGGTCAGACCATTTGAGGACCATGTTGTGTCTGAAATGATATTATGGGGAAAGAAACACAGAATTGAGCAGAATTGGGATTGATTGAATTGGGATTGACCTGTCCAGTCATTTCCTTCCAGGTGGCAGGTTGGGGCCTCACGGCAGAAAACGGCATTGCCTCTAAAATCCTCAAGGTCGTTGAACTGGCCTACGTGAACAGTACGCAATGCTTCGAATTATCACCACTGACCTTCAGGGGGCATATTACCAACGACAAGCTTTGCGCTGGCTATGGGAATGGTGAGTTAAAAAAAATAAAGATTCTTAGACATTTTAGGTAGGTACCTTTGACAGCAGCAATTCGGTACGGGTTTAAGCACGCTAATATCGATTATTTCCCAACTCGGAACGCAGGGTTAATTTTGTTACACTAGTGTTGCTGTTGGAACATAAAGGGCTAAGGAAGGAACACGGGTGGGTGGGTCAGTAAGAGTCTGACACTCCCTTCCGCTCCACCCAGAGCGGGAGGGGCATTCGATGATTTCCCATCCACAAAAAAACAAGTGCGTGTCGGGCCACGCACAGTGTAGGGCATAGACTATACACTAATAGTGTAGGGTTCCGTAGTAGCCCGTTATCACAATATAGTACGATTCTGTTGTTCTTTATTCTGAATTTATGTAATGGTAAAGATATTAGAAGTTAATGGTTATAATAACAAAAACCGACTTTAAACTTGAATTATCATTGCTAAGACGTGGGGGGATGTTGATCAGAAGTGTGATGGTCTTAAACGTTTAACAAGTTCGTTTGTGACTTCTATCTCAGCTCTTCTTCGTCAGCGCCATCTAGCGGCAGTATTGTGAAAGTTATGATAATTTATTGAGGCTTTTTTATTTTTTTTTTCATATTTTGTTTTTCAATGCAAGTTTTTGCCCGTTATAAACAAGTAACTGCTTCATCTTAGTCACTTTAAAGGATTAATGCTCAGGATTTTGTATTTGGTACAAAATTATCGAACACCCAAGTTCAACGACTATTACTGCTAAACTAATAAAATTATCTTAATTCCTATAGTTTTCTTTTAAACTTCATGAAATGCACTATCATCGTGAATTTTTCCAGATTTTTCAAGCCAGCAGTTTAGCTTTTAGAGGGGTGGGGGACGCCCTACTGGAACAAATATTTGCAATTTAAAGTTTAATATTTCGTAAATGGAGCATTAAATCGAAAAATAATTGTAGCAACCCTTTTTTTTTTTTTTTTTTTTTGGGTGGGAAATCATCAAATGACCCCTCCCGCTCTGGGCGGAGCGGAAGGGAGTGTCAGACTCTTACTGACTAAAACCCACCCGTGTTCCTTCAGTTGCCTGTGCCAGGGGCCACGGTATCTCTTTCGAACAACCCGCGACCCTGGCGGGCATCGGCCCTAGCGGACCCCGTCAGTTGGTGCTGACATCTCCTTGAGGCGCGCGTGGAACACAACGCGCCGTCGACCCGGGCCTGGTCCTTACCGGGCGGCGAGCTGCCCATTGCTCGCCGCCCGCAAGCCCGCGCCTACGGTGGCCGGGAATCGGCTATCGACTCCCGACGCCCGGGGCGTCTCCTGCGGCGGCTGGGGGCGTGAGAGCGCAAGGATTGCCTCTCCCTCACGCGCTCCGCCTCCTCCTTCGCGAGCATCACTGCTTCGCAGAAGGAGGCGATAGCCTCCCATGCACTCTCGCTCCGAACCATGGCCCGGACTAGGGCCGGACGCGAGAGATCGCCGCCGCCGATCGCCGCCGTGAGGACACGGCGGTGCTCTGCCCAAGCTGGGCAGATCTCCACCGTATGCTCCACCGTGTCCTCCGGGCGATCCACACAATGGTGACACCCGGGCGTTTCCTCCCGCCTTATTCGGAACAGGAACCTCCCGAAGCAGCCGTGTCCGGTGAGGACCTGCGTTAGGCGGAAGGTGAGGACGCCGTGGCGCCTCTCTAGCCACTCCTCAAAGAGGGGACTTATCGCCGCGATTGTGGCGTGCCCAGCACTGGGTTGCGACAGTCGCACTCTCCATGTCGCCATGAGATCCCGCCGGAGCTCTGTCCGCTGCACCGCGATTTCTCGCGGCAGCGGAGTTACGCCCCGGCGTTTCACCTCCTCTCGCCACTCCCATATGTAGGCGAGGACTTTGGCCTCCAGATCCCATGGCGGCAGTCCGGCAAGGAGGCTCGCTGCCTCCCCGGAGACCGTGCGGTATCCCCGGACTAACCGGACGGCCATGACCCTCTGGGACGCGTTCAACCGCCTGGCTGGTCGCCGCCTCAGTGAACGCGCCCACACCGGTGCCCCGTAAAGGGCCATGGACCGCACGACCCCCGCGTAGAGCCTCCGGCAGGAGGCGTTTGGACCCCCTAGATTTGGCAGGAGCCGCTTCAACGCAGCCCCGGCCCGCTCCAGTCTGGGAGCCAAACGTCGGAAGTGTTCCACGAAATTCCACCGGCTGTCGAGGACAAGTCCCAGGTACTTCATCGTCGACTCGACGCCGATGTGAACCCCTCCTACCGTTATTTGGGAACCCGACGGTGGCGCGTTCCGAGGGCCATGAAAACACATGGCCTCGGACTTGTGCAGGGCCACCTCGAGTCCCAGTTGCCGGATCCTTTCAACGACTGTCGCAACCCCGCGTGTCGCTAGTTCCGCCGCCGCCTGGTGCGACCTCCCCTGCGCCAGGACCAGCGTGTCGTCAGCGTAGCAAACTACACTAACGCCGCTAGGGAGGTCGGCGCGCAGCACCCAGTCGTACCCGATGTTCCACAGGGGCGGCCCCAGGACCGATCCCTGTGGGACACCGCACGACATCTCTCGCCGATTCCACTCTCCCTGATGACCGGGGTAGATGACGGCCCTATCCGTCAGATAGGCCTCGACCACGCGACAGAGGTAGGTCGGCATCCGGTGATACCGGAGTGCCTCCCTGATGCAACTCCAGGGCAGGGTGTTGAAGGCATTGGCAATGTCTAAGGACACCGCCAAGACGACCCCACCCTGGGCAACAGCATCCCCCGTCGTGAGGGCTCGTACGCGCATGACAGCGTCCACTGTAGAGCGCCCCCTGCGGAAACCGAACTGGCCGTCCGCCAGATCCGGCCCCACCCGCATCAGCTGCCCGACGAGACGGTCTGCAATGACTCTTTCAAAGAGCTTGCCCACCTCGTCGAGCAGCACGATGGGCCGGTAAGCGGACGGAGAGTCCGCAGGGCGCCCCGGCTTCTTGATGAGGACCAGCTTCCCCGTCTTCCATCGTAGTGGGAACTGGCCCCCCTCCAAACATGCGCTTAGGAGCCCCCTCAGTCGAGGCCCGAGAGCCTCCATGGCCAGAACCCAGGCTTTCCCAGGTAAGCCGTCGGGTCCTGGGGCGGTATTTTTGGCATTCAGCCTACGTACCGCCACTCTCAACTCTACCTCGGTCACCTCCGGAGAATCGTCGTCGTCGTCGGGTGTGTGGTCCTCATCGGGCACCGCAGGAGGCGGAGCCATGGGCGGGGGTGTATGTTCCCCTCGCGAAGGGAACAGAGCGCCCACCACGTCCTCCACGAGCTGGGGCCGGAGACTCTGCGTCAGCGGGGGAGCCCATGGGCGGAGTTTATCCCGCACCATTTTGTAGGGGCGTCCCCACGGGTCCCTGTTCAGAGTCTCCAGCGACTCCTCGCGGGCCAGTCCCCTGGCCCGCAGGATCTCCGCTCGGAGGGCGGTCTTCGCCGCTCTGTACCCCTCGTACAGCTCCGCCTGAATGGCTTCGGTATCCGGAGGGCGGATACGGAGCCTGCGGTGCCTGGCGTACCGGCGTCGTGCAGCGACGCACGCCTCGCGCAGGGTCGTCAGCCCCGGCGACCACCAGTACACCTGGCGCCAGGCGCGTCCTGGCCGGACCCGGGGCATTGCCATGTCACATATTTCGGACATGGCCTCCCGGAACCACTCCGCCTCGTCGTTGATGTCAGCAGGCCTGTCCGGTGGTGACACCCAGGCCTGCACGATCGAGGCTTCCAGGAGGAGCTCCCGGTCCAGCTGCTTCAGCGCCCACCGCGGACCACTCGGGGCCTGTCGGACTGGCGCGCTTGAGGTCTGGGCGGAGACGTCGAACCGGATGTACCGGTGGTCGGAATAGGTCTCCACCCCCTCCATGACGCGCCAGTCGACGACGTGCGGCAACAGAGCGGGGCTGGCGAACGAAATGTCCACCACTGATTCACCCCGCATCCGCACACACGTTGGGACAGAACCCCGGTTTAGGACGACCAGGCCTGTCTCCAGAGCCCAGTCCTCCACCATCCTGCCCCGCGTGTCCGTATACCGGGAACCCCAAGCCACATTCTTGGCATTGAAGTCCCCGAGGACGAACACGGGGAGGGAACGGAACCCGACGACGACGACTCTCAGCTCCACAAGGGAGTTGTGGAATTCGGCGAGAGTTCGGCTCGGGGAGAAGTATACCCCTACCACAACAATCCCCCCGAACCGTGCTGCTACGCAACCCCGTCCCCTCTTGACAGCCTCGAGGGACGGGGTACCGGCGGCGGCCGACGAAATTAGGGTCACTGAGCCGCTCAGGTCCTCCACCCAGTAATCCCTGGGCGGGACAAAATACGGCTCAGCGACCACGGCGATGTTGATCGACCACTGCGCCATGCTCTGGAGCAACAGATCCTGAGCGGCGGCGCAGTGGTTGATGTTCGCCTGGAGGAGGCGTAATGGGGCCGTTATTGGCACTCCATCTCAGCCCCCTCCCTAACCCTCTGTGAGGGCCCTGCCGTGGCAGTTCCAGCGGCGACAACGGTGGAGGCGGCAGCGGCGGTGACGGTGGCTGCGGCTGCGGCGGTGACGGCGGTGGCGGAGGGCTTACCCTTGCCTTTGGCTCTGGCGGGTGGAGCGCAGGCCTTGCTCCCAACCCGGTGATCGGCCGGCTTGCCAGCTGCCGCACATACGAAGCAGTGCGGCGTGGCCTTACACGAGCCGGCCTTGTGACCGGGCTGACCACAGCGGAAGCAGTGACTGCTGCGGTCCACCTCCGAGGGGCATTTCACTCCCACGTGGTTGCCCACATGGCAGCGGAAGCACCTCAGAGGTCTGGGTTCCAGCAGTTTCACCTGCGCGGAAACCCAGCCCACCAGGAGCCTTCGGCCCTCCTCGGCTATCTTCCGGGCCGCCGACACGGGGCAGCTCACCGTAACGGCTCGCATCCCCGTGTAGTCAGGACGGATGGTGCCTGCCCTCACCTGCTCGGCAGAGCACCCCCCAGTCCTAACGATGGCGGCCACCACCTCTTCCGCCGTCGCGGTGTCGTCCAAACCCAAGATGCGCACATCAGCGCATTTGGTGGGTCTGGACACTCGGGCCTCGTTCGCATTTAGCGACGCCCTAAGCCTTTCGGCCAGAGCGTCAGCGGTCGGGCCGCTGGCCGCACCGGGGACCTCCAGCATCCGGGCACCAGTCGCAGTGACCCTTACCCGGACGCCACCGGTGACCCCGAGCTCCTCGAGCTTCACCGCCGCCCTCGCTTTGGCGAGCACGTCGCCGTAGGTCATGCCCTTCTTCTCCGCTTCCGGCTGTAGTGTGATCACTACAGCTGCGGTCTTCGGGGCACGAAGCCTAGCCGCGACGTTTCGGTCCTTGCGCCGCTGCCGCCTCTCCTTTCTTTTGGCCGACCTTGCTGCCTTACCCGCCTTCCTCTTCTCCCCGACTATTAGCCATTCGGCGTCGGTCGGAGGAGCTTTCGGAGGCGGGGGCGGCTGTCTTGCCGCTTGGGTTGGGGCCCTCGCGGGTTCCGGCACGGCTCCGCTTTTGGCCTTTTGGCCGCTTTGGCCCGACGGACTCTGTTTGGCCGTGGTAGCCGCGGCGGCGGCATACGAAGCCGCCTTCTTCCGCTGGCCCGAGGTCGACTGGCTGGCTGCTAGAGGAATTGTAGCAACCCTCAAGTCATTTTAGAAGACCTATTCAACGATATCCCACACGATGGGGTAAACGACGAAAAAAATATTCATCCCCACTGCACATGTAGGGGAGTTACCCTAAAAAAAAATATTTTCCTAAATTTTATTCTACCACTTTCTCGGCGTAATTGATATACACACTCCTACAAAATTACAGCTTTCTAGCACTAACGGTCTCTTAGCAAAACCTCGGACAGACGGACGGACATGACGAAACTATAAGGGTTCCTTGTAGGTACCTACTACGGAAACCTAAAAAGGCAGTCGCGCTCCATGTAAAATACTGGTGGTCAGCTGCATCCGGTTAGACTGGCACCGACCCCAACATAGCGCTAGGGACTTTGCGCCTGAGTGACATTGACAGGGGCGCGTTGTTGGTAAACATTTTGTGAAATTGTCACAGAAATTGTCTTGACAAAACAAGATGGCGGCATTCCTTCCGATTTGGGCCTCGCGCTAAAAGAACCTTGTAGTGATGTACCGAGTTGGGGAAGGCAGATATTATGATCCTAACTTTTAACAATCAACCCCTTGTCCCAGGTACGGCGCTGTGCAAGGGCGACAGCGGTGGGGGGCTCGTGTTTCCCGATACAGGCCGCTACTACCTCAGAGGAATTGTCTCCACAGCCCCTGAAAGTGAAAACAGTTGTAATATACACGCAATTAATGCGTTCACACGTATACTGAAACATGAACATTTTATTACAAGGTATGTTTCAGGCTAGGTTTTAGGTTTAGGTTCTAGGCATTGGCAATGGCCCCGACTTTGTAGGTCGTGGGTTTGGACCCAGGCACAGTGTTTTTTCAGCCCCAAAAAAGTGACATCCACTTTTTACCGACTTCAAAAAAAAAAGGAGGTTATCAATTCGACACGTATGTATGTAATATTATTGGAATCGCATTATATTCACATATGACAATCTATTAGGGCTTCCAAACATATACACAAAATTTTATAGACGTATGTATGTTTGTCCACGCATTTATCCGTAACTATTAATCGGATCGTGACCATTTTTTTTTTGTATTGGCTTACATTTACTTCAACTAAGGGAACAGTGCAAGTTTCATTAAAATCGATTCAGTAATTTTCAAGATATGGACTAATACGTGTAAGTGTGACGGCCTGGCTTATTGATACGAGCTACGGGTGTAGTGTCAAAGGGAAAACATCTCAAAACCTTGGTCAAATTCTAGTGCAATCTTTACAACAAAACTATTACCTACTTATTACAAACAAATATTTTCTCTTTTTACTTAAAACTAAAAATAACGAAATAAAAAAAAAATTAAAATAAAAAGTAATTTAAAAAAATTAAACCGACTTCAAAAATAAATTAACTCAAGATTATGAAATAACTTTAATTCTGTCTTGGGATCTGTATTTTAGTTTTTTGCCACCGACTTCCGAAATTAAAGTTATTTCATAATTTTGAGTTAATTTATTTTTGAAGTCGGTTTAATTTTTTTAAATTACTTTTTATTTGGTAATTTTTAGTTGTTGCACTAAAATTTGAGATGTTTTCCCTTTGACACTACACCCGTAGCTTGTATCAATAAGCCAGGCCGTCACACTTTCACGTCTTAGTCCATATCTTGAAAATTACTGAATCGATTTTGATGAAACTTGCACTGTTCCCTAAGTTGAAGTAAATTTAAGCCAATAAAAAAAGAATGGTCACGATCCGATTAATAGTTACGGAGATATGCGTGGACAAACATACATACGTCTATAAAATTTTGTATATTTGTTTGGAAGCCTTAATAGATTGTCATATGTGAATATAATGCAATTCCAGTAATATTACATACATACGTATCGAATTGATAACCTCCTTTTTTTTGAAGTCGGTAAAAATTAAACCGTGGCAAAAAACTAAAATACAGATCCCAAGACACCGACTTCCGAAATTAAAGTTATTTCATAATTTTAAGTTCATTTCTTTTTGAAGTCTGTTTAATTTTTTTAAATTACTTTTTTTATTGAAAATTTCAACTCAATTTAGTTCACTAAAAATGCACGAGTAGAACTCCCAGGTGCCAAATTTTTTGTATACTCAATTTTTTTTTTAATCTTAAAGTTTTCGTTACCTTGAAGGTAAAAATATTGAAAATAATTCGTACAATAAAAACTGTAAGTATATAATTGAGTGTTGTTTGAATTGCATATTTATGAAGCAATTCTAAGACGCATATTTTCCCGTTTTTTATAATAGAACCCACAAAAAAATTTTAGTAAGTAAAAAGTAAAGTTTTTTTTTTTTTTTTTCTAATTCGAGAACCTCTGTCTGGTACAATTAGATTCCTTATATTAAGGTTTATCATCTACAAAAATATTACTTTCAACTTGGACCTAGGTTTGTAGAAAATGATTTTTATGTACTAAGGTCCAAATTTAGGCTCAACTCACACCAAAAGAGCGGCGAAGCGCCCTGTAGAGAAGGCGCGCGGATTCCAGCGACTGCCCGAGAAGTCGCTGGAATGCTCGAGAAGTCGCGGGAATCCGCGCGCCTTCTCTTCTTCTTTCATGTGTTTATCGCTGTAATGCCTTGATTTGATATTGTATAGGCAGTCGTACATTTCCACCAAATAAATAAACTTTTCTTCATCCATTTCCATCACTTTTGTATTCGTTGCACTGCAAGGAATGAATGCGAATGCTAGCGCGCAACAGAGGCGCGCGCGGAGCGGGCGCGAGGGGCGGGATATTGCCAGCGGCCGCTCGCGACTGCTCGAGCATTCTCGGGACTTCCCGCGCCTTCTCGCGCAGTCGCACGGCTGATTCGCTGGAATTCCAGCGGCGCCGCTGGCATCCGCGCGACTCGTTCGATTTCTCATGCGATAATAAGTATTATAGTAATGAAAATAAAGTTAAAATTCATATGACACTGAAACTGCGATCCGCTTCGCCGCGCTTCGACGCTCTTTTGGTGTGTGTTGAGCCTTAGAGTTAACAAAAAAGGTCAATTGGCTGTTTGATGATTCAAATGTTGGGCATACATCACCATATTAATTTTAGTTAATCATAAAACAGCCAATTGACCTTTTTTTGCTAACCCTAAATTTGGAATTTTGACCTTAGTAAGTACATACATAAAAATCATTTTCTACAAACCTAGGCCTTTTTGGGGCTAAAAAACACTGTGCCAGGTAGGCACTTTACTTTGTGTAAATAATTTCATAGCCACTGCTCTCAAAACGGTGAAGGAAAACATCGTGATGAAACCGGCATGTCCTAGAACCAATAATTCAAAGACATGTGACATCTACCAACCCGCACTGGGCCCGCGTGGTGGATTATAGCCCACCGCCTTTGAAGAGAGGAAGCCTGTGGCCCAGCAGTGGGAACATTATACCCTGATTATGAAGGTCAGGGCAGACCGAGCAGCAAAATTTTGGACGTAATGCTGCCAGCTCAAATGCAGCGTAAAGCTGCCAGCCTTAAATGGGATAATAACATGGTCGCTTGGTCGGAGCATCGCTCACCGTGTATGTGCCTTCTATATGTGTGTGTGTAGTGTATGCCATACGCTACACACACACATATAGAAGGCGTGTCCATACACTGTATGGAATGGAATAGAATTTATTTATTTGTAAGAATGTAGTTTTACATAGTATGGTGTTAAATATTTTTTAAGTTCTATACACTCTACCATAACATACCTATGGTGTACAAATATTCAAATGTAATTTTATATACCTAACTAAGTACAATTTAATTATAAGATTTAATGATTAAAAATGTCCAATACTTATGAATTATTATAATTAGGTAGGTAGTCGTTACTTTAAAATCAATGTCAAAATTAAGTACCTACATGTCATCTTGGATTTTTACAATATTCCATATAATCACCAATGTCATAAAAACAATTATCCAGTAACCAACTTGTCAGCTTTTTCTTGAACATGGGGATGGGAAGTTCCTTAAATGAGTTTGGTAACTTGTTATACACCTGAATGGCATTAACATAAACATTCCTCCTAAATATTTGCAATCTACATTGAGGTATACATTTAATTCATGTGCATTGAATTGAGGGCCTGTTTTTTGAACCCTTACGAAACGAAATAAGACTTATAGGGAAATTAGTTAAAAATAGTAAAAACTTAAAAGCAATGGGCCATAAATTTCTTAAACGTGAATTAAAACTGTTATGATTAAATAACTTGGGCCCTCAATCCAGACGCGTGTGTTAGATAATTCACTATGATATAATAATAATATTACAATATTGTTTGTTGGATAATGGCATCTGCCATATTTACGAAGCTTGGGACCAATGTAGAAGTACCTAATTTGACTGAATATTGTGTTTACAAAAAAAATAAGTCTTAACTTGTCAAAATCACATCTAAGCTATGACTATAAATGATTAAATAATATTTAATAACACTTGTACTATATGTTAGATTTAATATTGGTATTTTAATATAGTAGGTTGTTTCAAACGATTGGCACAATACTGTCAGTTGATGTTCATATTATTTTTAAAGACTTGTAAGAATTACGAATCAACTCTTACTAAATTGCTTAATTACATTATAATGTTTTAAAACGGTTACACTACACAAGATTTGTATATAATTACCGGTGTTGGAAGATATTAATACAAAATATATGATGATCTGTGATTGGTTCAAAATGGCGGTATTGTTGTGGCGATGTTTGACGAAAAAGACGTTGGTAGGATATAAAAAGGATGGTAATGACTTTATCAGGGCAGTTGTTGTCCGGTAAACGTTCAGTTGATTAGTAGATACTAGTGCCGTTATTATGTGGAATAGATCGACCAGGGGGCCTAAAAAGGCCACTTTGGCAGAATCATAAACGTATTTTGCTTTTTTTCGTTGCAAGAGATTGGGATTGGATTTGGATTGGTATTTAAGCACAGACAAAAAAAAATAACTGAACAATCCTTCACCAATGGGATTTGATACGATTAACTTAACAGTTAACTGTCTATTATGATTTATAATGATTTGATGAATTCCTTTTATGATTCTGCAAAAGTGGCCTTTTTAGGCCCCCAGATGT
The DNA here is from genome assembly GCA_948474745.1 of Oligia latruncula. Classification (NCBI taxonomy): domain Eukaryota; kingdom Metazoa; phylum Arthropoda; class Insecta; order Lepidoptera; family Noctuidae; genus Oligia; species Oligia latruncula. Next base: position 5,939,543 of record OX419713.1, on the reverse strand, counting down.
CATGTAAGTTAATATTATTATCTTGATTATTGCTGATAACTATGGTGTTCTGTATTGTTATAATATGACCAATATTTCTAATGTTTTAATGTGTATAATGGAATATTCCTAGCTACTGTTATTATGCTGCTATTATTCTGAGTTCCTTGGACCGTTAGTTAATTTTAATAACTTGATTACTGCTGATAACTATGTTGTTTCTGTATTGTTATAATATGGCCAATATTGCTAATGTTTTTGTAATAAATTTGTTGATATAATACTATAATACTGTTTCCATGGAGTTTCTTGTCCGTTCTTCTCCATGCTGAATAGATTTGCGAACGGACGACTATCTTTCTGACTACTGACAAGCCTAAATTCTAATAAACACCTGGTCTTGTCTTTCTGTGCTTTATTTTATAAAATCCATCCCCTACTTATCATATTCATAGGTATTACACATATGATATAACTAGTAACCTAAAATCCATCCCCTACATACCATATTCATAGGTATTACACATATGATATAACTAGTAACCATACTGATAGTCAAAGCTTTATATTTGGGTAATATTTAGATATACCTACTTACATATAGATTATACTTTATTGAGGTAAACCTACTTACATACAGATTATACATTATTCCCTAATATAGGTACACTTAATAAATAACTAGTGACCATTTTGATATTCAAAGCTACCATATTTAAACAGATATACTAAATTAATCTAACACGTGCATAAAGTGGCATAGCCTAAATCTCAATAACTACTATCTCTGGGTTAATAGTTTTTATTTAAGAATTTCTTAAATATATTAAGAAATTCCCAAATCTATAGAATAGGACATTACAGATTTATGTCGGTATATCTAGGGTCCTCACTTCATTAATGTCTGTACTGAGGAATCTGCAAAACACTAATTTATCTGATATTTACTAAAATATCATTAGATGAAATACATAAATCCGACTCTAACATATTTTACTTAGATACCTATGTGAATTTGTTAAAAAGAAATAATGACAGAAAAGTTAATTGTTAAGAAGTAAATGAAAATCGAATTTGACTAGAAACATCTGAACTGAGAGCCCAATATTTTCGGCTTTATTGACTAGGCTCAACCTCATAGATTAACGCAAATTAGATTTTTAACTATTTCTTAGCTAAATTGTAACATATCGTCCGTTCTTCTAAAATTGATTTTCAACTTTTTATAAGAGAAAAATTTGTAGGGTGACCATAATGTTCATAGTAAATAGGTACCTGTACATTTTGTAAACCGTACACCAATCGAATACCTATACATTAAATAACTCTAACGGCTATTTGTTGTTTGTCCCGTTGATAAAATTATATTACACCAACATTTGGTTTCTTCGATTTTTTTTAATGTCAATAATTATTATTTATATTTAAAAATATAATAATATAGTTAACTTAAGTTTAAACCCAGTAATCAGTCATTCTCGATAACGATAAAAATAAACAAATGAAATAGGCAATATTAAAGTAATCTAGGTACTTACTTCGATATCACAAAACGGAAAAACTGATATTATTAATATTTACTGCACTATTTAATTATTGCACCACACAAAACACAAACGTTTCAGACAGTTCAAGCAACAAATATTTACCTACTTATTCGCTTATAATAGCTTTTAAGTATGAGGGTACATACTGAATAGTCCATAAAAGTAACAAATCGTATCTACCCTACAAAATTTTCTCCTAGAAAAAGTTGAAAATCAATTTTCTCTTAATGTAGGTATCACATTTAGAAGAACGGACGATATATTACAATTTAGTTAAGAAATAGTTAAAAATCTTATTCTAATTTGCGTTAATCTATGAGATTGAGCCTAGTCAATAAAGCCGAAAATATTGGGCTCTCAGTTCAGATGTTTTAGTTAAATTCGACATTCATTTACTTCTTAACAATTAACTTTTCTGTCATTATTTCTTTTTAACTAATTCACTTATGTATCTAAGTAAAATATGTTTAAGTCGTGTTTACGTATTTCTTCAGATAAATTAGTGTTTTGCAGATTCCTCAGTACAAACATTAATGAAGTGAGGGCCCTAGATATACCGCAATAAATCTGTAATGTCATATTCTACAGATTTGGGAATTTCTTAATATATTTAAGAAATTCTTAACTACATTTTTAAATAAAAATTATTAACCCAGAGATAGTAGTTATTGAGATTTAGGCTATGCCACTTTATGCACGCGTCTGGATTGAGGGCCCAAGTTATTTAATCATAACAGTTTTAATTCACGTTTAAGAAATTCATCGCCCATTGCTTTAAGTTTTTACTATTTTTAACTAATTTCCCTATAAGTCTTATTTCGTTCCGTAAGGGTTCAAAAAATAGGCCCTCAATCCAGATGCACATGCTTAACATGCTATTTTACTTTTATTTACCTATGTTTTAATTTAGTTTTGACGTTATACTGATTGTTAATTTATTACATTAAGTACTTATAAGCACTTCCTAGCCTGAAGCACAGGTTCAACCTAGTTCAGGCAAATTAGCAACTGTGCGCTATCTTATTTTAATTGTTAAGGTGAAAGCGCCAGGGTAGCCCGCAAAATTCAATTTTTTTTAGGTTTTTTGCAATTTGCTGGTCAGTATTAAGTTGTACGATGATTAAAATATGATTCGCGGCCGTAACAAATATGTATGTACAGAATTATAATCATTAAAGTCATCAACACAACTCTAAGACCATGTAATCCCCAAGAATGACTATTTCATGAAATCTTGACATTTGGGGATTACATGGTCTTAGAGAGTTGTATTGATGACTTTAATGATTATAATTCTGTAAATACATATTTGTTACGACCGCGAATCATATTTTAATCAACGTACAACTTAATACTGACCAGCAAATTGCAAAAAAACGTAAGAAAATTTGAATTTCGCGGGCCACCTTAGAGCTTCCATTGTAAATGTATCCCTTTTTATAAATAAACGATTATTATTATTATTATTATCGGGAGTGTTCTTTTTACCCAACTGCGGCGAAGCCCAAAAGGAGGGTTATGTGTTTGACCTGTATGTATGTATGTATGTCCGATTCTTTGTTCCCTCGTAACTTCTAAACGAATGAACGGATTTGAATAAATTATACGTCTTTAGATTTGTCTTGGTAGCGCGAGTGTCACTGGCTACATTAAAATCAAAAACAAAGTAAAATGGCGGATTTAGGGTGCCATATTGTGGAGTTCGAAATTTTTTTTTCTTCTAATACCATCGAGTGAAATATCAAAATTAAGGGTTTTAAAAGGTGATTACAAAAATATATACAACTTATATGGTTAAAAGTAATTCGAAGTGACAAATCGTAAAAAACACGTTAAATAAAATAATTATTTCTTGTTCCCTGTTGAGTGACTTTACGGGTCTGCTATTAATTAATACATAAGTAAATCGTCTGCGAAATCTTTCAAATTTGTAAACTAAAAAGCTGGAAATAAAAAACAATTAATTAAAAAAACTAAAAAACCCGACTGCGGTAATAAAATTAGTTTAAAAAACACTGATAAGCTAAAAACAAGGCCATTTTAAATTAAATAAAAGTTGGAAGCAGGACCCATACCATTTTTTACCGACTTCACAAAAAGGAGGAGGTACTATGTTCGGCTGTTTGTGTTTTTTTTTTTTTTTTTTTTGTATGTTTGTTCATCGAATACTCCGCCAGTTGTCGACGGATTTTCGAAATTCTTTTTTTGTTCGAAAGTAGATAGTTCTGAGGTGGTCCCATTGTCACCAAGTTAGGATCTGATGATGGGATCTTAGAGAAATCGAGGGCAACCCTCAAATTTTATAGGCTCACTTATTGTTTTTCGCATATTTTATGAAGTATCTTGTGTATTTGCGTATGGTTGTCACCATCTCAGGTAGCTGGGCTGGATGATGGAAGGTACAACTCCTAAACAGTAAGAAGTTACTCGAACAGGCAAGGACTGTTTTAGTAAATTGTTTTGATGTTTGATAGGGCATTTGCCACATTTGGTCTCATGATCATCAAGTCATGACCTGATGCTGCAGTCAGGATAGTCTGCAGAGTACCTAACTCCTCGACAACTAACAGCAGATATATCGTGTTTAGGCTCATTGAAAAGGGCTCGATGTGTGGATAAACGTACTGTTAATGAGGAACACCGAAGTATATAGAAACCTGATGCTAAAGCCAGGAGCATCAGAAAAAGTACAAACCTTGAAATTACAGCACCGTAGTCGTGTTTGGGCTCATTTTAAACAGGACTAAATTTTAAGTTCTTTTGAATAGCAGCCAGGATTATCAGCTAGGAGAGTGGAATACTAGGAGAACTCCTCAACAATTAACGTCCCTGCATCGGGAAAAGCAATATTTTGTAAAAGGTGATCAGCAGTTGACATTAGGCTATTGTAACTTAGATAAATTACAAACTGACCCACTAAAAAGTAAAAAATAAAAACTTTTTTACAAAAAAAACAACCGACTTCCAAATACACTATAAAGGGAAAAATAACTTTAATTTCGGAAGTCGGTGGCAAAAAACAAAAATACAAATCCAAAGACACCGACTTCCGAAATTAAAGTTATTTTTCCCTTTATAGTGTATTTGGAAGTCGGTTGTTTTTTTTGTAAAAAAGTTTTTTTTATTATATTTTCAAACTCAAATGGGTCCCATTTGAGTTTGAAATTAATTTTTTAGTTTGAAACTAATTTTTTTACCGCAGTCGGGTTTTTTAGTTTTTTTAATTACTTGTTTCTCAGCTCTAAGGCTGGTTTTAGCTACATTTACGGGCTAATGCCAAGTAATTGTAGCAAAAGAAAACAAAAATAAAATTCCCAATACATTTTATTATAAGTTATTCAGTCTCACTGACTCTGACATGGCCACCATCAGGGATTTTAATTTTGATAACACAAAAAATTTGTCGCCAAATATCAGAATTTTTCGGTCACCGGTTCAAAAGATAAGGGTTTTTAAGTGGAAATATTTTTTCTTGACAATTTTTTGTGAACTCCTAGATCTAGCTCTTGGACTACTTATACCTAACTAATTGAACTCATTATATTTCCTAAACTAAGACCCAATTATATCTGTGATTTGGCGACTGATTTCCACTAATTGGCGACAAAATATGGGAGAAAACAGATCTTCGCTAGGTTTTTGAGATATAAATGTGGCCCTGCTGGGGAGACTCTCCAGATCGGCCACCTATAAACCCTTATACCTTTTGAACCAGTGACCGACAAATTTCGAAAAAATTTTTGTGTATCAAAATTATAATCCCTGGTGGTGGCCCTGCCAGAGTCAGTGACACAGTTATTCATCATTCAACTCCTCGCCTCCGCGGGCGGGTCCTGGTATCAGTTAACTTCCCTGGGCTAGTTGCTCTTCTAAGAGCCCTATCCTTGTCCTCCTTCCTTCCCGACCTATTTGGAACCTCCAAGGCTTTCACATTCTCCTTCTGCAACCCAGTCTTAGGCGTAGAGAACTCATGTTCTAAATTCTTAACAATACCTTTTCTCAGGGACTTAGAATATGTTTTTATAGTGTTCAAAGGAGTGAAAAACTGCTCTGGAGTCGATTGAGGCGTAAAAAATTCGGTTAACTGATCATGTTTGTCCACTTTTGGAGTTTTTGTTGTATCGGTTACTGTTATAACCGGTTTTCGGGCCGGTCTAGGTGTCAGGTTTTCTAAAACGGGTTTTGAAGTGACGGGAACCGGTATTTTAAATTCGGATACCTTTTTTCTGGGTTTGGGTTTTTCGGCTTCCTTTTCGTCCGAGCTGTTTTCGTCTAGATTTAATTTGATGACCTTTCGTTTTTTCGGCAGTTCCTCGTCTTTAACTTTTCTCGCGGTCAATTGAGGTAGTTTCACTTTCGATTCTGGGGTTTTATCCCCTTCTGTCTTCACTTTCGGGCTTAATTTTATGTTTTCAAACTCGGCTTCGAGGTCGAACTCTAGTTTCTTGGCTACGCTTCTCACTTTAGCCGACGCTATCATTAAATTCATGACTTCATTAGTCAAATAACTGTCTTTTTCGTCTAATTCTTGAAAAATTTCATGAATTGTAACTATATAATGATCTGCTGCTTCAAAATTTGCGTTTTTAAGCTCGTAAAACGATGCTTCCATCAGAACCTCAACCTGTACTTCCCTGAATTGTTCTTCAAATAATCTTTTAACGTAATCAATAACATATTTCTCGAAGTCCAAATCCGCATACGACTTTAACACGTATTTCAACTTCGCTTCAAAATAACCAAAAGTATTTATAACCCCTTTGAAATAATTCCCAGCAATTTCGAGCTCGTTTGCCCGAAAATACATTGAGGCTTCCAATCCGCCTGTTACATAAGCAATTATCGGGCAAAACAGATTAATACAGGCATAACAGTCACAGGAATTATGCCTGAAGAACTCAGGCATTTTGAAGCCAGGTATAGTGACGTACTTCCTCGTCGGACTGACTTGGGACTTGAATGCTTGGCATTCTAGCATTGTTTCGAAGTCCTGCTTAGGCGCAAACATTTCAATTTTTGGTTCTACTGCTGTGGTAGGCTGGTCGTTTGATGGCGGCAGGCCTATGATGTACTTTAGGCGATTGTCGATTTTCACCTGGAAATCATACTAATATTATAAAGGCGAAAATGTGTGTGTTTGTTTGTTACTTCTTCACGCTCAAAAGGCTGAACCAATTTTGATAAAATTTCGTATGGAGGTAGCTGACACCCTGGATTCACATATAGGTTACTTTTTATCCCGATATTCCCACGGGATCGACACTTATGCGGGTGAAACCGCGGGGCGCAGCTAGTATTTATATAAGGTAATTATCGATGCGCGTTAAGTGGGCAGGACATCTATTTAGACGAGAAGGAGGCCGATTAAGTAAAGCCGTGGCCGAATGCTGGCCAAGGTTTGGCCAAAAAACTGGCCAAGGGTGAGTAGGACTCGCACACGAAGGGTTCCGTACTACAAGGCAAAAACGCCGAAAAAAACACGTATGTTGTATGGGAGCCCTCCATAAATATTTATTTTATTTTGTTTTTAGTATTTGTTGTTATAGCGGCAACAGAACTACATAATTTGTGAAAATTTCAACTGTCTAGCTATCTCGGTTCTTGAGATACAGCCTGGTGACAGACAGACGGACAGACAGCGAAGTCTTAGTAATAGGGTCCCGTTTTTACCCTTTGGGTACGGAACCCTAAAAACAACTGTCATTTCGTATATTTAGTCCAGCGTACCTACTTGTTTAATATAAGTCAGTGGCAATGGGTAAAACTTAGGCTAAGAAAAAAAAGTTAAATAAACGACACCATTTACCTGAGCATCATCGCACTTGTGCACATGCACGATGCCGGCGTACAGGCGCGCCTGCGCATGCGCCGCGCACGCCGGCAGCGCGGCCGCGCATGCGCAGCGCGCGCGGCGCCACAGCTGCAGCGCGCGGCTGCGCAGCACGGCGCGCGCGCTGCTGCAGGCGATGCGATGCTTTAGAGTTAGTGAGAACAGGCGGCGGGCGGACCATTTGGAGGCTGAAAACATTATAATTTACATGCAAAATCATGTTATGAATGTTCTACTACTCAGGCGAGATCCGAAGTCCAGAAGAGGCCCATTTGGCAATGAAAAGACCGAATTATTTAATTCATCATAATCAGCCTATAATGTTCCCACTGCTGGGACACAGGCCTCCTCTCGGTGAGAGGGAGTGGACTGTAATTAGGGCTTCGGGAATCGCGGTCTCGAAAATTTCGAGAGTCGAGTCGAGTCGACTTTTGAAACTTGACAAGTCTCAAAAGTCTGATTACACTGGTTTATCAGTTTACCATGTAAACTGATAAATGATGTTATATGATGTAAGTACAAACATCATATATTTTTTTTAGTTTTATCATTCTCTTATTTTAGAAGTTACAGGGGTGGGGGGGACACATTTTACCACTTTGGAAGTGTCTCTCGCGCAAACTATTCAGTTTATAAAAAAAAAATGATATTAGAAACCTCAATATCATTTTTGAAGACCTATCCATAGATACCCCACATGTACGGGTTTGATGAAAAAAAAAATTTGAGTTTCAGTTCTAAGTATGAGGAACCCCCAATTTTTTTTTTTTCTATTTTTATGTGAAAATCTTAATGCGGTTCACAGAATACATCTACTTACCAAGTTTCAACAGTATAGTTCTTATAATTTCGGAAAAAAGTGGCTGTGAAAATCCATAAGGGTTCCGTTTTTCGCCATTGGGCTACGAAACCCTAAAAACGTAAGAAAACTTTAATTTCGCGGGGTAGGTACCAATTTTTTTTTATGTTGTCGGGGTTAACTTTCAAAAGGCCCCTGGCCTTTGGGGATAAAACCAGGGAGAGTGGTGGTCACATTCTGCACTATGGAAGGGGGCACCGTTACCTGTCAGAAGACCAATCCGGAGCCCCCTCTGTGCAACGCCTGTTAGGGCACATCTCTGGGGAGACTGTAAAGGGGTCTCCCCAAAATCTAGCTGTGCAAGTGTGCAGGGCAGTACATGACCACTGTGCGCAGTCTTCCCTGAGGTCACACAATGGGCCGTCTTCCCTGAGGTCACACAGTGGGCCGTCTTCCCTGAGGTCACACAGTGGGCCGTCTTCCCTGAGGTCTAACAGTGGGCCGTCTTCCCTGAGGTCACACAATGGGCCGTCTTCCCTGAGGTCACACAGTGGGCCGACAGTCCCCACTCTAATCGACCGCGACCATTCCCGCCTCGCGGGGTACCTGACGTATCCCCCCGAATCATAAAAGTTGGAGCTAGACTTACCAGTATTAGTTATAGACAAGTAATGCCGTTGCGTGCCGTTGACGGCACTCATGGTGCTGAGACCTGAATCTCGGCAGAGACGAGTCTGTGCCTCCATAAGTCTGCCGACTGCTAAGTCAACTGGGAACAAACTCAAAATATTTTACTTCACATAATAATAATACATGCTTTTTAAACGTGCTCGCAGGAAGGAAGTATTCCAGTAAGATGCTGGTAGGGATCTTGACCGTACTTCCGGGATTGTCCTGATAGCCGTGGAATACCTCTCCACTCCTCATAAGCACCTCAGCACCCGTAGCATGACGACGTTTTGTCGACGGAAGAATAGACAAAATGACACATTGTCATGCTTAGACGCGTAGAATGCGTACAAATATTTCTACAATCTGTCATTTTGTCTATTCTTCCGTCGACAAAACCCGTTTCTACGGCGGTCATGCTACGCGTGCAGGACATGTTGCCCCCTTGCCGCTACGACACTATGTGCTAGCGGCCGTTTTCCGGGGGCCCATTATTGAGTGTGCAACTCACCCCCTGCCATTTTATCTGTGTAATTTATATAGAACATCGGTCAGGCAGGGGCTATAGTTTTTCCATAGTCCTAGATAACCAGTTCACTTTAGCCACCAAAACCCATCATCCAATATTTTTGTATTCATGTTTTGCAATAGTCCTACACCTACCGGGGGTTGTCCTTGGGTGCACTTGCATAGTGCGAACAGGGATAATCGTCGGTTGGTGCCTCATTTAATTGAAAACGTCTAACGGGCTTCTGCGAGTTGGCTTCGGCCCCTCGTACGCCTTCCAAAGGACCGGGACCCCATGGTCCCAAGATATGTTAAAATAATATTTGCTTTGAAATACAGCCTTGTGGAATCGGAGGTGCCGTACTACAGGTATGTGCCCGACCCAGTTCTCGAAAATGGTAATATCACATTGTACTGGGATCGATCCATCATCACTGACAGGACTATTGTTGCCAATAAGCCTGATATAGTGGTGGTGGATCGATCAGAGCGGCGCGCAATGATTGTTGACATAACCGTCCCGCATGATGAGAACCTCGTGAAAGCCGAGAAAGATAAACAGATCAAGTATCTTGACTTGGCTCGCGAGGTTGTCGACATGTGGGATGTGGACTCAGTAATCATTGTGCCGATAGTCGTGACAGCCAATGGATTAATAGCCAAGAGCCTCGACCAACACCTGAGGAGGTTCTCGATGGACAGCATATAAATTAAAAAAAGTGATTATTCAATTAATATGTTAAATCTGCATCAAAGTGAGAACCAACTACTTATTTATTCATCTTCCAGTCTCACCGGATGCAGCTGAATACCAATATTTTACATGAGGCGACTGCCTAACTGACCTTCACAACCCAGTTACTGGGTAATACGATACCCCTTAGTAAGACTGGTTGTCAGACTTTCGGGTTTATTGTTTTGGTTTTTTCGGGTTTTATATACACACTAGCTGTTCCCCGCGGTGTCACACGCTGCGCGGCTCCTAAGGGTCGTAGCGTGATATTATATAGCCTATAGCCTTCCTCGATAAATGGACTATCCAACACAAAAATACTTTTTCAATTTGAACTAGCAGTTTCTGAGATTAGCGCGTTCAAACAAACTCTCAGCTTTATAATATTATTATACTAGCTTCTGCCCGCGACTTCGTCCGCGTGAAATTTCTTGTACCCCCATCCCGTCGCAATACTTCGTATTCGCTTAGCGTTCTTTTTTCTTTTTTTTTTCTTTTTATAATTTCATTCTGACTTTTTTCTTTTTGCTCGGCTCCTAAGGGTCATAGCGTGATATTAAATAGCCTATAGCCTTCCTCGATAAATGGACTACCCAACACTAAAAGAATCATTTAAATCGGACCAGTAGTTCCAGAGATTAGCGCGTTCAAACAAACAAACAAACAAACAAACTCTGCAGCTTTATAATATTAGTATAGATAGTATAGATACAAGTACAGCATCCTCCTTTTAAACTTCAATGTAGGTAAATAAATAATACTTACGATTGATATCAGAATATTTCTCGTAAGATTTCAATAATCTACTTTGAACTAGCTGCACCAACTTGGCTGAAAGGCCCACTGTTCCGATTTTACTGTAATATATCTGAAAATAAATGTATAAAGAAAGATAATAAAGAAAAAGCATTTATTGCGACTCGTACAGGAAGATCACAAACTAAACACAGTAAAAAAAAAAGAAACTGGCCAATTGCGAGTCGGACTCGCACACGAAGGGTTCCGTACCACAAGACAAAAACGCCGAAAAATACACTGTTGTATGGGAGCCCCCCTTAAATATTTATTTTATTTTGTTTTTAGTATTTGTTGTTATAGCGGCAACAGAAATACATAATTTGTGAAAATTTCAACTGTCTAGCTATCGCGGTTCTTGAGATACAGCCTGGTGACAGACAGACGGACAGACAGCGAAGTCTTAGTAATAGGGTCCCGTTTTTAACCTTTGGGTACGGAACCCTAAAAAAAACAAATGATACAGGGTTATTGGTAAAACATTAACAACCTCTTAAGAGGTCATTTTACTCATCACTATGAACCACTTACTATGGGACCAAACCTGAAATCGCGAAAAAAAATCTGCTGTTCCCTACATTTTGACGAGTTATACAAACAAATCGCACGCTTAATCATATACTAACCGATTAGTGTTTCGGTCAAAGTTAAGTATACCAAGAAGTTGATTTTAACGCCCTCTTTCGGCCTTTCTTGGAATTTGTTTGATATCTTGTTTCTAGGCGGAGTTATACCTATGTCTGTCTCTTTCACGCAAACGTCTGTCTCTTTCACACTCAAAGATGCTAAATCGTTTTTTGCGATTTCTAGAAAAACGTCTTTTTTGAGTTATGTCAGTATATGATTAAGCGTGCGAAATGTAGACTGCGAGGTATCGCAGTGGCCTATCTTCGGCATCTAATTACCAGGGTTGTTGCGAATATTCGCTTCCGCATCCGCATCGATTGAGACATCCGCATCTGCGCATAAATCGATGCGGATGTGGATGTGTAGCAGGTCGCGCACAAGAAAGAAAGGGGCGAGCCCGCGAGTGGCGCGTGTCGACCGCGCGTGCTGATAGACCAATAGGTTTTGTTTTGGACTTCGTTGAATCTGTGACGGTGATGCGCCTCGCTATTGTTTGTATTGTGACAAGATTTGACACGCACGTTTGTTGTTTTGTCGTAAATAGTCAATCACAAGTTTTTTAATTAATTAGTAATAGCAATTCACTCACTACTTTATTATTAAATAAAGAAAGGACAAATATTACTGTCTTTTTTTTTACCCTACCCGTACCCACACTTAAGTGTTTTGTACAGATCCGCATCCGCGGATGTGAGCCTCTTAAAATCCGCATCCGCGGATGTGAAAAAATCTGCATCCGCAACATCCCTGCTAGTTACCCTAAAGGTACTTACAGCGGCATTACAAAGGAACACAATAGCAGTTTCCAAGCTGTCCACAGCTTGTACAACGTCTGGCCAGTATTCTGTAGCTTGAGATATTATATCTTGCAGTGGAGCGCTAGGCTTGTCCATATGAGAGACTAATACGCCTGCGTTGCGGAGGTAGATTTCTCTGTGGACAAAATCAATGATAAATGATTTTATTTTTGTAAGTAGGTTTGTACAGTCAACGCTACGCTGCGGCTAGGCTTGCCGCGGTTGGTCTGTGGATGGGTGACCATCTATACCGTGACCCCTCCGTGCCTCGGAAAGCACGTTAAGCCGTTGGTCCCGGCTGTCATTCGTGGATCTTTGACAGTCGTTACGGGTAGTCAGAAGCCCGAAAGTCTGACAACCAGTCTTACCAAGGGGTATCGTATTAGCCAATAACTAGGTTGTGGAGGTCAGATACGCAGTCGCTCCATGTAAAATACTGGTATTCAGCTGCATCCGGTTAGACTGGAAGCCGACCCCAAAAAAGGCTAGGCAGATGATGATGAGGTTTGTACAGTCAACAGCAAAAGTAGATGATCAAAATCAGAAATTCAATAGGAGTCAAAACTGATCAAGAATATATGGCAGCTGTACTAGTAGTAAATGTTTGGTATAATTTACAATCACATACTTTTGAATTACTTCGACGCCACACAGTTCTGACGCGAACTCCGTTCATTAGTATTGAATTTCTAATTTTGATCATCTACTTTTGCTGTTGACTGTACAAACACTTTTACACGTCAATCATTTTTTTTTTAAACTAGATGAGGTCGGCGTTTCCTATCTGACTACTCTGAGAAGAAAGGCCGAAACAAACTCAGAGGTCACAGTCTCTTTTAAAGTCCAGACATAATCTTGGTCAGGTTATATAAAGATCATGTAGATCGATGTCTGAGGTGGTCTTTTGAGGAAAGAACCACACAGATTGAGAGGACCTGTGGTGGAATATCACGCCTGTATTCTAAGGGGTTCTAAGGGGTAGGGGGGGGGGGCTAAGGAAGGAACACGGGTGGGTTTTAGTCAGTAAGAGTCTGACTCTCCCTTCCGCTCCACCCAGAGCGGGAGGGGTCATTTGATGATTTCCCATCCGCAAAAAAAAAAAAAAAAGGCGGTAACATATAAACACACACACACACCCCCTCACAAACTTTCGCCTTTATAATATTAGTGTGATTTACGTCTGTGTCTGGGTCAAAGAAATTCATGTGTACCAAATTTCAACTTAATCGGTCCATTTGATTCGGAGCGAACTGGCTGTGACAGACGGACGGACAGACACACGAGTGATCCTATAAGGGTTCCGTTTTTTCCTTTTGAGGTACGGAACCCTAAAAAGTAAGAAAGAAGGCGAAAACGTACTAAGAGCGGGCAAACGATGCGATGCGACGGGGTGGGTCTGGGGAACAAGAATTTTTCGCGGACGAAGTCGCGGGCAGAACCTAGTAACGACTAAAATAGTAAAATTAATTTAATACGTACTTCTCATCAACATATTTGGCTATTTGGCAGCAAATGTGCGCGAGTTGCAGCGCGTGCGCCGTTCTGCTAAAATGTAGCAGCTGCTGAACCAATATCTGTGCTAACTGCAGCGCGGCCCGGAGGAATTGCTTGTTGGCCACTGAAAATTTTATGACATCTTACAAATAAAAAATAAACATACCAACATAATATAAATAACATTATATACTAAAATTATCATCATCATTTCAGTCGAAAGACGTCCACTGCCGGACATAGGCCTCCTCCAAGCACCTCCCCTATGACCGGTTCTGTGCTTCTCGCATCCAGCGGGTTCCTGCGGCCTTCACAAGGTCGTCGGACCACCTTGTGGGAGGCCTTCCAACGCTACGTCTTCCGGTACGCGGTCGCCACTCCAGAACCTTTCGGCCCCATTGGCCATCTGTTCTACGAGCAATGTGCCCTGCCCACTGCCACTTCAGTTTGGCAATTCTTCGGGCTATGTCGGTTACCTTGGTTCTCCTGCGGATCTCTTCGTTTCTGATTCGATCACGCAGGGAAACTCCAAGCATAGCTTAAGGCGAATGGATAGTGGTAGACCGCGAAATTCAAATTTTCTTACGTTTTTTGCAATTTGCAGGTCAGTGTCAGGTTGTATCTTGATCAAAATATGATTCGCGACAATAACAGGTACATATTTAGAGAATTATAATCATTAGAATCATTGATATATTTTTCTAAGTTAGATTTCTACCACCAATCTCTTATGGAAAAGTGTTAAGGGCGCACCGAGCTTCTAGCGCTAATCGATTTTAGGTATTCTATGCGCTCCGTGTATGTGTGCGTGAGGCACACCGGCAAGAGATCGAACGGCTAGATAGATAAGAGCACTGCGCCAATCGCGCGCCGCGCGCGTCGAGCCGTGCGCCGCGCGCCGATCGACTAGCGAGGTGCTACCAATATTTACAAAATAACGATTTGAAATACTTTTATTGGAAATATTCACGTTACGAAAACTTTTTCAGATTTTACACAATTTTTAATTTATCGTCGTTAGGTAGGTATCTATGATCAATGAAAAATGAACCAATATTAGGTATAATTTACTTAGTCGAATTATTAACTATTACAATTACCTTTTATGATAATATTCAAAGTACAATAGAAACTTAAAAGTGATCTCAATAACGTAAAATAACATAACGGCTAAATAAGTAGGGTAAAAGTCCAAGTATTCGACCTTTTATTTTCAATTTCAAATTATTTATTCTTCAAAGTAGATTCAATAAAATACTTTTGTTACTACGTAGTAAATGATAAATGATTTATTTTCTGTAAGTAGGTTTGTACAAACACTTTTACACGTATATCATATTTTTTTTTAAACTAGATGAGGTCGGCGTTTCCTATCTGAAAGGCCGAAACAAACTCAGAAGTCACAGTCTCTTTTAAAGTCCAGACAAAATCTTGGTCAGATCGTGTGAAGATCATGTAGATTGGTGTCTGAAATGGTCTTTTGAGGAAAGAACCACACAGATTGAGCGGACCTGTCTAATCAGTGCACGCATTTGTCAAAAATCGCGCAGCTCAACTCAGAACTTGAGGAGCTCAACGATTCGACGAACAATACAAAGACAGGACATTTGGGTAGGCCGCATAAACTACTCAAACTGCCAGATCATGATTAAAACTAAGAAGGAAAAAAGAAATGACCCACATAGTCCTCACATTCACAATAATTAAATAAAAAATTAAAACAAGGCACACTGAGTTTCTAGCGCTGATCGATTTTAGGCATTCTATGCGCTCTGTGTATGTGTGCGTGAGGCACACCGGCAAGAAAGCGAACGGCTAGACAGATAAGAGAACTGCGCCAATCGCGCGGCGCGCGCGTCGAGCCGTGCGCCGATCGACTCGCGAGATGCTAGTGCTACCAATATTTACAAAATAAAAAAACACGATTTGAAATACTTTTATTGGAAATATTCACGATATGAAAGCTTTTTTCAGATTTTACACGATTTTTAAAATTTATAATTTACCGTCGCCGTCGTTAGATAGGTCCTGTCTGTATCTACGATCAATGAAAAATGGATATTACTTATTAGGTTTATTTTACTTAGTCAATGAATTACCTTTTATGATAATATTCTAAGTACAATAGAAAATTAAAAATGATCTCAATAACGTAAAATAACATATCGGCTAAATAAGTAGGGTAAAAGTCCCAGTAGTCGACCCTTAATTTTCAATTTCAAATTATTTATTCTTCAAAGTAGATTCAATAAAATACTTTTGTTAGTACGTAGTAAGTTTTTGCAAGCAGATTCTATTGAATTTCTGATAATGAAGTTACATTGTAAGTATTTTGTTCGATAAGGCAAGACGTCACATAGCCACACAAAATATGCATTCCCTATGAAAATATAATGTGAGAGCGTCGACTTCTGGATAACATGTTTCAGGAAGAAAGTAGCCAGCAAAATTGTTATTTACGATAAGATCGGTTAGTATACCGGATAATTTTTTTACCGGTTCCAAATATATACAGGTTGTCCTATGATTATGAACAACTTTCACTATAGGACCATCTCTGAAATCACGAAAAAAAATCTGCTGTTTGAAACAAAAGTTCAATGCCTACTTGACCAAAGTCAAAGTTAAAGCATTTATTTCAAATGGGCACATAAACGGCACTTTTGAACGTCAAAATTTACATAAAAAAAATAGAATTGATTCTAGTCGCCCGTTCTAAAACGTATGAAACGGCTTTTTTTTTTCGTGATTTCTGAGTTGGTCCCATAGTGAACTGCAACTGTTCTAATAATTACATAAAATCTACAACTCTATTTCCACTTATTCTGATCTCTTCAATTTTTTCTTCAGGTTCTATTGTATAATAATCTTCTTCTGAATCTGAATCAGCTGACGAATGATGTGTAGAAAACAAAACGGTGAAGGAAACCGGCATGTCCTAGAACCAAAAATTTGTAGACATGTGACATCTACCAACCCGCACTGGGCCCTCGTGGTGGATTACGGCCCACTCCCTGTCACCGAGAGGAGGCCTATGTCCGAGCTATGGGAACATTATAGGCTGATTATGCTTATGAAAAATCCCGTCACCTCTTAGACTATTACTTCATGGTAATATTTTCTCTATGTGAGTAAGTCATATCACCGTCTATTTCTCCTTCCACTGGAAGACAGAATTGTGTTCCGGTGTAATTGGCATCCTGTAATAGAACAGAACATTTGATTTAATTATAATTAGTTTATTTATCAACAAAACTGTTTTTGGATGAAATTTTTAGGACTTATTTCATTAAAATAATTAGTTTTTGAACTTACAAGTCCAGAGTTTGATAAATTTTGAACTCGGTGTCATCCATGAAATTTACCCTGGAAATTGAAAGTTATAAAGATAATGCGGTACTTAATTTATAAATACTTAATTTATTATAATATTTTCTTAGACACATCCTATTATTTTTACGCTTACCTCACCAGTTCTTCAGATGTCTCTTTGTTTTGTAGTGAAGTGCCAACAACTGGTACATTTACCCTATAAAACAGAAAAAGATAAAGAATTTTCCAGTGTACCAATGTAGTTTCTATCTGCACTTGTCTTTCTCTCTCGTCATCAGATGATTCAAATTTATTTTGCAGTGAAATGTCAACAACTGGTACATTTACACTATAAATAGAAAAAAATATACAGAGAATGATTAAAATCATAGTAGATTTAATTTATTGATTATTACCCACCTTTCGTACGTAAACTGTATTGCAGAAATATCGTAAATACTCGTAGATATAATACACACACAGGTACAGGTAATACATTCTACAAATAAATTTAAAAAATAATATTAAAAATAATTAAAAACTTCAGAATAGCGACTCATAAAATAGGTCATTCCATTTTTAATCATTCTAATTAATTAATTTTTTATATATAAATCGCTGCGCAGGCTAGCGCGCGCGCGCCCGCGTGCCGCGCGCACGTCAGCTGTGCTGAGAATGCAATCACTATACGTGGTTGAAACGATCTCGGTACTTTTCTAAACACCCTATATAAGGCGAGATTAATTTATACAGCCAAATTCATATTAGGGGCCAAGCCCCTAATATGAATTTGGCTGTATAAATGAGTATAAGTGATAGATGAGTATCACGGATCGACAACATCACAACATATTATGCAAATGCAAAATAAAATGTTGACCTATTTGTATTTGTGTATTTGACTAAGGGCTGGGATTGCGTGAAACACACGAAAAAAAAAAATACGAAATTCACAAAGGCGGTCATCGACCCTTGATACTGAGCACTTACCGAGTCATCAGTATGAATTTGGCTGCATGAATTACTGTCACCAGATACTAGAAAGTAGGTAGGTACTGTACTGAGTATACTTACGAAGCAACAGGAGTATTCTCTTTGTCTTCAACATTCTCAGCAAAGATAAATTAAATAGTTTTTAAAATACTCCATTAAAAAAAATAACACCACCTAGTAAGGCAATTAGCTCAGATTATAGTTTATTCTATAATCTGACGCAATTAGTAAATAAGTAGGTAAATATACGAATTTTACTTACTTCATTTTTTCTTGCAAGCGAAGGGGCAAGGGCAAGGGGCAAGAAAAGGGGTTGGCGAAAAACCAATGCTAAACGCATTGGTTTTTCGCCAACCCCTTCTCTCCCTTGATTTCTTTACTTTGTTCCCCATTTCAAATACGCTACAGTGAATTTTCATACAATTTTCTTCGTTACATTATTAAATCCGTGCGTAAGCGCAAGCGACACAAGCTCCCCGTCCGATGGCCGAGGCAGGACTAAAGCGGATAGGAGGGCGGCGCGGTAGCTCAGGGTATGCTGGGCGAAACTCGCGCGACTTTAGGTATTTCGTTCTTATTGTTAAACAAATACACATTTTGAAAATGTAAAGTATATACGTTGTATAAAACATGTAGTTTTGTTATTATTCAAAAACTGATGACCTTCCGCGAAGTATTCACGCCGTACTAAGCGTTTGTTTTGTTTTTTAGAGATAACTTTGTGAATTTATTCTATCGAGCCAACTTTATCAAATCGTGTTTCCATCGTGTATACTGGGTAGTATATATGCCCAATAATATCAATTTATTTCCTTAGATTTTTATTTAATTGTTTACTACTTCAAACAACCGTTAGAAAAACGTGTTTTTGTGTATAAAAAGCTCGGTGCCCCGTTAATGGTAGAAATCTAGCTTAGAAAGATGTTTTAATAAAAAATGATGTATTAATAAACACCTTAAGGGGGAAGCTCTAAGGTGGCCCGCGAAATTCAAATTTTCTTACGTTTTTTGCAATTTGCTGGTCAGTATTAAGTTGTACGTTGATTAGAATATGATTCGCGGTCATAACAAATATGTATTTACAGAATTATAATCATTAAAGTCAATACAACTCTCTAAGACCATGTAATCCCCAAATGTCAAGATTTCATGAAATAGTCATTCTTGGGGATTACATGGTCTTAGAGAGTTGTGTTGATGACTTTAATGATTATAATTCTGTAAATACATATTTGTTACGGCCGCGAATCATATTTTTCATACAAATGTCGGGAGAGTATTACTCCACTGTTTGGCATTGTGCATCCAAAGTTAAACGTGATATCGTTTCGTCCTTATTATTAATGTTGTCTGTACGGAAACAGAATAGTAAAATAAAAAGCCATTAAAAAGTTACGAGCTCACAAAGATTCGTTTTTCTTGCTATTTTTAATGTAATATTGGGAGTAAATAAGTAATACAAGAACTGTAAAACCTTCAAAACCAAGTCCGTACCGAAAAAGCTCAGTTATCGAAGAGTTCAATAAACTTTATTTGTAATTGATTTATGCAGTGGTTTTTTCATAAAACTCGATTTCCCGAAGCACTTTTAGAATTTTTTTACGCGCCTTTCCG
This sequence comes from Oligia latruncula, assembly GCA_948474745.1. Classification (NCBI taxonomy): domain Eukaryota; kingdom Metazoa; phylum Arthropoda; class Insecta; order Lepidoptera; family Noctuidae; genus Oligia; species Oligia latruncula. Next base: position 5,919,847 of record OX419713.1, on the reverse strand, counting down.
TTTCTGCGCGTGAAAACTAGAAGTTGTTCGTGTAGACTAGCGTCTAACTGCTCATCACTGATACTAGCTTTGTCGGACACGAAGCCAGGTGAGACAGCGTGCTTTTTGGCCATGATCACCAGTGAGTTCGAGCTCGCGACTAGTTTACTCTTAAATAAATACTATGTTCCAATAATAAAAAAGAAATTACCTGTATCAATAACATCAGACAGCTCCGTCCATATTTCCACCGCTTGTAGGGCTCTCTGCAACGCGACGTGCTCTTGCGCAATCGTACGCATCGCTTGCGACATATCCGGGTCTATAGTCTGAAATATAAAATCACGCCTGAATTCTTTTATAGGTACGCAGAGGTAATCCAATATTCATCATCTGCCTGCCTTTTCCCAATTATGTTGGGGTCGGCTTCCAATCTAACCGGATGCAGCTGAATACCAGTATTTTACATGGAGCGACTGCCTATCTGACCTCCACAACCCAGTTACTGGGTAATACGATACCCCTTGGTAAGGCTGGTTGTCAGATTTTCGGGCTTCCGACTCCCCGTAACGACTGTCAAAGATCCGCGAATGACAGCCGGGAACAACGGCTTAACGTGCTTTCCGAGGCACAGAGGGGTTACGGTATGTAAAGATCACCCATCCACAGACCAACCGCGGCAAGCGTAGCTTAACCTGATCGATCGACCTGTGCGGCTGTTTTTATTCAGCCACGGGCCCTATAACCCCTAACAGTAAGAGTCTGACACTCCCTTCCGCTCCACCCAGAGTGGGAGGGGTCATTTGATGATTTCTCATCCTCAAAAAAAAAAAAACCAATCAGAAAGAAGAGTGGGGCGCGTCTTCGTGGATGGCGCTATCTGTAGTGATGATTCTACTTTTTTTTTTTTGCGGATGGGAAATCATCAAATGACCCCTCCCGCTCTGGGTGGAGCGGAAGGGAGTGTCAGACTCTTACTGACTAAAACCCACCCGTGTTCCTTCCTTAACCCTTTATGTTCCGGGCCAGCGGTAACCTTTTCGGACAATTCCGCTGACCCGGCAGGCTTCGGCCCTATGGGGCCCCTCCTCGATGCTGACATCTCTTTGAGGCGCGCGTGATGACTATACTTACAGCTTCAGTAACTTTCCATCCATATTTCGTGCTAGCGTCAGCGATATCATACTCGGCTTTCAGGTATAATAATACTGTCTGCGCTACCCTGATATCTGAAGAAATTGTCTCCTGAAAAACAAAGGACATGAACTTTTAAAAAATGGCCAAGTGCGAGTCGAAGTCGCACACGAAGGGTTCCGTACCACAAGACAAAAACGCCGAAAAAACACGTTTGTTGTATGAGAGCCCCCCTTAAATATTTATAATGGCGTCATTATGACTTTCCAATGGTCAACCACTGGCACTCCATTGAAAGAAATGGCATAGAATGGTAATCTCGTACATAATGACAAATGAATGACTGACTTAAGCGGTAATCTGTTAAATTTTGACAATTCCTTTGATCAGTGACCTACCATTAGAACGTCATTTTGCAGTCATTGCTTTTAATTCGTTTCGAGTATCGTTTAAGTTCTGTGCCATTGACCGACCAATGATCGATCATTATGAATTTAGCAGATTACGAACTTTTTGCAAAATGACAATGGGATTGTGTTAGAATGACGAATTTATAAAAATAGCAGACTTGGGCCCCTGGCCACTAATTGTAAACGATATAATAAAAAAATAAGTCCAAATTTTGAAAATAGAACTCTGCCAATATTATTGTGTACGTATTTTATTAATTTGCCATTTGTTTACAATTTGGCGGCAAATTGTCAATTTAATTTGGCGCTTAATAAAAAATCTATACTCACAGGTATGTTATCGATCCTTTCCAATAAGTTAACGACTACAACTTTAAAATTATCGCTGTGTATCGTTCTTACTGACGCGGGAGTGGCAGATATCACTTCTAGTAATGTCCACAGAAGTGACTCCGGGTCTTCAGCTGAAAATAACAATATCGTAAAATCACCACGTAATGCGGGTCTACTCCGAAGTGGTTGATTGTCGTGTCGGCCGAATGTTCGGTCATTTTCTGATTCGAATATTGTTGTCCTACTACGAATTAAAAAAAAAAAGGGTTAAGGGTTCTAAAAAGGTTCGGATTGGCACAGCTTGGTCGGGACCTATATTCAATATAGGAAATGAAAGGTAGTAGAAAATGACCGAACAGTCGGTCGATACGCACGGTTAACCGCTTCGGAGTAGACCCCCTGGTTTCACACAAGGGCAGAAAAATGAGCAGATCAGTTGTTTTTGTTTATATCTAACCGCATGCTGCACTGGCTGACGTCATCACGTCAACGCCGGCTGTCGCTGAAAACCAGCGCTGGGGCTGTCTCGTATAGGGTCTTAGCATTATGCTGAGCGATGACCGTTTTGCGTAGATGTGACGCATACTTTCTCTCAAATTGTTATTTTGATTTATTTTTCGCTTGTTTTTAACCCCCGACGCAAAAACGACGGGGTGCTATAAGTTTGACGTGTCTGTGTGTGTGTGTGTATGTGTCTGTCTGTGGCATCGTAGCTCCCGAACGGATGAACCGATTTTGATTTAGTTTTTTTTGTTATTTTTATGCGTCATGTTTGCCTCAATTAAACGTATTTTCTTTCTTTTCTTCCTGCCTAACCGGATGCAGCTGAATACCAGTATTTTACATGGAGCGACTCCCTATCTGACCGCCACAACCCAGTTACTGGGTAATAAGACTAACCTACCCCTTGGTAAGACTGGTTGTCAAACTGTCAGACCAATGGCTTAACGTACTTTCCGAGGAACGGAGGGGCAGACCAACCGCGGCAAGCGTAGCTTAACCTGATCTATCGACCTGTGCGGCTGTTATTATTTAGCCACGGGCCCCTCAGTAGGCCCCCATAGTGGCGTGATGGCGATAGCGGTGGAGCATCGACGACGACCACGGCAACATTTACGCCACATACTCAAAATTGCAGCACAGATAGAATAGAATAGAATACTCTTTATTATGTACACCATATAAATTACAGACATAATTATAGAAACTGTACAAAGGGTGACACAATGGGCGGTCTTATCGCTAAGAGCTATCTTTTAAAGATGTAGCGGTATCTACAACGCCACATGGGAACAACGCGTCATACTGACGTCACGCAAATCCTGCATCGCGCAAGCAGAGTTTACCGCGCAATTAGCATAGATACAACGGCCCGACATGAATCATCGGGCAGTTGCCCGCCAGACATAACACCCGTCTGGTCGGAGGATCCTCCCTTTTCTATGGAGGTTGAGTGAACTTTACACCCTGTTCCTCATACCTCTAAACTGGTGACCCCGAACATGGACGTCAGCGCAGCCTTCGTGCACTCCAGCGTGACGTCATCATTACTCCCGCAAGCTTTAGCGGCGAGTCACCCAGCCAGCCAGCTTCCACGGCTTCATCGGGTATCCTGACCACCAGCATGCAGCGACCGCGCATTCCTAGTCATCACCCTCAGCCTCATCAGCAACCAACACGCCAAAAGATCTTTGTACAGTTATAAATGTGTATGTGTGCTTTTATATGAATTGTAGCGTGTAAACAATTGTAGGCTAACCTAAATAAATAAATAAAAAAAATAGGTTTTTAATACCTGTCATCCATTTCTCTTTTCGGCCATTCAGTAATGAGTTAAGGGACTTCCAAACTCCGGCCACGGGGGCTATAGACGGCCATAACTTGCAGTACATCTCAAACTCATGTTTTAGAATTAAACTGAAAAATAAAATTCTATTGTGGGTTCTAATCGTTGAGCTCCTCAAGTTCTGAGTTGAGCTGCACGATTTTTGACAAATGCATGCACTGATTGGACAGGTCCGCTCAATCTGTGTGGTTCTTTCCTCATAAGACCATTTCAGACACCAATCTACATGGTCTTCACACGATCTGACTAAGATTTTGTCTGGACTCTAAAAGAGACTGTGACTGTGTTACTTCTTCACGCTCAAACGGCTGGACCAATTTTGATAAAATTTCGTATGGAGGTAGCTGACACCCTGGATTAACATATAGGCTTTTTATCCCGATATTCCCACGGGATCGACACTTATGCGGGTAAAACCGCGGGGCGCAGCTAGTAGCAGTATAAAACAAATCAACATACCTGAATTTAACGTCCTTAAAAAATTGTGTCAAATCACCGTAGAGTTTCTGATCCATCACCATTTTACAAGCGTCTGACACCGATAGTAGTTGTAAATCATCAACTTTATCATCATCTTCACTAGTTTCATCATTTTTTTCATCACATTTCAACGCCTTTGCTTTGATATCCATCACTAAGCTCATATACTTATCCGAATTCAGTTCTTTTGAAAATATTAGGCTCAAAAAAGCATCCAAAAGAGCATTTTCGTGCTTATTGTAATCTAATTCGCAAATGCTCTTGTTGTAGAATGCTCGCGCTACATTTTTGTGCTGAAATTCATTCTTGCTTATACTCAGCTCGTTTTTTATATAAATTTCGAATAAATTGATTGAAAAATCATATTTTTGGTTCTTATTCAGTGAGATAGCAGTATTATGCGTGTCGGTTTGCAGTTTCCGATAACATTTTTCATAGTTAACGCATCCTAGTTTTTTTAATTCATCCATTATGGTATATTGTTTACCTATAACTATGTTATATAGGGGTAATAAGTTATTTAAATCAGACTTATTCTGCACAGCGTTCGTAATGAAATGTTTTAGTAAAAAGGAAAGTCTTAAAGCGTCATGAAGACCTGATTTTACTTTACAATTCTCACATTTCAACAACTGATCACAATGCTTCAACTCATTCAGTAATTTAATCATGAAATTCAAGCAGTTTTCTTGTATTTCTTCGTTAAAATTGATTTTTATTGAATTATTTACTGAATATTCAATGAAGAGTCTTAAAAATTGACCAATGAAAGGGTATGTAGCTAACATTGTGTCTTTATAACCCAGTTTTCCTGTGATTTCACAGGATACAGTGAGATTTTTAAATACAGCATCCAAATATGTGGTGTTGTTAACAAAGATATCGCAGAAGGAATTTAAATAAAATGTCTGCAAGCAGTGGAATATGTCTGACTGATGTCCAAGCAGTGTAATAGCTGTCCTGACCGCTACAGTCAAAGCCGACTCCTTAAAACAATTCTTTGACGAGTTCTCAGCAATCACATATAGACAGTCACTGAATTTCACATACAAATCTAACATTTCCTCTTCTTTTAACTTCTTGAATGCACTCAAATCTGATTTTCTTGAAAATTTCTCAAATATTTCACAGTACAATCCATTTAGTTGTTCCGCATAACATTCACTGTATATAAAGTGTAGTTTTTTTACTAGAAACACTAAAATGTTTGCGCAGAACTGTGCTGTATCGTAAATATCTAGCGTTTTGAGGATATCTTCGGTTAGTTTTGGTATAAGTTTGTGTATTGCTTTTCCTTTTAATTTTTCTATGTACATCAGTCGGTCTGCAATAATATTCCAGTATGTTTTACAGTATTCTTTTAGCAGATTCTTTGAGTCCGGCTCGAACGCCATGAGCGATAGTTTGAGTATTAATTCTGGTGGTACTGGGGCATTCTGAAAAATGAAACAGTTGATGTAATCCTTACGAAAGCCACAGGTCCTTAGGGGTTTCTTCTTTGAACCCTCCATGATTCCAGGATATGAGCTAGTGAGCTATGTAAGTACAGTTTAAAAGGATAAATTCCTCTCAGATTATTATAAATTTTCAATATAATTATGTTGGGGTTGGCTTCCTGTCTAAACGGATGTAGCTGAATACCAGTATTTTACATGGACTGCCTATCTGACCACCATAACCCAGTTACTAGGTAATACAATACCCCTTGGTAAGACTGGTTGTCATGCTATTGGACTTCTGACGACCCGTAAAGACAATCAAAGATCAACGAGTGACAGCCGGTCCCAACAGCATAACATGCTTTCCAAGGCACAGATAGGAATGGTGGTAGGTAGAATAATCCATACTAATATTATAAATTCGAAAGTAATCTTGTACCTTTTCACACCTTAACCACTGAACGGATTTCGATAAAATTTGGCAGAGAGATAGATTGCATCCCGGGGAAGGACATAGGTCGGTTTTTATCGACATACCTTGCGGGCGAAGTCGCAGGCGGAAGCTAGTACTAACTATTTTGCAATATAACATACCTTCCTAACCACATATCTATGTATATGGTAGATACAGGCCAACGTCTTGATCTGTTCTGGCTTGTTGAGCCCTCTGGTCTCTCTGACGCAGTCTATGGTCAAAGTGAGCAAGTCTTTGGTGTCTATGCTGTCCCTCCATACTGGTGCCTTGTCCAAGTTCCTGAAAAATATAAAATTACTAGCTTTCGTCAGCTTTTGGCTTCACCTCGCATGGAGATCGGAAATTCATCATCTTTCTAGCCTTATCCCAACTATGTTGGGGTCGGCATCCGGTCTCACCAGAAGCAGCTGAATACCAGTATTTTACATGGATAAACTGCCTATCTGACCTCCACAAACCAGTTACTGGGTAATACGAAGCCCCTTGGTAAGACTGATTGTCAGACTATTTATTTGGTCAGTGGGTAGTCTTAGGGGCGGATTCCTTTCAGAAGTTTCAGACGAGCCTCTGACCCAGAAGCCAATGTCAGAGGCATAGTTTCAGCAATGAACAGCCTTGGATTGAGGTGATATTCAAAAGACAGAACTGTAAAATAAGTGCCTACGTAAAACTTCAACTTTAACGAGCTGGACAAAACAAACGACAAATCACCAGTGGTCGACTTTAGCCCTGGATCCCTGGTACCTTTTTCCATGGAGAGGCCTTTGTTCAGCAGTGAGATGATGCAGCTATCAGTAACAGTACACTACGACCGACGTAACTTTGGCGGGCCTGAACATAGGCACTAAGAACTTTCGCACATGTTCTCTCACTCGCACTCGCCTCATGTAACCATTTGGTTCCTAAAAAATCTTACTGCGCAAAGTTCGGGCCCGCCAAGTTACGTCAGTCGTATTGTATGTAAAACTTAGGAGATAAGTACTAAGACTTACCTGCACAATAAACAAAGCACGTTCAACGAGAAAGAACCTCTTTCTTTCCAAGATAACTTTGATGAAATCGCTTTATATTCATTGTACACTTTCGCCAAGTTACTCCAGTCTTTCTCGTCACCATTCGCTTTGATTTTCACTAGGAAATCGTTGGCTTCCATGCCTTCCATGTTAATAAAGTGTCCATTAATCAACAAACATCACACAATTAAAACTTTTACGCATGTATTCACAATATTTTGTAGATAAATTCAATGGAAATATTCTGATCACTACTTCTGCTTCGACCGTTATATTTTGATTTTTAATCTAAACGTCAAGTCGTTGACTCGTCGTCGGTGTTGTTGTCAAGAAAAAGTTTTGTTTTTGTTGTTATTTGATTTGGGAACACTGACCTCTATCATACAAGTAGTACAATTTTATTTAATTTTTTGTTAGTTTTTTTATTAGTACAACAAGTAGTACAATTTTATGTTGTACTTAATTATTAATAAATAATAATTTAATAAATTAGTAATAAATAAGATTTTGGTTGAAAAACATTGTCAGGATACATGCCATCCCTCTCCTGTCTTCTGCCCTTTTCCCAATTTATTTGAGGTCGCCGCAACATTTTTTTCTCCTTCCATAGTCCTCAAGCCTTAGTAATCTTTCACACAGTCCATCTATCATCGTCTTCCTTCCCCATGGGATTAGTATAGCTCACAGAACATAAATAACCTACGGGGTATAGCGGTATAGCGGATACAGACATTGCGAGGCATGCGCAGCGCTCGGCGCTCATAGCATGATTCGCAATGTGTGGACCTTAGATAAATAGACGGCGGGTAGCTCCATTTCATTTCCACAAGAAAGGGATAAAGTATTGAGTTATTATGTAACAGAAAAGGAAAAAGCTATATTAATTCCGTCTCTCATGTTAATTAAGTTAGTTTTTTGTCTCATGTGTGGCCACGCTACCCGATGCTCTATAGCTTTCTTACGTTGGTGTGGACATTGCGAATCATGCGATGAGCGCCGTGCGCTGCGCATGCCTCGCAATGTCTGCAGTCTGTATCCGCCTTTAGATAGTCTATCCTTACCGTGGACGTAATTTATTACAAGACCACTACTTGTAAAGCCCTCCTCAAAACTTTGACATAGCCACTGCCAGCTACGCACAGACTACTTAGAGATACTACGTATCAGCTACGTGTGTGGCTAAAGTGTTAAAAAAAATAAAGTATGGCTTTAAGTGTGTGACCAAAGACTACAATATAATGCTGTGTGTGACTACGAGTCTACTTGTAAAGAAACGAAAATATACGTTTTGTTTTAGCAATAAGCAAAATGTAAATTTAATTTGCTTTTTGATCACTAAATTTCTTGTTTAGTCTTGAAATAAACCACCATAACCATTTATTACATAAAAATGAGTAAAGTAATAACCCAGCATGGTGCACTATTTTTACAGATAGATAAAACGTTTTGTTTGCAATCCATTGGCCGCTTTTATAATTTGCCGTGGCACGGCACGGTACGGCACGTTTTTACCGTCACGGTAAAGTAGGAAAGCAAAATGTATGCATTTGTATGCAAACGCTTTTAATTTACCGTCCACGGCAACGGCACGCCGTGAACAGCAACGATCTACCGTGCCGTTGCCGTAGCATACTGCGCTCCCTATCAAATCGTCGCGGCATTGTTGAGAGTGTAGTGTGTGCGTACAAGAAATTTGTATGTGTGCGTGCGCGGCGAGCTTTTAAATCATTACTCAGATGAGAAAGTATGTAATAAAGCGATTTTGTTGACATCCGAAAATAATTGAAAAACTTATTTGGGTCTTCCTTGAGCTTATCAAATAGCGTGTAGTATGACCCTTCTAAATATTTTACTTTTAAAAGCGGATGTTGCCAATACTTTCTAGTAATATGTCTTTTTTTACGTCTTAAATATAACAAATATAGCATAAGTAGTCGCTGTCTCTTCGAGAACATGTCTGCACTTTGAAGACGCGCAAAACGTAATAATTTCACGGCGAATTATAAAATCACCCTACGGCACGGCATGCCGTCCACTACCACAAAACTTCTATCACGTCCACGGTAATATCGTGCCGTGCCGTGCCACGGTAAATTATAAAAGCACCCTATGAGTGCCTTTTGTCTTCACAGCACAGAGCTAAGATACGTAGTATCTCTAAGTAGTCTGTGGAGCTAAGCTAGGCTAGGAGCTGACAGCTGACAGCAAAGAGTATAATAATATAGAGGGAAGCTGACAGAGCTGTGCGTGTGCTGTCTTGTGTCAAAAAAGCCGCCATTTCTCGTTATAAATTTTATCATACTCGCGTTTCGGCGAATTTATTAGCAACGAAAAGATATAACAAAACAATGTGTAATAATTAAATATAGCTCCACGCAGCTAATATAAGATTGCGGAGCGGAGATATCGCCTATTGTGTATCGTGAATTTACGCGGTAAGTTCTTTTTTTTTTAAACTATCGATTTACTTGAGAGTTTTCCGGGACGCATGTGCAATGTAAACTATACTCTTTTTGCATAGACAGTTTTCTTAATTGTAATAAGTTTAAATAGTTATTGATTGAAGAGTTCTTTTAAGCTGACTAGTATGTTTAACCTTTATTTCATAAGCAACAAATAAAGGTTATGTAGGTAAATGCAATTTTATTAGGATATTAATTAAAATCTCTTGCAACTATGCTTCCGAACATACTATTCAAGCCTACCTGCCTATTAGATTTAACGGTGGCGTGAGGTCCTTAGTGTATAAGTAAATCTAAAAATATAGAACTAATTATACATCAATGTATACTAAAATAACATAAGATTACATAGCATTCCCTGAAGGATAAGGCAGGGGTGCATAGTTCACCCACAAATCTGCTAGCAATCTCAAACTGAAAGCATTTATTACAATTAAACTATTTGCAGGCACTTTTGAACCTGTCAAGAAGTTGGTCAGTCAAAAATATAAAGCTAGTTGCCCATTCCACAGCGTAGTAGGAGGACAGGCATGAAACTCAACAAAAAAAAAAAAACAAATCAAGTCATTCAAATCATAAACACCCATGCAATACAAACCTATTATTCAAATAAGAATTTAACAAAAGTTAATGTTTCTTTTTCAGCAGCCAGCCAAAATGGTGTTGCTAACGAGATACTACATTCTCCTTTCTCTACAAGTTTCTGCATACTTCTTAGCATCAAAACTTATATTCGACAGTGTCAACAAAGCTTCGCAGACAGTTATAGACGAACATTTCCACATACCGCAAGGAATATCTTACTGCTCTGGTAACTTCTCACACTGGGACCCAAAAATAACAACACTTCCCGGCTTGTATCTGGTCTCCTCTTTGATCGGTTTATTCGCTGAATGCAATACTTACAATCTACGCTTCGTGAATCTCATCGCATCATGTGTTAACTTAATATTGTTTTCGAGTATTCTTAAATATGTGTATTATGGTGACAAAAATCATATGAAGATTATTCTGCAGGGTCTGAATTTAGCTATACTCCCCCCTTTATATTTCTTTTCTCATGTTTATTATACGGATACTCTTTCGTTAACTTTCCTTCTGATGTTCTCAAGTCTGTGTTTAACTAATAGATACTTAATTTTAATCTTAATATTTGGCATTTCTTCTATAATTATGAGGCAGACGAATGTAGTGTGGGTCGCAATGGTTTTCGGTCACAAGCTATTAGATTTACTTATCAAAAGCTCAAGGGTTTTCGGTAATCAATATATCAACGATGTAAAACTCAGCAAGCGCTCACTGATAGCCAAAGATGTTGATAAGTCAAAGTTGAAACGGTATTATGGTATGTGGGACGTATACTGTGCAGCAAAATACCATCTGTCAACACATCTTTCCACCTTTTTCAAGTTCATAACATTCCATGATGCTACTGTTTTGCTAACTCATTTAATAATACTGAGTGGGTTCGTAGCATTTGTATATATCAATGGTGCTATAGTAGTAGGTGATAAGGCTGCACACAAAGCGACCATCCATTTACCACAGTTGCTTTATTTTCTTGTATTCTACGGAGTTTTCGGTCTTCCATATGTTGTTTACAAGCTGGAGTCAACCTTAAAACTAATGTTAAGAGAGAAGATTTTAGTATTATTATGCGGTATCATCTTTACTTTAATGGTCCACCATAATACTTTAGTCCATCCATACTTACTCGCGGATAACAGGCACTTCACCTTCTACATATGGAATCGGTGGTACGGTAAGTATGACCATGCCATCTACACAATGGTGCCCGTATATATTTTCTTGTTATTCAGCATTTATGATAATTTAAAAGATCAGAACTGTATTTCTTTTCTAGTGCCGTACACTGTTAGCTTAGTTTTAGCTCTAGCGTTGCAAAGGTTGATAGAAATCCGATATTTCTTGATCCCGTACATAGTTTTAAGGTTGAGATTCGCTCGGCCGTCTTTTACAGTTGTTATGGCGGAATTTTTGTGGTATCTCATAATAAATACAGCAGCATTCTTTATATTCTTTGAGAGACAAGTATTTTGGCAAGATTTCGATTACGTGCAGCGAATAATGTGGTGAATTTTTTAGTTTTAGGTAAATAATTAATTTTGTACGTGAATTTTCTAGTCTACAGACTGTAAAAATAATGCCTGTGGCTATGAATTTGTTAGACAAGTCTTCTCAAGGCTTTTGCGTATTACTTGAGTCCCATTATAGTATTTCCAGTGTTGTCTGCCTTTAAGGGCAAAATTCAGACTGCATTTCAACTTTACTTGCTTTTAGGAGGCGTTTCATACAAATATGAACCTTATTTGTAAATTATTTATGTTCCTATAATATGTAACAATTGATCACATTGGCTTTTAGGAATATGCACTTTAAATTCTTTTGAATATAGTTCATAATTGTTTGAAAAGCTTACTGTAATTTGAGTAAAGTCAAAGTATGCTTTATAGATCTCAGTCTCTAATTATCTGAAATTAAATTCAGAATCCATACTAATATTATAAATTCGAAAGTAACTCTGTCTGTCTGTCTGTATGTTACCTTTTCACGTCTAAACTACTGAACGGATTTCGTTAAAATTTGGCAGAGAGATAGATTGCATCCCGGGGAAGGACACAGGATAGTTTTTATCGACATACCTTGCGGGCGAAGCCGCGGGCAGAAGCTAGTCTTAGATAATTATAAATGTTTGGGAACTAAGAACTCAATGTCATACATGACAAAGTTTAAATTCAATTGCAACCAATTTTTATTTACGAAGGTCACTTTTATTACGGTAAGCAAACAAAATTAGGTAGGTGAACTTTCTAAGAACATTTTATTTTCATCAAATAATGATTGATGATAAATCTTCGAAACTGCATTTTTGGACCACATAATATGCTAGGACTTTTTGTATTATTTTTACTTATACATAGATTAAAACCCTAGTTATGGGATATAAAAAACACGTATAAATTAATAATACCTATTTTGCACAAACTAGTTATTAAATAATAATCTTCCTTCAAAAATGCTCAAATATTTTGATAATAAATATAATATCATGAGGAAACCAAAGGACTATTCAAACTTACGATTCCAATTTATGTTATTTCAAGTTAAACAAATATCAACTTTATTTCTGTGGTAATTAAGTTGATTTCAGAGTGTGTAACGACTGTCAAAGATCCACGAATGCCAGCCGGGACCACGTGCTTTATGAGGCATGGAGGGGTCTCGGTATGCCCATCCACAGACCAACCGCAGCAAGCGTAGCTTAACCTGATCGATCGACATGTGTGGCTGTTATTATTTAGCCACGGGTCCCTCGTTTAAATATATAATTTTTGAGAGACCAAAAAAATACACTTGATTTTGGGTAGCGGGGTTCATAAGAATGACTGAGATGGTACGTACGCGTGTCTCGTTCGTTATTATCAGCCATATTTTAACTACTGTGGGCGTACTATGGGTAGTGTTGGTTATTGCGCAATAGAAAAACCGTTTGCAGTTCAAATCAGATTAAAATTTACTATCAAGTAATTCGCACTAGCGAATCACACACTCTTATCTACCTAGGTACAATACACGTAACTTCGCGGGCCTGAACATAGGCACTAAGAACTTTCGCGCATGTTCTCTCACTCGCCTCATGTCACCATTTGGTTCCTAAAAAATCTTACTGCGCAGCCTTCTGCGCAAGTCGTATTGTATGTACAAGACACAACGGTACAGAACGAGAGACAGTTTTTGAGCACAATGTTGTCCGTACGATGTCCAATGTCCAAGAGTTGCTGCAGACCGCTACTGTAGCTCTCTCGTCGACTCCCCACGAACTCAGGCTAGACTCTGTCGAGAACGGTCGGGCGGCGCTGGCGTTCCGAATAGTCACGAATGACTTCGACAGCGGCATAATTATATTTTTTTTTTTCGGTTTAGAAATCAAACGTTCAACGAAAAAATAACCACGTGATATCTCACTACCCCTTCTGATATTTCGTGACTTTGGTTTCCCTCCCCCCCTTTTCGAGCCTTTTTTTTTTGGGTGGGAAATCATCAAATGACTGCTCCCGCTCTGGGCGGAGCGGAAGGGAGTGTCAGACTCTTACTGACTAAAACCCACCCGTGTTCCTTCAGTTGCCTGTGCCAGGGGCCACGGTATCTCTTTCGAACAACCCGCGACCCTGGCGGCCCTTTTCGAGCCTTACGTGAATAATGGTCGATTCCTCTTGTCTTGATTTGTGACACAATTTAACATAACTGTCAAAATGTGGGTGTACAAACGCCAGTACATCAAGCTACTACAATCTGTCAAATTTCTTTAATAGATTTTCAACTTTATCGCTAAAGCATAAGGTTCAAAATTGATTGGGAAAATTTGACAGTTTCGGGTAGCCAGGCTACCCCTTACGGGAATACAGTTACACAGGCGTGAAAATATGTTTTGTGAAGAGTGCATTTCTTTAATATGTAAGTTAATAATAAAGAAACAGAGTCATTTAATTATTAAATATATTTTGATTATTTTTCTTTTTTATTATTATGTTATGGAAGTAAATTTAAATAAATTATTTTTGTAATAAAACGAATTGAATTGAGATCTTTTGTATTTTTTTTTAAACCTGAATTTACAAAGTCATATTATGATTTTCCTGTCCTTATACCAATTTATTTGGGGCCATACTTCTCTATTAGGCTCAAAACACACCAAAAGAGCGTCGAAGCGGAGCGCAGTTTCAGTGTCATATGAATTTTAATTAACTTTATTTTCATTACTATAATGCTATGTTCACACGCGCGCGTTCAACTCGACATTCAACGTGCACATTCACATTCACGAGCGTGTAAACGGTACGCCCGAGCCCGTAAACGCGCCTGTGAACGTGAATGCCGCGAACCGGGCGTGCTGACTGACACGACGGCGTGCGTGTGAACAGCTTGAATGTTCGCCGACCTGGGGCGGGCTGCATGCCGCGCAGCCCGCCAGGCAGCCCGCCGGGCTGCACGGCGTGCATGTGAACATAGCATAATACTTATTATCGCAACCGCTCGGTAGAGAAGGCAATTCGCCGGAATTCCAGCGGCGCCGCGGGCATCCGCGCGACTCGTTCGAGTTTCTCATGCGATAATAAGTATTATTGTAATTAAAATAAAGTTAAAATTCATATGACACTGAAACTGCGTTCCGCTTCGCCGCGCTTCGACGCTCTTTTGGTGTGAGTTGAGCCCTAGTCGTCATCTCAGTAGTCACCCCCTTTCTAACCATATCATCCTTCACACATTCCATCCATCGTTTCTTTCGTCTTCCCCTACTCTTATAGCCATCGACATCCATACTAAAACTCTCCTCCTTCACGACATTTTCCTCATTCCACCGTAACACATGCCCATACCATGACAACCGATTTTCACACAACTTTTCAGTAACCGGTGGCACTTTCAGACTTCCTCTTATGTACATACCTACTCATTTCTTATTCTATCCATTCGTGTAACACCACACATGGCTCTTAGAGTTCTCGTCTCAGCTGCATGCAATTGCCTTTTGTTCAGTGTCACTGACTGGCAGAGCCACCATCAGGGATTTTAATTTTGATAACACAAAAATGTTGTCGCTATTTGCCGCCAAATATCAGAATTTGTCGGTCACTGGTTCAAAAGATATAAGGGTTTATAGGTGGCCGACCTGGAGAGTCTCCCCAGCAGGGCCACATTTTGACGGCACGTGTCGCGGGTTCGATCCCCGCACGGAACAAATATTTGTATGACCTACAAGTAGTTGTTCCGGGTCTGGCTGTTTGTGTATGTGAGTTTAAATGGTTGTAAACGCACCCACAATACAGGAAAAAATCCTAGTGTGGGGTAACATTTTATAAAAAAAAAATAATTATATCTCAAAAACTAGGGCACCTAGCGAAGATCTGTTTTCTCCCATATTTTGTCGCCAATTAGTCGAAAACAGTCGCCAAGTCGCAGATTAAATCGGCAAACTAATTGCGTAACACACGATTACGCTCAATTTGAATCGCACAATACCTACTTATCTCTATAGGTAATAACAATAATAAAGTTAAAGACTTTGGTTGTTTGTTTGAACATGGAGTGTTTGATCGCGAAATTCAAATTTTCTTACGTTTTTTGCAATTTGCAGGTCAGTGTCAGATTGTATCTTGATCAAAATTATGATTCGCGACAATAACAGGTACATATTTAGAGAATTATGATCATTAGAATCATTAATATATCTTTCTAAGTTAGATTTCTACCATGTTTCTACCACCAACCACCAATCTCTTATAGAAAAGTGTTAATGGTAGAAATCTAACCTAAAAAGATGTATTAATGATTCTAATGATTATAATTCTCTAAATATGTACCTGTTATTGTCGCGAATCATATTTTGATCAAGATACAACCTGACACTGACATGCAAATTGCAAAAAACGTAAGAAAATTTGAATTTCGCGGTCTCAACTCGCCATTTAATCTCTGGAACTCCAGAGAAAGACGGATTTCAAAAATTATTTTTGTGTTTGATAGCCCATTCTTAAGGATGGCTATTAACATCTTGCTACAATCCTTAGAAACCCAGCAAAAAGAAAAAAAAACCGGGCAAGAGCGAGTCAGACTCGCGCACCGAAGGTTCCGTACCATCATATGTTTTTAAATTTTCACCGGCGAGCTACGTAGTAGATCTCGTTCAAACCAATTTTCGGTGGAAGTTTACATGGTAATCATATTTTTTTTTTTAGGGAAGCTACGCAATATCTTCTCGTCTCACATACCGCAGTGTCTCAAGACGAAAGTCTTTGACCAGTGCGTGTTGCCAGTGACTTATGGCACTGAAACGTGGTCGCTCACAATGGGCCTTATAAGGCTAAAAGTCACCCAAAGGGCAATGGAGAGGGCTATGCTTGGAGTTTCCCTGCGTGATCGAATCAGGGGATCCGCAGGAGAAGTGGAGAACCAAGGTAACCGATATAGCCCGAAGAATTGCCAAACTGAAGTGGCAGTGGGCAGGGCACATTGCTCGCAGAACAGATGGCCGATGGGGCCGGAAGGTTCTGGAGTGGCGACCGCGTACCGGAAGACGTAGCGTTGGAAGGCCTCCCACAAGGCGGTCCAACCACAGATATAGATAGAACTAGATAACGCAAGTATCACGAACTGTATGAAAACCAAGCGTGCCATTTTTTGACTACCTACTATGACGTCACAAGCTCGCGCTCTCGCTCACGCTTACCCAGCCAGCAGTACACAGGACTGAGCGCGAAAGTGGCGGCTTATGATTTTTTATCGTAAGCTGGTGCGATTTTTGGCACGCGAAGTAGTTGCTCTTGCGTTATCTAGGTGTATCTATATCTATGGGTCCAACCTTGTGAAGGCCGCAGGAACCCGTTGGATGCGAGAAGCGCAGAACCGGTCGAAGTGGAGGTGCTTGAGGGAGGCCTATGTCCAGCAGTGGACGTCTTTCGGCTGAAATGACGATGTTTTATAATTTTCAATGTGGCTATACATAACCAGTATAAGCTGTCTTCTGATTGTACGAAAATCCTATAAAATGTGAGGTCAGCCAAAACTGGAAATGTACGCTTGATGTGCGTAGCCGTGTGAACCTATGGATTTTGCACGCTTGTTATAAATAACAGCTGCAAACTAACCTTCATACATGATTATTTATTACCTATGTTTGCTTTGCTCACAAAACAACATCGGAAAAAATCACCGATTCTGAACGCCCGGTTATCTATTTGTTGTGGTAACCTCTTAAACCCGTTTGTCACTAATTATCTGTGGGTTGCTATGTTATAAAATAATTACCCGAAATACAATACCCCTAAATACAGGATTATTGGTAAAACATTAACAACCTCTTAAGAGGTCATTGTACTCATCATTATGAACAACTTTTACTATGGGACCTGAAATCGCGATAAAAAATCTGCTGTTCCCTACATTTTGACGTAACTCGTCAAAATGTAGGGTACAGCGGATTTTTTTTTTCGCAAATTCAGGTTTGGTCCCATATAGTAGGCTACCTATTAAAACTGCGCGACCTACACCCCAAAATTGGCGTAACATACTATCAATCTAAATTTGAATCATTTGAAGGATATTGCTAAAGCATTGCTTCGAAAAATTTGTTTGCTCAACAACGTAAACTATGCAATGAATGTTGTCGAACTGTCAAAATGAAAGCCATTGCGTCTTAGTGTGTTACGCAATTACCCCGTCAATGCATGTTTTGGTTACAAAACTACAAACCTCAATTACTTTTCTCCCTATTTTTTTATTTTTTTTTTATTGCACCCACAATACAGGAGAAATTCCTAGTGTGGGGCTAGGAATTTCTCCTGTATTGTGGGTGCGTTTACAAACATTTAAACTCACATACACAAACAGCCAGACCAGGAACAACTACTTGTAGGTCATACAAATATTTGTTCCGTGCGGGAATCGAACCCGCGACACGCAGCGCAGCAGTCAATCGCTTAACCACTGCGCCAACCGAGCCGTCAAATAAAAAAAAATGTCATTGATAGAATAGGGTAATTAAAATTCTACACTAGTAACACTGCGTTAGATGGTTTTCCCGAGGTGACGGCGACTGGTCAACAGTGTTGATCAATTTTATTGTAAACCAGTATCACTCAAATACTCGTAACATAAAGAAATGACGTGCAAATAGTGTTTACCAATCTGCCATCATACTAGTCAATTTACTAACTTAAGTTATTGTTTATTGTGAGTTTTTAAAATGTACGTGTATTTAGTTATAATTTGCGTTGGTGAGTTGTTTTTTTTTTGTTATAAAAAGTGTTTAATCTCTGAATAGTGTTGTGCTTCTGTCAAGTTCTCTAAATGTCAAATGACGACTAATAGAGAAGTCAAATCTGCCTAGCCCGTAGGTCTAGCCTGTTCCCAACTATGTTGGGGTCGGCTTCCAGTCTAACCGGATGCAGCTGAATACCAGTATTTTACTTGGAGCGACTGCTTAACTGAGCTCCACAACCCAGTTACTAGCTGTCAAAGATCCACGAATGACAGCCAGGACCAACGGCTTATCGTGCTTTCCGAGGCACGGGGGGTCTCGGTATGGAAAGATGGTCACCCATCAACGGGCCGACCGCGACAACCTGATCGATCGACCTGTGCGGCTGTTATTACTTAGCCACGAGCTCCATATCTGATCTAAATGTACAAATAACAGTAAAATAAAAAGGATAAAAAAAAAAGGAAAAAGCAGAAAAAAAAAAGAAAAAAAAGGCGGTAAAACAATGATTTCAAAAGTAAGGATACGCCCGTCTGAACATTTTACATAGAAGTTCTTCGTTCGAAATTCGAAGTTCGCGCGCACCACTGTCAACTGAGTCGCGTTGGCCCTAAAACCGTAATTTTAGGGCCAGCGCGTTGGTGCCATTTAGCCGCGCCGTTAGCCCGGTCCTTACGCTAGTAATATATATGTCAATGCGGTAAAAGGATTGAAAGCAGGTTTTTTCGGAGGTGTAGGTACAGACACGCCAGCACATCGAAGCTACCCGAAACTGTCAAATTTTCCCAATCAACTGTGAACCTTATGCTTTTGTGATAAAGTTGAAAATCTATGAAAGAAATTTGGCAGATTGTAGTAGTTTGATGTGCTGGCGTCTGTACTTCAGTACGGTTGTTGATCGATGTTCGATGGTATTTGAGTATGAATGTGGATGGGTATTTAAAGGAGAAGGATGAGTCCAAAGATACGATGGATGGAATGTGTGAATAATAATAATAATAAACATTTATTTCAGACAATATCCATATTTTAACACACCCACACTTTTTTTTTTTTTTTTTTTTTTGACGTGACAACGTCTTAAATTAGGTTGCGGCTGGGAGTCACTTATGAAAAAGTGTAACGCTCGGTAACGTTACGATGAGTCACCGAACGAGAGAGAGTTCAATTCCTTGTTCCTATTGTGCAATTTAATTATATTCATATCAATAAATATTCTACCGAGAAAAAGACGTTGTCACGTAAAATCTTCGCCCGTAAAACCGACTTTACAGGCAACCATTTTTTTACTAAATGAGCCCGCTCTTGACCCCGATCACGCCTGATGGTAAGCGATAGATGAAGTCTATGATGGAACGAGCGTGCCCAGAAGATGCCTGTTCACTCTTGCTTTGAAGGCAGACGGGTTAAATGTGGGCGGGAACACAGATGCCGGCAGAGAGTTCCACACTTTGGCTGTGCGCATAATAAAAGTGGAGGAGAAGCGCTTAGTACGACTCGTGGGGATATCAACCAAGTGCGGATGGTACGCTGCAGTACGTCTTGTTGTCCGGTGGTAGCATTTAAAAAACTAATTCACATCAAAATAAAACAAACGAAACACAAAATAAAAAGCAGTTAAAAGACAGTTACACACACTAAGACCGGGAGGAACTGTCCACTGCTCACAGTGCAGTATGCAAACGTATCCAGTGGCGCAGCAGTGGAGAGTCCCACCTGTCCGCGAACACGCTTAATAAACTGTTGCTACTGGACCTAACACGACTCAGCAGCGACGCACACTGCTTCCTTATAAGAGCATGAAACCCATCAGATAATGATACGGCTAGAAAGGGGGTGACTACCGAGATGACGACTAATAGAGAAGTATGGGTGAAAAAGACTAGTTGCGCCGTCTTCAAATAAATTAGGGCAATTTTACTATTTACTATAACTACATAGATACCTTTTTCTAAATTCTAATCAGTTTTCGAGCTTCACGCTCTGCAGAGCTCCGCTGGTGTCTGTCTGTCTGTTACCTCTTCACGCTTAAATCGCTGAACCGATTTAGATGAAATTTGGTATAGAGATAGTTTGAATCTCGGGAAAGGACATAGGATAGTTTTTTGTACCGATATTCCCACGGGAAACTGCCGGGTGCTGCTAGTACATATATATAAGTTTCGATAACTCAACGTCTAGTGAACGGATTTGGATGAAATTTAGTAGGTAGATAGATTAGGACCTGGATTAACATATAGGCGTACGTTTATTCCGAAATAACGCCGAATAAGGCAACAGCTGTGTTTGATAAAAGACGTTTTTTCGAAAAAAATTACTTTTCCGGAACGTGTAGTTCGAAAATGGGTAGGAATTCGAAAAGTGTGTAAGATAAAAGTTGTAAAAAATTGTATTAGCTTTCATTACATAGAAGATATATTTTCTCTACGACGCACCGTTCTAAAGATATTAGTGAAAATCTCAAAAGTGGGAACTTTTATCCCCCCCCACTCCGTTGTATCTATGCTAGTTGCGCGGTAAACTCTGCTTGCGAGATGCAGGATTTTGCGTGACGTCAGTATGACGCGTTGTAGATATACCGCTACAGACCAACCGCGCTAAATCGACCGACCCGTGTGGATGTTATCACTGAGCCGCAAGCCCCTCAAATTCTCGTTTGTATCGTCGTCGTACGTCTTTCTATTTCCAACTAGCTGATGCCCTCGACTTCGCTTGCGATCCTGGATGAAAATCCCTTACACCCTGCACTTCTGCCTACCCCGTGTGTGGGTAAATACAGGCGTGATGATATTCATAAACAACATTGAAAAGTACTTATCAAAAAGATAAGCATTGTTTATAGATTTTTAGCCGTATTCATACAAGAATGATTTTCTTGAAGTTTTTTCCTGTTCACAAAGTCACATTGAAGCGGAACGGATTTTTTACTACTCGTAATTAAAGTGCCTATGAATAGGCATTCATTCAGGTAAACACTGACAGTCGGGCTGTCGATTCTGTAAAAATCTCACCGTGAAAACTTAGGTGATGTGAGTTTGTTTTTGCTAGGAATTGACACTATTGACAGCTTTTTTTTTTTGCGGATGGGAAATCATCAAATGACCCCTCCCGCTCTTGGTGGAGCGGAAGGGAGTGTCAGACTCTTACTGACTAAAAACCCACCCGTGTTCCTTCCTTAGCCCTTTATGTTCCGGGCCAGCGTTAACCCTTTCGGACAATCCCGCTGACCACTATTGACAGCTTACTCCACGTTCACTTCACCTAAGTTTTCACAGTGAGATTTTTACAGAATAGCCGCGCTGGTCCATAAATTCAAGGTCGCTCTGCGCGCTATGGCCCACTCCCTTTCACAGAGAGAAGACCTGCACCCTAAATGCGTAACACACTATTATCAATCTCAATATTTGACGGTGATAGTAGAATTACCAGTTTTGTACTTAATTATAACCAATTTATAAAAAACTAGCTACTGCCCGCGACTTCATCCGCGTGAATTTTCTTGTACCCCCACCCCGTCGCAACACTTCGTATTCGCTTAGCGTTCATTCTGACTTTTTTTCTTTTTGCTCGGCTCCTAAGGGTCATAGCGTGATATTAAATAGCCTATAGCCTTCCTCAAGAATTGGGCTATCAAATGCAAAAAGATTTTTTCAAATCTGACCGGTAGTTCCAGAGATTATCGCGTTCAAACAAACAAACTCTTCAGCTTTATTATTAGTGTAGATAAGAAGATAATCAATAAAAATTTGGATTCCAAATAACTTGAAATTGGCAACAAAACAAGCGCTAAAATACCTATTATTACATAAACATAAAAAACCTTTTTAATCATATAAAAATTATAAATAAAAATAAAAAAATGGTTGCCTGTAAAGTCGGTTTTACGGGCGAAGATTTTACGTGACAACGTCTTTTTCTCGGTAGAATATTTATTGATATGAATATAATTAAATTGCACAATAGGAACAAGGAATTGAATGATAGTTGAGTGGGAGAGAGACGCAAGGCATTCGGCGGGCCTCTCTCTCGTTCGGTGACTCATCGTAACGTTACCGAGCGTTACACTTTTTCATAAGTGACTCCCAGCCGCAACCTAATTTAAGACGTTGTCACGTCAAAAAATAAAATTGTTTATTTCTCACCACAATACAACAATTTTTTTTTTTTTTTTTTTGTATAAGTAGGTATACAATAAAATAACGTGGTGGCTCTGATAGTTGCTATAATGTTTTGACCCTATCCCCTGAACTAGGCGGGAACCTGTATCTCAGGGGGTAGTGTTCAGCCATGGGTTATGCAATTTTGCCGAGTGCCACTACTATTATTTGGAGATTCTTAATTGAAAGTATTTGTTTGTCTAACTATGAAAGTGGTGTATGAAATGTAGATATGCGAGGAAGGTGCATAGTGTAGGTGTATACTGAATAGTGTGGCGTGTAAGAGTACAGTAAGTATGTGGTGTGAAGTGTATTTTGAAGGGTGTGCTGTATGAGTGTAGAGATGTGGAGGAGAAATGTATGTACATATATATATATGTTTGTGTGTACCTACATGTGTGTAGAGTTTGTAAGTGGATATATAAATTTAAGGTTATGTAATAAAGGTAATGAGATTTTCTGTTTCTAAGTAATCTAATTGCAATAACCACCTATTAACCGCAACTTTTGCATCATGTGTGCTTAGTTTAACTATGTTGGTTTTTTTGTTGACTTTGTTGTACAGATAGGAACTTAAAACAAAGTATTGTCTTTTTGCGAAGGTTGTACTGTGTGAAACACTGGGACAGACTGGTGAATTTCTTCGTCTACCAGCACCGGGCAGAGCAACAGTTCGATGTCTTCTTAAAATGGATCGAAGCACAGAGAGCTTACGAACAGAAAGCACCTTACAGTCCATGTACAGTTGCTCAGTAGGGTATCGAAATGGCTTTTTTATGATGACCTTGAGAACTGCTCTTTGGGCTCTCTCCAGCGCAAGAAACATCGTCTTTGCCGCCCCACCCCATACTGGGATACAATAGCTGATCACAGACTGACACAACGCAACGAATATTTTTATAAGCAGCTCTTTTGAGACTGATTCCCTAAGAGTTCTGAACAGGTAAATCATAGTTCTCAACCTAGCAACAACTTTACTTAAGTGTTTATCCCACCGCAGTTGTTCGTCAATTTGCACTCCTAGGTATCTAACAACACTGGCTGGAGTAATTATTGCTGTTGGAGCCATACATTTTTGCCCATCAGCCTTTACTTGGCTCAAATACTAATTGGAAAACCATTAATGATTTTCGCGGGTAAATACAACACCACATACTTAACTAAATACACTTATGAACGTACTTATTTCTTAGTATTACAAATGAGTATTGAGTACTCAGGGATTTTTAACCGTACGGTTTTTCCGCTAACTCTAAATGACACGCGTCACTCAGCCCCGTGTCAGTTTGTCGAGCTCATCAGACAAATCGATGCCTCCCACCGTTTTTCGTGTTTTTAAGGTCGTAAGGCTAAAAAACATTAATAACAGGAGAGCATTTTTTTATAAGTTAACGTAAAAAAAAACGCATGCGCGGTCTTTGTCTAACTGCATAGAAAAGAAAGAGAATTACGATGACACAAATACACAATGCTGGCAATTTATTGTAAAATGTGAAGCAATTAACCATTTACAAAAAATCTATTGTTTGGACTAAAAAATTAAAACACTAGTGCTTTAGTATGTTGCTTGTAGAATAATCTGACAAAAAATCATAATGATTGTATATATTTTAGTATGGTTTTTATTGTAAAAAGAAAGTTTTTTAGAGGTATTTTCATGTTTTTTTTCTATCGTATCAAATTTGTTGTATTATGTTTTCAACACACTATCTACCTAGCATATATCCTGAAGAATATCATATCTTTTTCTTATTTTGTTTACTGTAGTCGATCATATAGGTAGATACTTTTATTGTTTCTAAAACCTGCGTTTTTTGTGTTTAGGTCCTGTAAGCCCCTTATATGAAATGAACAGAGGCGGAAAACTTCATGCACCTACTCACCGTATTTTTTTTTTTTTTTAAACGTTGCCCCACACTAGGAATTTCTCCTGTACTGTGGGTGCGTTTACAAACATTTAAGAGTGGGCCCAATGACAGGATAAAATCTGATTTCACCCGCGCGTCTCCCAACCCCCGCATTAGTGCAAATAACAACCGCGGGTGGCATGACGACGCGCGCAACGAAACTCTGTACACTAAACTTCAAGTGCAGTGCGTTTGCGTAGTATATGCAGGATATTCAGATAAAAATTGGCCAAGTGCGTGTCGGACCACGCACAATGAAGAGTTCCGTAGTTGAAATGAATTTACCCAAGAACAAACTTAACATTATAGTTGAAAATCATGTTCTCCCATACATGTAAGTTGGTCGACTATTATTCGTAAACTTGTAAATCCTACTTAGCTGTGATGTGAGTGTGTGTGAGTTTTCTTTTTAATTTCGTTATTATATACTACTACCATGAATTTTTTCACATATCCAAAGACAACCATTTAGATGGCAGGGGGGAACCCATGTTAGCTAAATGGTGGTTTTTGACTCTAACTAAAATTAAAACGGATCCCTGAATCGCAAAATTGTTTCCACAAACCCGCAATATTTTTGAAAGACCTATACGATGATACCCCACACCACGGGGTAGACTAGAAAAAAAAACATCCCCACTTTACGTGTAGAGAACGTACCATTTTTTATTTTTTTTTATTTTATTTTACCACTTTCTCGGCGTGATTAATATATATGTCGTATCGGATAGATGGCGCCACAGTATAGCGAACAGCGCCATCTAACAATTTGATTGGTAAACGAAAAATCATGTGATCGGAAATGCAAGCGAGCGACTGGTGGAGAGACCGAGTGTTGCGACAGTCGACAGTCGAGCTCGGACATACTAGGCAAACGCTCAATACCAACGCACGTGTGCGTTTCGGTTGTTAATCGCTAGTTTATTAAAGTTACTTCAAATTCAAATAATCTTTTCGTTCGAGTACCCACTGCAGTGCCCACACCTATCTAAACTATGTTGGATCGTGAAGAAGACCCGATGTATCGCATCTCGGCCATCCAGTAATGCGACATAAATAATATCCATGCCAAATTATCGCTATCTAGTACTAAGAGTCTCTGAGCTAAGCTTAGGACGGACAGACGGACAGGGCGAAACTATAAGGGTTCCTTGTTGACTACGGAACCCTGAAAACAAAGACTTTTTTTTAATTCTATTTTTACATTTCTTTGGACAAAATAGTAATATGCGCTACGCTCTCGGTTTCACAAAATCATCAATTCGCAAAATGTACTTTTATTATGACTGTACCTTTATTGTGTTATACTATGTGTGCAGGGATAAGAATGTCTTTACTTGTGTAATATATACAATGCAATCCTATTTTGTGTTTGTATGTTGAGAAATAAAAGTTCTGTATACTCCATTCCACCATAAAAAATTAGAAGTGATAAAATAGGTGATAAAAATCCAAAAGGTATAAAAGCAAATCAAACACAATGATAAGAAATATCTTATAATCTTCACAATAATTGTTTTTGAATTTATTTTTCGTCGGGTCCTTTATTCAGTGTCGATTCAATGGATGAAAAAGTCAATCTGCTGATAGACAATCAGCTATACGATGTTCACCCTCAATTCATGCAGTAAAAAATCAAGCATCTGCGACGATATTAGAAGCATCATGCATAAGAAAGTTGAAACTAGAACAAAATTGAAGTATCGGCCCTCTTCGTCAAACCGTCCTTGTGGATGCTCGCAATCGCTGCAATAACAATAATACCCACCGGTAGAGATTCCCAACGCCGCCATAACCACACATCACTTGAAAACGGAGATTTAGGTAAAGTCTAGAAATTTCATAAATCCATGGAAATTAAAATCACGCCAAGAATCGATTCTTAGATACATATTATTGATTTACTGAATCAACACTTCTCATCTTCACCTGTACTGTAATGGGACCTTAAAAGCAGCTACAGTAAACTATCTTTCAAATGTTCCAACTCCGGACCATCCCCCATTTATTTTTAGTAAATTTTCTGATTGTGATGTTAAGAATCACGTCTAATGCAGTTAGTAGTGACTATGTCAGTTGGAAAATGATGCTGGGATGTCCTCGACGAAATCCTTCCTATTCTATGCTATATCCTAAACTACTCTATATCCTATGGTGTCTTTCCTTCCGATGTGGAAAGAGCCAAAAATCACTCCTTTACCAAAAAAATCTAATCTTGCTTCCTTTTCAGAATACCGACCTACTTCCATCTTGCCTTTCCTCTCCAAAGTCCTTGAACACCTTGTTCACAATCAGCTTAGTGCATTTCTTTGCAAGAATAGTCTGCTGAATATTTTCCAATCCGGATTTCATCCTGATCACAGCACCGCTACTGTACCCTAGTGAACGTTACTAATGACATACGCTTAGGCATGGGGAGGAAATCTGACGATTCTTTGCTTATTGGATTTAAGCAATGCGTTCATTAACGTCAATTTCGATATCCTGCTTGGTATGCTTGGCATGCTTCGCTCGCTTCGTAGTTACCTGTATGGCCGCCGGCAACGTATATGCATAGAACAGTCGTGTTCTGCTTGTTGTTATACTTCTGCCGGTGTACCTCAGGTCGGGTTTAAAATTATTTTCGACCTCAATGGTAATACCGATAGAACCATCAACAAACTCGATCACTCGATTAATATCCTTTTCCGGGAACTGATACCTAAAACAAGCGAGTTTTTGGAACAATCTTATATTCTTTGTTGTAATACCTCACTCGACTAGTTGTAAAAAAGTAACAAACAAAGAAAGAGACGGGTCGAGAGGGAGGGATATTGTATTTTTTTCTAATTTTAGAGAGGAAGCGTGGACAACACTCACATATTATCAAAAATAAATTCTAGCTAAATTATATAATTTCGCACGAAAACAATAAACGATCATATCGAAGCGGTCAAATTATCTGTTTATTTTGCGTATACTATACGCATAAGTACCTTGATATAAATACAAACCTTCGACTTCGGCAATTAGCAATCATTTTAGTCTTCAAGTGTTTAAGTTCTCGCTTTTTCATTGTATTTTTTTGTTTCCCATTTATTATTCAACAAAATGTCGATAATAATAATGGTTGCTAGGCGCGGAGAAAATTGTCATAGACTTCCCGTCTCAACAGAGCGAGGGGTACTGACTGGTGAAACAAACTGATGCCTCAAGCTCGTGTCACGCGAGACGGAAGACAGCGTATCTCGCGGATTAAAAATGTAGTAAGCGCCAAATGCTTTTTATTCGATTATCTTTTAAAATAGACATTATTTTAAAAAATCGCTTGGGTCATCGCTCGGTTATAATGAGTGTTATTATTTGTCTAATTTGTGGTTCAGTAATATGCACCAAAATAGAATGCAAACCAAATTAGTTGAAAATTAGAGGTAACTTTGTGATGGTTTTCTATCGAGAAAATTTTATCGTATCATGTTTTCGTCTGGGTCGACCCTCACATTTATAATGAAGTTTCCTGCCATATACTTTTTTTCCAATTAGAACATGATTTACTACTGTTTAAATCTAATCTAAGATTGTAGATTTTCCTTTGGGCCTGCCCTTAAAGTCACATACACAAACAGGCAGACCCGGAACAACTACTTGTAGGTCATACAAATATTTGTTCCGTGCGGGAACCCGCGACACGCAGCGCAGAAGTCAATCGCTTAACCACTGCGGCAACCGTGCCGTCAATTATATATATTTATAGCTACGTCATTTTTTTCTGGTTTTTAATAACGAAAGGCCATCAAAAACAATTTAGATAAACTGGTAGGTAATTAAATTCAAATATTCAGAAAATTTGTTATACAATTAGTTAGCAGAAGACACCGATATATAGGGTGACTGGTAATTAGTGACCGATACTTAAACACGTGATTTTACTCATCATTAATGAACAACTTTTACTATGGGACCAAACCTGAAATCGCGAAAAAAAAAACAGCTGCTCCCTACATTTTGACGGGTTAAGCGAACATAAATGTAGGGAACAGCTGATTTTTTTTTCGCGTTTTCAGGTTTGGTCCCATAGTAAAAGTTGTTCATAATGATGAGTAAAATCACGTGTTTAAGTATCGGTCACTTATAATTACCAATCACCCTATATAATGTCATAATTATACCGTGTACCGTGTAGAGGAGCCCGTGGCTAAATATTAACAGCCGCAGAAGTCGATCGATCCGGTTAAGCTACGCTTGTCGCGGTTGGTCTGTGGATAGGTGACCATTTTTACATACTGAGATGATCTTTGGCAGTCGTTACGGGTAGTCACAAGCCCGAAAGTCTGACAACCAGTCTTACCAAGGGGTATCGTATTACCCAGTAACTGGGTTGTGGAGGTCAGATAGGCAGTCGCTCCATGTAAAATACTGGTATTCAGCTGCATCCGGTTAGACTGGAAGTCGACCCCAACATAGTTGGGAAAAGGCTAGGCAGATGATGATGATGATGACATATGTCATGTACGTAAGATTGGTGTACAGACTCCAGCACATCAAGCTACCCGGAACTGTCAAATTTCTTCAATAGATTGTGTCACTGACTCTGGCAGAGCCACCATCAGGGATTTTAATTCTGATAGCACAAAAAATTAGTAAGGTATAGTCCAAGAGCTAGTCGAAGTTTTTTCGTGAACTATTCGATCTAGCTCTTGGACTATACCTACACATATAAACCCTAATATCTTTTGAATCCAGTGACCGACAATTCTGATGTTTGGCGACTGATTCCGACTAATTGGCGACTAAATATGGGAGAAAACAGATCTTCGCTAGGTGCCCTAGTTTTTGAGATATAAATGTGGCCCTGCTGGGGAAACTCTCTCCAGATAGGCCACCTATAAACCCTTATATCTTTTGAACCAGTGACCGACAAATTCTGATATTAGGCGACAAATTTCGACTAATTAGCGACTAATTTTTTGTATTATCAAAATTAAAATCCCTGATGGTGGCTCTGCCAGAGTCAGTGACACTAATAGATTTTCAACTTTATCGCTAAATTATAAGGTTCAAAGTTGATTGGGAAAATTTGACAGTTTCGGGTAGTTTGATGTGCTGGCGTCTGTACAAGGATTCTTTCACATCATCACCTGCCTAGTGTTTGCCCAACTTTGTTGGGATCGGTTTCCAGTCTAACTGGATGCAGCTGAACACCAGTATTTTACATTACTGTTTTACTTACAGTAGTCAGAATACCGAAAGCCTGGCAACCAGTCTTATCTACTTAAGGGAATCGTATTACTCAGTAACTGGGTTGCTCAATGTCAGCCAACCAATGTTTCAATTTGTCTGTTTCAGCCATACTTCCAGCATTGAGCTCAGTGGCCAGGGAGAGAACCAACTCATGCAGGTAAATCGAAGTTCTCAAATTTCCAATTGGTCTAGTAAGTACACAAAGTAAAGTGCCTGCCTGTGCCTCGGTTTGACAGAACCTGAGGAATCTGGGAACCTTCTGGGTTTGTGGGGAGTCGGGGCTGATTTCACTGGGCCAACACTGGCCTGCCAAAAACGCAGCTGGGACAGACTGAATGTGGAAGGTAGAGAGCTGGGTGTAGCGTGTGGCACAGCTTGGAAGAGGTTTAAATCCAGCAGGCAACTGCATTAGCCAGAATTAATAAAGTAATAGTAGCTATGCCTTTATTATAGGGTATAAAAAAAAAGTCCTCCAGACCGTATTTCGGCCACGGCGGCCAATCTCAACGGAGACTAGCCTTCGGCGCGGGAGATATTATAGTGCACAAGTGTGCGCGCAGACACAGGTGCACTCCCTCTTCCCTCACTCTCATTGTCCGATGGGACGGCAATCCGACACGACCGGAGAGAGATCAGGCGCAGGACCAACGGCTTAACGTGCTTTCCGAAGCACGGGGGTATCACACCGCCAACTTCCAAACTCCGGGCTGCTACTAAGAAATTCCTAATGGAAAAACTCAATAACACTTTGCCCGACCCGGGAATCGAACCCGGGACCCCACGGTATAATGTTCTTTAGAAAGGTCAGGTGATCGCAACCCGCGTGCGTTTGTGGACAGCACATCATCACTATCAATCTCAATCTGAATCCTTTTGTAGGATATTGATAATCCATTGCTTCATTATGTTCGAAACATGTCTGCTCAACACCGTAAACAACGCAATGAATGTTGTTGAAGTGTCAAAATGAAACCCATTGCTACTGATAGTGTATTACGCTATTACCCAGCATAAGACCAATTCCCGTAATTAAAAACGTTCAAAATCGAGTCGCAATTTCATCTCGGCGACAGTCAATCTCAAAAACTTGTCAAAAATTTAGGGTAGCTAGAAGTATTTTTGACAGATTGAGACTGAGATCAGACTGTGAACGTTCTTAACATTACGAGAATTGTACTTAAACAGGGTTATTGGTAAAACATTAACAATTAATCTCTTAAGAGGTCATTGTAGGTACTCATCATTATGAACAACTTTTACTATGGGACCAAAATTGAAATCGCGAAAAAAAAATCAGCTGTTCCCTACATTTTGACGAGTTATACGAACATAAATGTAGGGAACCGCTGTTTTTTTTTGTGATTTCATGTTTGGCCCCTTAGTAAAAGTTTTTCATAATGATGAGTACAGTCAACAGCAAAAGTAGATGATCAAAATCGGAAATTCAATAGAAGTCAAAACTGATCACGAATATATGGCAGCTGTACTAGTAGTAAATGTTTGGTATAATTTACAAAGTCAAAGTCAAAGTCAAAACGTTTATTGCGAACTAAGTGTACAATGTTGGTGTTATGTTATGTTAGTACTTATGACTTAGCAGCCTTTTACAAGCATTGCAATTTTCATTCGCCTACCCATATCATGCATTACATTACACACTATTATTACTTCATTATTTTCTTTTATATTATTACAATTGAATTGAGAAATTATAGATATCGAGCCTTTTCAGGAAGAAGATCGTAACCGCCATTTTGCATATTTTACAGGAGAACGTTTTTTTTAAATATTTCTCAAAATATTTACAGCATCAATTTGAAATTTTTACTTGGTGTTATATGGGCACCTCCCTATTAATTCAAATGTTAAGATTTGACTTAATACTATAAAATCACATACATTTGTCGCTTACGTTAAAACTGATGACCGTTATTATGTAGAGCTGATATGAGTATGTCGATTACGATAATTCTTAAATATCATAAAATAGTAGAAATATTTTTTGTTTTTTTTTTAAACTGTTTTTACGAGGCAGGCAGAGAAGGACAAAGAGTCAGAAATACAAAAAAGTAAAAAAAATAATTAAGTAGGTACTTCTAAGTGAATTTTATTAATAAAATGAAATACAAAAAGAGTCATCAGTCCTCGTTTTCATCAGTCTGAGGTAAAGCGTCTCTTGTGTTTCTATCGCAGGGCAAATCCAGGGGGTCTACTCCGAAGCGGTTAACCACCGTATCGGCCGAATGTTCGGTCATTTTCTACTACCTTTCATTTCCTATATATTGACTATAGGTCTCGACCAAACTGTGCCAATCCGAACCTTTTTAGAACCCTTACCCTTTTTTTACCTTTTTTTTAATTTAAATTCGTAGTAGGACAACAATATTCGAATCAGAAAAACTTTTTACAAAAAAAAAACAACCGACTTCCAAAAAATACACTACAAATTGAAAAATAACTTTAATTTCGGAAGTCGGTGTCTTTGGTTCCTCATTTTCGTTTAATGACACCGACTTCCGAAATTAAAGTTATTTTTCAATTTGTAGTGTATTTTTTGGAAGTCGGTTGTTTTTTTTTTTGTAAAAAGTTTTTATTTTTCACTTTTTAGTTGGTCAGTTTGTAATTACAAGCTTTTTTATCTAAGTTACAATAGCCTAATGTCAACTGCTCATCACATGTTACAAAATATTGCTTTTCCCGATGCTGGGACGTTTATTGTTGAGGAGTTCTCCTGGTAAGAGCCAGGAGAACTCCTCAACAACCACTCACCATACGCATTGTAACGAGCATAAATTGCTTAGCAACCATATTAAAGTAACCGAATCGCAACCCGTGAAATATTTGTCATTGAGTAGTTCCGATGGCTATCTGTGGTCTTCATCATCAGCTCCACTTTACCAAATGATGATTTCCGAGAGCAAATGCTCAAGTTACTTTAATTATTGAGTAGGCCACATGACGAAAGAGCATTGCTAGAAATGACGCGATTACTCAACTTAAATTCGGTTTCAAATTGACGCAAAAAAAATGTAAAACTACAATCTTAATTAGGTATTATTATTGTACGAACTGAACATTTTGGCATATTGAACCGTATGAAGTAAGTCCAACAAAAACTGCTGTAAATCGTCCAAACACAGGGTAGCTACTGTAAACTGTTGAGGAGTTCCCTTAACTGTCCTTCGTCTTCATCATCCGACCCCGAATGACAGTCACAACCATGTAGGTGTAAAGTTCTCATCAATACAAATTAATCAAGCCCAAACACAAGGTAACTGCTGTAAATCGTTGAGGAGTCCCCTCGACTGTCTTTCGGCTCCATCATCAGATCGACTCCAGGCCTTCATTAAATTGTAGTGCTTTAAAATACCTAATGAAAAAATTAACAAACGTACTAGTCGCTCCTACGATTTTCGAATGTTCCCCTCGATTTCACTGGGATGCCATCATCAGATCCTGGTTTCCTTATCATGGTACCACCCTTGGCATATCTCCTTTCCAACAAAAAAAGAATAATCAAAATCGGTTCATAAACGACGAAGTTATCCGCGAACACACATAAAAAAAAAAAAAAAAAAAAAAAAAAAATATACGGTCGAATTGAGAAACCTCCTTCTTTTTTGAAGTCGGTTAAAAATGACCGAACATTCGGCCGACACGACAATCAACCACTTCGGAGTAGACCCCCAGATATTCTTTTGTATAAACTTCTGGTATGATACCCTTTTCGCACATTTTCTTTAAATCTTCGTATTTCGCCTTCGAAATGGGAATTTTTTCAGTGTAAGCAGTTTTAGGTTCACGAATAGCTTGTTGATTCTGCCGAGACCTCAATATAAGAGACACATCAACAGCTTGATCGGGTCCATCATAGTCGTATTTAAGATAGAACTTGTCGCCTTTTTCAAATCTAGCGTTACGCAGCTTACTTGTTTGTATTTTAATTTTGTTTGGTAAGAAGGCTGTTGCATAGGAATTCCAATCTTTAATTTCATTATTTTTTAAAAGAATTATCTCATATTTTTTGGGATTTGTCCGAGCATTTCCTATCAAAGTTTGCCATTCAGATGGTGCGTAAATAGTTATTTTCTGTATAAATCTTTCTATTGTTGCATGCACAGAGTCTACTGGCATCATGGTATGTCCAGGAATGAGGAAGTTTATAGTCAGCCTTTCAACAAAACTCGCATGATATTGCATGAAATAATACAGCATTACAGCATTACAATCATGGCTTTATTTTTATTTTGTCCTGCGCAACTGTCACAGTATAATGCAACTTCATTTTGGGTCCTTCTCTCGTCAACCATTTTAAGATATTTAAAGATAATAGTACAGATTTCATTACACCCTCTTTTCGCTTCCGTTTCGTTCCAAATTGCATAATTTATTATCGTAAGTGCCAAGTAGGATGTTTGCAATAAAATTATTTACATAAGATTATATCGTAAGCGACAGGTACTATACTAACGATCTGTCACTCGGTGGAGGTTACGTTAAAAAAACCGAATGGGTTGTAACTTACGATGAAAATTTCGTAATTAAAAAAAGTTAATTACCATTTCCACTATGAACTCAAGTAAGTGACAATAGATTCAAAATCAGTTGATCTAGCGGTTAATAATTAAAACCGTTTTTGGGAATTTTGGCGCTTACGATGTTCTTCCTGAAAAGGCTCGATATGTCAAAATTAAATGTCAATAATGAATTTTAAATACAATTATTTAGCAATATTAATGTCATCCTTTCCAGGTAGTAAGTACAAATTATAATTATTTAAGAAGTTATAAAGGATAGAATAAATCTTATTGTTTGTATAGGACAGATCGCCAATTTTGTACATTAAAGAAAATCGCTATTTTAAGCTAGACTCTAAATATTCTTTTACTGAGTAGAAGCATTTTTGGATTAAATATAGTCATCACATACTTAATACAATCACATACTTTTAAATCACTTCGACGCCACACAGTTCTGACGCGAACTCCGTTCATTAGTATTGAATTTCTGATTTTGATCATCTACTTTTACTGTTGACTGTACAATGACCTCATGAGGTTTTTAATGTTTTACCATAGATATAGATACACCTAGATAACGCAAGAGCAACTACTTTGCGTGCCAAAAATCGCACCAGCTTACGATAAAAAATCATAAGCCGCCACTTTCGCGCTCAGTCCTGTGTACTGCTGGCTGGGTAAGCGTGAGCGAGAGCGCGAGCTTTTGACGTCATAGTAGGTAATCAAAAAATGGCACGCTTGGTTTTCATACAGTTCGTGATACTTGCGTTATCTAGGTCTATCTATATCTGTGTTTTACCAATAACCCTGGTATATGAATGGCAATATCCCGAGGAACGCCATGTGCGACGATCCTTAAATTTTAATAATAGCCTCCCCGACCGTTTTCGGTCACGGTGGCCAATCTCAATGGAGATTAGCCGGGTACGCAGGAGATATTATAGTGCACAAGTGTGTGCGCAAACACAGGTGCACTCTCTGTTCCTTTACTTTCATAGTCCGATGGGACGGCAATCCGACACGACCGGGGAGAGTTCAGGCGCAGCACCAACGGCTTTACGTGCTTTCCGAGGCACGGGGGCATTAAACCGCCAACTTCCAAACTTCGGACTGTTACTAAGAAGTTCCTAATGGAAAACCCAATAACACTTTGTCCGACCCGGTAATCGAACCCAGGACACCACACTCAGCAGTCGCGCCCAAAAAAAAAAAAAATTAATACTCCTTGTATAGGGCTAGCATGGCCGAAGACATTTTATCCACGGGGAGAGGACAAAATACTATTCCCCTCTGTCAATTTTGTCCACCCTCCGAGCATGGCGACATGGGTGGATAAACTATCACGGTGGACAAACCAGGGGAAACGCTTGTCCCCGAAATTATTGCCATTATAAGAAAACTTTTATTAAATTACAAAATAGTCGAGAATATCGTTGTAAACGAAAGTACCTACTTTATTTGTTTTATTGTATAGATTGTATAAATAATTTTATTAATTATTATTATTATTTTATTGTATAAAATTTTATTCAAATTGAACGCCGGTATATTTTTCGCTCGATTTTCTCCCTTTCCGACGACAACACTAAGCTCCAGTAAGCACGAGACATTTTTATATTACAATTAATTATATTTTCTCCAAGAGATATACTTAAACCCACTATCTAAAGACGAGGACAAGTTTCTCCCTTTGTTATGTCAAAATATCTGTAATTTTTCTCTTCCACTAGTCGCCATGCTATAGGCGGGGGGTGAGTACCTATCCACGTCTAATGTCAAAAAGTGATATAATTCTCTTTCCCCCTGTTGCCGTGCTTTGGCAGGTGGATAAAATAATTTTATCCCTTGTCAGTGGAAATAACCGGTGGACAAAAGTTTTATCCCCAGCCCATGCTAGCCCTGCTGGCGTTCTGTAGTTTCTACCTACCCCCATGTGAAGAAGTCGTCAGGTTATGTATTTGTAGAAGCTGTATTTGTAATAAATTTCCAGTACAGATGAGTTTTCCTGTGGGGATGGCGCATGCGTGAATTTCGGCTCTTTTTGCGATGGACGTAAAGACTGTTCCGATGGCAGCGATGAAGAGAACTGCTTTACTGGTGCCTCATCGTAAGTGCTTATACCTATGTATCTATATACCTCGAGATACCTCGCAAAGATGGCGAGTGCGGGGCGCATCTAACTCCAATTCTCTCCAATTTTTTGAATAGGATGGGGATAGGCACGGTGTTAAACTGAAAACTCAAAGCATTTATTTTACAGGCACTTCCGAATTGTCAAGAAGTCGGTCAGTCTGAAAATATGAAGCTAGTTGCCCATTGCAAAGCGTAGTACAGATAGTACGGTAGTAGGTACCTATGGAGAAGAACGGGCAAGAAACTCCATGGACAATCTTTTAAATTATATTTTTACAAAAATATTAGTTACATCATTAATTTTGAATTTATATGTGAGAACGATGTAAAAAAAGACGTATACATTTAAACGACAATTTTCGATCATCGAAAAAACAAAATTTTAACGACGAAGTGCTTCGAGAAAAGGTAGGTAGTGCCCTGCGCTTCGCTTAGCTCGTCTTGGCGGGATTTATTGTGTCTTTGTGAATAAATAAAAATAAAAGTCATTTGGTTAAACAATAAAACTTCTTTCTCTTGTTTCTTTCAGGGGCGGTCTGTCTGATGACCTAGTGTTACACAGGTCTAGAAGACAAGCCAGTCAGTGTCGGTAAGTTAATTCTAGGTTAGCGATAAAAATGAACCTTATGGCCTTAATCTTGTAGCTGAATACCTTTACCCTATTGCGTAACACACTAGCATTCTCAATCAGAATCATTTTGAAGGAAATGGC
The DNA here is from genome assembly GCA_948474745.1 of Oligia latruncula. Taxonomy (NCBI): domain Eukaryota; kingdom Metazoa; phylum Arthropoda; class Insecta; order Lepidoptera; family Noctuidae; genus Oligia; species Oligia latruncula. The sequence continues at coordinate 5,882,848 of OX419713.1, read as the reverse complement.
TAATCCATTGCTTCAAATGTTTGTAAATGTGCCTAACGCAATGAATGTTGTTGAACTGTCAAAATGAAACCCATTGCTACTGTTAGTGTGATACGCAATTAACTCGCTTATCTTTTCTTGGTCTCGGTTCCTGCAGTGATATTCTGTAATGTCACTTGGAACCTCACTCAAGCGACCGCACACAATAAAAAAAAATATAATAGAGGTGATTTTTTGTACCGGTTCCAAATTTTTCTACTCATGAATATTTTTTTTTTTTTTTCTTTTAATAAAAACATTGCCCCACACTAGGAATTTCTCCTGTATTGTGGGTGCGTTTTACAAACATTTAAATTCACAGACACAAACAGCCAGACCCGGAACAACTACTTGTAGTTCATACAAATATTTGTTCCGTGCGGGAATCGAACCCGCGACACGCAGCGCAGCAGTCAATCGCTTAACCGCTGCGCCAACCGTGCCGTCAAAATCAATATGAATAACTTTCATTATGGAAACAACACGGAAATCACGAAAAAAAAATCTGTTGTTTCATACAAAAAGTTCAATAACTACTTACCCTACCTACTTGACCAAAATGTATGAAACAGCAGATTTTTTTTTCGTGATTTCAGAATTGGTCCCTTAATGAAAGTTGTTCATATTCATGGGTAGAACACCCTGTAAAAATTTGGAACCGGTAAAAAAGGCATCCTGTATATTTAATACAGTATGGAAACCAAATATATAATATGCAATAAATGAAACCACATACTAAACTTGTTATCGCCTTTTCTGACGATTTACAAAAAATGGAAGAAATTGGTTGTGACAAAAAATCTGCTGTTCCCTACATTTATGTTCGCATAACTCGTCAAAATGTAGGGAACAGCTGACTTTTTTCGCGACCGATTTCGTTCGTACTATTTATATTAAAGATTGTTTAGCTTCGATCATGTATCTACCGGCTACCGCGTCTTTACGTCGGTTCACACCGCGAACTGTGAACCGAAGTATGAAATGAGGTAGTAGCTACATGAGCGAAGCTAAACTTAGCTTGAACCACAGGACAGACAATATATTCAACATGTGTCCTGCCTATTTCTAGGAGGAATCAGTGGCGGTGCCGAGATGGAACGTGCATTGACTTCGACGGGAAATGTGACGGCATAGTGAACTGTCCTGATAAAAGTGACGAGACCCACGCTTTGTGCAGAAAGACCACGTAAGTCAGGAATAAAAACTTTTTTAATTTTGGAAGTCGGGGGCCAAAACGAAGGCACCAAATCTTGGATTTCAAATTAGCCTACATAAAAGTTGAATACTATTTACCAGTTATACAATAATTTTAGCTACCTCAATATATACCTAGTATTTTAACAAAATTCAGTGGAAACGGCATCATTTTATCGTGTAGCTCAACCCAATATTAAGGAGCTCAACAACCCGACACATGACGGTATAGTACATTACGGTTATGATTATTTTAGCTGTCAATTTGCTCTCTCACAGAGTTCAGGCCTGTGTCCCAGCAGTGGGAACATTTTAGGCAGTTCATTTATGATTTTTAAGCAGTTCTGCATCGGGGTGCTGGTTGCCTTAAAATGATAGCAACAGCGTTAAGCAATCCCTTCTTCCACAGCTGTCAACCCAACTGGTTCAGATGCACATACGGCGCCTGCGTAGACGGCACGGCTGCCTGCAACGGTGTTGATGACTGCGCTGACCGGTCAGATGAACTACTGCCCAAGTGTCGGAACGAGACTGAACAATCTCAGTAAGTTGGTTTTTTTTTTTGGTTGCCATATCATCAAATGACCCCTCCCGCTCTGGGTGGAGCGGAAGGGAGTGTCAGACTCTTACTGACTAAAACCCACCCGTGTTCCTTCCTTAGCCCTTTCGGAGTAAGTTGGGCTTTGAATAGCTTCGTCATTATAGCTCTATTATTTAATTTATTTATTCAGTTTCGGACAAAAATACGTAAAGTCAAAGTAAAAATGTTTATTGCGAACTAAGTCAACCACCAATCTCTTCTGGAAAAGTGTTAATGGTAGAAATCTAACTTAGAAAGATGTTTAATGATTATAATTCTAAATATGTAAGTACCTGTTATTGTCGCGAATCATATTTTGATCAAGATACAATCTGACACCGACCTGCAAATTGCAAAAATCGTAAGAAAATTTGAATTAGTTTTAATGACAGCTCACTTCAACTAAGTTTTCACTAAATAGTTCGGCAGGTATATAAGTTAAAATATTTTTTTTACAGAGGCCTATTTCGCTGTAAGGACGGCAGTTCCATCCCTGCTTCAGACCTCTGTGACGGCAACCCGAACTGTCCGGATGGCTCAGACGAGGAAATCAGCGCGTGCGCGGCTAAGACATGTCCCGCATACCTGTTCCAATGCGCATACGGCGCTTGTGTTGATCAGGGCTCTGACTGTAATGGGGTTAGTAGTTTTTTTTTTGTTTTATCCAAGCCCAATGGGGCTCTAAAGTTAGTTGAAATTTTTCCACTTCAGCTGTGATGCTACATTATGATTTAAAATAATCAGGTTATCCTGAGGTACTACGGTACTACTTACAGACACACACACACTACCACAGACTACTTAGAATATTTGTCTGTCCTTCCCCTTTTTAATCCATCCAAAGGTTGTCTTTAAAAGATCGCTTTTAGCGATAAGACCGCCCATTGTGTCACCCTTTCTACAGTTTCTATAAATTTGTCTGTAATTTATATGGTGTACATAATAAAGAGTATTCTATTCTATTCTACTTGATTACTTTTTATGATAAATCATAAGTTGAATTTGTCAATAAAAACGTTATAACGTACAGCCGGTCGATTCTGTAAAAATCTCACCGTGAAAACTTAGGTGAAGTGAGTTTGTTTTTGCTAGGAATTGACACTATTGACAGCTCACTTCGTCTAAGTTTTCACGGTGAGATTTTTACATGTGTTGTGTCCATGGGCATCGGCCAGTTTATATATTCAGGGGGGTGCATCTTCAGCTCAACGAATCAGGCTCGATCATTTTTGCACTTCACCTGTGATGTAGTGGGTATGTTAGATTATCGTTTGTCTATACATACAAGTAGTCTGGGAATCACTTTGTCGACTTAAGTCGATAAAAAATTCTGAAATAGGAGTTCGGTACTTGGTTGACTAAGGCTCAACTCACACCAAAAGAGCGGCGAAGGGCAACGAAGCGCCACGACCCGCTCGGAAGAGAAGGCGCGCGGATTCCAGGCAGCGACTGCCCGAGAAGTCGCTGGAATGCTCGAGAAGTCGCGGGACTCCGCGCGCCTTCTCTTCTTCTTTCATGTGTTTATCGCTGTAATGCCTTGATTTGATATTGTATAGGCAGTCGTACATTTGCACCAAATAAATAAGCTTTTCTTCATCCATTTCCATCACTTCTGTATTCGTTGCACTGCAAGGAATGAATGCGAATGCTCGCGCGCAACAGACACGCGCGGGGAGCGGGCGCGAGGGGCGGGATATTGCCAGCGGCCGCTCGCGACTGCTCGAGCATTCTCGGGACTTCCCGCGACTTCTCGCGCAGTGGCACGGCTAATCCGCTGGAATTCCAGCGGCGCCGCTGGCATCCGCGCGACTCGTTCGAGTTTCTCATGCGATAATAAGTATTATAGTAATGAAAATAAAGTTAAAATTCATATGACACTGAAACTGCGTTCCGCTTCGCCGCGCTTCGACGTTCTTTTGGTGTGTGTTGAGCCTAATGCACAAAAGGTTTAGAATCGAAAGATTGCAGAATACAATCGAAAATTATAAGATCTCGCCTCAAATAGGTTGAGTTCACTATTAAACTATTAAGCGTATTGGGATATTTTTAGTTCTGAATGTTTTTACAAGTAGTTAAATTTTTTTGAAGCCAGGGAGATGCAAGTGCACCCTCTTGCACCCCGCTCCCGGCGCCCATGGTTGTCACAGCTGAAGTGGAAAAATGTCAACTAATTTTTGTAGGCCACTGTACATCATTATCTGCCTAGCTTTTTCCCAATTATGTTGGGGTCAGCTTCCAGTTTAACCGGATCCAGCTGAATACCAATATCCATACTAATATTATAAATTCGAAAGTAACTCTGTCTGTCAGAGATAGATTGCATCCCGGGGAAGGACATAGGATAGTTTTCATCGACATACCTCGCGGGCAAAGCCGCGGTCGGAAGCTAGTTTAATATAAGACATACATGTCGTCGAAAATTGTCACATTAACAATCCTTTCGCATTTATTTTACCTCGGAGTTTGTATCACTGTCCAAATCATTAGAATCTGAACGCCAATTCTTGTAAGCCGAAGTCTTTGTTTAATACGAATCACTGCTTGACGTAATAACAAAAGTTATTTTGCTAATAGATAAACGAGTGCGCAGACGGATCTGACGAGTCTGACGAGCTGTGCAACCGACAGCTGCCACCGAACCCAACAGATCCTAACAGGTAAACAAAATATATGCTAGAAATCGATATTATAAACCTTTTCACACGTAGCGCGACCGCCGCGCGCCGTAGAAACACAAGAAAAAAGACAGATTCGGAAAGATGTTCAAAGGCGATGTCAAAAATTCAGAAGGAGATGTAATTTTGTCTTCGTAGAGTAGAGATAAAAGTGGTCATACTACACGTGCTGTTGTCAAATCGCACAAGGCGATATCCAGACAAACTTTGGAAGAATTAAAAGTCAAAAGAAAGAAAATGAATAGGTTTAACTCAAAAGATCTTTAATTTCAGACCAATACAGTCAGGCAAATGCGTCCTGCCACCATACCCAGAGCACGGTACCTACACAGTAGCAAACGCCCCATACGCGACACCTGGGCAACGCTTCCCGTCGCTAAATCTGAATGTCACCTGTCGACCAGGATACGGAGTCGTGGGGTCTGATATCGTCTTCTGTCTGGATGGAACCTGGTCTAATTCTATTCCTGAATGCGTCCGTAAGTATAAACTGATATCATCTAAATTACTTAGAATGCATAGTTTCGCGATATTGTTTGCTTAAACTAAGCTTTCGATAGGATGTGTATGTACTACGTATTCAAATACAACGTATTTGTTTATAAATTATGTTAATTATCACGTACGCTAAGAATGCATATGTATGTAGTATTTGATTCTAGGAAAGTTTCCAAAAATGAAGTCTGTTTTGGAAGTTTTTCGTAAGGTGTTACACAAGGAGCTACATTGGGCTCTATCCAATTCAATACATATGACATATAATGGCAATGAGCCTAATTCCTACACCAAGAACTAATTTACCCTCTAGCTCGACTACTGCATTTCCATTTGCCTTAATAAAACATCCCCTATCCTCCAGGTTTCTGCAAGTTAGACAGCAACCCATCCGTGCACTACCACTGCCTCGTCTCCGGCTCCATCGAAGGTCGCCGCGCCTGCAACCCCTACGAACCTACGGGAACAGTCGTGAGGCCCGAATGTAACAGCCCGAACTACTACTCAGCCTTCACACTCCCCTTCATGAGGTGCATCGACGGAAGCTGGGACTACGTCGCGGTCTGCTCCCCAGGTTTGACCAAAAACGGAACAAATATCACTATATTGATCAAAGACACCGTTGAAGTGTATATCAATAACTTTTTGTACGCCAGTGGTGAGAAGTATCAAGCATCAAATGTGTCGATAGAAATATTTACTCAGAAAAAAGTTGAGGGTTTGAATAATGTTAATGATAGTACCGTTAATCCGTTGGATTATGAAATTAGTGAAGATGATTGGCGGATGGGGCCGGTGCAGAAAGGCAGTACTCCTAAACCTGCTATGAATAGTACAGGGATTAATTTTAATATTTATAACAGTAGTGTAGTTGTTAATAGGCAGTGATAGAGTAAGCTTCAACAAAGATATTAGAGGTTTTAGAATAAAATACAAATTGACGAATCTCAAATGGTTAGTTTATTAATAATACATATATAATTTGGGTATACAACGTGTAACGTGCGCAAAACCTCTTAAGAGGTCATTCTACTCATCAATATGAACAACTTTTACTATGGGACCAAACCTGAAATCGCGAAAAAAAATCAGCTGTTCCCTACATTTTGACGAGTTATACGAACATAAATGTAGGGAACAGGTGTTTTTTTTTTGTTCATAATGATGAGTACAATAAGACTTATTTTTAATAGAAAAAAACTCGAATTAGTTTGAGAACCCCGGTCCCCGCGCGGGCCGCGCGCGCCCCCACTGCGGCCACTTACTTGTTTGAATGAGCTATGGCGTGAGTTGCCCGCGCGCTCTCCGCGCCAAGCAGCCCGCTCCGCTCACCGCGCCCGCATTCCCACTATGGACGCTCTAATGAAGTTCATATGTTTGAGTACACCGCGCCGCGCACGCCCCGCGCCCGCGTTTGCAGTCTGGCCAAGCACTTTAGTAATGGACATTTTTAAGTAGTTCCTTTATGCGCATTTAGTTCATTTCTTGCCGTTAGTATAAGACTACATTAAAAGTTAGGAATCAAACCATTGATTGTAATAAGCATTTTCTTATATTTCTCATGTACAGACGCCTGCACAGCAAGCTACTCCATCTGTCAAATTTATTTAATTGATTTCAACTTTATCGCTAAAGCATAAGGTTCAAAGTTGATTGGGGAAATTTGACAGTTTCGGGTGGCTTGATGTGCATTTCTAATCATACCTATTTTTTTTCTTTACTGCCTCTTTTTGTGAACATCAAATAACTCCTATTTTGGGGTTCTAAAAATATTAATTAAATAGCCCGACCAAATTGTATGTATACCGCTCGTTGGCTGCTGTCGCGGCACCGCTCGCTTCGCTCGCTCGGCTCCCGCCCGGTTGGTCATTGTTCTATCCTAACCCATTTGGTCGAGTTGCCTTAGCTTAGTTGCTGGGACCAATTCGGCTCGCGCGTGTTTGGTTATCTACTGTTGACATTTCCAACCTAACCTAACCGTTGGTCGGGTTACTTAAATTAAGCTTAGTTACTGCGACCAGCTGTAAAAAAAGACCAGAAAGATAAAAAGAGGCCCAGTTATTAAAAAAAGTGTGCAGCATTAGAAGCGCTAAGTCTTTCAGAGGTTCATTAATTTTAAAAAGTGGCCGTCATTATAAAAACTCAATAAGTTTTAACAGGATCAGTTACTTAAAACCTGTATCCAGTGGCGGATTAATAAGACTACTTGATGACCTAAGCAATCCACGCCTGAATGGGCCCTTCTATCCACTAGTGGACTTGTATTTTTCCAAACATCGACGAGCGATTTGTAAAGATTGGCGCACATCTCTAGCTATAGTGACTTTTGAGTCTTGAAATATCTTGCTGATAAACAGCCTTGCCTTTCATGTGCTAGAATACTGTTTCGGTGCTGTGTCTGCCTTATGGTGCCCCCCGAGCCGTGATGCCTTAAGCAAAAATCTTGCATTATGACGATTCTGTTACAGCTTCATCTGAGTTTAAAACACAATAGATGAGAACCAAAGAATCTGTCAGTATTTACATTGACTTACGTACAAACAAATAGAAATAATTCCTATTTTTAAGATTATTCAATAGAATTTACATAATTACATATAACTAATTATTTAAGTTTATTTGTTTCATAATGAACAGTTTTTTAATAAATACATTTTAAATGCCCTCTTTTAAGCATAGACAATAGACATATCTGTAACAGAAGACCTTCCTCTTCCATGTCTATGTGTACTCGTATACAAAGCCTGTTATTATCAGAAACAATAACAAAGTATAAATAGAGAATTTACATAATATCGCATCTCCGATAAAATAAGGTTACAACTCGAAAAACCTGGATTTTTTTAAAAACTAAAATAAACTCACGGATTTGTTAATGTAACTTAACAAAGACTTTGTTCTTACACTATTATTATTATGTGATAAAAATTATACATACTTGAAAAGCTTACAAAAAATATGTTTTCATGGCATACGCTGTTTTTAAATTTCCCTGAAAAACAACCTGAAAATGACTCTTTCGAGTTGTAACCCTATTTTATCGGAGGTACGATATTATAAGATTAGTTACTAGAATTCGTAATCATAGATCATTTACATTTCATCCCCACTTACAATACGACCGACGTAACTGTAGATATAGCCTTTGCGAACTTTCGCGCATGTTCTCTCACTCACACTCGCCTCATGCCACCATTTGGTTCCTAAAAAACGTTCGTGCGCAGCCTTCTGCGCGAAGTTCAGGCCCTCCAAGTTACGTCGGTCTTATTGTACGAACAATACTGAGAAATGCATAAAAAACACACTACAGCTATAGGCGTAGCAAGGGGGGGGGGGGATGCCTACTCTAGAATCTTCTTTGCCCACCCTAGCAAAATCGACAGCATTGAAGAGTTACTGACGCTAAGAGTCACAAGCTTCTCTTTATAATGATCACTTTGTCTGTTAGTCAAGATCCTTTTTCTCAAGAACGCGTGGGGATATAAAATTGAAATTAATATCAAATACAGGAATTCTAATAAAAATGGGATTATTTATTACTCTTATATGCCGTATAAGATCTTACTGCTTAGAGTCCGCGCGGAACTAGTTGGCCGCGCCTTGGGTGGGGACGGGGGTGAGGGTGGCGGGGTTGCCTAGTGTTCGCAACGCACGTACTGAGTAATGACAAAGCGCCCCCGCCCCTCCGTCCCACCGCTCCTGCAATTATATTTAGCCCACGCCGCGTGTCGCCACGCTGCCTGACGCAACGGCGGGTTATTACATTTGCGTGTCGTGTCGCCGCGCGGCCTCACGAAAATTCGTCTCAGTCAAAGTCAAAGCATTTATTTCAAATAGGCACATTAAAGGCACTTTTGAACGTCAAAAATTACGATAAATAAAATAGAATTGATTCTAGTCGCCCATTCGAAAGGGTAGTTTTCGTATGGAGAAGAACGGGCAAGAAACTCCACCGTTACTCTTTTAAAAAGTTTTACAATATTTTGCATACATTCATTATATAATAATAATATGTGAAGACGATGCACCTACAATAAAAATTACTATACCACAATAGGTAAAAGAATTAAAAATGAAACCATGATATATAAATTAATTAATTAAATAAATTATACAGTTAAATTAGCAACCAGTTTGATTTTGTCTAGCCTCTAGATTGTCCTATGGAGCAGGACCAGCATGTTTCCAAGCATTCTTATCTTGGATATAATCTTCTAATTTATAGTATGCTTGTTTACAAAATGTACGTTTAATGTGAGTTTTAAATTTTTTTTCATTTAATTGCAATATATCACAAGGTATTTTATTGTAACATTTAACACAGTACCCCATAAAAGATGTATGTACTTTGGCTAATCTGAAAAATGGTTGATATATTTTATCTTTATTTCTAGTGTTAAAATTATGTCTATCGCTTATTTTATTAAAAAGATGTAGATTTTTTCTTACATACATAATATTTTCATAGATGAATTGGCAAGGTACCGTCATAATATTAATCCCTTTAAAAAGTTCCCTGAGAGATTCGCGGCGACGTAGATTATAAATGGCTCTGACAGCTCTCTTTTGCAAAATAAAGATGGATTCAATGTCAGCAGCTCGACCCCATAGTAAAATGCCGTATGACATAATGCTGTGAAAGTAGCTAAAATAGACTAAACGCGCGGTTTCTACATCAGTTAACTGTCTTATCTTTCGAACAGCATAAGCGGCCGAGCTAAGCCGCCCCGCAAGAGATGTTATGTGAGGTCCCCATTGCAATTTCTCGTCTAGCGTGATTCCCAGAAAAACCGTTTGATCAACAAATTCCAGTTTTTCTCCATTCAGTATGATGTCACATTCGCTACTTCTAACATTAGGTAATTTGAATCTAATGCATTTGGTTTTCTTTTCATTTAGTACCAAATTATTTACCGAAAACCAATCTTGGACCTGAAGAATAGCGTTATTCACGTCGTCAAGTCAGTACTGTTTTGTACTGTACTGTTCTACGTCGCTACTCGGCTGTCTGCGCGTGCCCACGCGTTATTACACTAGACCCGACTGGGCTGACGCGTCACAAACCCCACCACCGACCCCGCGCCGATCGAAATCGCTCGGTCTGCGTGGCGTCAGCAGGCTGTGCGACACGCGGGACGGGACTAATGTAATCAATCCAGTGCTAAATGTATGTAACCGATAGCTAACCCAGGCGTTGCGACACGCGGCGTGGGCTAAATATAATAGGCTATTTGACTGGTTTCTGATAAACATCTCAGATTATTTAATGGTGTCTAACGAGCCCACAAAAACCTATTACTTCAAATTGCATAATGTATTTCTTTTAAAAAATAGTAAATAAAAATGTACTGTTTAAATAAGCCGCCAAAACGCTATCTTTAACAATATGGCGTCGTGACGTCACGATTCACGTAATCAAACGTTGAAACGGTCGAGATACTAGACAAAAGTCATCTGTTCTGTCAACGATAGACAGAAATTTACTAAACCATGACGTCATCTTAAGTTCAGCCAATCCAGACCGTTTTCGATTACGTGGCGCCAGATTTAAAAAGATGAAGTTTTTTCGGGTTTTTTTTTATAAATAATACATTGTTTTGTAGTAAAATTAATGCAAATCGATTTTAAAAGCGATAATCTATACGAGTGTCAATAATTATTACCTTATTTTTTACATTGTCAAATAGCCTATTGCGGCTTTAGGCGCGGCAAACTACATAGTTCCGCACAGACTACAGTAATACATAGTGTATTATACAACTAGGGTGCAGGGTCCCGATTATGTCAAAAACACTTAAAAAATTATGTTAACAGGATGGAAATCACCTATTATTGTTATACCTATCTACTCATTATTTTTGCAATAAATTAATTTATGTTTCAATTAATATGTTGTTTTAATTTAACCTGGGGGCAATTCTCTTAATTTTAAGAACGTTCACAGTCTGATCTCAGTCTCAATCTGTCAAAAATACCTCTAATTTTCCTAAACTTTTGACAAGTTTTTGACATTGATTGTCAAATTGAGATTGAGTTGAGATTGCGACTAGATTTTGGACGTTTTTAATTACGGAAATTGGCTTTCTGTTCCTCCATCCATCCTATTAATATACCTTACTTACTAAGGTAAAGTAAATGCTTACTATGGTAAGGTAAACATCAATTGGAAACATGAATTTGAATAGTCAAATTCATGTTTCCAATTGATATTATTTAAAGATAGACAAATATCTACTTTATTTCAGTGAAAATTAAGTTGATTTTAGAGTAGACTAGTTAGTACTATTGAAAAAGTTATAAAATTTTTTGATGTTGTAGCGTAAACTGAACTTTATTGTGTAGGTATTAAAGTTATTTTTCCAATAACTCATAATTGTTTACATATTTGGAAACTGAATCGTAAACGCAGATTACATAACTTACCTACTACATAACAATAAATAAAATGAAAGTATCTGTTTGAAATGTCAAAATTTCAACTAAATGCATATGAAAGTATATAATTATATTTTTTTTTTTTTTAATTTTGTCTGTTTCTCCGAAACGGCTGGACCGATTTTGACGATTTTGACTGGCAGATAGCTGATGCTATAACAAGTAACTTAGGCTACATTTACTTTAGAAAAATAATCAGTGAAGTACACATTATTGTTTTCCGACATCCACACGAAAGTCGCAGGCGCAGCTAGAAGGATAAGATAGATAAGATTCCACTGCAGCACTAGCACTGCAGGGCAAGGATGACGCTCAACCAGTTACAATAAATTCAGTAGGTACAGACGCCAGCACACCAAGCTACTACAATCTGTCAATATTTAGGGTTCCGTACCAAAATGGTAAAAACGGAACCCCTATGGTGAGACTAAGTCTGTCTGTCTGTCACAGCTGGATATCTCAAGAACTACTAATGCTATCAACTTGAAATTTGGAATACTTTTAGGTGACGTTTGCCCAACTATTTTGCAAATAAGAAAGAAATAAAAATATATGTATATTGCACATTCTCAAACATTTTTTATTTTTTTTTAGGCCGCATAGTTTTCGACTTTTGATGAAAAATGTAAAAAAATACCGTTAAATAAAAATACCCCCCCATAGCTCAGAAGTTTGCAAAGAGAAAAATCTGAAATAATTCTGAATATATGAATGATAGAAGTTTATGTAAAGATTACAGGAAAAATAAAATGACGTCTGTAAATAGCACACTTTTTCATGCAGAAATCATCAACAAAAGTTACATTAGAGTTCTACTATCGGTCAAGAGATGGCGCTGACATAAATCTGTAATATTCTACACCGCAGTGCACAGTTTTAAAATTCTCTGATAAATATAGGCCGATGAAAATTTAAAAACATATGATGGTACGGAACCCTCCTCGTTGCGCGAGTCCGACTCGCTCTTGCCCGGTTTTTTGTTTGCTAGCCACGCTTCCGTGCGCAACATTCTACGTGAAGACGACAAATAATACTACCATAAATAAACACACTGGCAATACTAAAGAACTAATGTCTAGGATTTTTTTTAATCCATACTAATTATAAATTCGAAAGTAACTCTGTCTGTCTGTCTGTATGTACCTACGCTACCTTTTCACGCCTAAGCCACTGAACGGATTTCGATAAAATTTGGCAGAGAGATAGATTGCATCCCGGGGAAGGACATAGGTAGTTTTTATCGACATACCTCGCGTGCAAAGCCGCGGGCGGAAGCTAGTTATCATATAAATCCTAACAACGAAAGGGTATTGAAGATTTTTATATGGAGCCTGGCGATAACTTGGTCGCGCCATTTTAATTTTTTTTCAAAATGTCGGCCACGCTTGGCACTTTTAAAAATCGATGGCGGACATCAAAGCAAACGAAAAATATAATAGGATCAAACCTCGTAAAGTTGGTCATATATTTAAGTATTTTTTAACTGAACAGACAGCTGTGGTGCTGGGGAGTTTGTTGCGCCACTTCTTCTCCCCAGCGAAAGCACTAGGAAGTGGTGAAGGGTGGGCGTTTTGGGGGACTGTCTTTTGTAATTTTGACGTTCGAAAAGTGCTGATTCTCAGCCTAGTTTCAATAAATGACTTTGATTTTAATTGGTCACGTGACATCCATATTTTTTTTTAACTTGCGTAGCTACAGTCAACAAAGGAGTTAAGTATACAGGAGCGTCGGATATTGTTGAAGTTTACTAAGAAACCGATGGATATTCTCGAATAAAATTTTAGTTTATTAATAGAAAACAAACAGCTCATTTATTAAATTAAATTTCAGTCCAGAACATCCATCGGTTTCTTAGTAAACTTCAACTATATCCGACGCTCCTGTATACTTAACTCCTTTGTTGACTGTACATCTTGTGACTTAGATGTTTAAAATATCCTCTCTGAAAGCTTAAAGTAATCAAACGTCTATGCAACAAGATGTAAGCAAAGCACCTCCTCCTCAGAGTGTGGCCGAGTAACTCCGGATGGCGTGGACCTCATAATTGACGGCAGACCAGCCAAGCGAGGAGAGTTGCCGTGGCACGTAGGCATTTACCGGAAGACCACGAAACCTTACATGCAGATCTGTGGCGGGTCTCTCGTTTCCAACAAGGTTGTTATTTCAGGTGAGTTCTTTGGATCCTTCTTCTTTTAACGTCTCGATGGCAATCTGGACTCGGCACAGAATTCGCCTTCGTGTTTGGCGCCATCACTAGCGTCTATCAGCTCCTGTAACGTGCAGCGAGGGTTCCGTACTGAGGGGTGGAACGTGCTTGCTGTCACAGTTTTTTCAATGTCGATTTCTGGCGGCCGTACATTTCCAGATTTGCGCCCAATGTATAATTTCGGCGATGTTCGCGTGCGTGGTTACTTGTGCTACATGACATTGCTTCTTGCCAAATTTCATGATTCTAGGTCAACGGGAAGTAGTACCCTATAAATTTTGATTCCCTTGAGAGTGTCGAAATATACGTTTTATGCGGCATAAACGGCAGTATCTTTTTAGGGTTCCGTACCAAAATGGTAAAACGGAACCCTTATGGTGAGACTCAGTCTGTCTGTCTGTCATAGCTGGATATCTCAAGAACTACTAATGCTATCAACTTGAAATTTGGAATATTTTTAGATGACGTTTGGCTCAACTATTTTGCGAATAAGAAAGAAATAAAAATGTATGTATATTTTTTGCAACAGGGACTGAAAGGAATTAATTACTTAATTGATTTCAGCTGCCCATTGCTTCTGGAACGACGTCAGCAAGCAACAGCCTGCCTCCATGTACGCGGTGGCTGTCGGCAAGATCTACCGCCCCTGGAACAACGAAAGAGATGTAGACGCCCAGAAGTCTAACGTAAGCTTTTCTTCTCTCTTGACCTTTTTTTTTGCGAATAGGAAATCAATAAGTGACCCCTCCCGCTCTGGGTGGAGCGGAAGGGAGTGTCAGACTCTTAAGGTATGATTCCGATCTCGGCAGCAAGCAGCAGTGCTGTCGCGGCGGTGCTGCCATGTTCGGACTGTAATTTCATGTAAACCTATAGAGAATGTATGGGGAGCAGTAGTGCTGCGACCGCACTGCCGCGGCAGCACTGCTGCTTGCTGCCGAGATCGAAATCATACCTTAACTGACTAAAACCCACTCGTGTTCCTTCCATAGCCCTTTATGTTCCGGGCCAGCGGTAACCCTTTCGGAAAATCCCGCTGAACATACTCTTGACCTTGGCATATGTGACTCTCGTCATCCTCCTTCATCATTTCAACCGACAGACGTCCACTATTGGACATAGGCCTCCCCCAAGCACCTCGACTTCGACCGGTTTTGTGCTTCTCGCATCCAACGAGTTCCTGCGGCCGACAGAAGGTTGTCGGCCACAAGGTGGGCCGTAAGAACATTTTCGAAATGTCTTATATAAAAAAAGATAACAAGAAATCTCTGTTTCTATGGAAAATTTAAAATCGGTCTAATTTAGCTGTAACACTAATTTTCGAAAATGTTCATAAGTAACTTTTTAGACCTTTGTATCCTGCTTATGCGTATGAAGTTTCATTAAAATCGGTTCATTCATTTCGAAAAACAACAACTTGAAAGTTTGTATGAAATGCCGTACGGTGTAAACGCTCTTAGGAGGTTGTCAATGTCTTACCAATAACCCTGGGGGTCTACTCCGAAGCGGTTAACCACTGTGTCGGCCGAATGTTTGGTCATTTTCTGATTCGAATATTGTTGTCCTACTACGAATTTAAAAAAAAAGAAGGTAAAAAAAGGGTTAAGGGTTCTAAAAAGGTTCGGATTGGCACAGTTTGGTCGGTAAAAAAAGGGTTAAGGGTTCTAAAAAGGTTCGGATTGGACCAATACTCAATATAGGAAATTAATGAAAAAAAATGATGATGAAAATGACCGAACATTCGGCCGATACAGTGGTTAACCGCTTCGGAGTAGACCCCCTGTATAGGAGGATTATCCTCATGCTTGTTTATGATGAACAGGTCAAAGAAATAAAGCTCCCGGCCCGCTTCCAAGGCAGTGCAGCGAACTTCCAAGATGACATTGCAATGCTGATCCTGGAGACCACTTTTGTCTACCAAACATACGTCAGACCAGTCTGCTTGGACTTTGACATTAACTTTGACAGGCGACAGCTGCAGCCTGGAAAGTTGGGGAAGGTAAGTGACACTTGACACTTATTGTGTATACTTCCCATGGACGTAATATTATAGAAGTAATTACGTCCATGATACTTCCAGACGACTACAGTATAAGAACTAGCTGCGCCACGCGGCTTAACCCGCATAGATCTCGATCCCGTGGAAATATCGGGATAAAATGTATTATATGTGTTATTCTGACGAATAAGCTATAATACTGTAAAGTTTCATCAAAATGCGTTCAGCCGTTTGTGCGTGAAGAAGTAACAAAGATACAAAAACACACAAACTTTCGCCTTTATAATATTAGTGTGATTATACAATATATCGATCCCGTGGGAATATCGGGATAGGTAGGTACTACGGGCTGGTATCCGCAACTCCACGTCAATGCGCGTATTTTGCGTACGGGTGGGAAAATCGATTATTCGATCCACCCCAGCTCCTCAAGGAAGGCCAGCAACGCCTTTATGTTACTGACCGTCTCACGTAGGGTACCTGGGTTACCGAAGTACTTTGCCCTGTACGTGGCGACCACCGGGCAGTTTAGAAGCACATGTGCCGCTGTCTCGTCGTCCTCCATACAGGCCCTGCACAGCGGACTGTCTGTTACTCCTATGACAAAGAGGTGTTTATTGAATGACCCGTGGCCAGTTAAAGCTGCGGTAACTATACGCAGCTTTTGCTTTGTTAGACGGAGAACCTGTTTCGTGAGGCGGCCATCCAGTGTGGGAAGTGCTTCCCTAGCCTGCCTGCATTCGCCTTGGTCCGTCCATAGTTTGCTATGTTCGTCTCTAGTGCGTTTCCTTACCAGAGTGCGTATGTACCCGAAGGGGAGTGGCGCGATGGGCTCTGGTCCCACTGGTGCCATGCTCGACCCTCTTCTGGCTAGTTCGTCGGCTGCATCGTTGCCTAGCGAACCGCTGTGTCCTTTGATCCATTGAATGGTTATATTATTGAGGTTACCCACCTGGTTGAGGCGCTGGTGACACTCGTATATTAGCCCAGAGTCAGCAGTGTAACTGTTCAGCGCTTGCAGAACAGCCATGCTGTCTGAGAGTATGCGGATTGAGTGTTCCTTTACTTCCCTGGCCATAATGGCTGAAGCGGCTAAAGAGATGCCCAAGCATTCGGCCTGGAACACTGTGTTATGGACCCCCAGTGGTGTGGCTATATGTATGTTGAAATCCTCCGAGAAGATTCCAGCACCTGTGCCACTATCTGTTTTGGATCCGTCCGTAAAGATACGCAGCTCTGTAGGGCGCAGCCCCTCACATCGGCGATCCTCGTGAAGCTGGATCTTGTATTTTTTATTAAACATAAATTGTTTAGGAACACGGTCGTTTATAGCTTTCGTGATGGGGAACTCCTTATGTAGTCCATCAAGCAGCGTGGTGTGTGGTGTATTACTCTTACCCCAGAGATTTAGTGTGTTAAGACGTACTGCCGCCATCGTCGCTTCCTGCTGTATGAACAGGTGGAGCGGTGGGATTCCCAGGATGGCTTCAACTGCTGCAGTCGGAGTAGTCCTCATGCAGCCCGTCGTCGCCATGCAGGCTAGTCTTTGCATGCGTTGCAGTTTGTTGGAGGCTGTCACTAACTTGGTACGGGGCCACCAAACCACAGCTCCATAGCTGATCATGGGGCGGACCACTGCCGTGTACAGCCAATGTATAATTTTTGGGGATAGGCCCCACTTCTTACCTATCATTCTCCTGCACTGCCAAAAGGTTATGCAAGCTCTATTTAGTATGTTGTCCAGATGACTGCTCCAGTTTAACTTACTGTCTAGTGTTACACCAAGGTACTTGACTTCGTTGGCCAGCTGGAGTTCAGTATCGAACAGTTTAGGTAGGCGAAAAGGGCCTAGAGCTCGTTTGTGGGTAAACATGACCAGTTCAGTTTTAGCTGGGTTCACTGAAAGGTCAAAGTCCCTGCACCATCTCTCCACGATACGTAGCGCTTGCTGAGTGAGGTTGCATACCGTGCCCGTTACCTTCCCCGAAACCAGGATGGCGAGGTCGTCAGCATAACCTACTGTGTAATAGCGGTTGGCGTTGAGTTTGGTGATGAGGTCATTAATCACCAGATTCCATAGAAGGGGGGACACGACCCCCCCCTGGGGGCAGCCTCTGGCTATCATAGCCAGCTGCTGCTCTCCTTCAAGTCGAACCACTCGTTTACTTAGCATGTTTGTGATCCAGTCCGTTAGTACCTGTTCCACTCCGTGTCTGGAGAGGGCGCTGTTGATACTGGAGAAGCTGGTTTTGTCGAAGGCTCCTTCGATGTCTATGAAAGTACCCAAACAAGTGCCTTTCTGATGAATCGCTTCCTCTATCTGGCTGACTACCAGGTGAAGGGCAGATTCAGTCGACTTACCTGAGCTATATGCGTGTTGGTTACCGTGTAACGGTATAGTCTTTAGAGCGCCATCCCTCAGTTCCCTATCGCACAGCCTTTCCAAAGTCTTCAGTAGAAAGGAGGTCAGGCTGATTGGTCGATGGGATTTGGCGTTTGTGTAGTCACCCTTACCTGGCTTAGGGATGAATATTACCTTCACCTCCCTCCATCCCTTAGGAACGTATCTAAAGGCCAGGCACGCTCTCAATAAAGGCAGCAGTTTAGTGGTGATGGTGGTGCCCCCCCACTGCAGTAAGGCGGGGAACACTCCATCATGACCAGCTGCCTTAAAAGGATGGAAGCTCCGGATGGCCCATTGGAGTTTCTCCAACGTGATCACCCTGCTGGCGTAGAGCCAATCATTGTCTGATGGTGTCTGAATTATATCCTGCCAGTCAACTACCTGTGCGAAAGTGCATCCTGGGAAGTGAGTTTCAATAAGGACGCGTCTCGTTTCTTCTGGCGAGGATGTTAGTGTGTTGTCAGGTTTCCGGAGGGTGGCGGGCCCAGGTGTAAGCTGTTGTGCTAGAACTTTCCTTACCCTGTTAGCCTGCTGACAAGATTCAATGCTGCCACAGAACTTGCGCCATCCCGTGGTGCTCCTGAACCTGATGCATTTTTTGTAGCTGGATTTGGCTGCGTAATAGTTGTCCCAGTCCTCATCCGCACATGTATTCATTGCTCTATTCAGAGCTTTTCTTACCTTACCGCGCTTGCGTTCCAGCTCAGCGCCCCACCAGGGTTGTTTGCCCGGTGTGCTGCGCGGGGTGGTCACTGGGCATGCGGTTTGGTAGCTGTCTATCATTGATTTAGTAAGATGCCTTACTTGTACTTCAATCTGTGTTGGATCCTCAAATGTTGTCGGATCGTTTGATGTCGCTAACTTTGATTCAAGACTGCGTGTGTAGGTGGCCCGATCCGTATTGCGCGGGTTACGCCGAGGTTGTGTGGGTGGAACACAGACCTGGATGTCAAAGCGGATCCACCTATGATCAGAGCAGGACGCCTCATTGGAGACATGCCACCCTGTGATAGCTTCCGCCACTCCCTCTGTTGCTAGAGTGAGATCTATGATAGTGCGGCTTCGCCTGGTCACGAACGTTGGTTCGGAACCCGTGTTTAGTAGAGATAGGTTAGTCGAGAATAAGTAGTCAACCAAGGCCTTACCCCTCTCGTTCTGCGTGTCCATACCCCACAGTTGATGGTGAGCGTTGGCATCAGCCCCGACGACGACCTCGAGCCCGCACCTCTCACTGTGGCTCACCGGAATATCGGGATAAAAACTATCCTATGTCCTTCCCCGGGGTGCAATCTATATATCTCTGCCAAATTTTATCGAAATCCGTTCAGTGGTTTAGGCGTGAAAAGGTATCATACAGACAGACAGACAGAGTTACTTTCGAATTTACAAAATTATTAAGTATGGATGGATAAAAGATATTTAAGAGCGTAGACGGGCTGCATTTTTTCCATACAAACGTATTCCCCTATTCTCTTCCTGGATAACGCCTCTAGAGTAATCATTTTTATTTATAAAAATCTAGGTCTATTGAAGGCCCCCTGTCATTTTTTTGTTTTTCAAAAAAATTATTACAAAAATAAATATGATTTTCCGAAAACCTAAAAAAATGCCCCGTTTTTACCTACGTAATCAGACGACTACCAAAGAAAATTGAAAAGTTTTTAAGATAAAAACAAATAATAGGGGCATAGATCTATTCTTCCTTTAAATTTTGATACCAAAAATATTTTAATCGGCTTAGGTTTCGAGGAGAAAACAGGGGAATACGAAACGTCGATCGGTCATGGATTTTTCTAGGTAAAATCGGTCTGAGCTGCAGTTGTCCCTATCGCACTCTACGGGGGAGACTAGAGAGAGAGAGACGGCAATAGTTTCTTCAAATACCTATTTCTCAATTCTCGCGCAGCCCGTCTACGCTCTTAATTAGTAGGATAATAGGACATATCTGGCTAACTGTGGGTGCAAGATAGATCTCTGACTAACCCACGGTGAATGCTGGCGTGTTGTTACCTTGATAACTTCATGATCCTCCAAGCCCTTTCCCAACTATATTGGGGTCGCCTTCTAGTCTACACGAATGCAGCTGCCTATAATCTAACCTCTACAACCCAGTTACTAGGTAACACGATATGGTAATAATGGGCATGGTGTTCTGTTTAATATTTTATTATTTCCCACCTAGGTGGCAGGTTGGGGCCTCACATCAGAAAACGGGCAGGCCTCTCAGATCCTCAAGGTTGTTGAACTGCCCTACGTGGACATTGAGCAATGCATCACATCATCACCACCTGGCTTCAGAGAGTATATCACCAGCGATAAGATTTGTGCAGGTTATGGGAATGGTGAGTCCGTCAAGCACTTCTTCTTAGCGTGTCGATAAGGCCCAGAATTTGGCTATGAGTTTGGCACCTTCCGTAGTGTTCATCAGTTCCTGTAACGTGCAGACAACAGGGCACGATATTGTGTCCCATTTTATGTGGAACAGCACCACATTTACACTCCAGCATGGCATAGCTGTTCTGCGAGCAATGTGCCCTGTCCACTGCCACTTAAGTTTGGCAATTCTACGGGCTATGTCGGTTACCTTGATTCTCCTGCGTATCTCCTCATTCCTGATTCGATCACGCAGGGAAACTACAAGTATAGCCCTCTCCAATGCCCTTTGGGTGACTTTTAGCCTTCAACACAGATTGCCGATGGGGCCGAAAGGTTCTGGAGTGGCGACCGCGTACCGGAAGACGTGGCGTTGGAAGGCCTCCCACAAGGTGGCCGACGACCTTGTGAAGGCCGCAGGAACCCGTTGGATGCGAGAAGCGCAGAACCGGTCGAAGTGGAGGTGCTTGGGGGTGGCCTATGTCCAGCAGTGGATGTCTTTCGGCTGAAATGATGATGGCATAGCTATTCCAACTATCCGACAGGCTATCGTATCGAAAATGACACATATTGCCATACCCCCGATAGCAAGCAGCTGTCGGAAGAAAATTTTGTCAGTTTTAAAGCTGAGTTTTCCAACGCTAGATAATTTTATCCGAGGAATGATAAAATTATGATTTTTTGACAGTTCTTTCATACAAAAGCTGTCAGACGTCAATTGTATTCCACGTGCGTAGGTAAGTATAAAAAATATCTTTCGATTGAAAAATTAGCTCTATAGATCAAGTACGACGACCGCTAGTCGTCATATTTGATTTAAACTGATAAAATTTTCGGGTTTCGGACTTGTGAACAGCGTCCACGATAACATTGGTTTATGTTCGGTACGGTACAATACGACCGAGACGTCTTTTTGGCGGGGCTGAACATAGGCATTAGGAACTTTCGCGCATGTTCTTTCACTCGCACTCGCCTCATGTCACCATTTGGTTCCTAAAAAATCTTACTGCGCAGCCTTCTGCGCAAAGTTCAGACCGGCAATTTACATCGGTCGTATTGTACGAAAGCATATCGATTGGTTCTGAAAAGCTATGCAGGGCGGAGTCCTCTACTGCATCTCCAGTTACTAGTATTAGAGGTGTATGTGAAGGACCTTTCATCTTTATCTCTCAGATGTCCTTAGGCGGCGACGACCAAGGTAACTTTCTTTGCCATGCTACGAAAAAATTGGACTTGGGAACCCGCAGGTCTATGTTGCAAAATTAATCCCACCGTCAAAAGTGAGCTGTCATTTTACCTATTGCGATGCATCGGAGAGTGTGCGCAGGAGCTCCACGACGAGCGGTGCTATTCTGTAAAAATCTCACCGTGAAAATTTAGGTGAAGTGAGCGTGGAGTGACCAGTCAATAGTGTCAATTCCTAGCAAAAAGAAACTCACTTCACCTAAGTTTTCACGGTGAGATTCTTATAGAATCGACCGGCTGATCCCACAATCGCCCTTTTACTGTAGTCCGCGCGGAACTAGTTGGCCGGGCTTTAGGTAGGGACGGGGCCGCGGGGGTGAAGCGGCGGGTTGCCTAGTGTTCGCAACGCACATGAGATTAAGGGGGAAGCTCTAAGGTGGCCCGCGAAATTCAAATTTTCTTACGTTTTTTGCAATTTGCTGGTCAGTATTAAGTTGTACGTTGATTAAAATATGATTCGCGGTCGTAACAAATATGTATTTACAGAATTATAATCATTAAAGTCATCAACACAACTCTCTAAGACCATGTAATCCCCAAATGTCAAGATTTCATGAAATAGTCATTCTTGGGGATTACATATGGTCTTAGAGAGTAGTGTTGATGACTTTAATGATTATAATTCTGTAAATACATATTTTTTACGGCCGCGAATCATATTTTAATCAACGTACAACTTAATATTGACCAGCAAATTGCAAAAAACCTAAAAAAAATTGAATTTCGCGGGCTACCCTGGCGCTTTCGCCTTAACGACAGCAAGCGCCCCCGCCCCTCCGTCCCACCGCTCACATACCTAAGGCGCGGACAACTAGTTCCGCGCAGACTATACCAGACATGTAAATATGAAACTTTCTGGCGGTGATCTGTGTTCAAAGCAAGAGTGAACAGACATCTTCTGGGCACGCTCGTTCCATCATAGACCTCATCCATCGCTTTCCGTCAGGCGTGATCGAGGTCAAGAGCAGGCCCATTCAGCAATTAAAAAAAATTCTAGGGATTGACACTATTGACAGCTCACGTCAAGCTTACTTCATTTAACTTTTCACGGTGATATTTTTAATGATGGCTTAGTGAATGATGCAGGCTTTTAACTTTTAATCTGTTGTCCCAGGTACGGCGCTCTGCAAAGGCGACAGTGGTGGTGGTCTAGCGTTTCCTGAGACTGAACGAGGCACGGAACGTTACTTCCTCAGAGGAATTGTCTCCACAGCCGCAAATAATGAAAACCTTTGTAATAGCAACACACTTACTTCGTTCACGCAAATAATTAAACATGAACATTTTGTTAAAGAGTATCTTTGATAGCTTGATAACTATGTTTAATTTTAGTTCTAAGTGATATGACATTATGAAATGGTTGTGACTTGTAATGAATTTTATGGTGAAATAAAATAATTTTTTGATACTTTTATTTACATGTTTAAATGCCAGCACATCAAGCTACTACAGATGTGAAACTTTAATAGATTTTCAACTTTATCATATAAATCATAAGGTTCAAAGTTGATTGGGAAAATTTGACAGTTTCGGGTAGCTTAATTGATGTGCTGGCGTCTGAACCTTGATTTTTTTTTTTTCATCTCATTTATTCTGAACTAGCTTCTGCCCGCGACTTCCTCCCCTTAATTTTTTTTTGCTCGGCTCCTAAGGGTCCTAGCGTGATGTTAAATAACCTATAAGTTACCTCAAGAATTGGGCTATCAAATGCAAAAAGACTTTTTCAAATCCGACTGGTAGTTCCAGAGATCAGCGTGTTCAAACAAACATTTTTTTTTAAATCAACGGGTTCGATTCCTGGCTAGAAATATAGATTTTTCAAAAATCCTATGATGCAGTTTTAGTTTTCATCAAAATCGAGCCCGAGACTCCTTTGTGTACTTTTCGCTATTCCTCACAGTTTCGGATTTGGCTATCCACGCCCACTTGGAAAATCACTCTGTATACAATGTTTCCCAAAAAAAGGGGTAAATCTAATGAGAGTATGGCAAGTATTTTACTTACTGTCAGCTGATTATTGGCAGATAAGATTTTTGATTGACAGAAACGTGACTTGAGTGATGTCCTAAAACTAACTATACCACATGACAAGCGATGTAAATTGCAAGTAACTTTTTACAACAAATTACTTCTTAGACTTCTTCGAAACTTCAAAAGGCAAATGACAATGCATCACTATCATAGATCAATAATGCTAAAGTACTGAAGAGTCTTCAAAACATCGCTCACGTGACTAGCAGTATTAACTAAATATCAGTACGGACAGAAACTTAGCGAGTCATCATTCTCTTGCCACTACACGGCAATAACCTTACTATTTTATCCCTTTTCCCAGATGATTCAAGTGATGATTGTTTTATTGAAATATCAATATTACTTGTTTGATTTTTTTTATTATTGCTGAATGGGCCTGCTCTTGACCTCGATCACATCCCATGGAAAGCGATGGATGAAGTCTATGATGTAACGAGCGTGCCCAGAAGATGCCTGATTTAAGAAAAATAAATGTTACTAATCTTAATACCATTGCAAGTTAACAAATGGAGAAGGAAGAAGAGTAAGATAAATAGGAAAATACAAAATTTTAAATCATACTTAACTTTTGTACTAAGTATAGTATTATTGTTTTTTTCATTTTTATTTTAAGGAGAAACTTCTTAAACGAAATAAACTATTAAAATAAAAATTATAATATCGTAACATAACTATTAATCTGACAAAGGTAAAAACCAGCCCTTGGGTCGCGGGAAATGTCAACCAGCCGTTTGGAGAGTTCATTGAACAAGCTATGAGCACCCGGAATCCACGGCGCGGCGCGGCGCGAGTGTTTCAACCATTGACATATATATTACTAGCGTAAGGACCGGGCTAACGGCGCGACTAAATGGCACCAACGCGCTGGCCCTAAAATTACGGTTTTAGGGCCAACGCGACTCAGTTGACAGTGGTGCGCGCGAACTTCGAACTTCGAACGAAGAACTTCTATGTAAAATGTACAGACGGGCGTATCCTTACTTTTGAAATCATTGGTTTCAACCCCAAACGGCTCGAAATTATTAAAACCTTTAATGAAATTAGTAACAATCACACATCACTATCGCTAGTTTCGCGCTGTCAAAAAAATGACAATATGTCAATCAGTGTCTTATTGTCAACAGCCGACTGTAAGTTGCGAAATTCCATTTGAAAAATATTGTTTTGGAATGGAAATGTGAAAATTATAAAAGAGAAATGGAGGAAAATAAAGTCGAAACGAATGTTGCGAATGAGCGCAAGTTCCCTACGAGAAAAATCGCCAGATTCTGTCTTATCGCTGCAATCGGTAAGTTTTTAGCATTTTTCCTGTTTTTACTACGCTTTGTGCCTAATAAATAGGAATATCATAATGTTATGGACTGTTCACATCCGTTGACTGTGCAAATTCGATCATTGAGATTTAAAAAAACATCCTACTAAGCATCTGAAAAGCATTTTGCTAAAATTCAAAATCGTGTTTTTTTCCTTGAATGGTGTAACAAATTCATTAAAAAGTCACTAAATGGATTGGCTACGCTTATTAACTTTCCACGGAATCAAATAATTTCATTACAGACATGTTTTTGATACGGATCATTGTTAAACTCCATTGTTTCACTATGTTATGAATATTATTATAACCAGTGCCGGATTAGCCCATAAGCAAATTAAGCAATTGCTTAGGGCATCACGTCTCGGGGGGTACCATAAGGCAGAAACAGCACCGAAACAGTATTTGCTCGCACGTGAAAGGCTGTTTATCAGCAAGATATTACAAGACCCAATCTTTACAAACCACTTGTCGTTGTTTTGAAAAAATACGAGGTGATTAGTGGATAGGAGGGCCTACAGGCGTGGATTGCTTAGGGCATCAAGTAGTCTTACTTAATCCGGCACTGTTAATAACCGACTTATGATTGCATCGTAGTTCTAGTGGTTGCAATCACAAGGTAGGTAATCGAAACCAAGACCACACATGCTCAGCAGGGCCCTAATTCATTAATTATTCCTTACTTCATAACCACGTCAATTTCTTAGCTACCCACAACATCTGCTAATAACGTATTTTCTATGACACAATGAACGAAACCGCTTGAAAAAACTCGAAGCTGACATGGTTTGAACTCCCAAATACCTTAAAAATCCGACCTGTATAGAGCTGTACAACGCTGCGTGAATTTTGAATATACCTATAATTATGCTAAAAATGTTGTAATAGAAAAATTTAATCTGTTATTAAAAAAAAACTGTTAATTTTTTTCCAGCGCTGGCTCTCGGTTACACCCACTACCGCTACGTGTCTACCCTCTTTGAGAATGACCGCAACTTCTCCTACCTGTCTGAGTTAGAGAGGGAGATGTCTCTTCGCACAGAGATGGGCTTTTATTACTCGTACTTTAAGACTGTGGTGGAAGAGAGGCCATTTGTAGCCGGGATCTCCAAGTTGATGTACGATAAACTGGTGGAGTATCCGAAGGATGTGAACGCGTTTAATCGGTTTAATATTCATCCAGAGGTGAGTTTTGAATTTACTTAAGATATACTCGGCATATATGTCTGTGTGGTGCCGGACTTAAAGAATAGCACCACCCCATACTTCCCGTGGGTGACTAAGGGTCGTACCGGAGAATGGGCAGCAGCGTTCTCTGTGCATTCCACCACCATACCATACTGCGATCGCCAACCCGCCTGCCAAGCGTGGCGATTATGGCAAACCCCCCCCCTTTTGGGGGAGCCTATGTCCAGCAGTCGACGTCTTTCGGCTGAAATGATGATGATACTCGGCAAAAACTGCCCTCATGGGAAAACTACTTTTAACCCTTTACATAGTCACCCTACAATCTAAGTAGTTGTACGATGCGTCTAAACGTGGCCCGACGAAGAACGTATCGCAATGACAATCCGGCTAATCGTTGAGCCGCCGCATTTCAAAACGGCCCTGTTTTTGATAACGGCTAGCCGTAATGTAATATGGCGGATCATACAGTCCGAATGCGACATGTACACCGTGTTCCGGACGATATACATAAACTTCGACCAGATGTTCAGACCAGGGAAATAAGCATTTTTCAATATGGACACATTAATTCATTCTTATTTTTTGTTAATTTTCATACAAACTAAATACCTTGACGTAAATCACCCGATATACATGCCTCTTTATCCGAATTGGCAACGACGTATTTTCATTCATAAGATTTGGCGGGCTGAAACTTGTCAAAACTAAGTTAAGACCCTTTCTTACTACATAGCTCAATTTAATTTCACTAAATGAAATTACAAATATCTTTGTATGTAACGAATCTTTTTTAAGTACTACTTCCTGTGTTACATACAAAGTTCACTCATCATCCATTGAAAAGGGAGGATCCTCCTCATCCTCCGACCAGACAGGTGTTGTGTCTGGTGAGCTACTGGCCGACCATTGATGTCGGGATGTTGTATATATGCTAGTTGCGCGGTAAACTTCGCTTGCGAGATGCAGGATTTTGCGTGACGTCAGTGTGATGCGTAGTTCGCAGGTGGCGTTGTAGACGTGTGAACATACACATCAAAATCTGTTCAGTATTTTAGCAGGTAAAACCAAAAAAACATTCGTTTTGAAAACCTGTTACAGGTGATGATCGGAGCGCTGTACCGCTACTTCGAGCCCTATTTAAACACGACTACTCACCGCAAATGCCACATGGTGGACAGGGGCGAAGGCCTAGCGCCTGTTGAAAGCTGTGTAGGGCTTGGGCAGCCTATATTCTTCTATTTGGAGGCCGTGTGGTGGCTAGCGGGGTTGACTGTGGCAGCCCTGTTCCTGCATGCTGCTGCGCTAAGGTAAATAAATAATAATAATAATAAAATTTATTAAAAAATATAAAGACTAACGTTAGATACAGTTTTTTTTTATTTATAGCAGTTTTTTTTTACGATATTTCAACGTTTTTTTATTATTTTTTTTTAGCCACAGTATTCTAGGAGGCTTACTGGCCGTAGCTCAGTACTTCGCAAACCATTGTGAATGTACTCGAGTACAGTGGGCCCCCAACGAACGCGAGAATTTCGCGGCCCCCCTCTTGTTGCTGCAGACGTGGCTTGTCTCTATGCAGTTGAGGGACAAGACACGAAGGACTACTTTTCAATTACAGGTAGGTACGGTTAATGTGGTGGAATTACTCGAGAATGACAATATTTTGGTTTGAAGAAATTGTAGAAAATTATATTACGAACTAGCAGCGCCCCACGGTTTCACCCGCATAAGTGTCGATCCCATAGGAATACAGGGATAAATAGAATCCTGTGTGTTATTTTGATGTACAAGCTATATTACTATAAAGTTTCATCAAAATCCGTTCAGTAGTTTTTGCGTGAAAGAGTAACAAACATCCATCCATATTTATAATATTAGTGTGACTAGCTGCGCCCCGCGGTTTCACCCACATAAGTGTCGATCCCGTGGAAATATCGGGATAAAAAGTAGCCTATATGTTAATCCAGGGTGTCAGGTACCTCCATACAAAATTTTATCAAAATTGGTCCAGCCGTTTGGGCGTAAAGAAGCAACAAACATATAAACACACAGTCACAAACTTTCGCCTTTATAGCATTAGTGTGATAATTTATATAAATAATACATTTTCTCTTGTTTCAGGTGTCAATATTCATATTGAATTGCTTATGCCTCCTATTCTGGCAATTCAGTCAATTCATATTCCTTACACAAACGGCCATTTTCTTCGTCATGGAACAATTCAGAATTATCGACATCAAAGCTCTTTGTATTTTCTTACATTCACATTTCTGCGGACTTCACATGGCAGTACTATTATTGCAAGGCAATGACATGCTAAAATCGTCCTTATACGCGTCCTTCTTCGTCATAGTGTCCGCGTACTGTTTGTTCTTCAGCTCTTTACGCGTTAAGGTTCATAATCGCGTGGATCTGTGCGTGGAGTTATGGCTGATTTTCCTAAGGACTGCTATAGTAGTTTTAGCAGCGTTTTATTTGAAAAAGTTGATTAGTAACTTTCTAGAAGTTGAAGAAGATAGTCATGTTTGGGATATTTTGTATTCGAAATTCACGAATTTCAAAACTTTTCATACTTTAATATATACTTGCGCTGTGGTCTTCGACTTTTTGCCCTGGAGTGCAGTCAATAAACTATTTAAATCATTTTTAATTCCTTTCGCTGTTCTAAGCATACTAAACGTATGCAACCGCTGGATTACCGACGCGGTAGACGACTGTAGAAAAGAGATAGACGATCGCACGCGAACGATAGAAAAGGACGGCAACACTTCTGACGAGTCCGACTCTGGCGTGGAGAATTCTGACAGCAAACTTCGTCAGCGGAAGCCAGTTACGGATTTGGACGTTATAGACAAAGAGATAAAGTCTAAATTTGAATGCGAGGATAATGAAGATGGGGATGTGTTTTTGATGTTTTTGCGCCGTATAAAAGCGGAGCCTGCTATATTTTATAATATTTCTCAAATGGCTGTGTTTGGTGTCATGGCGGCGTTAATTATGAGACTCAAATTTTTATTTACGACGCAGTTGTGCGTTGTCTCGTCGCTAATGATGAATACCAGTTACTATGCGTAAGTATATTGTATTCTTTATCTAAATATATAAAACTAGCTGTTCCCCGCGGTGTCACACGCTGCGCGGCTCCTAAGTGTCTTAGCGTGATGTTATATAGCCTATAGCCTTCCTCGATAAATGGACTACCCAACACTAAAAGAATCATTCAAATCGGACCAGTAGTTCCAGAGATTAGCGCGTTCAAACAAACAAACAAACAAACAAACTCTGCAGCTTTATAAATTCAAAGTCCTGACTGACTGACTGATATTTATCAACGCACAGCCTAAACCACTGGTCCTAGAGACATGAAATTTGGAGGTTGTGTTCTTTGTGAAGAGTAGGTATCCACTAAGAAAGGGTTTTTCGAAATTCCACCCCTAAGAGGGTGAAATTCCACGCGAACGAAGTCGCGGGCATAAGCTATAATATTTTATACTAGACAAAAAAAAAATTGACACTAAGAATTACATGTTACAAACCAGTCATCATAAAATAAACACGAATGTGTTGCCACAAAACTGATCCTAACCCCCAAACTAGGCCTGGACCTGTATTTTGGGGGTCAGCGTTCAGCCATGGGGTCTATTTCCAGTCTAAAAGCATTTATAGGAGTGTCACTCTAAAATTTACTAACATATCTACCCCATATGGAGGGGCCCGTGGCTAAATAATAACAGCCGCACAGGTCGATCAATCAGGTTAACCTACGCTCGCCGCGGTTGGTCTGTGGATGGGTGACCATCTATACATACCGTGACCGGGCCAACGGGACCAACGGCCTGGCTGTCATTCGTGGACAGTCGTTACGGGTAGTCAGAAGCCCGAAAGTCTGACAACCAGTCTTACCAAGGGGTATCGTATTTCCCAGTAACTGGGTTGTGGAGGTCAGATAGGCAGTCGCTCTATGTAAAATACTGGTATTAGGCAGTCGCTCTATGTAAAATACTGGTATCCAGCCGGATCCGGTTAGACTGGAAGCCGACCCCAACATAGTTGGGGGAAAAGGCTAGGCAGATGATGAACTACCCCATATGTTTCCAGATTGCCGCGGTCGTACAAGCGATATCTACCAGTCTTCTGGGTCGTGTGTATGTGTCCGTTGGTCCACGACCTGTTCCAGAGCATGTCACATGAAATGTCACATATTGGTGAGTAGCATTAATAATAATAATATATTTATTCAAAAATTAGTACAGTTTTGCTGAAATGTTAATTATATTCCTAAGACTTACGTGCCTGAACTAGGTAATCCTGTTTTTCAGGCGAGAGGATCTAAAATAGTCTTTTAAAATTAATAAATAATCAAAAGTTAACAATAGACGTATAATTATATGTTGAGTAGCTTACGAGTGTCTTAGTTTCCAAATTTGATAAATATTTAACGTAGGTGAAGTTTGTATAATGGATAGTATTTAAACGAGTGACTGTAAATTAAAGTTTTAAGTGACAAACATAATTAATTTACGATATAATATTACTAAGTGGGCGACTGACTGCGAGTGACGAGAAATCAACAGAACAGCAACTTACAAACATTAATTTGAGTTACTTAAAATACAAAATGAAGAGCCCCTATTTCTGTGTAAAGGGTTTAAAGTAACCTAACACAACCGAACCTCGGGGTGCCCTTCGCTCGCTCTTGCATCCTATGTCGTGTGTGTTAAAATTATATTAAACGAAATTAGGTCTTATGATCGTTAGATCTTTTGTTTCTATATCAAACGTGACACACCCCTGTATTTCTAGTCGCTCACTTAGTAATTTAGTCGCACGGCTAGAATTTTAATATCTGAAATGGATTAATTACAACCCACTTTTTGTAAGCTCGTTCTGGATTTTAATATTAATTAATATTCGTCGTTAGTTTAGTTAATTTTTCGCTTACTCAAATTCATACCGCTCAAGTTATTAAAACAGTATCTCATCATCAGTCGCTAAGCTTTTTTTTATTCGATCGTTTTATAATTCCCCATATTTACTTTAACATAGTTAGTAAATTCTCTGTTTCTTCGTAAGACATACTTTGGAGATCATTCTTGAGGATTTTCTTACAAATTACTGCATTACATAACGTATATACATAATCAGCTGATAATGTTCCCACTGCTGGGACACAGGCCTCTTCTCGGCGAGAGGGAGTGATCTGTAATCCACCACGCGGGCCCAGTGCGGGTTGGTAGATGTCACATGTCTTCGGTTTTTTGAAGTGAAAGCTCCTTTAGGGGCGTTGGCCATTAGTAGTAGTAGTGCCATTTTTTTTTTTGGTGCTAGGTCATGCCGGTTTCCTCACGATGTTTTCCTTCACCGTTTTGAGAGCAGTGTTGATGAAATAATTTACACAAAGTAGAGCGCATGTCTGGGCCCGCTTGGTGGCTTACAGCCCACTCTCTCTCGAGGAGAGAAGGCCTGTGTCCCAACAGTGGGCACATTATAGACATTATGCTAATAGTCCTGCAGACCGTATTTCGGAAGATATTATTGTGTAGATGTGTGTGAGAGACACAAGTGCACTCTCTTGTAGCGGTATCTACAACGCCACATGAGAACAACGCGTCATACTGACGTCACGCAAAATCCTGCATCTCGCAAGCAGAGTTTACCGCGCAACTAGCATAGATACAACGGCCCGACATGAATTATCGGGCAGTTGCCCGCCAGAGACTACACCTGTCTGGTTGGAGGATTCTCCCTTTTCTATAGAGTATGAGTGAACTTTACACTCTGTTCCTCATACCTCTATACTCTCTTCCGTCACTCTCATAGTCCTCAGGGACGACAATCCGACACTTGCTCTCGCTCTATCAGGCGCAGGACACACAGACACGTGCGCACGAGCCACGGGGGTATCACACCGCGAACTTCCAAACTCCGGGCTGTTACTAAGAAATTCGTAATGGAAAAACACAATAACATTATGCCCGACCCGGGAATCGAACCCAGGACCCCACACTCGGCAGTCGCGCTCGCGACCACGAGTCCAACGGGGCTGCTAATAAATACATAAACACGCTTTTTACCCATAAGAGTAGGTAGAAACTAAATACCTAAAACCTTTATTTATCCAGGCGAATTCAGTGACATCAACCAGGAACAGCTACTGGAATGGATTCGAACCGACACACCGGTGGGGGCAGCATTTGCTGGCTCTATGCCGGTCCTAGCCACCATCATGCTGGTCACCCGACGCCCTATAGTGTCACACCCACATTACGAACACTTGGAGGCACGGTATGTACCTTAGCACTTACTAACGAGTAGAAAGGGGGTATTACCTAGTGACATGCTCAAAATTTTCTTTATAACACGTTGAATTAGATGGCTTAATTTTTCGCACCTTTTTGGCGCAGCCGTGAGGCACACACTATAGTTGTTGTAACATAGTTTTTTTATTTTTTATCTTGTTAATTTTGTATTTTGTGTTTCACGAACTGCAGGGCTAGCATGGCCGGAGACATTTTATCCACGGGGAGAGGACAAAATACTATTCCCCTCTGTCAATTTTGTCCACCCTCCGAGCATGACGACATGGGTGGATAAACTATCACGGTGGACAAACCAGGGGAAACGCTTGTCCCCGAAATTATTGCCATTATAAGAAAACTTTTATTCAATTACAAAATAGTCGAGAATATCGTTGTAAACGAAAGTACTTTATTTGTTTTATTGTTTAAATTGTATAAATTATTGTTATTAATTATTATTTTATTCTATAAATTTATTTTATTCAAATTGAACGCCGGTGTATTTTTCGCTCGATTTTCTCCCTTTCCGACGACAACACTAAGCTCCAGTAAGTACGAGACATTTTTATATTACAATTAATTATATTTTCTCCAAGAGATATACTTAAACCCACCATCTAAAGACGAGGACAAGTTTCTCCCTTTGTTATGTCAAAATATGTGTAATTTTTCTCTTCCACTAGTCGCCATGCTCTATGCGGGGGGTGAGTATCCACGTCTAATGTCAAAAAGTGATATAATTCTCTTTCCCCCTGTTGCCGTGCTTTGGCAGGTGGATAAAATAATTTTATCCCTTGTCAGTGGAAATAACCGGTGGACAAAAGTTTTATCCCCAGCCCATGCTAGCCCTGCTGTGTCCAAATAAACTTTTTTCTTTCTTTCTTTCTTTCTTTCACCTTTTAAATTTCATAAACGTTACTTAACATGTACAGTCGCCAGCACATCAAGCTACCCGAAACTGTCAAATTTTCCCAATCAACTTTGAACCTTATGCTTTAGCCATAAAGTTGAAAATCTATTAAAGAAATTTGATTTGAAAAAAAAAATATTGGAATCGATTCAGTTACTTATTACCCGACTGCGGCGAAGCCCAAAAGGAGGGTTATGTGTTTGACCTGTATGTATGTATGTATGTATGTCCGATTCTTTGTTCCCTCGTAACTTCTAAACGAATGAACGGATTTGAATAAATTTTACGTCTTTAGATTTGTCTTGGTAGCGCGAGTGTCACTGGCTACATTAAAATCAAAAACAAAGTAAAATGGCGGATTTAGGGTGCCATATTGTGGAGTTCGAAATTTTTTTTCTTCTAATACCATCGAGTGAAATATCAAAATTAAGGGTTTTAAAA
This sequence comes from Oligia latruncula, assembly GCA_948474745.1. Taxonomy (NCBI): domain Eukaryota; kingdom Metazoa; phylum Arthropoda; class Insecta; order Lepidoptera; family Noctuidae; genus Oligia; species Oligia latruncula. The sequence goes on along the minus strand of OX419713.1, from coordinate 5,849,043 downwards.
GGTGATTACAAAAATATATAAAACTTATATGGTTAAAAGTAATTCGAAGTGACAAATCGTAAAAAACACGTTAAATAAAATAATTATTTCTTGTTCCCTGTTGAGTGACTTTACGGGTCAGCTATTAATTAATACATAAGTAAATCGTCTGCGAAATCTTTCAAATTTGTAAACTAAAAAGCTGGAAATAAAAATCAAGTAATTAAAAAAACTAAAAAACCCGACTGCGGTAAAAAAAAATAGTTAAAAAAAACTGAAAAGCTAAAAACAAGGCCATTTTAAATTAAATAAAAGTTGGAAGCAGGCGGGACACATTTGAGTTTGAAAATATAATAAAAAAATGGTATGGGTCCCGCCTGCTTCCAACTTTTATTTAATTTAAAATGGCCTTGTTTTTAGCTTTTCAGTTTTTTTTAACTATTTTTTTTTACCGCAGTCGGGTTTTTTAGTTTTTTTAATTACTTGTTTTTTATTTTGAACAAACTATATTCAGGTTTCGCATATACTAAATATAACGTTGTATATGATATGTCCGACGACCTTGTGAAGGCCGCAGGAACCCGTTGGATGCGAGAAGCACAGAACCGGTCGAAGTGGAGGTGCTTGGGGGAGGCCTATGTCCAGCAGTGGACGTCTTTCGGCGGAAATGATGATGATGATCTTTCCTTACAGAGAGCGAGCATACGCCGTCCACAAGATGTACGGGCGGTTTCCTCCTCACGAGCTGTACCAGGAGTTGACGAAGCTAAAGGCAACCTACCTCGTGGTTGAGACTATGTACTGCTATGGGAGGAGCAGGTAAGTCAAAACCAACGTGTCAAGGAATCTATATATATAAAAGAAAGTCGTGTTAGTTACACCACTTATAACTCGAGAACGGCTGAACCGATTTGGCTGAAATTTGGTGGGGAGGTAGCTTAGAGCCAGGAGACGGACATAGGATACTTTTTTTATTTTTTTTTTTATTTTTTTTTTATAGTAGGAGTAGGGTAGGAGTAGGGTAGGAGTAGGGTAGAAGTAGGGTAGGAGTAGTGTAGGAGTAGTGTAGGAGTAGGGTAGGAGTAGTGTAGGAGTAGGGTAGGAGTAGTGTAGGAGTAGGGTAGGAGTAGGGTAGGGTAGGGTAGAAGTAGGGTAGGAGTAGTGTAGGAGTAGTGTAGGAGTAGGGTAGGAGTAGTGTAGGAGTAGGGTAGGAGTAGTGTAGGAGTAGGGTAGGAGTAGGGTAGGAGTAGGGTAGAAGTAGGGTAGGAGTAGTGTAGGAGTAGGGTAGGAGTAGTGTGGGAGTAGGGTAGGAGTAGGGTAGGAGTAGGGTAGAAGTAGGGTAGGAGTAGTGTAGGAGTAGGGTAGGAGTAGTGTGGGAGTAGGGTAGGAGTAGTGTAGGAGCAAAACAACGTTTGCCGGGTCAGCTAGTATAGAATATAAAAAGAAAAAAAATATCGGGATAAAAAGTAGCCTATATGTTAATCCAGGGTGTCAGCTACCATACCATAATCAGCCTATAATGTTCCCACTGCTGGGACACAGGCCTCCTCTCAGTGAGAGGGAGTGGGCCGTAATCCACCACGCGGGCCCAGTGCGGGTTGGCAGATGTCACATGTCTTCGAATTTTTGGTTCTAGGACATACCGGTTTCCTCACGATGTTTTCCTTCACCGTTTTGAGAGCAGTGGTGATAAAATAATTTACACAAAGTAAAACGCCTGTCTGGGTTCGAACCTACGACCTACAACTCGTAAGTCGCGGCCGTTACCACTTGGCCACCCTGCACTCAGGGTGTCAGCTACCTACATACCAAATTTTATCAAAATTGGTCCAGTTGTTTGTGCGTGAAGAAGTAACAAACATATAAACACACACACACACAAACTATCGCCTTTATAATATTAGTGTGATAGTAGGACTAGCAGCGCCCCGCGGTTTTATCCGCATGAATGTCGATCCCGTGGGAATATCGGGATAAAAAGTGCGTGTTTTTAGGGTTCCGTACCCAAAGGGTAAAACGGGACCCTGTTACTAAGACTCCGCTGTCCGTCTGTCACCAGGCTGTATCTCGTGAACCGAGAATAGTTGGACAGTTTAAATTTTCACAGATGATGTATTTCTGTTGCCGCTATAACAACCAATACTAAAAACGAAATAAAATAAATATTTAAGGGGGGGCCCCCATACAACAAACGAGTTTTTTTCGGTGTTTTTGCCTTGTGGTACGAAACCTTTCGTGTGCGAATCCGACTCGCACTTGGCCAGTTTTTTCAAATTCAAATTCAAAAACTTTAATTCGAGCTCTTCGCTCATATAGGGTTAGTAACAATGTTCTTATAACTAAGTGTTAGTAGACAACACGATACGATGGCACATGTAACTGACAGCAGTGACTTATATACGGACAGTCCACTCTGTCAGCAATCATTTTCAGAACCCTGTTGGGGCTGGCCATGACTCGAGCCACCATCGATGCTGCGCGTTTGCGCATTATTGTGTAAAAACAGTCTACACGCGCCGCCGCAAACATCCCTGACGCACTGCAACGCCATGGCAACCCCATCAGTTTTCTGAGCGCATTATTAAATTGGACCCGAAGGGCTCCATACGATGCCCGCGAATATCCCTCCCACAAGCTACACGTGTAGAAGGTGCAACAGAATGCTCTAAAGAGCGTCACCTTTACGTCTGCTGTACAACGTGCAAACCTGCGGGCTATCATATTCGCACGCACGGAAAGAGCCCTCCGTTCCCTTTCAATGTCAGCATTGTCCCTAAGGTCAGCGGTGACCAAGTGACCTAGGTATTTAAATTGTTCCACTCGCTCAAGAGGAACACCGTTTAGCCGTATGGGAGGCACATCAAGATGGTACTTGGTCCCCGCCTCAAAAACAATGTACTGACTTTTCTTAACGTTATACAATAACCCATGTTCAGTTGCGTAACGTTCACATATGGCCAATAGTGTCCTGATACCTCCGAGTGACGCGCTCAGCAGCACCATGTCGTCCGCGTAACTTAAATTATTGACACAGACACTGTCAATATAACAACCGACATGATGGCTGCTAAGCGCCTCAATCAGAGCATTCATATCAATTTTTAATCACACTAATATTATAAAGGCGAAAGTTTGTGAGTGTGTGTGCGTGTGTGTTTATATGTTTGTTACTTCTTCACGCTCAAACGGCTGGACCAATTTTGATAAAATTTTGTATGGAGGTAGCTGACACTCTGGATTAACATATAAGCTACTTTTTTATCTCGATATTGCCACGGGATTGACATTTACACGGGTGAAACCGCGGGATAAAAAGTTCGTGTTTTTGACGTGACAACGTCTTAAATTAGGTTGCGGCTGGGAGTCACTTATGAAAAAGTGTAACGCTCGGTAACGTTACGATGAGTCACCGAACGAGAGAGAGGCCCGCCGAATGCCTTGCGTCTCTCTCCCACTCAACTATCATTCAATTCCTTGTTCCTATTGTGCAATTTAATTATATTCATATCAATAAATATTCTACCGAGAAAAAGACGTTGTCACGTAAAATCTTCGCCCGTAAAACCGACTTTACAGGCAACCATTTTTTTTTTTAAATATAAAATAATAATTTTGTTCGTCATCGTTTCAGCACTGGTTGTTCATTCAAAGACATCTGGGACGTCGAAGCCCCGTGGCTCAGCAACCGACCTTCGATGTGCCACACTCTGCTGACCCAACCGGTGGAACATTTCTACCCAGTATTCAGGAACGACCACTATGCCGTATTCAATGTTCACGACTACAGTGTCCGGTGAGTCTGTGTAATCAGCATTCGCGATTTATTTACCAATCATTACGGCACGGTTGGCGCAGCGGTTAAGCGATTGACTGCTGCGCTGCGTGTCGCGGGTTCGATTCCCGCACGGAACAAATATTTGTATGACCTATAAGTAGTTGTTCCGGGTCTGGCTGTTTGTGTACGTGAATTTAAATGTTTGTAAACGCACCCACGATACAGGAGAAATTCCTAGTGTGGGGCAACGTTCAAAAAAAAAAAAAAAAAATTATCATCACCATCATCATTTCGGCCTGACATAGTTGGGAAAAGACAGGCAGATGAATTATACTATATTCATCTTTTCTCTTTATCTTTCAGATACATGCCCCGCAGCTTCGACACTTGACATCAACTCAAACCGCACACACACACAAATGAGACTGACAAACTGAGTATATGAAGCTGGTTGTCCACTATGTTCGTGCATCTACTCTGTTCCTGGTCATGGTGGCCGTTTTTAGACAAAGTATATGCACGGTGCATTAACCATGCACGAACGTAGTGGATTGCCAGCTTAACAAAGTATATGAAGCTGTTTATCTACTCTGTTTGTGGTCATGGTGGCCGTTTTTAGACAAGGTATATGCACGGTGTATTAACCATGCATGAACGTAGTGGATACCCAGCTTAACAATGTATATGAAACTGTTTATCTACTCTGTTCGTGGTCATGGTGGCCGTTTTTAGACAAGGTATATGCACGGTGTATTAACCATGCATGAACGTAGTGGATACCCAGCTTAACAATGTATATGAAACTGTTTATCTACTCTGTTCGTGGTCATGGTGGCCGTTTTTAGACAAGGTATATGCACGGTGTATTAACCATGCATGAACGTAGTGGATACCCAGCTTAACAATGTATATGAAGCTGTTTATCTACTCTGTTCCTGGTCATGGTAGCCGTTTTTAGACAAGGTATATGCACAGTGCATTAACCATGCATAAACGTAGTGGATACCCAGCTTAACAATGTATATGAAGCTGTTTATCTACTCTGTTCCTGGTCATGGTGGCCTTTTAAGACAAGGTATATGCACGGTGTATTAACCATGCATGAACGTAGTGGATTGCCAGCTTTACTAAGGTGAACGAACCTGTTGTCGGCCGACTAAATAATAGATATAAAATATTGGAGAATACTTCAATGCCAGGCCGCAAAACTTATGCCAGAATTTTTATATGTTCAGGTACTTATATTTAATGCCTGTAAAAAGTGAAAATTATAATATTGATACCTACTTGGTTTCGGCTCCTTCGATCAATAATAGTAGAAAAATAAGATCGCAATTAATTTTTGGTCTTTTTCAACCTTATTGCTTAGAAGTTACGTTTTATTTTTCCGTAAATATTTTTGTTTTGTTATAAAAATACCTACGTTTACTTTTCAATCGATAATAAACTTCATGTTTGGGAGTTTTCGGTTTGAATTAATTTAAGTATTTCTAAAGATTACAAATTACTTGTACAGAACTTAATACAACTTTAAACTGGCCAAGTGCGAGTCGGACTCACACACGTAGGGTTCCGTGTCACAAGGCAAAAACGCCGAAAAAAACACGTTTGTTGTATGCCGGGGCCCGGGCCCCTTAAATATTTTTTTTATTCTGTTTTTAGTATTTGTTGTTAAAGCGGCAACAGAAATACATCATCTGTGAAAATTTCAACTGTCTAACCATCACGGTTCATGAGATACAGCCTGGTGACAGACGGACAGTCTTAGTAATAAGGTCCCGTTTTTACCCTTTGGGTACGGAACCCTAATTACTTGATTTATTACATTTTTGTTGTCCAGGAGTAGTAAAGAGCTTGTAATGTTAACATTACGATTATATGAAGGTAATTGTTAAAAGTTTTGTATTGTTTACCGCCGTACAATACGACCGACGCGACGTAACTTGGCGGGCCCGAGTATAGCCTTTGCGAACTTTCGCGCATGTTCTCTCACTCACACTCGCCTCATGGCCCATTTGGTTCCTAAAAAATCTTACTGCGCAGCCTTCTGCGCGAAGTTCGGACCCGTCAAGTTACGTCGGTCGTATTGTACGGCGCGTTGTCGCGGTGGACGTGCAGTGACAGTTGACAGTTTTTTTAATCTAAAGACTCGTTCACTCTATTTAAATTTAGCAAATGAAATTATATTGGTTAAATTAGTTATTTTATTTTATGACCCTATAAGATGTGGCATATTAGTAGTTTTTAAAGAACTAAGGTGGCCCGCGAAATTCAAATTTTCTTATGTTTTTTTGCAATTTGCTGGTCAGTATTAAGTTGTACGTTGATTAAAATATGATTCGCGGTCGTAACAAATATGTATTTACAGAATTCTAATCATTACAATCACTAAAACAACTTGTTAAGTTAGTATAATCCCCAAATGTCAAGATTTCATGAAATAGTCATTCTTGGGGATTACTTGGTCTTAGAGAGTTGTGTTGATGACTTGTTGTCCTTTGTTGCAGTTTAAAAAAAAAGTTTGCATTTATAAACTTATGTTAGGCTCCTCCTGTGCTCTCGGGCCGGGGGCCCCCTCTGGCTGGGGGCCCGTGGCATTTTGCCCCAACGCCACCCTAAGCTATAGTTACGCCACTGCACGTACAGTATCTATCCGGCCATTAATATGACACCGTAGTACGTAAGAAAAATCAAGTAATAAACGCCCGTAATTTCGGGCGAATCTACGTACTCTGTGCATAGGGAGTAGACACCCGGTTAGACTGGAAGCCGACCCAAACTTACTGAAAAAACCCTTCTTCGCAGTCAGGTAAATAAGTTTGAAAAGTAATTTTAGTGACATGACAACTTTCCTCTAAAAATGGTTGTGCAAGAAACACAATGTACTTTTTATATTTATTTAATTTTTAAAATGGATTTTATTAAAATACTAAGTTTAAACTAATACTACCAAGAGTTGAAGTTGTTGTGTGTATTGTTGCGCATACGCAACAATATTTTTCTTTATGGGATCCTAATTCCTTTTTTGATCCCTATTTTTTTACTTTGTGGGATCCTAATTTACAATTTGGGAGCCTTGAACAATAAACTAGGTGGTCCCTAAACTATGTACCCAAAGCAAGTTTTGTCCCTATTTGTTGGGCTTGGGACTTTGAACATAATTGATTAATTAAATATCTACAAACTTGTGCGGACTATACTTTGGAGTGCAACACACGTTCGGGTTGGCATGATTCGGCACAGCCGGGTGGCAATATGGAATATATTTTGTAGATATATGATCGGGAAAAAGCCGCTCGGCTTACCTCGAATTATGCCGAGCCGATCCGAATCTGATTAAGCGAAAGGTAGATGCCAAATGATGTTTTCCGATCGGTGCGACTCCAATATACAGGGTTATTGGTAAAACATTAACAACCTCTTAAGAGGAACAATAAATCTCGAAAAAAAGTCAGCTGTTCCCTACATTTATGTTCGTACAACTCGTCATAACGTAGGGAACAGCTGATTTTTTTTTCGCGATTTCAGCTTTGGTCGCATAGTAAAAGTTATTCATAATATAATATAATAATATATAATATAATATTCCACAACTATCACACAACGCCGTCTAGTCTCAAGCTAAGCAGAGCTTGTGTTTAATGATGAGTACATTGACCTATTATGAGGTTGTTAATGTTTTACCAATAACCCTGATGTAGTAATTGCTACGGCTCGATTTATTGTTCAACAAATACTGCGGAACCGAATGTGGCGACCCGAACGTGTGCACAGCTCGAATCAAATTTTATGGCGGCTCTGAAGTGCGCTACTGGCTGCGCAGTACCTCACCGCTCACCTCCGCTAACAGGTGAATTGGTTACTGCGCAGTACCTCACCGCTCACCTCCTCTGACAAGTGAATTGGTTACTGCGCAGTACCTCACCCCCGCTGACAGGTGAATTGGTTACTGCGCAGTACCTCACCCCTCACCCCCGCTGACAGGTGAATTGGTTACTGCGCAGCGACTCGCCTCATGTTCCGAACCGCCATAAAGTTTAAATCGAGCTGAAGCACCCCTTTTTTGGTTACAGTTATAACCTTTTTTTGTGTAGATCGCTAGCTACAGTATTATTATTAAGTAATGTGATTACTACGTACTGTAAATACCTAGAAAAAAGTGTAAAGTTTATTTTGAATAATAAATTTTATTCTGTTATATATTTGTTTGTTTTATTTCTTTCGCTGTCGCTTCAGTATTAGCTTTATTTTTTACCAGATTCTGGCCGCGACTTCTTCCACGTGATATTTCTTGTTCCCTCGACCCACCCCGTCGCATTGCATCACCTGTCCGGGGCTATCACTTCGTTTTCAGTGTTCTTTTCGACTTTTCTTCTTTTGCTCGGCTCCTTAGAGACATAGCGTACTGTTAAATAGCCTAGCCTATAGCCTTCCTCAAGAATTGGGCTATCAAATGCAAAAAGACTTTTGGTAAGAATTACAGTAGTGAGTAGTAGGTATAATGAAAAAAATAGTTTTGATAAAAATAACTTTTTAATCTCAATAATACGACATTTAAACAAACATAATTGGAACATTCAGTTCATAATATACAAATACAGATCAACCATAATGGAATTGAAGATTCCTATAGCACTCTGTGACCTAAACCCGCACTTGTGTCAAATATTTTTTGCATGCAAAAAGATTTGACTCAAGTGCAAGCCTTAGCAGTTAAGGGGGAAGCTCTAAGGTGGCCCGCGAAATTCAAATTTTCTTACGTTTTTTGCAATTTGCTGGTCAGTATTAAGTTGTACGTTGATTAAAATATGATTCGCGGTCGTAACAAATATGTATTTACAGAATTATAATCATTAATGTCATCAACACAACTCTCTAAGACCATGTAATCCCCAAATGTCAAGATTTCATGAAATAGTCATTCTTGGGGATTACATGGTCTTAGAGAGTTGTGTTGATGACTTTAATGATTATAATTCTGTAAATACGTATTTGTTACGACCGCGAATCATATTTTAATCAACGTACAACTTAATACTGACCAGCAAATTGCAAAAAACCTAAAAAAAATTGAATTTCGCGGGCTACCCTGGCGCTTTCACCTTAAGTCAAAAATTTTTTGCATACAAAAATATTTGACTTACGTGCTTATAGCTTCCGAGTCTAGATTTTTCACTGAAAAGCATGACTTAGGTACGTGCGCGTTTAGGTCACACGTGCTATAAAATAGTATGACATAATTATGTAACCATTATTGCACAGCGCATACACGTACACGTAATTTAAATATACATATATTTTATTGAGCTCTAAAATCATTTTTAAATTATTTTAAATATCATGAAATTGTTATTGTGCACGACATAAAACATCTTTTCTCTTGGCTAACAATGATCTTGTTGTCTTAATTAAATACACGAAAGGCCACAATTTATTATATTTATAATAAATATTCATTTTTTTCCAAAGGGATGCGCTAGCTAGCGCATCCCTTAAGGTGAATGGGTTTCCCCCATAATATATTTAATTAATTAATAGTAACTTACAGCTAAATATAATCATTATGGAGTGATGTGACCTTGACTTCATGATCATCAGCTTTTAATCTAACATAATGCTATCTTAGATTTGTATCATCACATCTACTACAAGACATGGGGCACACTATGCGACAATCGGCGACTAGATGCAATGACACAAAGCTCCGCACACTTGGCGTCGAGTTGCAGAGTCGCAACGACAGGCACGCTTTCGCTACTTGTCGCTGTGACCAGACGCTCGTTGCACATGCTCACCTACTGAGGATAATCGCATGCGACAGGTCAGCGTCAGTCGTGCTGTGAGCGCAGAGCGCTGTTTGTATTGTCAATCTCAATATGGATACGTTCGATGTCCATGTTTTGAAATCGGACGTGGAAGCGCCTCGAATACTTAAAAAGAAAATAATCGCTCCCTACACGACGTCCGCGTCAGTCGTACTACTCGCAGATGCAAACGACAGCTCTGCGTGTCAAGTCGCAGATGCAAACGACAACTCAACGACAAAACACACAGTTTGCGCTGGCACTTATCTTACTTACCTACGTTTTCTATAGTGTATCATTAGACCCGTTTTGTAAATTCATAAAAGTATTGTAATTACAATGATTAAATGCGAAATATCTAGAGAGCATATAATTGCTAAAATAATAATCTTTCCATTTTTCCCAACCTAAGGCATCGTCCTAATAGAACGCGCATGCGCGATTAAGCGACGCGACCATCGTGTGTTCGCGCGATAGCAAAAACTGGGTGTCCTCATAGAACGCGAATACGTGATCATCGCGCGAATTTACGACGCGAACGACAGTGGAGTACCTAGTTTGGCACTGGCACGGTCGGTACCAACAACCATGACGTCAGAGACGCCAAATTTTTGCTGTCGGGAAATATTTGGATGATTTATTTTGCGGGTTTAGATGGAAATGGAAAAAATCGATGCGGCGACCACGTCGTGCGATTGTCAGTAAAGACACCTATTCGAGTTCAATATTTTAGATCGCGCGTTCGTACGAGTAAAATTCGCGCGAACCTACGATGATCGCGCATTGGCGTTCTATTAGGACGATGCCTCACTGCGATACATCGCAGGCTGCTTGGGAATTTACCTTGATGACTGGCATGCTCGTGCGTGTCTATTAGCATCCATTTGTTTTACACGGAGGTGACATCGAGGTAACGAACTAAACCGCGAGACAGTGAGGCATCTCCAACATGTAATTACCTTAATGTTACCCATAACAAAGGTCAAACAGGCGATCACGCGCGGGACAAGACCGCGCGTTGATTGTTTTAGTCACGCGACTATCCGCACCTGGTGAACACCACCAAACAAGTTAGTTGACACAATCGAAGCAAGCGACTTGGGTCCCGCATCCCACACGGGTTTCACCTCAGGTTGACCAGGTCTTGAGAATGAAGGGATAACTACCACGGTTCACACAATTCATACTTCTCTAGGCATTCAATCAACCATCCAATGGGCAACGCTTTCAAATGCTGCATATTATACATTGGCTGATACATATCCTTAAAAATAATATAATGAGAACAGTTCATCAACTTCCCATCTTTCTTCGCGTGGTACGGTACCAATTTCTCACTCTCCGGTATCGATTCTGGATTCGGAACCCTCCTTAGAACAATACCACCGGCATCAGTAATTAACTTCGTCAAAATGGCTTTTGTTAAGACAACAGTCTTTGAAATCTCAAATTTCGTATTGAAATTGTGCAAGTAGAAATGACAACCATCAAAAATTCCTGGTAATTGTTTATATTTGATGTACCTAGAATTTCTGGGGCCTTTATAGGATGTAGTTCCTACGCCCTTGACTTCGTAGGTTTCAAAACATTCTAATTTGTCTTCAGTTGATTTTGTAACCCATTCAGAAGATATAACCCAGATGTTACTGACAATTCCTTGAAGCACATCCAAACTGCTTGAACAAATTCCATCTTCAGAATCTACTACCAAATGTGTAACCTTTTTCGTGAATTTCACTTCTAAAGAAACATTACTGTGATGTTTTGCTAAGACTTTTAACTTATTATGTACTGTGCGATACTGAGAAATGCAGTAAACACGGATATCATCAAATTCTATCTCCGCATACAATGCAGCTAAGTGGGAGACATTAACACTCTGAGTTTGTAAAATATTGTCCGCAGCCACTCTTAACTTATTCTTCATGGCTATGGAAGCAAGTTGATACGGAGTCTCCCCTTTACAGTTTCTAGCATTCATATCTGCTCCATGTTTAATTAATTCCTCGGCTATTTCTGTGTGATTGTATCTGACAGCCTCGTGTAATGGTGTCTCATTGCCTTGTCCTGGTACGTCTATTAATGTGTTGTACTGTAAAAGTAGCGTAACAATGTCTAAGCGTCCGTTTTGCACGACTTCATGCAACGGTGTCCACCCAGCGTTATCTTTAGTGTTAGTGTTGGCACCGTGACTGAGCAGTTCTTTTATCCTATCAACTTTACCAAGACGACAGCATATATGGAGGGCCGTTTCACCTTTATTATTACGTTTTTCATTAGTTTTGTTGAATTTCGAACTCAAATTCGAATTGATAGTCTCGCTCAACTGTTGGCGGGAGTTCGTCTTGTCAGACAGCGGCTTCTTGAAGCTAGATTCAGCGGTAACACTCTTACTTGAAGCAGGGAGTGCGTCTTTCTTCTTGGCTTTCTTACTCGTTGTTACACTGGGTTCCTTTGGTCGAAATTTCTCGAATAACTTGCCTAATTCTGTAGCGGAGTCGATACAAACTTGTATTCTTTCGTCGACGTACGTAGAACAGTTGTCTAGAGGTAATTTACAGGACGGGCAGGCCGTCAATCCGGTGTGAACTGCACATACAATGTGGAAACATTTCATCAGTACTACGGGATCTTTACACATTTCACCGCACACGCCACATGTGTAATCCTTTTTCACTGTGTCCAGAGCTTTTATAAAGTCGTTTAAGTCAGCAGAACTCATATTTTTAGAGGAAAGTTTACTTTGTTTTGCGATTGATAAGTTTTAGTGCCGCGGGAAAATCGTCTTGCTGTTGACAACAATGACAACTTTGACAGTAATGACAATTCTTTGACTGCCAACAAATGACTGCGTTCATAAAATCTTTGAAATAGGAATTGTATTTTTTTTATAATTTTAAGATTAATTTCTATATTTAATTTACAACGTTTCGACTGACCGCCAAAGAGATGGTGCCTGCACGAAAGCGGCCCGTCACTTCGCCGTCTTTTACAATACTTAGATATGTCTTTTACATCCAGGCTTTATTTAATTGGTTTGATTTTTTTGCGTTTATAATTCCCTGTGCGAGTAGAAAAGAGTTTCTATCTGAAGCTCGTCGTTTCCTCAATTCTCATCCTACATTAATTAAGTTGGGTAATTCTCGTTAAATCACAGAATATACAAATACTAGGAGTATTTGTATATTCTGTGATTTAACGAGAATTATACCACGCCTTAGTATTCCTGGGACACAGCCCTCCTCTTTTCGAGATGGTGTCTGTGGGCTTTAATCTACCACGCGGGCCCAATGCGGGGTGGTAGGGATGTCGCATGTCTCGGATTTTTTTGTTCTAAGACATGCTGGTTCCTTGTACATTTAGTATTTTATCTATGCTGGTTCCTCACTGTTTTCCTTTACCGTTCTAAGAGCAGTGATGATGAAATTATTTGCACCAAGTAAAGCGCCTGCCTGGATTCGAACCTACGACCTACAACTGGGCCATCACGGCTCTCTCACTATAAATGTGCGCTCTCCAAACTGCTCTGTCCTGCGACAGGTGTATGGCTTTGTGCAACGTCGTTACGACGGCGACGGCCTCCTAATTTCATTAGGATATATTATTACGCAGATAACTCGACGGCCTGCTGATCGCAATAAACACTGTATTGACTGTAGCTATGTATGCAACTTATGGGAAATAATAAAACCACAAAGAAAAATATAAAAACTGTTCATTTATTTATCACAAAGCGCTTAGATAACTTAAAAACATTAAACTATTTAATTAAAAATACGACTAGAGTAACCAGCAACATGATTAAAGATGGCGTCGTTTTGGCGCCAAAATCACAAGTGAAGTCTGTCATATTTGAAACGGAAAGTTCGAGGTTATATGGAATTTTATCGTAAGGGTGAGTCTTTAAAACAGCACTTGTGGCTAAACTTTTAGTATTACTATGGAAAATAACTTCCATTTCATGGTTGAAAGGGCCATACATTGAGAACATGGCATTGTGGAAAGGCGGGTGTTTGCCAAACAATTGATCCAACTTGGTGAAGACGTTTACAATCTCGTGTTTACGAATGGTTGTGACGTTGTTGGCCGCAAATATATGGCCCAAGTTGGACCAACTAACGAAACAATATTTCTTATTTCCTTCGGGGCAGAGAGGGACGATTTTCTTGATGTCTTCTGACGATGATTCTTTGCTCGCTGAAAAGAAAAAGAAAATAAGTATTAATAAAATTATTGTAAGTAGAGAAAAGAGCGCATGGATCAACTTTACAAGAGGACTGGGTCATAGCTGTACGGTGCAAATAGGGTGGCGGGCCTATGCCCCTTTGTTATTGAGTTTTTCCTTGAAGAATATCTCAATAGCAGCCCAGAGTCTGAATTTGGTCCCGGTTTTTGGCAATAGGCACACGCACCCCATATTCATCATCCTCATCCACAGCCTTCTTCACCCACTGCTGCCTGCTGGTCACAGACCTCTCTTTTCGTGTGCCAAACTCCATGCTCCTGTGCCAGCCTAATTTATAGGTTCAACCGGCGATGGTAACAATATCGTCCGCCCGTCTCCGGACGACCGATAGTGTCGGCCGGACACTTCGTCTTCCAGTCACTGCCTTACCCGCTGGCCACGGGACAGGGCGTCTTGACCCGCGGCAGTGCGTCTGGCGGCGCGACAATCTACGTGGCGCAGTTTGCCCGGCCACGGGCTAAAAGTTTCGGTGTTCATTATTTCGCGGCGAATACATAAACTTGTTTGGCTTCCTGCACTATTCGCCGCGTCTATCGCGTTCGCGCGAGTCCGTGGCATGCGCCGTAACGATGCATACATTCGTTTCTATTCGCTTCGCCGGTCGCCGCTTCGCATGGCATGGCTAGTACATTTCTATACATTTGTTTTAGTCCCAAGACTCTTCGCCGTTCGCACTGTGCGAATTTTCGCTGCGGCGAATGTCCCGAGGCCAGGCCGTTACTCCACCTGCCACCACTGCGCCTTGCCTTGCCTTGCCCCTATTACATGGGACTTAAACATGACTGAACCGTATATTACAAACGTGACAACCGTATATTACAAATGTTATGATTCTGTGTGTTGAGAAAATATGTATAAAAATAAATACCTCACCTTGGAAAGCTTTATAAGTCGTCATACTAATGAACGCAACATCACTTTTTCCTTCAACAAGAGACTTCAACGCTTCCACTTCACCTTCTTCATAACACTTCTTCCCATCCAAGCCAGGGGCACAGATTTCTTTAAAGTAACTTCCCCTAAACTCCTTACAGGATATATTTTCATGTCCTGTAATGTAGTTTTTGACAGAATGCCACGCCGCGCCATCGTAGCGCGGGAAAGCTGCGCGTTTGCCGCGCAAATCCGCCATCTTGGTTATTTGAGCATCGGCGTTGACGTAAGCAACGATAGTGTTCGTTTTTTCTACGATGGGAGTAATCTCGTGGAGAAGTGGCGTTAGGGAGTAATCTCTGGAACAAGACAAAAAGGGGGGATTATTTTTGAAATTTGAATGAAATTATCTTTTAATAGAAACTTCATAAAAATAGATAAGAGAATAGAATCCACCAACCCGCACTGGGCAAGCGTGGTGGATTACGGTCCACGCCCTCTCACAGAGAGGATGCCTGTGTCAAGGCCAGCGGATGAAGAGAATCTTCTCAATCGTCAGAACTGACCTGATCCCAGCAACCAGCCAGTCGCTGCCAGCGGCAGTAGCGTCACACTCTCCCACTTCCACTGCTTTCAAACACTCCTCGGTGCTGTTCCTCATGACACATTGTAGAGGAGGTGCGATGCCGTATACCGCTCCTGCCTCGCTCAGCCAGTCGCATTTGTTCTTAGCTAAGAGTGATGTTGTGCAGAAGTTGATGTGTCTGTAGTTAAGAAAGAAAATGTTAAAACGCGTTTGTCTGAAGCAATTTGAAGAAAAAATTATCCTACTAAGTAATCCTAGTTCCTACTAATATTATAAACTAGCTGCGCCCCGCGGTTTCACCCGCGTAAGTGTCGATCCCGTGGGAATATCGTGGGTATATATATCATAATGTTATCCTTTTATAATTCTGCCAGTGGCCTTTTTAGGCCCCCAGATCTATGCCAGAAAAAAATTTACAGAAACAAATATATTATTATATTATTATCAGAACACTCACCTAGGTGGGTGGCAAGCAGCCTGACTATACGCCTCCCTAAACCCTTCAGCCCTCGCCAAGTAATCCATAGGAGTTCGTGGCGGATGCAGAGGTTCCGGCAAAGCCTGGTTGCTCTCCAGCAATGCTGACAGGGCTCCTCGCCAGTGTTGGTCTACCGTTACTGAGCTGTTGGTCAAAGACTGGGCTAGTTTGCTCACATCTTCTGAGGCTTTTCTGAAAGAACGATAATGAATTTTAGGTTTGCGGATTTCAACAACCTGCACTGGGCTCCCGTGGGGAATTACCGCCCTCTCCCTCTCACAGAGAGGATGCCTGTGTCCCAGCATATTGAAATAACGCCATGTTGGCTGTACGACATTTTGAATTGGAGGAATCATCATCTGCCTAGCCTTTTCCCAACTATGTTGGGGTCGGCTTCCAGTCTAACTGGATACAGCTGAATACCAGTATTTTACATGGAGCAACTGCTTATCTGACCTCCACAACCCAGTTACTGGGTAATACGATACCCCTTGGTAAGACTGGTTGTCAGACTTTTGGGCTTCTGACGACCCGTAACGACTGTCAAAGATTGAATTGGAGGAATATCCACATATTAAATACAATTCATATAAAATAGCCCTAATACCTACCTCTTGGCCACAATAACGTTCCAAGGTCTTCGCAGCCAGACGCAGGGCTCCTGTGTGAGATCGCGCCAGGTTCCGTCGCGACAGAGGTACGCGAAGTTGTTAGATCCTGTCAGAGATTCACTTTCCTTAACCTGTAAGAAAATAAATTGTTGTTATTATAAAGTCTTGTTATTCAGGCTCTTAGCTCTTATTAGGACTTAATAAACAATGTCCCATATTTTGGGGTGTCCAAAGTGTCCATAGACCAGCACTTCTGAGGACCTAAAAACGCCATTGATGCCGCAATTGTCGCGGCCTCATCACATCATTGTCCTTTTTTTTTTTTTGTTTCAGGGTTGGAATATCCTCATGGATGTCCTCCACCCTAGGGCGGGCGGAAGGGTCTGTCAGACTCTTACTGACTAAAAACCACCCCGGCGTTCCATCTCACACCTACGCCGGTGATCGCGGGAACGTACGATCCATCCGCAACGCAACCCCCGACTGGTGTCGGGGCAACATGCGACCACGGAAAGGTACTTTCTTGTTTCATACTTTTCAGTAGTCGGGTTTTAGTTTTTAAACTTTCTTTTTGTACGTTACCTTGAAGTAAGAAGCGATGTCGTCAGCGTCTCCCCAAGTGACGTCTCCCTGGCCGTCAGTGAGACACGTGAGGGAGCCCGCGTTCCCCCAGTAGCGGTCTCCAGCTGTGCAGGAACGAGCGCAGGCAGCGCATAGGGATGGGTAGAGGCGTTCTGTGAAGAAAAGTAGTGTTTAGTGTCAAAACAACAGCAAGAGTAGATTCTTTCGATTTTGTATTGGCAACGTCTTTTGCTCATGAGCCTGAGGACATCATCTGCTTAGCCTTTTCCCAACTATGTTGGGGTTGGCTTCCAGTCAAACCGGATGCAGCTGAATACCAGTATTTTACATGGAGCGACTGCCTATCTGACCTCAGTTACTGGGTTGTGGACTTGTGGAGGTCACACTGGTAGGTGAGACTGGTTCTCAGACTTTCGGGCTTTTGACGACCCGTAACGACTGTCAAAGATCCATGAATGACAGCCGGGACCAACGGCTTGACGTGCTTTCCGAGGCACAGAGGGGTCTTCGTATGTACCGAAAGATGGTCGCCCCATCGTGGTGGATGGATTTGGAATGTGGATGGATTTTTTTTGGGCATGGATTTCATTAATTATTTCCAAAATAATAAATGATTTTTAATGCATAAGGTATGCCTTAGGGGTGGTCCCATATAAATTTTATTAACTTTGCTTGAGTTGAGCCGTAATCATCCCTTACGAACCTGACCTGTGCAAGTCGGGGTGCCCCAAGTCCCGAGCTCGCTTCGCCCGCTCTTGCATCCTAAGTTCTATTTACATGGGTCAATTGTTCTTTGGATGAAAAGTTATTGATCAAAATATTCTTGGTTGGTTGGTTAAGCATTCACTAACGTAGAGTTATGTTGGCGAAACGTTCGTGGGTGAAAAGTTAATGGTTTAAAGATAACGTTGACCAACGGTTCATGGGCCTATCAACTGTTGGTAAACCGTTACAGTTTCGTGTAGCCGTGTAAGTGTCCCTTCACCATAAAAAGCAGGTCTAACCGTAGCATCAGGTGATGTGGAATGACAACTCACATCAAGCTCACCTTACCTAAGTTTCACAATAAGATTTTTACACAGTAGATCGGCAGTTCTAAAATATTACTTACTAAGTTCAGCATCTCTAAACTTATCGGGCACCCAGGGCCCGGCCTTGCAGGCTTTCCCGTAGAAGTCAGCCAGCGCCTTCAGCTTGTTCTCAGTATTCGACCTTGTCGGGTCACAGGAGCGCTCCAACACCAGGGATTCTAGGTACTGGAAATATAAAAAGTGGTTTAGTTTTGACCCTGGAGGGCAGTCATTTTGATATCTTGGTTGATATCCCCACGAGTCGTACTCAGCGCTTCTCCTCCACTTTTATTATGCGCACAGCCAAAGTGTGGAACTCTCTGCCGGCATCTGTGTTCCCTCCCACATTTAACCCGTCTGCCTTCAAAGCAAGAGTGATCTTCTGGGTACGCTCGTTCCATCATAGACCTCATCTGTCGCTTACCATCAGGCGTGATCGGGGTCAAGAGCGGGCCCATTTGAACGAGAACTGCCAAGCAGTTTGTTTGTTTTGAAGCCTTTTTTTCCCCGCTGCGAAACGCATTGCAGCGGATACACGAAGTATCATAAACATCTTTAGGACTAAAAGTAGGGAAAAAAACATATGTGGCTCAAGTTGTATGCAACAGCATAAAAATTTAAGGAATGCCAATAATTTCAGTCTCAAATGACATTGATTATGTGAGATCAAAACCCTATGTACCTAAAAATAAATGTTGCTAAATTCTTACCCCTGATAGTGTTTCACTGAGTGGTCTCAAATCATCCATGGTCTCCCCCGGATGGCATAGGGTACTGTTCCTGAGTACAGCATGCAGGGTGGAGGAATGGTCTGGCAGGATACGCCTGTTGACTACTGCTACGATGTTGCGCGCATATGGTCCTGAAAAATATTACCATAATTTAGAGATCGGCGCTATTCTGTCAAGTCTGGAACCTCACTCTAGTGACCGCACACGAATCGAACGCGAAATCATTGGTTTTTAAAGGTGGGAAGGTATACACTAGAGCATTTTCTCAAGCATGCGTACAACGCGTCTGAATACTGACGTCACGCACAATCCTGCATCTCGCAAGCAGAGTTTACCGCGCAACTAGCATAGATACAACGACCCGACATGAATCATCGGGCAGTTGCCCGCCATACATAACACCCGTCTGGTCGGAGGATCCTCACTTTTCTATGGAGGATGAGTCTCGGGTGTGTTTATTCAGGTAGGCACTTACTTTTCCTAAACCTAAGTTCGTTAGTGACCAGCACGTCGATGTTGGCCCACTGCGCGGCCACCAGGTCCTCAGGGCTGAATACTCCGAAGTCCACCGTGCCTTTGCTAATGCGGCGGAGACAGTCCAGCCTAAAAACAATTGATAATAATTATAAGAAGAGCCTCTCAGCGAAAAAAGAAGGGCAATCCTCGTAATTAATTATTATTAACGTATTCTCGTAATTTCAGTCCAAAGCGGCAGGGTAATTGCGTAACATACTATCAGTCAATGGGTTTCATTTTGACAGTTGAACAACATTCATTGCGTTATTTACGTTGTTGAGCAAACACATTTTTCGAACATATTATGGAGCAATAGATTAGCATTAAGCTTCAAAATGATTCAAATTGAAAGTAATATTGGCGTAATTTCGAAGACAGACCTAATTTAGAACTTCGAATTGATGTCTTCGAAATTCTAGGACATGCCAGTTTCCAGCAGTTTCCTTATAATTTGTAGAGGCAAGCACGTCATGAGATAAATTTATCGAAGTAAATTAGCATCTGCCTGTGTACAGGCTTTTTACTAATGGACATTCAATCGTATCGATATAGAAATACGACATATAAATTGCTATGCTTTAAAATGATGCCGTGGCATCGAAAGGGATTTCTTTGCACGGCATTGAAAGACGCGCTACGGGCTCCCGCGGCGGGATGCCGTGGCGTCCTGCGGTAGGCAACGCCATGCCAAGGACTCCGGCGCTCGTTGTGACATACCGCGGGGTGAGGCGGCGGGGGTAGAGAAGCGGGGAAGCCGCTGGAATGCCGCGGTATCTAAGCGACTAGTGTGCGCTGACTGACGGCAAAATCCCTTGCCATGCCGTCCCTTCCCGCCTTTAGCCGCCTTTAGCCGACAGTGCGACTACGACAATGCTCTCCGGGAACCCTTCCATCTCCTAAGCGGATGATCCGATAGTTACCTGTCAGTGCCCAACACACATTCGACGCCAGCTTTCTCCTTGTCCAGCACTGGGCAATGCGTGGGCGCACGCTTGTAGAGACCACGACCTTCTACGATGCAGAGGCGTACTGTGGAAAAGAGAAATAATAACTTTACTCAAAGGCAGAATGTTCCAAGTGTAAGGACTAGCAAATTAAAGTTCGAACAGTTTTCTAGCTTGGACACCGACGTATGGCAGCATTGGCAACTAACTGTACCGACGCCAGCACATGAAGCTACTATAATCTGTCAAATTTCTTTAATAGATTTTCAACTTTATCGCTAAAGTATGGATTGACATGTAGGTAATTAGTCTCAGAGCATTATCAGCCCTTATTGTCACACACACAGCCCTCCTCTCTGTGAGAAGGAGTGGGCTGTAATCAACCACGCGGGCCCAGTGCGGGTTGGTAGATGTCACATGTCTTCGAATTTTCAGTTCTAGGACAATTTCCTACGACACTTTTCCTTGCAAAGCTTATTCTCATAATAACCCTCCTTTTTGCTTCGCCGTAGTCGTATAAAAATATGGAACGATCTCTTCTTTCCAAAATTACTCACGGTTTAATGATTTAAGTTTTATATTGACATGGCCTTGACCCAAACTTAAACACTTACAAAACAGACGAATTACTTAATAAGCTCAGCCTACACTTTTGAAGTCAGTTAACAAAAGAAGATTAATAAGGTAGGTACAGTCGGTTACATAAGTAAAAAAAAGTCATTAAAAAAAATAAAAACCCGACTGCGGTAAAACACCTAAGTTAAAAGAACTGAAAAGCTAAAAACAAGCCCATTTTAAATTAAATAAAAGTTGGAAGCAGGCGGGCCCTTACCCCAGGCAGGTTTTGAGAAAAAAAATTTTTTTGCAGACATACATACTATAGTAGTCGCCATATTGAATTTTCACTAACGTCATGGCTTTAGTGACACTCGCCGGACTAAGAGGATTCGATTGACGTGTGAATCATAAAATCGGCCCAGGCGTTTGGTCTGTATAGTGCTTCAAAGGAACATACTAACATACATACATAGGCTGATGAACACATTACCACTCCTTTGCGTCGCGCAGTTGGGTAATAAGGCCCTTGGGAAGCGCATTTGATAGCATTATGATTGTTTAGGTAAAGATTCAACAACTCAGTCAACTATGTTGGGGTCGGCTTCCAGTCTAATCAGACGCAGCTGAATAGTGTATTTTACCTGGAGCGACTGCTTACCTCCACAACAACCACAAACCAACACGATACCCCTCGGCAAGTCAGACTTTTTTCCCATAACAACGACACTGTCAAAGATCTACGAAGACAAGTCATAAAATTGTTAAAATGTTATTGCCACTTTAAATTGGCATGACAAAGCGGATCTTCCTCATTATTGAAAGTCACATCTCCAATCACAATAAGATACAAACAAATTAAGCAAACATAAGTTACCTATGTCTGTGAAACGCCCTTGATTCGGCGCGGGCGCAGATTACATCAATTTTGTCACAAGCTTACATCAACGTTGAACCGGTTGATTTTAATAGTTTTGCCGCTTTGGAACACGTCTTCATTTAAACACGATGGGCTTACAAACTTTGAGTTTTATCGAACTGTTAGTGCAACGAAAATAACCTTCTTGAATTGTGAAACTTCTTTAGTAGCTACACCTGGCATACAGGGACTGTGCAGGGCAAACTAAAGCACGATATACACGGTTTGTTTAAACAGTGTAGACAGTGGTTTGAAACCAAATTTCGTATGACTTTTAAACGTCCTTGGTAGAAGGGCCTTCGTTGCAAACCAGTGGCAGAAGAAGATGTTGGTTTTAAACCGTGTAGGGCATCTCGCAACAACAACTTCAAGGTCACCTTGGTTTGTAGACTGGTTTCTAATAATTCCCGGAAAAAAAAGATAATAAGTACGACTGCAGGGTCTGCAGGAGCCGTAATTCTCTATGACAGACACAATGAACGAAACACCGCGAAATCAATGCGAGATCGGCGGGATTTTTTCCCAATCATGTTGGGATCGGCTTCCAATCTAACCGGAAGCAGCTGAATACTAGTATTTTACATGGAGCGACTGCCTATCTGACCTCCACAACCCAGTTAATACGATACCTCTTGTTGTCAGACTTTCTGGCTTCTGACGACCCGTAACGACTGTCAAAGATCCACGAATGACAGCCGGGACCAACGGCTTAACGTGCTTTCCGAGGCACGGAGGGGTCTCAGTATGTAAAGATGGTCACTCATCCGCAGACCAACCACGGCAAGCCTGATCGATCGACCTGTGCGGCTGGTATTATTTAACCACGGACCCCTCTTATATTGATTGTTATTATTGCTCCTTATTTGTACGCCTGCACGTCGATCGAGACGAAGATGGCGAGACGAGCTTATTATCTCCTACCGTAAGGACAGGCCAGCAGGATAAACCACATACAAAAATATCCTTTTCTAAATTATTACCTTGAAATGATACCAGGAAAAACAATATTTGCACAACGCGATGTCATTATAGCTACAATAAAATTGAATGTGCCCATAATGATCTAATGGCATCCGGTAGGCATCTACTCTATTATTAGTTTATTAGGTAAACAGGTAAATAATTACCTAAAAATACCTAAGCGCTAAACCGATTTACATGAAATTTGGTAGGTATAGAAATAGTTTGAGTCCCGGGAAAGGACACAGGATAGTTTTTATGCCGATATTCCTACGGGATCGACACTTATGCGAGTAAAACCGCGGGGCGCTGCTAGTTTATAATTTACTAGCTTATGCCCGCGACTTCGTTCGCGTGAAATTTCACCCTCTTAGGGGTGGAATTTCGAAAAACCCTTTCTTAGTGGATACCCTACTCTTCACAAAGAACACACCCTCCAAATTTCATGTCTCTAGGACCAGCGGTTTGGGCTGTGTGTTGATATATCAACAATCAGTCAGTTTACCATTTTATATATATAGATTAGTATGGATTAAATTCACTGGGAAAGTTTGCAGCTTCGACTTGAATTGAAGCAGTAACTTTTTGACATCATCATCAGGTCATCTTTAACCTATTGAGGCCCTGGGTACCTAAGGATCACGGACAAGATAAGAGACTCTATGAGAAGCATACTGGGGGGCTAGAAAGTTATTGTAAATCGCACTGCAAATCACTTATTTTGTCATTGAATCGGGTGGTACTAATAATTATGCGTAGAATGGAACGGTGGCTGCAAAGAATGTTTTTTTATGAGAGCAGGCAGGCGTGGCCAGTTAAAGCTGCGTATAGTTACCGCAGCTTTAACTGGCCACGGGTCATTCAATAAACACCTCTTTGTCATAGGAGTAACAGACAGTCCGCTGTGCAGGGCCTGTATGGAGGACGACGAGACTGCGGCACATGTGCTTCTAAACTGCCCGGTGGTCGCCACGTACAGGGCTGTGTACTTCGGTAACCCAGGTACCCTACGTGAGACGGTCAGTAACATAAAGGCGTTGCTGGCCTTCCTTGAGGAGCTGGGGTGGATCGAATAATCGATTTTCCCACCCGTACGCAAAATACGCGCATCGACGTGGAGTTGCGGATACCAGCCCGTAGTACCTATTACCTATGAGAGCAGGCCGGGGCCCCCAAAGATCGCGGGGCCCTGGGCACTTGCCCAGAGTGCCCAATGGAAAAGAGGGGCCTGCCGGTCGATTCTGTTAAAATCTCACCGTGAAAACTTAGGTGAAGTGAGTTTGTTTTTGCTAGGAATTGACACTATTGACAGCTCACTCCACGCTCACTTCTCCTAAGTTTTCACGGTGAGATGGTTACAAAATCGCACCACAGATCATCATCATTTTTGTCATATTTATTTAGATATCAATATCCAACACGTCTGTGGAGGTTCGCCAACTAGTGCGGCGGTAATTACTTCATCATCATCATTATCATTTCAGCCAGAAGACGTCCACTGCTAGACATAGGCCTCCTCCAAGCACCTCCACTTCGACCCGTTCTGTGCTTCTTGCATTGCATCCAACGTGTACCAGCGGCCTTACTTAGCCACAAGATAATAATAGTTATAAATACATCAATAAAAGTTAAACGATCATGTAGGTATACCTACACTAAGTACTCGCCTATTACGTTTATTTATAGTTTTACTATTCAAGAACTTTTTTAGCGCGTCCGCTAGTTCGCGAAGCCGCGGGCGGAAACTAGTATTATAAATTAAATGCGAAAGTGTATCTGTCTGTCTGTATGCTACCTTTTCACGCCTAATCCACAGAACGGATTTCGATAAAATTTGGAAGAGAGATAGATTGCATCCCGGAGAAGGACATAGGATAGTTTTTATCGACATACCTCGCGGGCGAAGCCGCCGGCGGAAGCTAGTATTATATATGCGAAAGTGTGTCTGTCTGTCTGTATGACCGCTGAACCGATTTAGATGAAATTTGGTATAGAGATAGTTTGAGTCCCAGGAAAGGACATAGGATAGTTTTTATCCCGATATTCAAGCAGGATCGACACTTATGCCGGTGAAACCGCGGGGCGCTGCTAGTAATAAATAAATCACTCAAGATGTTACAAATGCAAACAATGGAACGATGACATCAGGTATATAGTTACTTATATGTTACCTTGACACGAGGACACACCTCAAAACCGCATCGGAACTGGTTCGACCGTTTTTGAGAAATAACGTGACATATGTATAAATTATAATGAATAGATTTATTAATAACGCTAATTGTTTGATCGTGTATTATAAAAATGTCAACATGAAAACTTGGGTGAAGTGAGCTTGCGTAGTGCATCATCATCTGCTTAGTCTTTTCCCAACTATGTTGGGGTCGGCTTCCAGTCTAACTGGATGCAGCTGAATACCAGTGTTTTACATGGAGCGACTGCCTATCTGACCTCCACAACCCAGTTACTGGGTAACACGATACCCCTTAGTAAGACTGGTTGTCAGACTTTCCTTTCGGGCTACTAACGACCCGTAACGACTAGTCAGTCACTTGCTGAGAGACTCACGCTTAGTACAGACAGACGCCAGCACATCAAGCTACTACAATCTGTCAAATTTCTTTAATAGATTTTCAACTTTATTGCTAAAGCATAAGGTTCAAAGTTGATTGGGAAAATTTGACAGTTTCGGGTAGCTTGATGTGCTGGCGCGTAGACAGAGTAATCTATAGACTCATGGTATCCGTGTCACCGAAAGGGACAAAAAAATCCGGTAATCTTCATCATACTATCATTTTTACAGCTTATTACACTGCACCTTACCATTTTCACAGTTGCGCAAATGTACTATTATTGAATTATGCACGAAAAAGATCTTATTTTCCGTTTAATCGCGGTGTCTTATTTTATTATTCCTTCATAAACGTCAAACTTGTTTGTGCACATGAGTAGATGTGCTTAGCCGACACGCAGTAAGGGACAGAAATATTATTACTCTGTCTCTTTTCTTTGCTAGTGACGTTAATATATTTCTCTTTTTCTTGTGCGAATGAAAAAGAAGATATGCAGCAGTCTATAGTTTACTCTGTCTACAATACGACCGACGACGTAACTTGGCGGGCCTGAACTTTGTGCAGAAGGCTGCGCAGTAAGAATTTTTAGGAACCAAAATGGTGACATGACATGAGGTGAGAGAACATGCGCGAAAGTTCTTGTTCTTTTCTTAGTGCCAATGTTCAGGCCCGCCAAGTGCTGGCGTCTGTTCATACCTAAGCATCAGCGATTTATCGCTCGTCGCCGCTGCGCACACGCTGCTCGCTACTCGTTTCTCGTTAATCGCCGGCAGTGGGTCAGATGCCTAACGTGTTTTTCTTATAATTTATGACGTCAGTGAAATTCCCCGTTTCGAAATGTCAGTTGAATCCATTGACATATATAATTATGTAAATTATTGGTTGAATCCAAGAATTTCAAGATGGCGGACGATATTGACTTTTCACTTACGATTTTGGCAAAAACTGGTTGAATTGGTTGGAATGAAAGCGAGGGTGAATCATTGCATCATCAGGTATTACCTGTTTTAAGAAACATCTGGTTGAAAAGGCACTTTAAATAGGGATTACGAGGGAAAGTTTATTGGCAATGAACGCATTTTTTTAAACGTGTCGAATAAATATAGTTTTTTAAGACCCACTTTCTGAAATTTGACTGAGATTTTGAGAATGCAAATCTGCTGGCTAGTCAGTATCTTCGCCATGTCTATGGCTAAGGAAACATCGCGAGAAAATCTAGATCTACCAGTATGTAATAAGTAATCCGAAATAGCCAAAGACTATATCGCCTCTTTGCTTCAATAACGTGATAAGTCCGACAATTTAAATTTTCAACATAACACATTATTGAAGCAAAGAGGCGAATAACCTAGGAAATAGCCAACGCACAGTAATGCTAAGGATACACATGGCAGTAGCTGGCACAAAAGAATGCAAGTAGCTTGCACGTCATCAGGGCATTCACCAATCAGCTTGCATGCCGTGTGCCATCACAACTTCTGATTGGTGAATGTACCATACTGGCATGCCAGCTACTTGCATACTTTTGTGCAAGCTACAGGCATATGTGTGGGATCCCCATGATGCCCTAAGCAATCCACGCCTGATGTAGGCCCTCCTATCCACTAGTCGCCTCGCCTCCTATGTTTCCAAAACATCGACGAGCGATTTGTAAAGATTGGCGCACATCTCTAGAGTGACTTGCCATTCATGTGCTAGCAAATACTGTTTCGGTGCTGTTTCTGCCTTATGGTGCCCCCCGAGACGTGATGCCCTAAGCAATTGCTTAATTTGCTTATGGGCTAATCCGGCACTGGGAATCCCTAAGAGCGGTTCTGCACTAAAACCAATCCGAATCCGAGAAATGCCGGTCCGAAGTGACCATAGTCCATTTGTATGAGGGGTTGCGCACTAGATCCGAACTCTATCCGTCCGAATGAATATTCCCAATTCGGATTGAAGTCGGATCTTTCGGATCGGAGCAGTGCACAGTGTTAAAATTCTCTGGTGAATAGGTATAGGCCTAGGTACGGAACCCTCGGTGCGCGAGTCCGACTCGCTCTTGCCCGGTTTTTTAATCGTGGAATATAATTGACGTCTGACAGTTTTTGTAGAGAAGAACTGTCAAAAATTCAAAATTATTCCTCCGATAAAGTTAAAGGTATTGTGTTGGAAAAATCAGCCCTAAGTGTTATAAAAAACCCATCTGCAACTCAAAATCAAAAACAAGCCCACTTTTCCAGCAGTAGTGTGATGCAGCCGGTCGATTCTGTAAAAATCTCACCGTGAAAACTTAAGTCTGTGAAGTGAGTTTGTTTTTGCTAGGAATTGACACTATTGACAGCTCACTCCACGCTCACTTCACTTAAGTAGTCACGGTGAGATTTTTACCCGCTGTTATTATAATCCAATCATCGATTTGGAGTCTTCGTCGGGTAAAAAACGTTATACGTCGGTCAAAATGTGTTATAATTGATTTAATGGCAATAATTGAAATGATCTTTTTTGCCAGAAGGAACCCCCCACATTAGCCTTTAAAACCACAAGCCCAGGAAGAGAGAGGTTCTGCAATCCTTTCCGGAAGACGTGATCACGTGACCATGTAATTACAATACACACTGATAAAAAATATAATAAATTAATACACAGATAGTCACATTTAAAGCTATGTGTACAAACAACAAAAAAAAAGACGACCCAGTCCGGTCCGCGACCTTGTAGAGATTTATTTGAAAAGTGCTTTTGCCCGCGACTGCGTCACCGCGGAGGTCGAAAATGAACCCACGGGAAAATATTACCGGGACAAATAGTATCATATGTCATAACTAAGTGTATTACCGGGACAAATATATATATATATGTCATAACCGATAATGGACTACTTAGGTACCTGTGTTCTAAATTTCATCGAAATCCGTTCAGTCGTTAAGGCGTAATAAGGTAACAGACAGAAAGAATAATCGTTTGGAAGTATTGATGCGATAGTGTTTCAAGAATTATATTTGCTTAAATAATTTATGTAAGTACAGTCACGAGCATAACTATGTATAAGTACACTTGGCTTTATTCAAAGACGATTTTTTCCTTTAGTTTTGAATGAAATTTTATGTTATTTCGAACAAAGTATTTTCGAACCCTTAAGTTTGTGTAAAGTGTCGTATTTCAACGTTGCATTCGTTAAATCACGAAAAAATCGCAATTGAAAGTTGCCAAGTGTTGACATGTTAGTGCTCGTGACTGTACCTACATAAATAACGCGACCATTTTTTTTTTGTCAGAGCTCGATATGGGACGCTTGCGGAATTAAAAAAAAATCTAAAAAAGTAAAGGACATAAAAATAATAATATGTTACATTGCGGACTGCGGTTGAAGACGGATCCATTTTGTATTTGTCGGTGAAGCAAATTAATTTTAAAATGTCGGGTCTAATTTTTAAGTAGGAATGGAGCTTAAGACATAATTTGTCGATATTAGTCTTTGTAATTAAAATTTATCGACTAGGTACTTATGTTTTATGTTTTGTCCTGTCTTATAATTATTTGATATTCAGATACAATGTAAATTGTTCATGAATAAATTTAATTGAATTGCATATCGTTTGGTCCCTTTGTAAAAGCGGAACATTTTTGCTCTGGTTGGGGACAACGGGACAGACAGCCTGAAAGCGGGACGAATGGTCACGTTATACTAAGTACATCATTTTCCTTATGTTCATCATCTAAATCTCCCACTGCTGGGACACAGGCCTCCTCTCTGTGAGAGGAAGTGGACTGTAATCCACCACGCGGGCCCAGTGCGGGTTTAAATGTCACATGTCTTCGAATTTTTGGTTCTAGGACATGCCGGTTTCCTCACGATGTTTTCCTTATCGTCGTTCTGATGAAATATGTAATTTACGCTTACGATGCATGTTGTTTAAAAAGTCATGACCAAGGTAGGGTCATTATGAATTGCGTCAGAAGTGACCTTTTGACCTTTAGTGCCATATGCACAGGACTGCACCCTAATCAAGCGAAACACACTATCGATCTCAATGTGAATAATTTTGAAGCATATTGCTAATTCATTGCTTCGAAAAATTTGTCTGCTCAACAACGTAAATATAGCGCAATGAATATTGTGTTACGCAATTACTCCATAGGACCTCATGGCAGTACTTGCGAGCATTAGACCAATGAGACATTCGGACAATACAACGATTATTTTGTTAAAACACAAAGCACTTCACATCACTTTTGTTTTTACCGACTTTACAAAAAGGAGGAGGTACTATGTTCGGGTGTTTGTATGTTTTTTTTTTTTTTTTTTTTTTTTTTGTATGTTTGTTCATCGAATAGGCCGCCAATTGTCGACGGATTTTGAAAATTCTTTTTTCGTTCGAAAGTAGATAGTTCTGAGGTGGTCCCATTGTCACCAAGTTAGGATCTGATGATGGGATCTTAGAGAAATCGAGGGCAACCCTCAAATTTTATAGGCTCACCTATTGTTTTTCGCATATTTTATGAAGTATCTTGTGTATTTGTGTATGGCTGTCACCATCTCAGGTAGCTGGGCTGATGATGGAAGGTACAACTCCTTAACAGTAAGAAGTTACTCGAACAGGCAAGGACTGTTTTTACCGACTTTACAAAAAGGAGGAGGTACTATGTTCGGATGTTTGTATGTTTTTTTTTTTTTTTTTTTTTTTTTTTTTGTATGTTTGTTCATCGAATACTCCGCCAATTGTCGACGGATTTTCAAAATTCTTTTTTTGTTCGAAAGTAGATAGTTCTGAGGTGGTCCCATGGTCACCAAGTTAGGATCTGATGATGGGATCTTAGAGAAATCGAGGGTAACCCTCAAATTTTATAGGCTGACTTATTGTTTTTCGCATATTTTATGAAGTATCTTGTGTATTTGTGTATGGTTGTCACCATCTCAGGTAGCTGGGCTGATGATGGAAGGTACAAATCCTTAACAGTAAGAAGTTACTCGAACAGGCAAGGACTGTTTTAGTAAATTGTTTTGATGTTTGATAGGGCATTTGCCACATTTGGTCTCATGCTCATCAAGTCATGACCTGATGCTGCAGTCAGGATGGTCTGCAGAGTACCTAACTCCTCGACAACTAACAGCAGATATATCGTGTTTAGGCTCATTGAAAAGGGCTCGATGTGTGGATAAACGTACTGTTACTGAGGAACACCGAAGACCTGATGCTGAAACCAGGACCATCAGAAAAAGTACAAACCTTGAAATTACAGCACCGTAGTCGTGTTTGGGCTCATTTTAAACAGGACTAATTTTAAGTTCAATGCAATGTTGCCATAAGTCTGGCCTGATGCTGCAGCCAGGATTATCAGCATCTAATCTAAAAACTAATAAAAGGAGAACTCCTCAACAATTAACGTCCCTGCATCGAGAAAAGGAATATTTTATAAAAAGGCGATGGGCAAGTTGACATTAGGCTATTGTAACTTAGATAAATTATAAATAGACCCACTAAAAAGCGAGAAATAAAAACTTTTTAACAAAAAAAAAACCGACTTCAAAAAAAAACACTACAAACTGAAAAATAACTTTAATTTCGGAAGTCGGTGGCAAAAAACTAAAATAATAATCCAAAGACACCGACTTCCGAAATTAAAGTTATTTTTCAGTTTGTAGTGTTTTTAGTAAATTGTTTTGATGTTTGATAGGGCATTTGCCACATTTGGTCTCATGATCATCAAGTCATGACCTGATGCTGCAGTCAGGATAGTCTGCAGAGTACCTAACTCCTCGACAACTAACAGCAGATACATCGTGTTTAGGCTCATTGAAAAGGGCTCGATGTGTGGATAAACGTACTGTTACTGAGGAACACCGAAGACCTGATGCTGAAGCCAGGAGCATCAGAAAAAGTACAAACCTTGAAATTACAGCACCGTAGTCGTGTTTGGGCTCATTTTAAACAGGACTAATTTTAAGTTCAATGCAATGTTGACATAAGTCTGGCCTGATGCTGCAGCCAGGATTATCAGCATCTAATCTAAAAACTAATAAAAGGAGAACTCCTCAACAATTAACGTCCCTGCATCGAGAAAAGGAATATTTTATAAAAAGGCGATGGGCAAGTTGACATTAGGCTATTGTAACTTAGATAAATTATAAATAGACCCACTAAAAAGCGAGAAATAAAAACTTTTTAACAAAAAAAAAAACCGACTTCCAAAAAAAACACTACAAACTGAAAAATAACTTTAATTTCGGAAGTCGGTGGCAAAAACTAAAATACTGATCCCTAAGACACCGACTTCCGAAATTAAAGTTATTTTTCAGTTTGTAGTGTTTTTTTGGAAGTCGGTTTTTTTTTTGTTAAAAAGTTTTTATTTCCGTTCTTCACGATTCAGTGCGTACAGGTAATTATACATTTTTTATTTATCTACAGCCTTTCAGAGTACATATGCCAATGTCTTTGGGATTCCCCGCCGACGCCTTTCATAAGATTTTTATCAAACAGGAAACTCCGCCGAGGTAAGGCCGTCAGACGAAGTTTTATTCTTCTAGGTAATTATTTATTTTATTATTTTTTATGTGCACACAGTAAAATTACTACAAAGCTAAAGTAGATTACACTTATTAATTTACTAACTGAGGCAGCTACGATACGACTGCACAAAAAGTTCTTACACTCGTAGGTACTTAATGAACGCAAAAAGAGGTATACGATAAGTAGGTATATTGTATAGTATTGAGTACAAAGGTACTGCTTATTTCTTAAGAAATTTCTTCCAGCAGAGCTGCGAAAGGAGAAATGTAGACAATAGTGTGTGTGTGAGAACAAGATGAGAAGAATTTGATTTGTGACGTCATAAACTAACATACATATAATAATACAAAAGATAGTGTTTACGACAGACGGCATTTCATACAAACTTTCAAGCCCTTGTTTTTCGAAATGAATGAACCGATTTTAATGAAACTTCAATAAAAAGTTACTTATTATAAGAACATTTTCGAAAAATCTTATTTAAAAAGAGATAACTGGAAATCTCTGTTCCTGTGGAAAATTAAAAAAAATAATTTTAAAAAATTAAACCGACTTCAAAAAGAAATTAACTCAAAATTATGAAATAACTTTAATTTCGGAAGTCGGTGTCTTGGGATCTGTATTTTAGTTTTATGCCACCGACTTCCGAAATTAAAGTTATTTCATAATTTTGAGTTAATTTCTTTTTGAAGTCGGTTTAATTTTTTAAAATTATTTTTTATTTCGTAATTTTTAGTTTTTGCACTAGTATTTGACCAAGGTTTTGAGATGTTTTCCCTTTGACACTACACCCGTAGCTCTTATCAATAAGCCAGGCCGTCACACTTACACGTATTAGTCCATATCTTGAAAATTACTGAATCGATCTTGATGAAACTTGCACTGTTCCCTAAGTTGAAGAAAATGTAAGTCAATAAAAAAAAAATGGTCACGATCCGATTAATAGTTCCGGAGATATGCGTGGACAAACATACATACATACATACATACATACATACATACATACATACATACATATATACATACATACATACGTCTATGAAATTTTGTATATTTGTTTGGAAGCCCTAATAGATCATCATATGTGAATATAATGCAATTCCAATAATATTACATACATACGTATCGAATTGATAACCTCCTTTTTTTTGAAGTCGGTAAAAATGGTCTAATTTGGCTGTAACACTATTTTTCGAAAATGTTCTTTGTAGACCTTTGTATCCTACATCACTACATGTGGTAGCAATTTAGCAAATTAGAGCTCTCAATTCAGCCACAGATTACTGAATAGTTACTTCAGCTCTCCATGAGTTTTTGCCTAAACATGTAGAACGATTATTGCTAAATAAATAGACAAATAATAAAAAAAAAACGCTTTATTGTTATTGTAGAAGAGAAAACGAACTAGGTATGTTTTCCAATTAATTGTAGGTATTCAATTTCCAAGAGGAAATCATGTACAGACGCCAGCAGGTCAACCTACCCGAAACTGTCAGATTTTCCCAATCAACCTTGAACCTTATGATTTAGCAATAAAGCTGAAAATCTATTAAAGAAATCTGACAGATTGTAGTAGCTTGATGTGCTGGCGTCTGTACCTACGCGCATTTTTACCGACTTCAAAAAAAAGGAGGTTATCAATTCGATACGTATGTATGTAATATTATTGGAATTGCATTATATTCACATATGATGATCTATTAGGGCTTCCAAACAAATATACAAAATTTCATAGACGTATGTATGTATGTATGTATGTATGTATGTATGTTTGTCCACGCATATCTCCGGAACTATTAATCGGATCGTGACCATTTTTTTTTTATTGGCTTACATTTTCTTCAACTTAGGGAACAGTGCAAATTTCATCAAGATCGATTCAGTAATTTTCAAGATATGGACTAATACGTGTAAGTGTGACGGCCTGGTTTATTGATAAGAGCTACGGGTGTAGTGTCAAAGGGAAAACATCTCAAAATCTTGGTCAAATACTAGTGCAAAAACTAAAAATTACGAAATAAAAAGTAATTTAAAAAAATTAAACCGACTTCAAAAAGAAATTAACTCAAAATTATGAAATAACTTTAATTTCGGAAGTCGGTGGCATAAAACTAAAATACAGATCCCAAGACACCGACTTCCGAAATTAAAGTTATTTCATAATTTTGAGTTAATTTCTTTTTGAAGTCGGTTTAATTTTTTTAAATTATTATATGAGGCCTCTTGAATAGGGAATGCAATCCGGATTATCCGTAATCCGAAAAATCCGGATATCCGCACATTTTTACTAGACTTCCAAATCCGGATTTGAAAATCGAATCCGGATTTTTTGAATAATTAAATTTTTAAGAAATTGTAACAAAAAAATCGTTTCGGCTCTGGGGGAAGCGAGCAGGGCGCGGGACGCGGGTCGAGAAAGTGTGTGAGGCGTCCTTGATCATTCCGTTCATTCCGCTTACAAGTGTCTTCAGAGTGCATTCCGCCTACAAGCGTCGTATCAGAGCGTGCTTTTTCCGCAGCATGAATTATGTGAATTCGCAGCAGGTTAAACGACAGCACTTTAGATGCCTTATTATTTTTGAGGTCATCGAGCATTGTACCGAGGTCCTCCATGGTCTCAGTCACGACTACGATATCGGTGGCAAACCGAAGGTGGGTTATGTACTCGCCATTGATGTTAATGCCAGCCCCTTTTCAGTACAGAACCTTGAAGACATCCTCCAGTGCACTGGTGAACAATTTCGGAGAGATAACGTCTCCCTGTCTCACACCTCGCTGCAGAAGGATAGGTTTCGAGGTCTGATCCTGGAGTCGGACTGACATAGTAGCGTTTTCGTACAGACACTTCAGCACCTCGATGTACCGATAGTCGATCTGGCACCGTTGAAGAAAAAAAAGGCTTTCTCGTAGTCCACAAACGCTAAGCAGAGAGGTAGGTTATATTCTTCGGTCTACTGTATAACAGTAGACCGAAGACAGTCGCAGCGTATATATGTGGTGTAAACCTGCGCGCGAAACGGTTCGTGATGACTCTCAAAAACACCTTCTACAGTCACGAGCAAAAATATGTATACACTTGGCTTTATTCAAAGCCAATTTTCTCCTTTATTTTTTAATGAAATTTTATGTTATTACGAACATAGTATTTTCGAACCCATAGGTTTATGTAAAGTGTCGTATTTCAACGTTGCATTTGTTATTTTACGAAAAAATCGCAGTTGAAAGTGGCCAAGTGTTGACATATTATTACTTGTGACTGTACACATGGCTTAGAAGTGAGATGGGCCTATAATTATTAAGAAGGGCATTGTCGCCCTTCTTAAAGAAAAGTATCACCACACCTCTGTTTCATGCCTGTAGTGATTTACCCTCGAGTATGACGGAACCAAACAGCTTCTGAAAGGCCTTAGAAACGGGTTTACCGCTGGCCTTCACGAACTCGGCCGTAATTCCGTCATCACTTCGCGCCTTGTTGTTTTTGAGCTGCTTCAGAGCCATCCTCATCTCGTACAGGTCCAGGATGTCTTCGGTGTAGTGTTGGGTAAATCTAGTTCTTGGGTAGTTTGGCAGATTTGTAACAGGGTTACTTGTTGATTTGTATAACTGACCATAGAACCTCTCGATCTCTCTTAACAGCACAGGTTTGGCGGACACGATCCTGTCTTAATCGGTCGTTAGTTTCCTAAGCTGGCTCTGGCCATTAATCTATAGCAGAGACCTTGGAGCCTTTAATTTTGTATGTGAAAAGCACAGAACCGGTTGAAGTGGAGGTGCTTGGGGGAGGCCTATGTCCAGCAGTGGACGTCTTTCGGCTGAAATGATGATGATGAATTATTTTATCATCGTTACTTAGCACGCGAGACACAGACTAATTATTTTAATAAGAATAAGTACATATTATAGCAATACCATCATAATTATGGTATTTAATGATGATAGTTTGAATAATTCCAAATCAAGAAATTTAAAAAATCGTTTGATGTGATTTTCGTGTGCTTTTATTTTAATCCATTTACACAAATATAAGAAATATCATATTAACCAACTAATATGGGTAGATTTGTTTATTTTCATGAAAAAGCCGTAATATCCGGATAATCCGGATTGGACCAAAAATCCGTTCTTAAAAATCCGGATTTTGAAACAGAACGGATTTGCATTCCCTACTCTTGAATGATCATTTGTAAAAGTAACACGTCATGTTCACAGTTCCGCACGAACCCTAGTAATTGCAATAAATTCATTTCCATGGTTTAACTAAACCATAGTATCCATCATAATAGCGTAAATAATATATTTATAGACGCTGTAGGATTTTCCAATCAGTTTTGACAGGCAATCAAGGGGGGAGACTAATTTTGAATGGGCCCGTGTGTCCTGAGCAGTGGTGGCCAAGTGGTAACGGCCGCGACTTACGAGTTGTAGGTCGTAGGTTCGAACCCAGACAGGCGCTTTACTTTGTGTAAATTATTTCATCACCACTGCTAATGATTTCAATGAGTAAGGATACGCCCGTCTGAACATTTTACATAGAAGTTCTTCGTTCGAAATTCGAAGTTCGCGCGCACCACTGTCAACTGAGTCGCGTTGGCCCTAAAACCGTCATTTTAGGGCCAGCGCGTTGGTGCCATTTAGTCGCGCGGTTAGCCCGGTCCTTACGCTAGTAATATATATGTCAATGACCACTGCTCTCAAAACGGTGAAGGAAAACATCGTGAGGAAACCGGCATGTCCTAGAACCAAAAATTCGAAGACATGTGACATCTGCCAATCGGCACTGGGCCCGCGTGGTGGATTACGGCCCACCCCCTCTCACCGAGAGGAGGCCTGTGTCCCAGCAGTGGGAACATTATAGGCTGAAATGGTGTGTCCATTGACGGATTTGGAGAATAAACACTAGAAGATACAGGCAAATCTATACTAATAATGTAGAGAAGTAAAGTTTGTATGTAGGGGGTAATCTCTGGAACTACCAGTCGGATTTCAAAAAATCTTTTTGTATTTGATAGCCCAATCCTTGAGGAAGGCTATAGGCTATTTACCATCACGCTATGATCCTTAGGAGACGAGCAAAAAGAAAAAAAAGAACGATAAGCAAAAACGAAGTAATAGCGCGGGCAGGCGATGAGACGCGACGGGGTGGGTCGTGGGAACAAGAAATTTCACGCGGACGAAGTCGCGGGCAGAAGCTAGTCAAATATAATATATCGGCAGTAGAGACAACTGTCAAATCGTGTTGTCATTCATTCTGTGGGGCCCCGAACTAACCTTATGTCCGAAGTTCGGACATAAGGTTAGTTCGGGGCCCCACAGTGGAGTGGCAGAGAGATAGATTGCATCCCGGGGAAGGACATAGGATAGTTTTTATCGACATACCTTGCGGGCGAAGCCGCGGGCGGAAGCTAGTAAAAGTAAATATTGTTCGTAAGTTTTATATTTTATACGAGTTTGACGATCCAGACCTACCTACCTATTTGGAGTAGAGGTCGCAAGCGCACCACGGGGTAAATGCGTGACACATAAACTGGATTTCGGTTGTCTGCAGTTCCTTTCATCACAAAATACAGAGAGTACAGAAGGCAATCACATGTACGTAGGTACTTCAGTTTAGAAGCCGCGGGGCGCTGCTCTGCTAGTATAAAATATCGAAGAAGAGTACCATCGACACGAAAAGAAAAAAAAGACTAAACATGTCCGCGGGAAATATGAAGTTTGGTTTGGTTTGGTTTTTTTAAAAAGCTGAAGCTGGAGCTGTTTTTAGTTGAGTTGAGTTTTATTTATTATTTTAATTTAAACAACGCAATCACACAACATTATCTAAAATCCGCAGACGAACAAAAACGTGTAAACACTAATACAAGTCCTAGAGTTGTTTTATGAATATTTTGACATTATAACGAGTTTTGAAGGTCTCGCTGACAGTACTGCGGTCAAATTGCCTCGCTTAAAAGGACATGAATTTTAAGATGCAAATACCTAAATGGGAGGTTATTTTAAATTGATGTTTACAAAAACATCTAACAATTTATTTGTCATAACATCTTATTTTAACATAGTAATATAAAGAAGTTATTATTTAACATCATCAATGTCAACTAAGTGCCAAAAATACGTATTATTGAAGCTAACTCAAAAACTAACCATAAAATTTTATGGGACCACCCCTGAGGTATAACATAACCGTTAAAAATTTTTTTTGTATGTAATTGTATAGTAAGTATTAGTACTCCCACAAGGTGGATCGACGACCTTGTGAAGGCCGCAGGAACCCGTTGGATGCGACAAGCACAGAACTGGTCGAAGTGGATGTGCTTGGGGGAGGCCTATGTCCAGCAGTGGACGTCTTTTGGCTGAAATGATGATGATGATGAATTGTATAGTAAGTGTAAATAGTTTGTATTTGTTTAAAAATCGGTTTACAATATGACGGCACGGTTGGCGCAGTGGTTAAGCGATTGACTGCTGCGCTGCGTGTCGCGGGTTCGATTCCCGCACGGAACAAATATTTGTATGGCCTACAAGTAGTTGTTCCGGGTCTGGCTGTTTGTGTATGTGAGTTTAAATGTTTGTAAACGCACCAATACAGGAGAAATTCCTAGTGTGGGGCAACGTTTTATTAAAAAAAAAAAAAAATTGCCGGAACTCTAAACAGCATTCGCATTTACATGTAGATTTTGTCATTACCTGCTAAAGTAGCTTATTACAGGAAAATTGTAAATGCCATCAGCCTAACCTTTTCAAAACAACTTTGGGCTCTGCTTCAAGTCTAACCAGTTGCGTCTCAAATTCATTAAGGGGCTTACAGGATCTAAACACAAAAAACGCAAGTTTTAGAAACAATAAAAGTATATGATCGACTACAGTAAACAAAATCAGAAAAATATATGATATTCTTCAGGATCATGCTAGCTAGGTAGATAGTGTGTTGTAATAGTAGATTATGCACCGAGGGGCTAAAGTGGTGTCTTATGTCACGGGCGTCATATTGAATCTCGAGCGCAATGAAGGATTCGGGATTTAACTCACGAGCGAAGCGAGGGAGTTAATACAAGAATCCTGAATGCAGCGAGGGATTCAAGCTAGCCCAAGGCAAAGACACCTTTAGCCCAGAGGAGGATACTCTACTTTTTACACCTACTGTGAGAAAATAATAGCCTTAGTACGAAAAACAAAATAGAACTGGTTCCGAAATGGACTTGACGCCTTTCGTACTTTTCCATTTTTTGGAAATTGTCGTAGGCTTTTATATAAGTTTCCTTTGACTTTTCCGGCAGTAAATCATTGGAAATATTATTAGCTTCGGTTGTAATGAATTCAGGAGTACAATCACTTTCATCACTCGACATTTATAATACTTTGTTGATAAATTTAAAGTTTAAATGCCAAAAATTCGCGCCTTCATTGCGTCTACCAATAAGTAGCCAAGACACGAACAATTCGATTTAAAAAAAAAAAGTCTCTTCTACGGTTTTGTCGTGTGTGTCTATTGATATCACTCTCATGGAAGTGGCGTTTGTGTAAACTAAGCTTTATACAGGGCTGGTAGAATGGTTTTGGATGATTGGCTGTATGCATTTTGAATTTAGAACGTCATTGGAGACGCTCGTGAAAAAAGTATTTTTGATAAAATGTGATAAATCGACTGTAGTATAGATAGGTTTTATTATTTATTTATTTATTCACAAAATCCACAGCAATCTTTGCGCAGTTTACTTAAAATAAATTAACTAATGTTACAGCCAATTACTATTACGGTATTACGGCGCGGTACGGTATTTGTTATTATTAATGCCAGTTTTAATGTTATTCCATTCCTTTTAAAAAATGGTTCGTAGTTATCTAATTATTCTTACAATATTATGTCTTCGAAAACATGGCAACGATATGAAGAAGCAGTCGTTATGATTTTTTAGGAAATCGAGAATATCATCCACGCGTAGTAAGGGTATCGAGAATAGCTTTCCTCTTTCTGGCACCAAAGGGTGTTTGTTAGTACTATACTGCCAATTTAGCTGAGCATGTGAGATTCCAAATTCAAATCACATTATTGACCAGCGGGTCATAATGAAATCCTGTACAACATTATTGACCGGCTGTGCCCCCGGCCACTAATGACTCACTTTAGGTTAAGGTTGCTTGATATATAATTTGACATTTTCGAGCAGGTGGTGTGAAAACATAATAGTTACCTACAACTAATTTGATACGAGAGAAAAAAAATCATGAAGATACCTCTAAAAACTTTCCTTTTACAATAAAACCATACTAATACCTATTAATACAATCATTCAGATTTCTTGTCAGATTATTCTACAAGAACATAATTATTAAAATATTTTAGTCCAAACAATAGATTTAGATCGCGCTTCTCTTTCTTTTCTATGCAGTCCGACAAAGACCGCGCTTTAGGTCATGTAGTCGCCTTAAGTTATGTTAATTGTACAAGGATGAAATCAATTCAGAGATTGTGAATCCGCAAACGCAATGTAAGACTCAGCGGGATTGTCCGAAAGGGTTACCGCTAGGCGCTACCCCTGAACATAAAGGGCTAAGGAAGGAACACGGGTGGGTTTTTAGTCAGTAAGAGTCTGACACTCCCTTCCGCTCCACCCAGAGCGGGAGGGGTCATTTGATGATTTACCATCCGCAAAAAAAAAAGGACTCCTTTAGCACAGTGTCTGTGCATTTAGGTTAGGTGGAACGTTATACGGTAGTGTGCAGGTAATGGATGTAAGCGAGTGGCCTATCCACTCCACAAAGGCCTCCCCAATCTCCACAACGTTGAGTGTGGAATTGTAATGGCCTTCGACTAACAGTGAACCATTATGATAATTATCATGATGTTGATTCGAAATCAAAATATTTTATTTCACATAAACCTACTTATGGGCACGTAAGAAACGTCAGAAGCTAGGTGCACGGTTCCAATTGGTCCTTTCCTATGGAGCCGGCACGAAACTCCACGGGTCATTACTTTTTTTTAAATAATTGGCTTAGGTATATTGTGAAGGCCTGTCAACAAGATACAAGACTTCGTTCCCTTCGACGATATTGAGAGAGGTATGAGGAACAGGGTGTAAAGTTCACTCATACTCCATAGAAAAGTGAGGATCCTCCGACCAGACGGGTGTTGTCTGGCGGGCAACTGCCCGATGATTCTTATCGCACCGTTGTATCTATGCTAGTTGCGCGGTAAACTTTGCTTGCGAGATGCAGGATTTTGCGTGACGTCAGTAAGACGCGTTGTTCGCATGTGGCGTTGTAGATACCGCTACAAGGTCCTTCGTTTCTACATGACCAATTTTTTACCCAGATCGATAGTACCTACACTATGGATTTCCCCACACAGTAAAATGACTCCAATAGCATAGCCAATATTTATTTTATCAATTAATATACCTCCGATCACTTGAAATTCATACCTACTTGCTAAGAACCTTCTTAAAACTTAAGAGGAAGAACCAGGGCCGTCTTTAGCCTATTGGAGGCCCTGGGCACATAGGGGTCACAGGGCCCCTGTGTAGATAAGAGACAATAAGAGAAACATACTAATATTTTTCATAACTGGGAGGCTAGACACGTAACTATTGTAAATCGGACTGCAAATAACTTATTTTGTCATTGTATCGGATACATAATAATAATGCGTAGAATGCAACGGTGGCTGCAACGAATGTTCTATAAGAGAGCAGGCCGGGGCCCCCGAAGATGGCGGGGCCCTGGGCACTTGCCCAGAGTGCCCAATGGACAAGAGGGGCCTGGGAAGAACTCAGTCCCCCAGTCAAGGAAAATAAGATAATATTCTTAGAAACAGACAGTACAAGGTCAAATTAAACCATAATTATCGCGAAACTGCAGACGTGATGGTATCGATATGTAAACAAGGTTAAATAAAATTAAAAACTGGCCAAGTGCGAGTCGGACTCGCGCACGAAGGGTTCCGTACCACAAAAACGACGAAAAAAAAACACGTTTATTTTATTCTGTTTTTAGTATTTTTGTTGTTAAAGTGGCAACAGAAATACATCATCTGTGAAAATTTCAATTGTCTAGCTATCACGGTTCATGAGATACAGCCTGGTGACAATTAGACAGAGACGGACAGTGGAGTCTTAGTAATAGGGTCCCGTACGGAACCCTAAAAAGATTTGATGTTTTTTTTGGGGGTCAAGTGTCAACGACCGCAGTTAGCAGTCATTTGAAATGTTAGTTTAATAAAACAGTTTTTTGTGGTAACTTCACAGACGTCTAAAGAAAACAGATTTTCTCTACTCATACCTACCTACATACCTACTTCAAGTAACATTTCCTTTTAAGGGTTCCGTACCCAAAGGGTAAAAACGGGACCCTATTAGATACTAAGACTCCACTGTCCGTCTGTCTGTCTGTCTGTCACCAGGCTGTATCTCATGAACCGTGATAGCTAGACAGTTGAAATTTTCACAGATGATGTATTTCTGTTGCTGCTACAACAACTAGTAGTAAAAATAAAATAAAGTTAAAATTTAAAGGGGTATAAAAGAAACGTTTTTTTCGGCGTTTTATGCCTTTGTGGTACGGAACCCTTCGTGTGCGAGTCCGACTCGCACTTGGCCGGTTTTTTATTTTTATTTTATCGAGTTAAAATATCGATACCTATCGTCTCTGCTGAGTTTGGCTAGCTAATTATATTTGACTCTGTATAACTACGAACTCTGCCGGTAACCTCGAAAATTGCTGCACCAATGATGATTGGGTTTTTTGAGCGACCTATTAAGGTATAAGAAACTGGTTTTTAGAAGAACGTGACGTGGCTTACGTCACAAACGGGGGACTTGGTTTTTTAGGGTTCCGTACCCAAAGGGTAAAAACGGAACCCTATTACTAAGACTTCGCTGTCTGTCCGTCCGTCCGTCCGTCCGTCTGTCTGTCACCAGGCTGTATCTCATGAACCGTGATAGCTAGACAGTTGAAATTTTCATAGATGATGTATTTCTGTTGCCGCTATAACAACAAATACTAAAAACAGAATAAAACAAATATCTAAGGGGGGCTCCCATACAACAAACGTGTTTTTTTTCGGCGTTTTTGCCTTGTGGTACGGAACCGCTGGTGTGCGAGTCCGACTCGCACTTGGCCAGTTTTTTTTTATGTCTAATCGTTTTCTACTGAGTAGATAGTAGGTAGTACGTAGTACTGAGTGGTCTGTAGTACATGAGGTTCAAATTAAAAAAACATGTTGACCTTTAGGTATTTCCAAAAACATCAACTTAGGTCATTGAGGTCGCTATAATGTAGTTTTTGCAAATTTTTATTCCACGATAATAAGCCATCTGCTTTGTAATTATAGGTATTTTTTGTGGCGGATATGTTTTAACTAGTAGCACGAATAACAATGTATTCAGTCAGTACAATCAACAAACAAAAAATATTTATTCTATCTTAGGACTAACAAGGTTATACGCTTGCTCAGCACTTCGTTTCAGAAAAAAAAGTAGGTAGGTATACAAAACAAAAAGACACAAAGTACTTACAGTTTCCGTCATTTCCTGAACCGGTTCCTTGTAATAACACAATTTTTACACAACAAAATAAAACTAGAAACACGCTCACATTAATTTTGGAATTCATTTTTCCAAATAACAACTTTTTAAATAATCATAACCTAAAATAAAAAAGCCAATTCGCGCCAAAATTGCTGTCAAAACTTTTCAATCTATTAAAAGTTTTATTTTTAATTCATGTTTTTTTTATTTGATTTCACACGGCAGTGGATTTTATAAGGAAACGTCCTATATGAATATGAAACTCGCGCGTACTGAGCCTTCAAGGTTTTATTCGTCACATAATATACATACCTACATAAGCTTACTTTGTATTGCGACTAAGTTGAACAGGTAGTGTGTCTCTTGGAAATTGTTAGTGATTACATAGAATTGTTAATTGGTAGGTTAGTAACACTAACCTGATGCAATGATTTTAGATAATGACCCTGCTGATGACCGTCAATCGGTTATTAGGTCGTTATTAATGGATTAGGTATCAAAATGTCTTCAAATATTTTTAAAAGATTTTCCAATAGGTTGTATTTGTAAAGATTTTTGTCAGTTCAACATATTAAGCTGAGTCTCTGCGCTCAGTTCAACAATACCATGCATTCAGTTGAACAATCTTCGGGCAGGATCTAGTACCTATCGGGAGAAGGACAAACCGGCACACTTGGGGAGAGAAAGCAGTCCTCCTTAGCATAATTAAGGAGTAACGTTTATACCAATGACAAATGACAACCCCTTTTTTAGGTCCACGCAATCACTGACCATTCCAAGGAAGCCTGCACCAATTGCGTAACAACCAATCATTCAATTATTTGAAGGATATTGCTAAACCATTGCTTCATAATTATGTTCGAAAAATTTCAGGCTGAAAGAGGTTGAAGGTCGTCTACATCATTCCTTCTGCTAACCAGAAGGTCTACCTACTACCTAATCACGAAGTCCGTAAATTCGACCGAAGTTCCGGGCAATTACTACACCGTATTACCAATGGACATAAGATTAGTTTCGGGCCCGACCTAACAATGAATGACGCCACGATTTGACTGCTGTCTCAACTCCCGATGTGTTTTTGCCCGTTCGAAAAAGTTAATTAATCGGGTGTAGAGTTTTAGAGGCTGCCGGCCCTCCACTTAGAAAGGAAAGCTATGTCAATTATGTCGCTAAATTCATCAAGAGATCTTTTTGTATCGCCATTATCATGAAAGAATTTAAATTATCAGAGGATAAGTCCCCATGATCTTTCGGTAACAACGCGACCCTATTACTAAGACTCCACTATCCGTCTGTCTGTCTGTCACCAGGCTGTATCT
The DNA here is from genome assembly GCA_948474745.1 of Oligia latruncula. NCBI lineage: Eukaryota > Metazoa > Arthropoda > Insecta > Lepidoptera > Noctuidae > Oligia > Oligia latruncula. The sequence goes on along the minus strand of OX419713.1, from coordinate 5,804,506 downwards.
CATGAACCGTGATTGCCGCTATAACAACAAATACTAAAAACAGAATAAAATAAATATTTAAGGGGGGGGCTCCCATACAACAAACGTGTGTAGTACGGAAGCCTTCGTGTGCGAGTCCGACTCGCACTTGGCCAGTTTTTCTATTCTCGAAAAGCGGGACTGAGCCTGTCGCGTGGGACATTTAATTTTGAGCTAAATATCGCGGGACGTCGCACACTGGTCCCGATTTAATAAAAAACTGGCCAAGTGCGAGTGGGACTCGCGCGATACGAGGAAACGTACCTATGTCAGAGAATCCACCTTAGGCTAATTTATAGGTTTTTTTTTATGGTGGGAAATCAAATGACCCCTTCCGCTCTGAGTGGAGCGGAAGGGGTCATTTGACCCACCCACGAGTGGGTTTTAGTCATTATGAGTGCGTGCGGCGTGTTCCTTCCTTAGCCCTTTATGTTCCGGGGTAGCGGTAACCCTTTCCGACAATCAATCCCGATAACTAATTTATAGGCATAGGGTGGATTCTCGGACATGCATTTCCGCGTAGGGTCGATAAACGGAATAACAGAAAAAATCTGGCAACGCTGCGCTGGCTCAGCTCAAACTTCTAGGGATGTCGTAAGTAGTCGACGAAGATGCGCTTGTTTGCAGCAATTAACATAAAAAGACAGTAACAAATAGCTTGCTACTACGACTCTATTGTTAAAACAAGTTGCACAAGAACAACCTCTACATAAAGACTGTTCAAGTTAACATACGAGAATCCAGTAGGCGTGACAACTGACAGGTATTTAATCAATCACCTGCAGCTGGTTGAGAACAAGTTTAATAAATAACAAGTGAAGTGAAGGAAAAAGAAGCACGCATAGCTATTCAAGACCACTCGATACGCTTCCTAAGGTATCAAATCACAAGTGCCCATGTAGGGTTCGTTCCAGGGCCTCAAGTCTGCTATTACAATAGTGTCAGAATGGTCTATCATTGATTTCATAATTGTTGATTTTGACAAGTTTGGTAATCTACTAATATAATGGCGTCATTATGACTTTCCAATGGTCAACCACTGACACTCCATTGAAAGAAATGGCATAGAATGGTAATTAATCTCGTACTTAGTGACAAATTAATTACTGATTCAGGCGGCTGTTTGCTAAAATTTTGACAGTTCCTTTTGAACGTCATTGTGCAGTCATTGCTTTTAATTCGTTACGAGTATTGTAATAAGTTCTGTGCCATTGATCGACCATTATGAATTTAGCAGATTACGAACTTTTAGCAAAATGACAACGGGATCGTGTTGGAATGGCGAATTTATAAAAATAGCAGATTGCAATGGGCCCCTTTCGTTGCGTTCGTTGTAGGTTACAACCTACAACGAACGCAACGAAAGGGGCCCATTGCAATCTGCAGGGTTAAACCTACAGGGTTCATTTTGATTTCAAAGTACCAATAAACGAGAAACCTATAACATAGATACAAATAGAATACATCCAGCCAGTCCTCAGCGTGTTAATGGCAATCTATATTTAGCCAGCCAGTAATTATATTATATGACTGAAACTTGTTTTTGTATTGAAAAGGTAAACCCCAGAAGTAAATCAGGCAAAGTTGCGTTGAGGAAAAGTTACTCCCCGGTACCTACGATGACGTGTCTTTACAGTACCTACCTATACTAAAAATTTAAACGCCTCTGTCATCAATCATCATCTTAGTCAGCCAATAATGTTCCCGCTGCTGGGACTCAGGACTTCTCTCTGTGTATGGGAAATAGGCCGAATGATGACAGGTTCAGTGCGGGCAACGTAATTGCGTAACACACTATCAGTACAATAAGACCGACGTAACTGGCGGGCCTGAACTTTGCGCAGAAGGCTGCGCAGTAAGATTTTTTAGGAACCAAATGGTGACATGAGGCGAGTGCGAGTGAGAGAACATGCGCGAAAGTTCTTAGTTCCTATGTTCAGGCCTGCCAAATTAAAACTTGGCGGGCCTGAGTATAGCCTTTGCGAACTTTCGCGCATGTTCTCTCACTCACACTCGCCTCATGTCATCATTTGGTTCCTAATAAACGTTCCTGCGCAGGCTTCTGCGCGAAGTTTAGGTCCGCCAAGTTACGTCGGTCGTATTGTACAGACGAAATAAAATACAAAAATAAAATAACCACCGACATTTTATTACAAAAATATTACACAACCAGCATTATCTACGGCCACCCTCCGAAATGGCGAGGTGAGACCGCGAAATTCAAATTTTCATTAGTTTTTTGCAATTTGCAGGTCAGTGTCAGGTTGTATCTTGATCAAAATATGATTCGCGACAATAACAGGTACATATTTAGAGATTTATAAACATTAATATACCTTTTAAGCTAGATTTCTACCACCAACCACCAATCTCTTAAGGAAAAGTGTTAACGTAAGAAAATTTTAATTTCGCGGTCTACCATTATTTGACAGAGAGAAACAAGACGTTCCCACGATTTCCAATAAAAAAAAACTCACTCGACCATTGGTTCATGTTCCACTGACATAAAACTATTGTAACTACTCACAGACGGTTTAGTAGTTTCCGTTTCTGGGTACCCCGTTTTTCCGTCAGATTTTACAGATGGCGGTTTCTTATTTATTCTTTTTTTGTGGGACGATTTAATCTTTAAAATATTTTTTTCTTGATTTTCCTTACTGTTGGTACTTGGCGTCAACTTCGGCGGTGTAACCTCATGTGGGAAGGGTAATAAATTATCATTAGATTTAAATGTGGAAACGGTTTTTGTTTCGGCAGTAAGATAACATTGGAAACATTTATTTGAACAAATGATTGAAGGTTTCGAAACCTTGGTTGATCTACACCTAGTCTGCTGTTTTTTTGGTTTCGGAATTTTATCTTTCGTGACCCGATCCAATTTATTTTTCGATTCTTTCCGGTTTAGTTCATCTCTACATTTCTTACAGAGCGTTCCCCTTCTTTTCCGTTCTTCTTCTTCGAGTCGTTTTTTAAGTTTGATACATTTTGGACACTTCGGGTCGAATTTAGCAACTTCTACATTTTCATTCGATGAACATGCTGGTGTCTGAAAAGATATAAGAAGTTGAGAATTAGTCGCGAGTCAAATGAAGGGATTCTGAAATAACCTGAAACTTTCAGGTTTCGAGTCATTACAAATATCAGCAGGAGTGGTGGCCCAGTAGTAACGGCCGCGATTTACGAGTTGTAGGTAGGTCATAGGTTCGAACCCAGACAGTAGGCGCTTTACTTTGTGTAAATTACTTTATCACCATTGCTCTCAAAACGGTGAATGACAACATCATGTGGAAACCGGTATGTCCTAGCACCAAAAATTATGTGACATCTACCAACCCGCACTGTGCCCGCGCAATGGATACATACGGCCCACTCCCTCTCACAGAGAGGAGGTACCTACTTGTGTCTAATCATATGTTTCGTAAGTTGAGCGGTTCTGCACTACTCCCGATCCAAATCCGAATGAAAGATCCGACTTCAAGTCCCGAATTGGGAATGTTCTAAACTCGTCTCGTGGATCGTCATGGATGCATGTGCCATCTTGCGATAACGCCGACCATGGACTAAAATAATATCACCATGAGCGCTGCATTTAATGAATGACAGTCCTGTATTGTTTTGAGTCACATCATTTATCTTTAAACTAACGTGGCATTTTCGAAATTGTGCTTCTGACTACAGTCGCCACCCAACCGAAGAAGACGAAGAAATTTGTGGTGTATACACAAAGAAATACTGTAATCCAACCACGTATGCTTTGACGTTGAGCGAGCACTGTGAGCGCGTTCACGAGCGTTCCAAATTGTTGACAGCTCTCAGCTGGCATAATTCGGAATGCAGCTTGATTAATGTCAGAAAATAAACAAAGGGTAGTTTGGAAGAACACATACCGTTTTTAACGCCGCTTGGCACCCGCCCAAGCCGGTCATCCCTACCTGTTAAAAGAAAAAAAGTATATTTAACACTTTGCGGGGGTTCCGCCCCGACCCTCTCGAGCCAGCCCGCGCTGCTGAGCCTGTACTTTTAAATTAGTCCTTATATAACTCCGATCCAGCCTGACCCTGGCTGGAGGCCTTAGTTTATTGAGGCATCCACAGGCAAGCACGCTTAAGCAGACGACAACTTCATAGGACGAAATGCGAGATGCCATTCTAAAAAAAAAAGTTGCAAACAAAATAATAATGTTACAAAAAATCTATGGTAATTATTTTACATTTTTACCTGCCCCATGCACGATATACGGATGCATGTAAGGCCTGCCAGTGCTGCATGAAAGGCCCGTCCAACCTGTTGGCAACAACGGTAAGAAGAGTGTTGCCACTACCCCGCACTCTACTCGATAACGAGGTCGCCCTCTTGCGCATGCTGGCATAAAAACAGTCAATGCGGACGCTCGCGAACATTCCCGATGAGCTGCAGAAGCGAGGCAGCCGCAGCACTGCCCTCAGCGCTGGATGCGAGAAGCGCAGAACTGGTCGAAGCGGAGGTGCTTGGGGGAGGCCTATGTCCAGCAGTGGACGTCTTTCGGCTAAAATGATGATGGTGATGACTAGGTACAAACCTGTGCTATAGACCGGCGCTTATCAAGCTCATCATACATTTTCGGGAAGGCATTGTTGTGAGTGTGGACGCTCTCGATCTGATCGCGAGCTGGCTGGCCCCTCGTCTCGTACTCAACTTGGTGTTCGTCGTAAAACTGGTTGACTGCGTTACGCGTTTTCTGAACAATAAACAAAATGTGTTAAAGTGGATTTTATTTCTGTAAGTAGGCTTGTTCAGACGCCAGCACATATTAGTTTTTACGACTACATGATTTCTATGAAAATTTTATGTTTTTAGTTTTTACGACTGCATGCCGTAAGGTAGAATGTAGCGGAAACCTTTAGTGATGTACCATCTTATACCTGTACCTACATTGTTGGCAAATAAATAAATCTGAATCTGAATCTACCTTCGCCGGCCTCATGTTATACATTGGCATCGGACCGTCCTCATCCATGATCATCAGCACAAGATCTACCATATTTCGGGTCGACGTCCTCTTCGGCAGTGAGTACACTGTGCCGCCTGTTACCGCGGTCTGTACTGCCGAATTGCGTTCATTGTTCATGTTGGCCTTCTGTTGGGTTTTAATTGACGCGGGCATTTTTTCGTTACAACTGAAAGTAGAAAAGTAATAAGCAGTGTGGACAGTCCGAGTCGAATCTATCAAGCCTTTGAGGGTTCTTAAGTATACCTGTTACTATGACCTTTATCATGGCAAAAATAATAAATAGAAAGAATTCACTTTCATCACCATTACATTACACGTATGTAAATAAATAAATTTGAATTTGGTGTTGTTGTACTAACGCCTGATGATTTTCGCAGAGCAAATATTCACTTTTCGTCGACTTGCGTCTAGAAAGGTGTATGTTTAGATGCCTTTCGAGATTACGATTTCGCAAATAATGCACCCAAAAAAATACTACCTATCGGTAAGCATCCACTGGTTAGCGTAGCGTAGCCATACTAACTAAAGTTTGCAACCCTAATGCCAACTGGGCCCTTTTGGTCAAGTGCGAAGTGAATATCATAAATAGTTGCACATACCATTTGATTGAGGTTCCCGGTTTGAATCCCGAAATCCCGGAATTATAGTTAGTTGGAGGTGTTTGGATCGGCAAGTATCAATATATCAGTATGGCAATACTAGTTAATCACACAGAAAAATCACAAAAACATTAAACGAACACGGTGTTACAAAATTACCTTCCACAAATAATTTTAACGAAATGTATAGTTCCACTCAAATTAAAGTTAGTTTCATATAAATATGTTTCTTGCATTTATTATTTTACGGGTTTTTATTATTTTATTATTTATTATTAGCATCTAATATTTTAGGAATAATTACATTATTAGAATTTTGACTCAAAACAATGACTTTGTCAGTGTTGTCACTGTGGTTGTCACAGAGTACCTACTTTTTGATAGTGTTGTCAACCATTAGGCCACACCACAACCTCATGACGAAGCAAGAAGTTTGGAATTTGTACACCGCCTCATTTGTTTATATCTGCTATCAAGTTCTTAATTTATGTTTTACGAGTGTTTCCCCGCGGTTTCACCCGCGTAAATGTCGACCCCGTGGGAATTTCGGGATAAAAAGTAGCCTATATGTTAATCCAGGGTGTCAGCTACCTCCATACAAAATTTTATCCAAATTGGTCTAGCCGTTTGAGCGTGAAGAAGTAACAAACATATAAACACACACACACGCTCACAAACTTTCGCCTTTATAATATTATATATATATATATATTAGTGTGATTAGTGTTTGGCCCGACTGGGGAGCGGGCGCGGGCCGGGCGCGGCGCGGCGAACTCAAACATAATATTATGAAGTTCCTTCTTTGAGTGTCCGTAGTGGGCACGCGGGCGCGGTGAGCGGCGCGGGCTGCTCGGCACTGGCAGCGCGCGCGGGGAGAGCGCGGGCAACTCACGCCATAACTTATTCATACAAGTGGCCGCAGTGGGTGCAGGCCCGTGCAGGGCGCAGCCTAGGCCCGTGCAGGGCGCAGGCCCGTGCAGGGCGCAGCCTAGGCCCGTGCAGGGCGCGGGCTGACGTTGTTTGTTTGAACGCGTTATTCTCTGGAACTACCAGTCGGATTTTAATAAACAATATTTTTGTGTTTGATAGTCCAATTCTTGACTTTCTCGCTCAAGATACGTACAATAGATATACATTTCGTGTAAACAAAAGAGTTGCATATATTGATAGACTGACTGTTCACCCTGCCGGCGACGACTCGCTTCACTGGTTTGTCGCTGAGCGACAAGAGTAAGTTATCCCTGTGGGACTAACCGCCCCGAGCGAGTGGTGCGAGTAATCGACCGTCGCGCTCGGACACTCGCTGATAGCCCAGCGACAAAACTATATCGGAACTACAACACTCGCTGCTCGCCAACTTGTTTTCAGTTGCTAGTTCTACTCGCTACGTGTTCATCGCCGGCGGTGGGACAACTGCCTAAGTTTGTGACCTCTCTCCACGAAACCCAGTGGCGTAACTATACCGTTTGGGGCCCGTGGCAAATTCAAGGGCCTCCCTCAATGTAAAGAAGCTCTACCAACGATATATATTTTTTCTTTTTATTAGCACTTCTCCCGCGACTTCTTCCGCGTAATTTCATATTTTCCCCTACAAAATTTAACACCTGACTTCTTCTGTCCTTATGTTAGGGTCCTCCTGTGTGTGCTAATGGCCCTCTCGGGCCGGGGGACCCTCTGGCTGGGGGCCCGTGGCATTTTGCCACAACGCCACCCTATAGTTACCTACGCCAGTGACGAAACCACTACAGCAGTATAACTTGACCTCGTTGGACTAGTCGTCGCGTCGCAAGCGCTACTGGGTGATGAGCATGAGGTCGGGGCTGAGATTCCCGGATCGGACAAAAAGTTATTCGGTTTTTCCAACTGTAATTTCTCAGTAGCGGCCCGGAGTCTCGGGAGTCTGGATTGGAGCCCGATTGTGTGAATGTAGCAATAAAATTGTTTTTTAGGGTTCCGTACCCCCAAAAGGTATAAACGGGACTCTATTAATAAGATTTCGCTGTCTGTCCGTCCGTCCGTCTGTCTGTCACCAGGCTGTATCTCAAGAACCGCGATAGCTAGACAGTTGAAATTTTCACAAATTATGTATTTTTGTTGCCGCTATTAACAACAAATACTAAAAACAAAATAAAATAAATATTTAAGGGGGCTCCCATACAACAAACGTGTTTTTTTTCCGGTGTTTTTGCCTTGTGGTACGGAACCCTAAAAATTAATCACACTAATATTATAAAGGCGATAGTTTGTGTGTGTGAGGGGAGGTGTGTGTATGTGTGTGTTTATATCACAGAGTACTTTTTGATAGACTGAAAGTTTATGTTTGTTACTTCTTCACGCTCAAAGGGCTCGACCAATTTTGATAAAATTTTGTAGAGGTAGCTGACACCCTGGATTAACATTTAACATATATGCTATTTTTATCCCGATATTCCCACGGGAACAACATTTACGCGGGTGAAACCGCGGGCCGCAGCTAGTAGATCTATAAATTACAAATAAAACAAATAAGTATACATTTTAGAAAACATATCATTTCTTGTATGTTCACAATACAGACTTACATCTAGACATATTTTACGACTTAGTTTAAAGTTTTGGATTACTTTTACCAACACTAAATTGAGTTTTATAAGGCCATAACGTCAACTTAGTTTATTAATGAAATACTCTACAAACATTGTTGGATCACCTCTATTGTAACAACAAAAAATTATACACCTGTATTCCAGAAGGTGTAGGCATAAACACAGCCAAGTATTGAATTACCTTAGTCTCAACTAAAAGTTATAAAAAGAAAAGATTTGATATAGTGTGTTTGTATGTTATGCTTTGACACACCGCTAGATATTAAATAAAAGAGCATTTTACTGCTAAACAAAGTTTAATTAATTGAAAAAGGAATGACACTATGTAGGTTGGTCTAAATTAAATTCAATCAATCCTTGATTAATTAAAACATGAATAATCAATTTTTTTACAGCATACCAAGTTTATTTACATCTTGTAGCGTACATACCAAGTTTATTTACATCTTGATAACAGTAAGCAGTTTAAAATGTATGATGGGAAATAGAAAATTGTTTATGTAAAGGAATATGCGTATATTGGCACATTTTCTGTGATACCTGTCACAACTCCGATAATGCATTATGAAAACTACTTACATAAACAGACACTAAATCTTAGGTAATCTTTACAATAAACTTAAGTACGAGAACACAATTAATACAAAGGTAGAAAATGCTTGCGAGTAAATACTATTGTATCTAAAATGTTTTGTACACCGAACTAGAAAAGATTCGTGTTTTTTTTTTATATTTTCAATGAGCAGCGACTGTCAGCAAATAGTTTTAATTTAAAATATGTTGTACCTTAAGTCTTTAGTAACGAAATAAGTTTAAAAGTTCTGGCACAACAATTTTCAAGACAACTCATCTAAAAAGGTTAATTTATTGCTTGTTTTCAAGTTACTATAACTAACTAATGACTGTCCTTGCCTTCATACAACTCGTAAGAGCATTATTGCTTGCATCCAAACACTTATTGACGGAAAATAAAACACTTCAGACCTTAAATAGTAAATGTAATCACAAATTTTAGACTTAAAGCTAAAACACTTAACGGCGCCCGCGGCCTCGGCCTCCACGGCCTCCCCGAGGTCCTCCTCGGCCTCCGCGACCACGTCCCCTTCCGCCTCTCGCACCACCACCGCCTCTCGGGAAACCTTCCCTCTTTCCACGGCCTTTAGGGGTATCGTCAATTAATAACGTCTCCAAAGGCAAGCTGTCGGGCAACAAGTAATATCTAATATTGTTCCCACGAATACTCAAAGTTTCCAGTTGCAATTCTTCTTTGTTTTTTAGCGTTACCTTCACTGCTTTCAAATGTGTGTTCATTGCTACATCTACTCCGGTTATCGTTCCGTGAACAACACTGCCGTTCTTCAATTCGATAGTCACCGTTTCATGACTCAGCTTCATTAAAAATCTTACGAGTTTCATTTTTGTAGTTTTATTAGCTTACTTTAGTGAAAAACAAAAGCGGCGTCGGTCAAATAAATAACCTCAAATTCTAACCAACCAAAATAATTATGGCGGCTGTCCGGTTACTAAGGTATTGCCATATAAATTATTACAAAAAAAAATACCATAAGTTGGCGATTTTAAACTAAAACTCACTGACCTTAAAAGGTCACTTCTTTTCTTAGTCTGTGTAGAGGTAGAATATATTACGTCCATGATAGAAGTACGTCCATGACCCTGCATATATTATATTGTAGTCTGTGGATAGCGGTGGATAGCGGTGGATAGACCATTAGACTCAAAAAATAAGGGTGCTTCTCTTCATAATCTGTGCAAAAAATACTCTGTCACCCCTGTCACAGTCTCCCACACAGTACTTTTTGATAGACTGAAAGTACTGGAAGTACTCTTGTCATAATGAATGAGGAAGGTTCGTTTAGTCAAGAACACTACGGTTCTGTTCAAAATGTAGAAGAAGAAGACGAGAAGGAAAAAACTGTTTGCGCTCGATTGGTACTTACTAATGAACAGGTAATCAATTATGTATTCTTATCACAAAGGTTTTTAGCCAAGCCCTGTATCGAGGTGTTGGTGCTTGGTACAGACTTGGTAGATTGTCGATGTCTATTAGTATATGATTAATTCATTAGGACTCTTACTGAGCACTTTTGCTGACGATATAGTCAACTGCAGCCAGTCTATCAAAAAGTACTCTGTGACAGCAGCCGTCGCTACGGTCAACGGCAGTTGGCTCTCATCGCAACCTGTCGGCGGCTGCCGGAGACGCGGCTGCAACTGCAGTCGACACGCCAGCGTCAAATATCCGTATCACTGACGCACCGTTGCGGAGCCTGCAGATTAGATGGAGCTTTAATTAGGAAAAGACTTTCTATTTGTTCTTTTTTTTTCGTAGCCAATACAGTTCCACTGCTGGGCACCTGAGGCCTAACCAAATCCTTCCAGGAACTCATTTCCCGCACCACCTCGAACCAGCCCTCACGGTACGCGTCCAGGGTCATCTCGCCATCTCCCTCTGGGCGGCGCCGTCCATCTTCAGGCACCCATTGTGTGGAGATTTACTTGGTCTTCGATCATTAGCAGTACTATTATTGGTCGAAGGTTAATGTTCATAAAAAATTAACCCCGGAAGGCAAAAAAATATATTTAGAAAAAATTGCAACACCGCATGAAAAGTGTTCATAACAACCAACGAGCTCTTTTATTCATCGACCTAATATTTAAGGGGTGGTTGCTAAAGGGTTCTTATATCGATAACAGTCGCGCATAGCCACGTAGTTTATTATCACTTCAAAATGGATGTCAGGACTTTATCTGGAACTGCGGAATTTTCCGATGAAGACTTAGTTGAGGAGTTGCAGCATCCACCTACTATAAAAGAGGTTCAGGCGAAGTTTGCATTTACTGAAGCTCAGGTAGCCACATATATTTCTATGCCCAAAAAAATTTACAGTCTTTTAGAAGACCGAATTCTTCTTTACTGATTAATGTTATTGACTAAATTCGTATTGCGTAATGATCATAATCATTTCAGTCCGGAATCACCCACTGCTGCGTATAGGCCTCCCCTTTTTTGACACACTTCCCAGTTCCGTGCATTCCTCATCCAGGTGTTTCCCGCGAATTTGACCATATCGTCAACCCAACGCGCTTTTTGACGGCCGGCTTCAATGATTTCAAAAGTAAATATATATGTCAATGGCCGGCCTGGTTTCTTCTAGTGTGTGCTACAAACTTTTTCAAACTGTTTTCAGCAACGTGATTTGCTCGAGGCTTTCAACCTTCTCGACTATACAGGCGAAGGAAAAATTGAAGCGGAGGACTTTCGAGTTGCTATCAAAGCTCTAGGTACAAAGATGAATACCACCTAACTTTGGAGTAGTAAAAACTTCGTATTTTATGCGAAACTCCCGAACACCTTTCATGTTTCAGCGGGGTAATTGCGTAACACACTATCAGTAGCAATGGCTTTCATTTTGACAGTTCACCGACATTCATTGCGTTATTTACGTAAATAAAGCAAAGGATTAGCAATATCGTTCAAAATGATTTAGATTGGATTGGGATTGATAGTGTGTTACGCAATTATGCTCAGACGAACAAAAAAAGAAGGTTTATAATCATGTCTGGATCGCAACCGTTTATAAAATATACATTCGATTTTGTCGCCCTGCCTTTGCTGAATCATACCAACCCCAACATTACCCCTCTTTTTTATTTATTTAGGGTATGAACCCACTAAGGAAGAGTTACAGAAGATGATTAATGCGGTAGACAAGGGGAACACTGGAAGACTTAGCTTTGAGAATTTTGAAACCGCTATCATGAGGAAGATCATGTCACAGGATAACGATGGAGATATAATGAAAAGCTTCCGGCTTTTTGACATGGACGACCGCGGTATTATCTAATTTCTCACGTTGTATAGAATAATATAAATAAACTAAAGCCTTTCGGCAATAGCATTATGCATAATATAGGAATCTTAATTTCTAAACTGTAATTTATTCCAGGTTTCATAAGTTTTGAAAATCTTAAAAAAGTTACACATATTCTTGAAATTGGTCTGACGGATGAACAAATAGACGAGATGATCGACGATGCTGATAAAAATTTTGATTCTTTGGTAAGATACATTCAGATAAATATTGTTATAGATTGATGAATTAAAATTGTTCAGTTCCCCTGAATTTTGCCAATTTGTTTGTAATTATTATAGTGTTTTATTCTTTATATTTTCAGGTGAGCCCGGAAGAGTTCATGAGAATGATTAAAAATTCTGTTCATATTGTAACACCGTAGTATAATTATGTTCAAGCGGTTATTTCTACCCTTTTCTGTTTTGAGTGACGATTAACTTAGAAACACGTTTTATGTTGAAACTACGTTTATGTGTTCTTGTAATTTTAATAATAATTTATTCTTTTTCAACAACAGTGAGATGAAATAAAATTAAAAACTTTGTTTTATTTGAAATTATTTGGAACGCTTTAATAAGCTACAGAATATAAATTTTTATTTGACTTGAGTGGTGTCCGTCAAAATTGTCTTTGACACTTATGATGACGGCTTTGTCTGAATTGCTGTTATTTTGAAATTCCTATTCCTTCTTTCTTTAGCTTGTTCACGAAAACTTCAGAATATTAAATACATTTATGTAAATAAATAAAAGCAGTTGTCCTCCATTGTTGTAATATTCATAGTTCTTACGAAACTGTGTAAAAATAGAAATGGGTAAGTTGTAATCATTGACTACTAGAATGCTCACAATAAAATATAAAATTCCAGTTTGTAAGCACACCATCATGTTTTTATTTCATATAACAGACTCCGAGGATCTTGATTTGGAAGCGAAGTGCGAAAATCTCATGAATATAGTCGTCGAATCTCGAAAACGATTCGGCAAAGCTTGTATTGATTATGACCAAAAAATGTTGCTCATGGAGAACAAATTACTGAATTTACAAGTCGAAACTGTTTCTAACTATCGTTTTAAACCTAAAAACACGATTCCTAACATCGAAGAAGACAGTTGCAAAGATTTGGATGACTTATTCGTGGAGATAACTGAAAAACAAAGGCGAATGGAAGATGTGATGAAAAAGTTGAAGAATACCCGTGAAGTCATCATGCAATTAGAGGCTGACGTCATTGGCAGGAAATTGCGGGCCCCCCTTACTGCAGATGCCATGTTAGCTCAGGCTGAGGCTAAAAACTTATACTTAGAATAAAAGCAAAGGTATCTGCGTAGTAAAGCCTAATGAAAACCTCTTTTGCATCTTGGACTCGAAAAACTGGAGCATTTTGAATTCAAAATACATGTATGGATCTACTTGCTAGTTTAATTGAAATTAAACTAGGAAGAAGATCCAGACATGGTATACACTTCCCTCTGTGGACTGTGCTAGTACTGACAATGCCGTAGAAGTGATACAAAGTCAAAGACTCTCCTGCAGTGCAGACCGTTTGGTAATTGCTACTTACAGTCACGAGCATATGTATACACTTGGCTTTATTCAAAGACGATTTTCTCCTTTAGTTTTGAATGAAATTTTATGTTATTACGAACAAAGTATTTTCGAACCCATAGGTTTGTGTAAAGTGTCGTATTTCAACGTTTCATTCGTTATTTCACGAAAAAATCGCAATTGAAAGTTGCCAAGTGTTGACATATTAGTGCTCGTGACTGTACAACAGCCTTAGATCTTATAGAGATACCAATTATTTGTACACATTTCAGAACTACAACAATAATATAGGTAATGTAACATAGACTGACATAAAATAGATACTTTATTATTAACAATTTACAGTGTAATTTCAAAATAATAATTATTATTTATTTATTATCAGCCATTTCTGCTCCACTGCAGGGCAAAGTCCTCGCTTCCCTCTTTCCACTTATCATTATCCAGTGCTGTTATACACCAATCCTTGTGGAAAGAGTCTGTCCCGCCATCTCATGGGCTTGCCACATTGTCGTTTGCTGCTGTTTGGGACCCATTGTGTGGAATGTGTGGTTACTTTAGCCCATAGCCCCCTCAGGCATGCGATAGATTAAATAAATTAAGGATACTATTAAATATAATTTAAAAAAAGAACACTGTGTTTGTGCTGGTGCTGACTACTCACTGACCTGTATTATAGTGTGACTGTGGTATAGTGAGGACTGTTACTTCATTGTGATTTAAGCCCAAGCAAAGAGTATAATAATAATACGGGAGAGCCTAAGCTAAGGCTAGTAAAATTATGGCATAGTCACAACGAAGCCTCATTTGAACATGTTTGAACAGTAGTTTTCTTGAACCACAGTCTTGAACCATAGATTTCTGGAAGAGACATGACAATTATCCTATATCCCCACTGACTTGTATCTGCAGGTCAGTGCATATCTCCCCACGCATCATACCCCACATGGCTGTGGTAATGAGGTTGTGGAAGTTAATCCATCTGGCTAGACATGGTCAGTGAGTCGTCTTAGGGGATGAAGTACATTTTAGAAAACCCTGCTTTTGGGACGAAATCTTTTTAGTGCATCAAACTGAGTGAATAGTAACGGAGGATGCACTCTTGCAATATTTAGTGGCTCACTAATGAATAATATTCCAACAAACCTGTGGCCATAAACCCCGCCCTTTTTTTCCAGACATTATTATAGGTTTGTTAGAGCTACATTGAGTTCATGAGTTGTCAATACACGGAAAGAGAATCGCAATTATCTATCTGAAAAAAAAACGCGTTTTTTTTTTTTTGTTGCATGCATTTGTATGAATAGCACTGTGTATCCGAACGTGACCACCCAACAACCAAAACATTTTTTTAGATTTTTCATCTGTGTTCCGGTGACAGCATAGACAAACTATACAAAACTTTTAAATAAAGCCACTTTTACATGTTATAGTTTTGCGATGTTTTACAGAAATACTTTGAAAACAAATAATAGTATTTTATTCATTACTAAATAACGTTAAAATATACACTGCTACGCTACAAGGATCTTTTGGCGCTCGAATGACGTTCACATTCACAGGGAGGCGCTCATGTATAAACATTTTGTTTTGTGAAATAGATAAAAAATAAGATGGCGGCGTTGGTTCAGATTATAGCCACGCCCAAAAACATTCTGATAGAGCTAGAGAGTTCAATAATCTGAAGTTTGTTACTTCATAGCACTGCACTTAAACAAATACGAGGCGTTTAGAGGTCAGTGTTTCATAGACTTGCAGTCAATGGTTGGTAACTAAGCAACATTCTTTGTCAAAGTTGTTGATATGAGATTCGGAAAGTCTTACACAAGCGTTTGCGTAGAAAACCGATATAAAGATATTACTCTTTGTGTATTCACCATCGGCGTTTTAAGTGAATTTGAAGGAGTAGAAGCACATAAAATGACTGATCTGCAAACTCTTTTTAAACAGCAATGTATTATACCCGACGTGATTAATATAGCACCAGCTGAGATGCTGACTATAAAATATCCTAATGGTCCTACAGTCGAGACCGGCAAGGAACTGACTCCTACTCAAGTTAAAGATCAACCTACAGTTTCATGGGCCGCTAAAGAAGCCGAATATTATACACTGGCTATGGTGGATCCTGATGCTCCCAGTCGTGAAGAACCTAAGTTCCGTGAGTGGCACCACTGGCTAATTGGAAATATTCTAGGTTCAAACATAGGAAAGGGTGAAGTACTATCCGAATACATCGGTTCAGGCCCACCGAAAGGCACAGGACTGCACCGCTATGTATTTTTAGTTTATAAACAACCAGAAAAACTGGATTTCTCTAAAATACAAAAGTTGCCGAACAATTCAGGTGATAAACGAGGAAAGTTTTCCATTGGTAAATTCGCTCAGCAATTCAAACTTGGAACCCCAGTTGCCGGAAATTTCTACGTTGCCAAATATGACGACTATGTGCCAAAATTGTACGCAAAATTGAAGGGGTAATTTTAAAACTTTATAAAAATAGTAAAGAAACAAAAACTAACAAAAAACAACGTGTATAAGGTGCTTTATATACGAACATCCGTTTGTCTATGGTAGCGATCGATAATTTCCGCCTCCGCGTGACATTTCCATTTTTCGGTCTTGTCCGCCATTACATTTTGGAGTTTGCGTAAATTGGTCGTAGGTCTGCGAGCACATATCACCGAACGTTATCAGTGACAGTTAATTCGTGTACGTGCGTAGTATCGCAGTGTTTCGTGGAACAAAGAGCCCCGAAGTTCAATCGTATGTCCATCCAGAATCTGAACACATACGACCCATTCGCCGATGCTATCAAAAGCTCGGAAGACGACGTACAAGATGGTCTAGTCCACGTCCGGATCCAGCAGCGGAACGGGCGTAAGACGCTGACAACGGTGCAGGGCCTCTCGTCGGAATATGACCTGAAGAAAATAGTGCGGGCATGCAAGAAGGAGTTCGCGTGCAACGGAACGGTCGTGGAGCACCCGGAGTACGGCGAGGTGCTGCAGCTGCAAGGCGACCAGCGCGAGAACATTTGCCAGTGGCTGACTAAGTCGGGCCTTGTGAAGCCCGAGCAGCTCAAGGTGCACGGTTTCTGAGCCCACGCTCGCACACACATAACATGGTCACCGTTCATAGTCGTCTTATATTATGAGAGCGTGCGCGTTATTGTAAAACCCTATCGAATATGTATTTAGAAAGCACAGACGTTTACAGAGAAGAGATTACACGGCCGCATAGGCCTCCCGCGCCCTGTGCCTTGCGACTCCCATGTAAAAAGTTATATATTATATTATCGACGCCGTCTCACGTCCTTAGTTGCAATTAAACTGAACGAAATAGTAATAATCGCTTTTTGTTTTTTACGACATTTTTTTAAATTGCTGTAATGATTCAATTAATAATAAAACGATTACACATGTTTTTGTAAGCGTGGTGTTTTTTTTTTTATTCGTGCTGTTGTGGCACAGGTAACCTCTAATCTAACGGGACATGCTTGTGTACAGTAAGGGAAAGTAGGCGAACGAGAGTTTGCTAGTCGATGCCGTGCCGTGCATATTCATCGGGTTTGTCATGCGATTAACTACCGGTTGCAGGCGAAATTCGCGAATCCCGGAGTTAGTGAGAACGATAAAATCACCTTGCATGTTATTTCCACTCATTTCGTACAGAAATGCCAATTTGCATTGTTATCTGCCAAGTGACATCAACATTACTCATCCTTATTTCCCAAAAGCTGTTGTAGGATGACTAATGATCAGTTCCTCTCTAAGCTACAGTGTTTCGAGAACCATATTGGACTAGAGAAGAACTAATGATTCTGTTATTTAATTTATCAACTAATTATTTCAAGCATGGTGATTTATGACGCCATTTTATCTTCCCGCCTATTTGTCGTAACTGGTCGTAACCGCACTTCAAATTACATTTCTCCGTTGACAAACGAGTTTGTTAGCAACGCATCGATGTATTCAAAATCAAGCAAAGCAACATATTCGATCGCTAGGTCCGTTGAGAATATCGCCCCTGCGAAACAAGGAAGGAATCTAGTTTTATTAACACGTTAAATAATTATTGTCGTCATTGTGGCTCTTATGGGTAGGTAATAAGAACTATAATAAAAACAGGAAAAAACTTTATAATGTATGAGTCATGTCCTCGTTTTAGCGAGGCTGTTACCGTGAGGTCACCGCCTGGGCAGTCTGCGGTAACTGTACCTACTAAATAATAAATGTGAAGATTTTTCGTATATGAACAACATGTTTATCATCTTCACAGAAGTTTAAAATCCGTAGGAATATTGAGGTCAATTAAAAACTTGCATAGCTAGTAACACCGTTTTGCGAATTTCCCAATGAATCCAACTTGATTCCAAATTATAATTGAATTTATAGGTACTTACACTAGTTAGTTATACCTACACTTCTTATCGTAGGATTATAATAATAGGCGATAAGGTCAAGGGAATATCTTCGACAGTCATCAAGCTGTGACTGTCAGAAGTTTTTTGAGAGATTATACAAACATTAGATATCCGGAGCTTCGGCACCTGTACAGATTCCTTGGGGCGTTCATTTTTAGGGTTCCGTACCTCAAAAGGAAAAAACGGATCCCTTATTGGATCACTTTGTGGTCCGTCCGTCGCGTACGGTCTCTTAGCAAAACCTCGGACAGACAGACGGACATGACGTAACTATAAGGGTTCCTTGTAGGAACTACGGAACCCAAAAATAACTACAGCCATCATAAAGCAACCATGCATCTCTATTGCATCAACATTTGTATTTTTAATACGTAGACATTTATTTATGCATTGTTATCTGTCCCCGTTTACAAAGACAACAGAAATAAACACATTACCACTCCTTTGCGTCGCGCAGTCGGGTAATAAAAATATAGCGTCATCAATACTTATAGGTAAGTATGTAAACATTTTTAGAACCCATTTCCATTGGCTACTGTGAATCATCCCGCGGTATTTATTAGGACAGATGCAATAGATAGCTAGGTAGTTAAAGGATATTTTTTCTGCTATGCTAGCAGAATACAAGGATGGAATGGCTAGATTATTTCGCCTTTTGTCCAGGCTGTCTATTGAAACGAGTATCCCGATTATGAGAATCTAAATGACACTAGCAAGCTGTAGCAATCCCTGAGCTTTATGTAAGTAAGTATTGTAGGTGGTACTGGCAGTGTCGGATTAAGACTACTTGATGCCCTAAGCAATCCACGCCGTAGGCCATCCTATCTATTAGTCGCCTCGTATTTTTCCAAAACATCGACGAGCAATTTGTAAAGATTGGCGCACATCTCTAGAGTGACTTTTGGGTCTTGTAATATCTTGCTGTTAAACAGCCTTGCCATTCATGTGCTAGCAAATACTGTTTCGGTGCTGTTTCTGTCTTATGGTGCCCCCCGAGACGTAGTAATGCCCTAAGCAAATGCTTAATTTGCTTATGGGCTAATCCGGCACTGAGTACTGGGAGTACCAACACCTTTTGATTGTCGTCCGGCAGCGAAATGTACAGTGGTGGACACTCTGGAGGAGACTGAAGCAGGACCATGGGGATTGGCACAGGCAAGGAGAGGTTTATGCCCACGCTCAGCACCAGCAGTAGGTGATGTCGGTCTGTGGAAGATGAAGATAAAAGTAAGTAAGTATACCGAGCTTAGACCGCAGCTACTGAACTCAGACTGGATTAACATGCATGAATAGAGGAAATGGTACATGTCATATAGTGTAGGTAGGATATGACATGATTCATAATACTTAGGCTTATAGTGTGTTGCATTGTTTACAATACAAGGACAGTTGCCCAATACTTCTTGCTTAGTGATGCCCTAAAAATACCAATGATAGTGTGTAGGTAGTACGATAACTATAGGGTACTTATTTGGGGTTGGGGTATTAGGTTTATCAAAGAGATCAATGTAATTAAAGCGATGACTTGTTGATGCGGAAAAAGAACATACAGCTGTTGTAGCTTCCTGACATTAAGACTGTAAGTGTAATTGGTTCGCTGATAAATACCTAATATCGAAAGAATAAAATAATAGATTATGGATTTATGGTCTATTTTACTTATAATCAGCCTATTGTTCCGATTGCTAGGACAGTAGGTACAGGTCACACCGTCACACAGGCCTCGTCTCTGTGTGAATTAACATAATATATTGGAGGCAGGGAATTTTCTACTAAGAAACAAAAGTATTGGATGTAAGGTAGTGGAAGAAATTATAATAGGAATGTAGTTTATAATTTACACGACATAAAAATAGGACCCTCAAGCACATTTATGTAACTTATTTGTTTTTTGTTTGTCAACGTTTTGTTATGCACGAGAGACAGAGCAGCAACGAAACGTCGATGAGCAATTTGCCAAACTGACAGTTATTTGACAACACAAAAATCGGAAATTCTGCATTGCATCTGCAGTAGTATTTTGGTTGATTTCTAATAAAATCTAAACAAAATAGACCGAATATCGTTAATTAAAAGTATGCTGTAATTTATAGAACCGTTCATCAATCGTCAGCTCCAATTCTTTAGTCAAATAAGGTGGTGAAACTGTTTTGACAAAAGTTCGTTTTTAGATATTTTATTTTTATTAATTTTGCTGTAATATTGCAGTATATGACAATAAGAAGTAAGGATGTCGGATAAGCTGTTAACGCTGAGCCAGCGTGTGATGGTAGTTGGCAAGGATGTGAAAGGATCTGTCGCATACGTGGGGTACCCTACGTTTGCCACGGGTAAATGGATCGGCGTGATCCTGGATGAACCAAAGGGAAAGAACAATGGTACTGTCAGGGGACATGCTTATTTTACGGTAAGCTTCCATTTCCTACCTGGATATACCTCCACTTTCGGAACTTAATTGTGGTTACAGATCTCATGTTAACTTGTATATTTGGTTGTTGTTATTTTGGTAAACCTATCACAAATAGCAAGCAAAAGATTTTTAAACAGACTATCTGCGCCCCGCGGTTTCATCCGCAAAATATCGGGATAAAAAGTAGCCTATATGTTAATCCAGGGTGTCAGCTACCTCCATATCAATTTTTTTCAAAATTGGTCCAGCCGTTTGTATGTGAAGAAAGAACAAACAAACTCACAAACTTGCCTTTATAATATTGGTGTGATTAACTGATCAGGGCACTTGATTAGGCTTCAAGAGTGCTGAAGTAAGTTTTTTGTCAACAAAGTAATAGTTGACAGCATACAGTCATCAGACAAGGTTCAGCAGGGTTCAACCCAGTGAGCAGAGCCTCAGCCTCATAAGAGAAATTATCAAATTGGCCAGACTCGCACTTTGCCAAGCAACACTGTATCTCACAGACCCTAATATGAGGTGTCCAGTTGCAAACCCCGCTAGAACGGTTTTCGGTTGACAAAAAAATATTTTTTCTTACAGTTACAAAGCTCATTTTTTAATAAAAACTAACTTGATACGATAGAAAAAAATCATGAAGATACCTCTAAAAACTTTTTTTTTACATAAAAACCATACTAATATACATACGATCATTCTGATTTTTGTCAGATTATTCTACAAGCAACATACTAAAATATTAGTGTTTTAATTTTTTAGTCCAAACATTAGATTTTTTCTATGCAGTCCGACAGTGACCGCGCTTTAGGTCATGTAAGGCCCACAGCACAAATTATTTATTTACTACACTGAACACACAAACGTAACAACACAATTTCTCCAACTAACTGAAGTTGCATTACCTAATGCTAATCCATATACTAACATATAATTAACATATAAAGCTGAAGAGTTTGTTTGTTTGAAATGAAATGAAATTTATTTGCAAGAATTGTAGTAGGGTTACAGATGGTCGGGTTTTTTTTTAAGTTTCTAAAACAATTCACTAAAAATAGCATGCAAAATGATTCATTACATAGATTAATAAATGAAGCAACTTAATAAAATTGTTACAAAAAAAATGTCTAGTACATATTTGTCAAATTGTAATAGTAACATGTCAGTGTGTATCTTTATAGTCTAACGTTTGTATGCGCAAATCTCTGGAACTACCAGTCAGATCTGAAAATGTTTTTGCATTTGATAGCAAGGAAGGTTAGGCCTACTAATATTATAATTGTGAAGATGTTTGGATGTTTGTTACTCAATCACGATCCAGGAAATGGTATATCTATGTGCCAATTTTCATCCAAATCTGTACAACGGTTTACGCGTGATTGAGCAACAAACATACAAACATCTTCACAAACTTTCACATCTATATTATTAGTAGGATTATTAATTCATTAATTAATACGTAGGAATCCGATTTCTTTTAAATTAAACGGTGGGTGAAACCGCGTGGCACAGCTAGTAAAGCAATAACTTGAAACATTTCATACGTCCTGGCCACCAAGGCCTATGTTGAAATAATGCTTAAACTGTAACCATTTCTTTCAGTACAGTACGAAACTGCAAACGATTTGTTAGTTTGATTCTCATATTTTTGTTACACAAAAATTTTGTTGATATCATATATTTTACAGCCTTTATAATAATATTAATATAAATAGAGTAAAATTTATTAAAAAAATGTGAAATATTGCTTTTATTGAACAAATAACAGTCATCTACCTAGCCTGTTCCCAACTATATTGGGGTCAGCTTAAAGTCTAACCAGCAGAATACCTGTATTTTTATTTACAAACAAACGAAAATATAAAACATGTATTCATGCAAAAAAGCTAAATGGTGAGTTGAAACATCTTTTCCATAATAATTTCAGTGCGAAGAGAATTACGGAGTGTTCGTGCGTCAGACTCAGATCCAGTTGCTGGACCCTGAGGATAACCCGATGGAGACGTCTATTACTACACCTTCCGAGGAACCTCGGACCACTGCTACCAATAGACGCCTTAGCAGGTATGGAATTAAAGTAAATGTTTTGAGGCCTGGGTCGTCGGCGCGTTGTGTTCCATGCGCGCCTCAAAGAGATGTCAGCACTAACTGACGGGGTCCGCTAGGGCCGATGCCTGCCAGGGTCGCGGGTTGTTCGAAAGAGATACCGTGGTGGAACACGGGTGGGTTTTAGTCAGTAGAAGTCTGACACGCCCTCCCGCTCCGCCCAGAGCGAGAGAAGTTATTTGATAATTTCCCACCCAAAAAAAAAAAAAAGTAAATGTTTTCAGTGCCGTGTGTGATGAAAATGTTTTATGGCCTAAAGCTAACAAGATTTAATCTTATTATAAATATTACAATGATTGTTCCAAATACAATACAAGATAAACTCATTGGATAATTCAGGTTTTGCAAGATGTGTAGACTGGTGTTTCCTATGTTTGGCATTAATATCTGCAATGTAGAATTTAGTCAGTAAATAAATGAGGTTTAAATTCATCCTCAAAGCTTGAGAAATTATTCTTTTCTTACATTTGTAACTTGTAATGAAATACTGTGCTTAATATTTACCTATGTATATATCATGTTTCATGGAAAAAAAAGTAAGTATGTCGGAGCGTGTCGGAAATATGTCATTGGTTTAACTGATCGGGACGCGAGCGCCATCTGGTGGCGCTGGCAGTCTGGCCTGAGTTCGTGGGAGTCGACGAGAACGCGACAGAACGATGTGGAGAGGACTTGGACATTGGACATCGTACGGACAACATGTGCTCAGAAACTGTCCCGCGTTCCGTATCTGGTTGTGTCGTGTACCTACAGTGTGTGATTCGCTGTTTGTAAATGAGTAAGTTATAACCTGATTTGAATTGCAAACGGTTTTTCTATTGCGCAATAACCAACACTACCCATAGTACGCCCACAGTAATTAAAATATGGCTGATAACTAACACACGTGCTATCTCTACCATTAAACGAATGACATACTTCCGACACGCTCCGACAAGTATATTCATGGGTAAATAGATAGTAAATGAGCTGTCTACACATCTTGTAAGTGGGTACTTAGTCTAAATTCACTATTTTTTATTATAACAAATAGTAAGGTGTGTGAAATAACTGGGTTAAAAGCATGAGATTTACAATTAGAAATAGATATTACTAATTAAAAAAGCAACATTGAATAATTATAGATAAAATATGTGTTTAGTCCTGTATTTTTTTGTATTAACGAAGTTGTTTTGACTTAAAAAATCTGTAGTTGTTTCTACCAATAATTTTTAAGTTCTCCGCTGGCAACACCGACAAGCCCTGACGGCGCCCGCAAACAAATTAAAGGGTATAGAAACACAGTATACATAATGCTACAGGATGCAAGTAATAACAATTTTGTATTGTAATGCCAGGCAAACAATGTATTTAATTTACTACTAAACACGCTGGTGTTGCTAGTAAGATACAGCATATTATTGCCATTTTAATTTTTTTTTTTACTAAAATTTATTTGGCCAGTGCTAGCCGAATTAGATTTGTTCACAAAAAATGTTGCTAGGTGAAAATAAAGTTTTCTGGTAAAGGTTCTATGCACTTTTTGTAATTACATTATGTAAAAACAGGGCATGAAATAATGTTTAGAAGAAATGGGGGTAATTTAGTAGTGTTTTCAGTGGTAGAAAAATTGTAGAAAGTGTTTTTTTAGTCTTGTAACACCGATTTTTCTTTTTGAGTATGTAAATGTGATAAATTAGTTATTACTAATATTCTCCATCACATTTGCTATTTTCATTATGTTTAGGGAATTGATAAAAATGTTGTTTTTTTTTTCATCCATCATGTCCCATTGTTGGGCAAAATGTCTTCATCAAGATTAGTACCTTTAATGTATCATAAAAAAAAATATACATGCAGTTGTAATTTCTTGGACAGCCTATATACAGGGTGTTTTTAAAATTATAGATATAGTAGCTAGAAGGGCCCGTGGCTAAATAATAACAGCCGCACAGGTCGATCGATCATGTTAATCGATCGAATCGATCGATCTGGTCTGTGGATGGGTGACCATCTTTACATACCGAGACCCCTCCGTGCCTCGGAAAGCACGTTAAGCCGTTGGTCCCGGCTGTCATTCGTGGATCTTTGACGTTACGGGTAGTCAGAAGCCCGAAAGTCGGACAAACAGTCTTACCAAGGGGTATCGTATTACCCAATAAGTGGGTTGTAGAGGTCAACCATGTAAAATACTGGTTTTCAGCTGCATCTAGTTAGACTGGAAGCGACCCCAACATAGTTGGGAAAAGGCTAGGCAGATGATGAGATATAGTAGCTTCTACAGTAATATATAATTTTAAAGTAATTTTGAATCATTTTGTACTTATCAGTTCTCTAAAAACATAATAATATATTCAGGGCGTGTTCAGGTACAGTCACGAGCAAAAGTATGTATACACTTGGCTTTATTCAAAGGCGATTTTCTCCTTTATTTTTGAATGAAATTTTATATTATTAGGCACATAGTATTTTCGAACCAATAGGTTTATGTAAAGCGTATTTCAACGTTGCATTCGTTATTTTGTGAAAAAATCGCAATTGAAAGTTGCCAAGTGTTGACATATTGGTGCTCGTGACTGTACACAACGAATTTTGGACGTAGCTAAAAACTTCTATACTTAAAAAGCCCTGCAAAACTAGTTAAGCTAACGTACATTCTTTAATTAAAAATCAAACAATAGGCTATTTGACTGATTTCTGATAAACATCTCAGATTATTTAATGGTGTCTAACGAGCCCACAAAAACCTATTACTTCAAATTGCATAATGTATTTCTTTTAAAAAATCTATACATATAATAAATTTGTAGAAAAGTGGTGTCTGTACAATGGAAATATATAAAAAAAAAGTAGCAGGGGTTGTTATTATATCGATGCCGAACCCGAAATTGTGATTAATTTTTTTTTTGTCTGTTTGTCTGTTTGTCTGTTTGTTTGTGCACGCTAATATCAGAAACGGCTTATTCGATTTAGATGCGGTTTTCACTAATATATTGTAGTAAGCTTAACTTAACATTTAGTGTTTATTTCATGTCAATCGGTTCATAAATAAAAAAGTTATGTCAATTTAAAGAATCACGGCGAACATTTGTTAAGGTATTCTATCAGAGTACGTACACGCCTCGGGCCTGCGCGTCCGATCTTCGGAACTACTGGACGGATTTGAATGATTTTTTTTTTTGTTGTATAGTTATTATATGGCTGGACAACATTCAGGCTATAATTTTTCTTGGAAACTTGAACACCTGATGCAGAACCGAAACAGACCAGCTTAACTATAAGAGATACAAAAAATGGTACCATAACAAAAATTGTTCCACGTGATGAGGATTTTCTGCTGAGAGAATAAATTTGAAGATCTGGAACACCTGATGGGGAACTCCAAGAGCCCAGCTACACCATAACACTTAAAGGAATGACGTCTTAGTAAAAGTTATTCGGTCTGATGGGCATTTCCTGTTGACTTATAAAAATCGAAGATCAGAAACATCTGATGTGGATATCATTGAAAATTTGACTCTACTGGCCAAAACTCCCATTTATTTTTTTTAACGTGAAGAAATGCTCATGCATTCTACATTACCACGGGGAGATAGTGCAGTTATGTGGGACTCTAACCCACTAAAACTCCACTGTGTCCTCCTCTGCCGCTTACGGCGGGAACATGTGCACGCGTTAGCACTCATCCGTGAACCCGCCGCGGCTGTCCGTCACCGGACCCTCCGCTGGGGAGTACTCCCCATCACCGGCGCACCAGAACACATACCACGCCGTGACCGCCCCAGGGACCAAACCAGCACATGGGCGCCAGACGATCCCGTGTCTGGGCACCCTTGGTAGGGGAGCAGTCACTTAGATTTTAATTGATCAGGTATCTTCATAATAAAACTATAACCATGCCTAGAAAGAGGTCAAATATTTCCCAATGTTCCAAAGGAGCTAAAAGATTGAGGATCATAAGATCCCAAGAATCTGCCGAAGAGCGTCAGGAGAGACTTGATGCTGTTTGAGAACATCAGGCTGCAACTCGCTCCGTGGAAACCTCTTCGGATCGCGAAGCACGCCTGCGTTCTCAGCGTATTTACGCATCTACATCCAGATCTCTAGAGATCAGTGAAGAATATGATGCGCGACTGACCGCTGATACGGTGAGATTATCATACATTGTTCCGAACACGCACACAACAAAATATTCATAAACAGAAAGTGAGAAAGAAAGAATTGCTGGAGTACGGCATGAAGAGACAGATTAAGAAGAGCGCAACGAACGTTTGAATTCTGATCGACTTCGACATTCTCTGAACAGAATGTCGATATCATCTGAAGAATCGGATGTGTCTCAAGATATAGCCGTAGGGCATGGCGACCTTCCTTGGGTTGATAAGGAACGGAGTGCATTTACGTATACTCCTATGATTGACTACGCCACATATTCCGCCATCGGAGGTATGGTTAAAAATTTTACTTTTTGTGAAGCTGTTAAATAGCAAAAAGAAACAAACGGTATGTGTTGCTCAGGTGGGAAAGTACATATTGAAATATTACAAAATCCTCCAGAAATATTAAGATCACTGCTAATCGGTGACCATCACAGTCAAAACATTTCTTGGACAACATACGTTCGTACAATAATGCCTTTCAAATGGCATCTTTTGTTGCGAAACAGATTTCAGAAGGCCCATTTATGCCAACATTCAAAGTGCAAGGCCAAGTTTACCACCCTATTGGTTCATTATTGCCTGAAAATGACGTCTCGAATCGTCTCGCGCATCCCGTTGTTATCCAGTCCCCGGGTTCTTAGAATTCGACATCAGACGTTTCAGATCTTCGATTTTGACTACCCCGTTGTCGCTGGCATAAGCAACAGGATCCGCGTACGAAGTCGCGGGCAGAAGCTAGTAGTAAATAAAAATGTACTGTTTAAATAAGCCGCCAAAACGCTATCTTTAAAAATATGGCGTCGTGACGTCACGATTCACGTAAACAAACGTTGAAACGGTCGAGATACTAGACAAAAGTCATCTGTTCTGTCAACGATAGTCAGAAATTTATTAAATCATGACGTCATCTTAAGTTCAGCCAATCCAGACCGTTTTCGATTACGTGGCGCCAGATTTAAAAAGATGAAGTTTTTTCGGGATTTTTTTTATAAATAATACATTGTTTTGTAGTAAAATTAATGCAAATCGATTTTAAAAGCGATAATCTATACGAGTGTCAATAATTATGACCGTATTTTTTACATTGTCAAATAGCCTATTCTTCTGATCCTCAATGAAGACATCTTACGTAATATTATCATTTGGGCGAGGGAACACAATTTGAAATATGTTTCTTTGAAAGAAGAGTTCTTAAACCAACATAATTCTTAAGGCGTTTCTCCTGTTGATGATTTTAATGATTATAATTCTGTAAATACATATTTGTTACCGCCGCGAATCATATTTTAATCAACATACAACTTAATACTGACCAGCAAATTGCAAAAAAACGTAAAAAAAAAAATAATTTCGCGGGCTACCCTGGCGCTTTCGCCTTACAACTACCGTTGCCGGAAGAAGTCGCCCTTACAATTTAAAGCAAAGTGCACATAACAACTGCATCGGGCCGCAGCGCATCGCATTCCAATAAAAAAGCACGATGCGGCCCGCCTGTGCTGTTCGATGGTTCATAAAAGATCTTTGAAAGTGGTGTAGGAGAACTTTTGCATTGCGGTGTGACCTGCTCAAATGTGCCTCAGCCTTAAAATGGAAGAATTTACTTTTATATTGTCTAAATTCTCATCTGAACGCGCCCTTATAAAGCGTGCCTAACTGATAGTGTGTTTCTTTCCTCGCTAGTATAACAGTGGCGCAGAGGTCTAGGCCTACCACGTGAGTATAGATTTAGCACAACGTAGCGCACTGTAGCATAATTTAGCACAACGTAGCGAAATTTAGCACCCTGTAGATGCTTTTGCACTGTGTTTTTGTTGAAGCGGTGAAGTGGTTCATGTTACCTATAAGGCTGGTGTTTTAGAACAACGGTTGAAATTTAAACTTGAGTGCATCTAAAGCAGAATAGAAATCAGGCGCTTCACTTTTTGTTAATTTTTTTTGTCTTTCATTCGGCATTTTTCATTTGAAGTTTCAAAAGTCTGAATCTGTGGCAAAGACAGTGCTTCCTTACCCAAACCATTCGTTCCACCCGCTGAAGACCTCCCACCTGGACATGAGTTGCCTTGGGTAACCTGGAAGTCTTTAAACAGATTCCGGACCCAGGTTGACCGAAGCAAGGAAGATCTGCTCAAAGAGATTCATACACGACTCCGTCTTGGAGTGTAAATGTGGTGCTGTTCCACAAACGATGGGACACTTAATATCATTTCCTACGCGTCCTGGCAGCTGCACGTTACAGGAGATGAAGGACGCTAGTGAACACCAAACACGTAGCCGAATTCTGGGCTGAAGAAGAGAAGACTTGAAGTGAATTCTGAACACAAAATGAATCAAACTCAAACTCAAATCATTTATTTCAATTAAACCTTGTACAGGCACTTTTGAATTGTCAAAATTAAATAGTCTGTCAGTTAGTCAGAAAGTTGAAGCTAGTTGCCCATTCCAAAGCGTAGATCTCTATGGAGAAGAACGGGCAAGAAACTCCATGGACACTCTTTTAAATCAAGATATTACAAAATCCTGGGTACATTATTCTTGTTGCTTCTATATGTGAGAACAATGTAAAAAAGACAGAAATGAAGAAACAATTCAAGACATAAGATTAAAAATAAGCCTTGGCAGTTAAGAGATGACCAGTCTCAACCGACGGCGCCCGTTCACGAACACGACGCGTGGATCAGCACCATCCAGCTCAACCATTTTGTAGGGAACCGAATGATCCAACACACGCGCCACCATCGGTGAGACATTTAAGTGAGCATGACACGTTCTCAACTGCCATGCTCTTTCAAGTCAACATCAAAAAATGATAATAAACGGAAACATGGTTCTTACATTTACAAAATTTAAAAAAAATGCTTCTAAATTATACAAAACTACAGGTTGCAATTTATTTAAGAGGTAAATATAATTTTATTACCTACCAATCAGAAGTGAAACATGAATTCATCAGTGAGCAGATTCAACAATGTTGGATTTAGCAATCGGCCGGCCATCTTAAGTGTAGAATGATCGAAAAATGAATTGAAACGAACATATGAACGTAATTTCTATGTAACTTAGTTGGTGTCGTGTGAACGTGGAATGAAACAAAACTGAACGTTCACTCGAGTGACGCGTCTGATATTAGCTTTGCCGCGTCACTTTTAAATCCAGTCTACTTTGTGGTCCTGCTATTAAGCTTGAAATCTTGTTTATGCCTGTTGTTCCGCTTGCCTATTGTCTTTCATAATCTATGGTCAAACTGTTTTCTTCTTTTTTGCAGCTTTAAATTGCGTATGCTCGAATGAACTGCGGCCTTTTTGCATTAGATTTTAGTGGCGTCACCTACCCAAAGTCTTGCCTTAAACATGATTTCATCCAGTAGAACCTTCGTACCAGGTCCTCATTTCGCTATTCCATTTTTAGGGTTCCGTACCCAAAGGGTATAAAAACGGGACCCTATTACTAAGACTCCACTCTCCGTCTGTCTGTCACCAGGCTGTATCTCATGAACGGTGATAGCTAGACAGTTGAAATTTTCACAGATGATGTATTTCTGTTGCCGCTAACAACAAAAACTAAACAGAATAAAATAAATATTTAAGGGGGCTCCCATACAACAAACGTGTTTTTTTCGGCGTTTTTGCCTTGTGGTACGGAAGCCTTCGTGTGCGAGTCCGACTTACATTTGGTCAGTTTTTAAGGCCCATGCAGAAGGAAGCCACGGCGCTATATTGCTTCATCCGGTTCTGTCTGTCCTATTTTATGTCCTTGTGTAGAATCTGAGCTTCTTTTCTGAAGTAACATGAACCACTTACTATTATTTACACTACGTGTTTCTTCCAAAATGATTTTATCTCAGGTATATGAAAGCCAACGGCAGTTGTAATTTCTCATGTTAGCTGTTGCGATTTGTTGATAGACATAACAATAGCCAATCGAATCAGTTGTCATGACATTAGAAAGCCGATTTATTCTGTAAAAATCTCACTGCGAAAACTTAGGTAAAGTGAGCTGTCAACAGTGTCAATCAGCACTCGTACTCGTAGCATGAGCACCGGTTTGTCGACGGAAGAATAGACAAAGATGACATTCCGTGTAGACAGTACGACGACAGCAAAGTAGAAAGAGTCAACTGCACTTTTTTCGAAATTCACTCTTTTACATAAGTCGACTCAGAATTCTTTGTTTTGTCATAGGATTTTTTTTTCTTTTTGTTTCTTAATTTTTACTGATATTAAGTCACATGACTTGGAGGGGTCCGTGGCTAAATAATAACAGCCGCACGGTTCGTTCGATCAGGTTAAGCTACGCTTGCCGCGGTTGGTCCGTGGATGGGTCCATCTTTACATACCAAGACCCCTCCGTGCTTCGGAAAGCACGCTAAGCCGTTGGTTCCGACTGTCATTCGTAGATCTTTGACAGTCATTACGGGTCGTCAGAAGCCCAAAAGTCTGACAACCAGACTTACCAAGGAGTATCGTATTACCCAATAAGTGGGTTGTGGAGGTCAGATAAGCAGTCGCGCCATGTAAAATTCTGGTATTCAGCTGCGTTCGGTTAGACTGGAAGCGACCCCAACATAGTTGGGAAAAGGCTAGGCAGATGATGAAGTCTGTTATTCGTAGAGTAGAGAAAGTAGTGATCATGCTACGCGTGTTGGTGAAATGATAGCTCACTTCAAGCTCACTCCACCTAAGTTCACATGGTGTGAATTTTACAGAACCGGTCCGTTGATTTTTTGATTGAAAAGGCTTTTATAAACCTGGGGTAATCACTTCTAAAGAAAGTGATAATTTGAATGTCACCTGTGTTTTAACCGTAGTGTAGTATTTGTCTTAAAACAAAACGACAAAAATGTCGCCTCAATTTCAGTAAAAAATTCAAAAAAGAAATTACGAAATATTTTGAAAAGGCATAAACACTTAATCTGTTTTTCTGTGAACTAAACGAGTCGAGGCATACAATAAAAGTATGCCTCGATTTGAGTAACTTTTTAATGGGATGTAGATAGTTGCAACTTGCATGAGATCTTAAATATTGTAAGTTAACTAAATAATTATTCGTATTATGAATGCTGTACTCATTATTTGTGTATGTAATATTCCTTTTTTTTTTCATAAAATATTTGTTCAATGGCTGGAGTATCCATTGTAAATATTCTTTTGTATAAATGACAATTTCTTGAATGTATTAATAATCTATATTGTTTTAATTGTTCTGTTTTAAGGTAAAGTGATGTTTTGTTAAGATTTCGTTTTTTTGTCACTAACTTGGTTTGAAACTAATTTTGACCCTGTCTTTCTTAACTCAAGGCAGAATGTAAAATGTAATGCCTCGTGGAAAGTAATAATAAATTACTGATAAATGAAATTATGTATCTATTACGTCTAAACATGTCTCTGAAGCCTCTTTTAATGACTTCATGTCTAAATTTATTAATCCCCACGAGGCATAACTTTGAACTCTGCCTTTTTTCAATCCCTTTGTTTTAGGTCCATCACTTTTCCTTAAAAAAATAATATAAATGTTTAACAAAAGTGTGCGAACTAACTCTGGTGGTTGCAAAGGGTGCGTCGGAAGGCGTCGCCCGCGCAGACCAAAGCGGGCACTCTGTCCATGTCGAGGTAATGATACGTGTAATTCGCGGTGATTTGTTTATTTATTCGCCTTTTTTTTTGAATAAATAAATAAATGACGACCATTGTTTGTGGAGGAGACTGTTTGTTTGTGACTCGAAATGAGGCGTTAACTCAAGGCGAGGCATAAAGCTGGGAGTGTAAGAAGGCATTATTGAAGTAAAAAGGGAAGCTTTATTATAAATTATGTTTTTTAAAATGGGGGAATATGCATGTATTTATTTTTATATATTTTTATTTGATCGTTTACATCGCCAAAAGAGTAATTAAAAGTACAAAAAAAAAAGAATTAAAAATAGCCAACAGACACCTTCAACGCCCTTCATTTGGTCGCACTTGGTGTGACGTCATAGTTCATAACATTGACAACGGAGTGAAGCGTAAACACTCCTTTAGGGTCAGCGGGATTGTCCGAAAGGGTTACCGCTGGCCCGGAACATAAAGGGCTAAGGAAGGAACACGGGGTGAGTTTTAGTCAGTAAGAGTCTGACATTCCCTTCCGCTCCACCCAGAGCGGGAGGGGTCATTAGATGATTTCCCATCGGCAAAAAAAAAACTCCTTTATTCATATCAATTGACATTTATTTATTGTTGTCATAGACTTTTACAGCACATTCGCTCTGACTAATGGCGTCGTTTTTCAAATATGTGAATTTTCCACAGTTTTTTTGCGCTTGAAAAAAATAAAGTTCTTGCTCAAAAATAAATTATATTATAATCAAAAATATTGATGGTGGCATAATTTTGAAGTAATACAGTTTATTAAAAAAAATATACGGCCCTCATTTGAATCATAATGTATATTCCCTATTAATTCGACAAGTTTATTTTCTAAAACTTTCTAATGTCGATTTCTTGCACTTACAGCTAATTATATCAATTATTTAAAACTCATCATATCTCACAAACAGCCTCCTTTAAAACCACCATAGACTATCAACATTTGTTGCCTGGTTGTAAGGTATTATGGACCAAAGACAAAACAGCTCAACAGTAACTGTTGAGCTCAACATAACTGTTACGTTGAGCTGTTGTAGTTTAATAATATCGAATAAAATAAGGTATATTCGAACCAATGCAGACGGATACTTTTTGCATTGATACAATACTCTAAGAACATATTAACAGATAGGCAGTCAGGTCAGCCAGGCAGTCGCTCCATGTAAAATACTGGTATTCAGCTGCATCCGGTTAGACTGGAAGCCAACCCCAACATAGTTGGGAAAAGGCTAGGCAGATTATGAGTAAATAAGAATTACATGTGGGTTTGTGAAAACTACCTATCTATGTCCATTTTGAACCCTGTAACATATGAATTGTTATTTGTAAGGCGAAGATAAAATGGTTGTGGGTTTTGTAAAATTATCTGTTTTTTTTTTCTCTACAAAAAATATTTGTCAGCATGGTTCTTACACAAATTCTACAGTTATTTTTTTATTAATTTTAAGTGGCACAATTTTTATTTTTAAGTTTACTACTGTTATTTCGATTAACAGCATGCCGTATTTAAGAAATAATTATAGTTTATAACGTAAATATTATGGTTTTATTAAGGTAGAGTTTGTGTTGCATTTAAATTGTTTTACAGAGTGTTTTCAGTTACAAGTGGTCAATAAACAGAAGATTTTTTTCTTTGAAAAGATTTTCTGTATGTTTGTTCTGTAATGGTTAAATATGTTAGATTTAAAGGCAAATAGTTTATCATTGGCTACTAATATCAGAGACACCTTGTATATTTCATTTATTTAAAATATTTGTATTTTAATTATAAGCTCACCGCTTCGTTTCATGCCGCACATATTATTTTCATTATTTTACTTTATCATTTATTTGTTCTTTTTATTTGTACACGTGTTTTATGTTCTGTGTCTAAACGTCTGTTTGTAAAATCCTGTATTTCTGTTTACTGACCGAATACTACCTTGTGAAGTTTTTTTTTTTTTTTTTTAATACTAAATGGGCTTTTGACCACCATCACGCCTGATGGAAAGCGATAGATGAGGTCTATGATGGAACAAGCGTGCCCAGAAGATGCCTGTTCACTCTTGCTTTAAAGGCAGACGGGTTAAATGTGGGAGAGAACACAGTTTTATTAATATCTTTCTTTATCTTGTATCGGGACGAACGAGAATAGGTCAAGCCGTGGTAAAAATATGTATAAGCCAGAGTCAGCAAAGTGGTAGCGGCCTAGCGGGGCTGACTATCCAGGGTACGCCTGTACATCAAGCTACCCGAAACTGTCAAATTTTCCCAATCAACTTTGAACCTTATGCGTTAGCGATAAAGCTGAAAATCTATTAAAGAAACTTGACAGATTGTAGTAGCTTGATGTGCTGGCGTCTGTACAATTATGTATCACTACTTGTGCATTATAAAGGGGATTGACGACTTCTATAAGCCTGGCATACCTACTTACCGACTGTCGCGCCATTTTGTTTTTTTTTTTGACAAAATGGCGTCCACGCATGAGTCCTATATAAATCGATAGCTGACATCAAAGTAAACGGAAAATATAATAAGACCAAAACCCGTATTGTCACTTTTCCGAGATATGAACGTTCAAAGTTGATCATGTGACATCCATATTTTTTTGAACTTGCGTACATCGTGTTACTTAGATGTTTGAAATATTAACTCTGAAAGTTAAAAGTAATCATAAAAACATTTTTATCGCGATCCAATCCAGTCTGGTAAAAAAAAAAAAATACAAGTTTATATTCGGTCGGTTCGCTATTTATGTTATGTTATGGTGTTCCTGACGTCACATCGGGCCACACACCACACCGCGATCGCATGCTTCCCCCGCCTTTCACTCGTTCGCCGACACCTTGAGCGTACAACATTATGGTCCTTCGAGCCGGATCATATGTTGAGTATCAAACTCCAGGTGTGCCTGCTGGTGGTCTTGACTTGGTAATAAAAAAACTACTGCGATATTACAAGTACTGTATTGCTGATTTACAAGGAGACGACCGATTGTGTGAGCACGATCAAGGTGTCGGCGCACGAGTGAAAGGCGGGGGAAGTCTGCGATCGCGGTGTGGTGTGTGGCCCGATGTGACGTCAGGAACATATGGTGAATGCGTAGTTGGTGATACGTCATGTTATAAGGCTTGTTTTCGACGACACTTATAATGGAGAACGACAAACTGTCGATTAGTGAATATGTTTTTAAACCAGATGTAGGTGATATTTGCGTCCGCTGTAGATAGTAGAAAATACCAAGCAGTATTTCGCGGAGTATTTGTATGAACTTTCGCGGCTAGAGCAAAATTTAAAGGTGGCCATTACGGCCTTGTTCTTTTAGCGACAGCGGCAAAAATATTGCTTTTATCTCAAAGGCCTTCATTTTGTTTGTCGTCTAAGACAAGTCTAAGCAACAACCTATAAATTTGTATACGTGAAATATTATGAGTAAATCGAAATAAACTGTCCGCTTGTCAATCTGTCTCGCTTAGAACCTGAGCTCAGTACAAAAATGCTGACAATTCACATTTCGACGTACATTAATGGTTGATAACAAAATTGGTACAACCGTCCAGTTCTGGAACGAAAAATCATTGACGTTTCCAAATTAAACGCAACTCAAGTGATGCGCGCACACACACAGCACAGAACACGGCACACACACACACATACCCTGACACATAGCCCACACCCACACACACACAGCGCACACAACCACAGCAGTTAACACGCGCCGTCGCAATTTGTCACGTTAATTTTGGAAGGATTTTAGTTTTCCCTGTATCAATGAGCTTTCTAAAAAATACTCGGAATCGTTATGAAATTGATGGCATTTTGTATGGGCTTCGCTTTGTATATCGCATGAAAAACCGCTGAGCTGAAACGAACCTGAAATGTATGACAGAAATAGGGGAACATAAAAGGATAATACGAGTAGTAGACACATAATTAATAAATCTTCGAATCTATTATTAACGATAATGTGAAGAGTTGGTTCTAAATCTATCTATATAAATAAAACAAAGTCGGGTTAGTAACACCATTTATAAATCTGGAACGATTCTTATGATCTTTGATTTGTTGGATTTGTCTCCGCCCCGAATAGCAGAATAACTAAAAAACATGGGAGAAATTCACGAAAAAAAAACGTGAAGTTAATTAATTTTCTCATAAATTCGTTCTTATTGATTCTGAGGCGGCACGAAGATCGTGAATGAAGCGCTTATCGCGGGTGCGTTTCCTTACCACAGCATTTTAAAATCAGCATCAAATTGTCGCTATGATAGATTTGAAAGACTTGTACTATACGAAAAAGTGTCAAAAAAATCCGACTACCATGCAAAAGCGTACCTTCGCGTCTCCGCGCCAGGGTACATTTTTGCTAGACACACATTATAAATCGAAAATTTTATCTTCATAATTAGTACGAAGACTGTCAGACTGTCAGGTCGGTTCAACTCGGCCCCCATCAGACTAGCGCCCTTAAGATTTGAGGACGGTTCCAGCTCGCGCACCTCGTTGGCCAGCAGTCGGCAGTCACTGACGTCATATGCCTCGCCGACCACTGAGAGGGCCGTGTCGCCTGAGCAGGGGAAGAGAGCGTCCTTTGTTGAGGTAGGTCGCATAGTTAGGCAGCCCGTATGTAGGGCTACTCCCGAAGAGGTCGGGGTTATTTTGGGGTCGTTACGAATCTATCACACTAATATTATAAAGGCGAAAGTTTGTGTGGGTGTGTGTGTGGGGGTGGGTGGGGGTGTGTGTCTGTGTGGGGTGGGTGTGTGTGTGTTTTTATATGTTTGTTCTTCATGCTCATAGGCTACTTTTTATACCGATATTCCCACGGAATCGACATTTACGCGGGTGAAACCGCGGGGTGCAGCTAGTCTATACTAAAAATAAAGCTGAAGAGTTTGTTTGTTTTTTTTAACGCGCTAATCTCCGGAACTACCAGTCGGATTTGAAAAAATCTTTTTACATTTGATAGCCTAATTCTTGAGGAAGGCTATAGGCTATTTAACATCACGCTAGGACCCTTAGGAGCCGAGCAAGAATAAATAAAGTCGGAAAGAGTAAAGACGTAAATTTGTTAAGAAGCAAGTTTCTTATGAAATAAGCAGTACCTTTGTACTCAATATTAATATGTCGCATCTGTATAAATTGTACTGTGTGTGCATAAATAATAAAATAAATAAAGAGCGGTAAGCGAAAAAGAAGTAATAGGGATAGGCGATGCGATGCGACGGGATGGGTCAGGGGAACAAGAAATTTCACGCGGACGAAGTCGCGGGCAGAAGCTAGTAATTTATATAATACTAGCTGCGCCCCGCGGTTTCACCCGCGTAAATGTCGATCCCGTGGAAATATCGGGATAAAAAGTAGATATGTTAATCCAGGGTGTCGGCTACCTCCATACAAAATTTTATCAAAATTGGTCCAGCCGTTTGAGCGTGAAGAAGTAACAAACATATAAACACACACACACACACACACTCACAAACATTCGCCTTTATAATATTAGTGTGATGTATGGACAACTAGCTTGCATCTTTCTGACTGACCGACACCTTGACAATTCAAAAGTATCTCTAATTAGTTATATCGAAGTAAATGCTTTGGAAGGCTTCCCACAAGGTGGACCGACGACCTTGTGAAGGCCGCAGGAACCCGTTGGATGCGAGAAGCACAGAACCGGTCGAAGTAGAGGTGCTTGGGGGGAGGCCTATGTCCAGCAGTGGACGTCTATCGGCTGAAATGATGATGATGAAATGCTTTGAGTTTGACTTTGAAGTCTTAAAAACTTTATCACTACTTTCAGACTGGTTTCGTAGAGACCCTGACTCCTCAGTACACTCCCGGTCAGAGCATCACGTCACCACAGCCGGCGAGCAACAGCATGGAGGACAAGATAGCCAACATTCAGGCGCAGCAAGAGGTCAGTAGTTACCAAAGGGAATATCTGAATATCTGTCGTGGCCAGATCTTGGAATTGATCATTTCATGAAGTGTTCGACTATTTCATGAAATAGTTGTGTTTCGTAAAGTGGCCAGCAAAAATTGACCATATAGTTTAAGGCGAAAGCGCCAGGGTAGCCCGCGAAATTCAATTTTTTTTAGGTTTTTTGCAATTTGCTGGTCAGTATTAAGTTGTACGTTGATTAAAATATGATTCGCGGTCGTAACAAATATGTATTTACAGAATTATAATCATTAAAGTCATCAACACAACTCTCTAAGACCACGTAATCCCCAAGAATGACTATTTCATGAAATCTTGACATTTGGAATCATATTTTAATCAACGTACAACTTAATACTGACCAGCAAATTGCAAAAAACGTAAGAGAATTTGAATTTCGCGGGCCACCTTAGAGCTTCCCCCTTAACGTTTAATAATATGTCAGTCGATTTTTGGCCATATTATTCATATAGAATATAGGGTATCCACGACATATCCACAAATAAGGAATTATCTCTGTGTACATCATTTAAGCATTTACATCATTAAAAAAAAAAAAAAAAAAGCGTAACGGCTTTCACAAGGTCGTCGGTCCACCTTGTCGGAGGCCAACGCTACGTCTTCCTGTTGAAGTATTTAGAGCCACTTTACATTCTGAACGGCCGAAATACAGCTTTTTAAGTCCCACAATCATTATTCCAGATAACCAGTCTAAAAACAGAAGTTGAAGACCTCAAAGAGAAGCTGGAAACGCTCAAGGTCCGCCGCGCTGAAGACCGGGAGAAGCTCAGGGAGTTGGAGCGGTTCCGTCTGCAGCTTGACCAGGCCAATGAGTTCAAAGCCAAGATTATGGAGTCACAGGCTCAGCTGCAACGAGACCTGCAAAGGGCTAAACAGGAGGTAAGATTATCATTCTCCTGTTCTTTTACTAATTTATTAGCCGTCGTCCCAGCGAAGGTAAGATAAAGAAAAAGAAAAGAAAGAAAGAAAGAAAATAACATTTATTTAGCACAGACTAAAAGACACACGAATCACCAGATGTACCATAGTTTACTCGTGACATCGCTCCAGTGGTCTATCTCACAGGACCATGCATTTTTTTTTGGGATAAATAGTAGATTATTTGCCATGGGAGCAAACAACTGTTTTGAAGGCGAGACCGTTTCTTTGAATTCTGAGCGCAACGAGGGATTCAAAGTACGTCACTCGAGCTTTAAATAGTGTTGCTCCCGAGGTAGACACTCTACTTTTTATCTACCTCTATGAAAAAATAAGTAAGTGCAGCTTATGGATAAGAATAATACGTTTATTTATTTTCGTACAATTACTTGAGGAAGACATACTCATTTTTTTAATAAAACTAAATAAAATACTAATTTGAGTAAACAATTGCAAACGATGGCAGAATACTTTTCGCACGTTTTTTATTTTTTCACAAACTTTTTTTATATTTGGCTCTCGCGCCTTTTACTTATTCATACAATGTTCGTGATTTGGTGATTGGAACTTTAACTAACAATATCCACATTCTAAATTCAAATCTTGGTCCCTAGGGATTAAAGAGGTATTTTAGTCCCTGTTTACGAAGAATACACTAGCTCTTTTTGAATAGATGGGATAAAAAAGTATACCACTCTCTGGTACGTAGACTATCTTCATGCCAAAAATCATGTGCATAAGCTGGTCTATTGCTGCTCGAAAGTAGGACAAACACTGGGAGTAATAGGCTATTTGACAATGTAAAAAATAAGGTCATAATTATTGACACTCGTATAGATTATCGCTTTTAAAATCGATTTGCATTAATTTTACTACAAAACAATGTATTATTTATTAAAAAAATCCCGAAAAAACTTCATCTTTTTAAATCTGGCGCCACGTAATCGAAAACGGTCTGGATTGGCTGAACTTATGATGACGTCATGATATAGTCAATTTCTGTCTATCGTTGACAGAACAGATGACTTTAGTCTAGTATCTCGACCGTTTCAACGTTTGTTTACGTGTATTTTGACGTCACGACGCCATATTGTTAAAGATAGCGTTTTGGCGGCTTATTTAAACAGTACATTTTTATTTACTATTTTCTAAAAGAAATACATTATGCAATTTGAAGTAATAGGTTTTTGTGGGCTCGTTAGACACCATTAAATAATCTGAGATGTTTATCAGAAACCAGTCAAATAGCCTATTGCGAGAGTCTTATAGCAGAAGGTAAGATACAGGATCATCATTCTTGTGTAAGTACTTATCCCAATTTATTTGCGATACCCCTTGGTAAGACTGGTTGTCACACATGGGTTTCTGACTACCCTTAAAGACTGTCAAAGATCATAGCCTAAACCACTATATTTCTAATATAAACTTTGTCCGTTCTAGGTCCGAGAGGCTCAAGAAGCTCTTGAAACTCATAATGACGAGACCGCCGAGCTGCAAGAGGCTGCAGAAATGGCTGCCCTCGACAAGGAGATGGCAGAAGAGAGATCTGAAGCATTACTGGTACATTCTTTAGTCGATTTGTAACTCGCTTAAGGGGCTCGTGGACCAGGCCCGTGCCGGACGGCGCGTACGTGTTCCACGCGCGCCTCAAAGAGATGTCAGCATCAAACGAAGGGGCCCCTTAGGGCCGAAGCCTGCCGGATCAGCGGGATTGTCCGAAAGGGTTACCGCTGGCCCGGAACATAAAGGGCTAAGGAAGGAACACGGGTGGGTTTTAGTCAGTAAGAGTCTGACACTCCCTTCCGCTCCACCCAGAGTGGGAGGGGCCATTTGATGATTTCCCATCCGCAAAAAAAAAGGGGGCTCGTGGCTAAGCAATTAATGCAATGAATGAATTAATGAATGGAATAGATGATTGATTGGAATGAATGAATGAATGAAATGAAGGAATGAATGAAAGGAATATATGAAGGAATTATCTCTTTATTTGCTAGAATATAGATTATTACAAGAAGCTAGTGGCAACCGCAAGGTTAATCTACGCTGTCGAGGTCGGTCCGCGGATGGATGACCATACAAAACATACCGGGACCAACCTTTAGAGAATCCGGTAATAGAAGGTAAGACTGGAACCTGACAGAGGCTGGCAGTTGATGACTCGCTCGTTAATTACAGTTGGAGCTAGAATCATGCCGGGAGAAGCTGGAGGAGGCTACGCTGGACCTGCAGCTCATGAAGGCTGAAATGGAGGCGGGTGGCAATATCCGTGAGTTTTGTTCCTTTCATTCCAAGGGTTCCAAAGGTTCCAAGGGTCGGTAGGGTTTTCTGATACTTGAGTAAAATATAGCTGTTTTATAGGGTCAAATTAAATTAACTAGGGAAACTCCACAGTTGTGATGGGCATCAATAACTAAACATGATAAAACTGAAAATGAATTAATGATTTCTTTTTGGAGTCAACGCCACTGGTAGGCTGGTAACTTGAAACATGACTTAAGGGGCTTACAAAACCTAAACACAAAAAAACGCAAGTTTTAGAAACAACAAAAGTATATGATCGACTACAGTAAACAAAATCAGAAAAATATATGATATTCTTCAGGATATATGCTAGGTAGATAGTGTGTTGAAAACATAATACAACTAATTTGATACGATAGAAAAAAATCATGAAGATACTCTAAAAACTTTCTTTTTAAAATAAAAACCATACTAATATTCATTCTGATTTTTGTCAGATTATTCCTAAAACATTATTTTTTTAGTCCAAACAATAGATTTTTTGTAATTAAATAATTGCTTCATATTTTACCAGCGTTGTGTCATCGCGCTTCTCCTTCTTTTCTATGCAGTCCGACAGTGACCGCGCTT
Source organism: Oligia latruncula (assembly GCA_948474745.1). Taxonomy (NCBI): domain Eukaryota; kingdom Metazoa; phylum Arthropoda; class Insecta; order Lepidoptera; family Noctuidae; genus Oligia; species Oligia latruncula. Next base: position 5,762,462 of record OX419713.1, on the reverse strand, counting down.
TAGGTCATGTAAGCCCCTTAAGAAAATCTGTTTGCTTTTGTTTTTCATGCTAGTTATTATACCCATTACGTGTATGGAGTTTCTCTAGCTAATTAAATTAGACCCTGTATTGTTGATATAATTGAAAAAATCTCGGATCTCGATTAATATTCTAAATATCCATTAAATGAATAATAATTTTCTTATAAAAAAATATTGAATTGAAAATCCCGTTTTGCGGTTATTACGCACAATAACTGGATATCGCAATAAATTTCTGTCGGTCTGTTCAGTAAAAATCACGCCGTGAAAACTTAGATGAAGTTAGCTGTCAATGAGAGTGTCCATGGAGTTTCTTGCCGGTTCTTCTCCATAGGTACAGTCACGAGCATAAGTATGTATACATTTGGCTTTGTTCAAGGCGATTTTCTCCTTTATTTTTGAATGAAATTTTATATTATTAGGAACGTAGTATTTTCGAACCCATAGGTTTATGTAGTGTCGTATTTCAACGTTGCATTCGTTATTTCGTGAAAAAATCGCAATTGAAAGTTGCCAAGTGTTGACATATTAGTGTTCGTGACTGTACCTACGCTTTGGAATGGGCAACTAGCTTCATATTTTCTGACTGACCGACTTCTTGACAATTCAAAGGTGCCTGTAAATGGTTTAATTGAAATAAATGCTTTGAGTTTTTTTTTTTGAGTTACGAGAATTGGCTCTCTATTAGGGCTTGACACTATTGACAGCTCACTTCAAACTCACTTCACCTAAGTTTTCACGGTGAGATTTGTACAGAATAGGTCTGCTGAACTCTTCTTTGTATTATTTTAGTTGATATGCATTCTTCCCAGTCTTCGTACACCGGTAAATATACAAAGACCTAACATTTTTAACGTAAACTGAGCAAAGACACACACGTCCAGAGCATTGTTTATTTTGTCTGCTGCTACTATATATATTTTTTTAATATATGCAAGGTCAAATTAAATTGGTTGGCGAAACTTCACTGAAATTCACTTTTAAGAGTAAACTAGTCGCGAGCTCAAATTCACTGGTGGTCATGGCCAAAAAGCACGCTGTCTCACCTGGCTTCGTGTCCGACAGAGCTGGTATCAGTGATGAGCAGTTAGACGCTAGTCTACACGGACAACGTCTAGTTCTCACGCACAGAAACACCGTTTCGAACTGATAGGCGCGTAAAAAAATTCGAAACGTGCTTCGGAAAATCGAGTTTTATGAAAAAACCTCTGCATTAATCAATAACAAATAAGGTTTATTGAACTCTTCGATAACTGAGCTTTGTCGGTACGGATTTGGTTTTGAAGATTTTACAGTTCTTTTATTACTTACTAGCTGACCCGGCAAACGTTGTTTTGCTCCTACACTACTCCTACCCAACTCCTACCCTACTCCCACACTACTCCTACCCTACTCCTACACTACTCCTACCCTACTTCTACCCTACTCCTACCCTACTCCTACCCTACTCCTACACTACTCCTACCCTACTCCTACACTACTCCTACCCTACTCCTACACTACTCCTACACTACTCCTACCCTACTTCTACCATACCCCTACCCTACCCTACTCCTACCCTACTCCTACACTACTCCTACCCTACTCCTACACTACTCCTACCCTACTTCTACCCTACCCCTACCCTACTCCTACACTACTCCTACCCTACTCCTACACTACTCCTACCCTACTCCTACACTACTCCTACACTACTCCTACACTACTCCTACCCTACTTCTACCCTACTCCTACCCTACTCCTACCCTACTCCTACTATAAAAAAAAAAGGTATCCTATGTCCGTCTCCTGGTTCTAAGCTACCTCCCCACCAATTTTCAGCCAAATCGGTTCAGCCGTTATCGAGTTATAAGTGGTGTAACTAACAGACTTTCTTTTATATATATAGATTTACACCCAAAGTTACGTTAAAAATAGCAAGAAAAACGAATCTTTGTTGGCTCATAACTTTTAATGGCTTTTTATTTTATTATTCTGTTTCCGTACAGACAACATTAATAATAAGTCAAAATGATATCATGATTAACTTTGGATGCCCAATTTCAAACAGTGGAGTAATACTCTCCCTTCTCATATTTTATGTTTATTTTATAACGTCCTTATTTGTGCAGAATAAACAAATTTCTCTTTCTTATCTTACCTTCTCTATACCCATCACGTATCTGAAGTTTCTCCAGCTAATTCAAGTTGACCTTGTATATTTATTATTATTTTTTCTATATTTTCACCTATATTTATTTATTTCTCTATATTTATAGAGTTACATACACGACTAACGCGTGTACGTATATTATATTTATTTATTTTTTCACGCTTTAGCCAACATTTTTTTGTATATATTTTATTTAATGTCAGTTTTAGTGTCATAGTTTTGTTTGTGTTTGGTTAAAGCATGCACTTGGCACATTCACTGCTTCTTAGGATATTTATGGGTTATCAAAATCAAAGGTTTCAAACTAGGCAAGAATTTCTTCTTTTAGGACGTCAAAATTTAACCAACCAGTCATTCAGTTCAATTCAGTCAACCAGTCTTACCAAGGGGTATCGTATTACCCAGTAACTGGGTTGTGGAGGTCAGATAGGCAGTCGCTCCATGTAAAACACTGGTATTCAGCTGCATCCGGTTAGACTGGAAGCCGACCCCAACATAGTTGGGAAAAGGCTAGGCAGATGATGAGGACGTTAAAATTACATAAGACAGTCCTCTAAAGTCTTCTAAAACGCCCGCCCTTCAGCACTTCCTAGTGCTTTACTTGACGAAGTGGCGCAGCAAATTCCCCAGCACACTGGCTATTGTTGAAAAAAATCTGGGAAGTATGGGGCTTACCGTCAGATAGGCAGTCGCTTCATGTAAAATACCGGTATTCAGCTGCATCTGGTTAGACTGGAAGCCGACCACGACATAGTTAGGAAAAGGCAGATAATGGATGGGGTGGGTAAAAATAGGCGGTAAAAGCTTTTTTACCGTAAAAAAAAAAAACTGCTTTTGAAATATATATATATATGTCTATCTAAAACTCTTTTTATATCTTTCCTTCTTACCTACAGCCTTCCATAATTTATATTTATTGCTTACAACAAAAACTACAACAAACTAAGATGATTTCAAAGAAACAAAACAACTTAGAACTTGGCTCTGCACTACCGTGCAGCCGTAGGAACATCTAATAACGTGAATGTGTTAAGTCTTTGTATGTCATGTGTTGCATGTACTTTTTTGTATTTTTTTTGTGTTTGTTTTTGTGTTTCGTTATTTTTAACCTCGATGACGTAATTTGACAGTTAATAATGCCCTGTTTTAGAATATTTGGCCATTTTAGACGCCCCCTAGTCACGGTTACAGATAGCGCTATCCACGAAGACTCGACCCCCTCTTCTTCCTAATCGCTTACAGTACAAGTGTGCAACATTCCGCTAGTGTTTTAGTTTTGTCGATACACAGTAATTACTTATTGAGCAGTGGTGGCCAAGTGGTGACGGCCGCGACTTACGAGTTGTAGGTCGTAGGTTCGAACCCGAGTCCGGCGCTTTACTTTGTGTAAATTATATCATCACCACTGCTCTCAAAATGGTGAAGGAAAACATCGTGAGGAAACTGGCATGTCCTAGAACCAAAAATTCGAAGACATGTGACATGTAGATTACGGCCCACCCCTTCTCACCGAGAGGAGGCCTGTGTCCCAGCAGTGGGAACATTATAGGCTGATTGTGTAATTACTTATTAGTGGGTAATTAGTGTGTGTCAAAAAACTAAAAAACTAGCGGAATTAACTAGCGAGAACCACTAGCGATTAGTAAGAAGAGTGGGGCGCGTCTTCGTGGATGACACTATCTATAGTCCAAGAAAGATTTCTTCCTAATATTTTTGACATGCGCTGAGTTTGGCCGACCGATCATTGTAAAGCGGGAACTTCGAGTTGATAGGTTCAAAATCAAAAGTAATTTATTTAAATTAGGCTATTAGGCTGATTCTCAAATCAGCACATTTTTAACGTCAAAATTACATAAGACAGTCCCCCCAAAACGCCCGCCCTTCACCACCTTGCTAGTGGGAACGCTACAACTTCAAACGTTTTACATAAACTTAAAACATTGCTAATAAACAAATGTTATTACTCCCTAGATGAATATTTAAACGATAAACATAAATAAAGCAAAAAAGTTATAATATTAATGATAATCACGCAATTTATATGAATGTTTAAAATATATTATAGATACGGTAATTATTAATAAATAATATAACAAAAATAATAATAGGCTATTTGACAATGTAAAAAATAAGGTCATAATTATTGACACTCGTATAGATTATCGCTTTTAAAATCGATTTGCATTAATTTTACTACAAAACAATGTATTATTTATAAAAAAAACCCCGAAAAAACTTCATCTTTTTAAATCTGGCGCCACGAAATCGAAAACGGTCTGGATTGGCTGAACTTAAGATGACGTCATGATTTAGTAAATTTCTGTCTATCGTTGACAGAACAGATGACTTTTGTCTAGTATTTCGACCGTTTCAACGTTTGTTTACGTGAATCGTGACGTCACGACGCCATATTGTTAAAGATAGCGTTTTGGCGGCTTATTTAAACAGTACATTTTTATTTACTATTTTTTAAAAGAAATACATTATGCAATTTGAAGTAATAGGTTTTTATGGGCTCGTTAGAAAACATTAAATAATCCGAGATGTTTATCAGAAACCAGTCAAATAGCCTATTATATATCTCCTCAGAGCTTCCTTTCTCCTAACCCTCTTGCCCTTCAGGGTCCATAATGACCTAAATTATATAAGGTACCTGCGGTAAATAAGAGCCGGCATAATTAAAACTTAAATATTGAGAAAAATAGGCAAAATTGAAATAAAAATCAAGAATATTATTGAACATTATTTAATTGAGATCTAAAAAAAATGCCTTTAAGGCTAGGTTTTAAACATTTTGTGAACAAAAATAAACTTTAAAAAATCCTTTACTAAGGACCTTAATAAACTCAGGTAGTCTATTAAGGTCCGAGACAAAATTAAAAGAAATTAAACTGATAAACCATAAAATAAATGGTTTTCCTCTATAACTCAACATAATTAATATTTTCAGGCAAAATATTTAACATTTTACCATCAATCATACAAAAAAAAACATACATTGGCCCTTATAAAACTCAAGGAATAATTATTTTGTAACAAAAAGATGTTATTTAAGTAAAATCAACAAATTTATACTATTTTTATATAAAAAACTCCTTACCAAAAATATAGGTTTAACAAAAATTTAAAAATAAATGCTTATTTTTTGCCCGGCAAATGCCCTGGCCCTTATTAAAATAATGAAATAGTAACAAACTTTTATTTTGCTTAGGTAATGGTATATTATCCTCTGAGTCCTCTGATGACGAACTATCAGATCGTTGCCTTGCCACATTATGTACAGACGCCAGCACATCAAGTTACTACAATCTGTCAGATTTCTTTAATAGATTTTCGACTTTATTGCTAAAACATAAGGTTCAAGGTTGATTGGGAAAATCTGACAGTTTCGGGTAGGTTGACCTGCTGGCGTCTGTACGTAACTACCGTGGCTGATTCCTTTTTCTGGCGTACATGACTGACCCAAAGTGCACGACGTTTCTTAACAAGAGGTTCCATTATTCCAGTCTGTAATAAATGATGTGTTGCAAAATATGATTTTAAACAAGCTTTCGTAAAACTCGTATTTTGATCAAAATTTGCCAAAAACCATTAATATACTGTTATTCGCTAAGAAATCCCGTTGTCTACCTTCTGTCTCCATTAACAGATAGTTCGTTGTTACTATAATATTGTATTTTTGTCGAAAGCATGCAAAGTTTTAAATCGGGAACACATACAAACCCACACACATAGCAAGTTAAAAAGCTTGTAAAAATGTTTCAAATACATTTAACTCACAATAACATTAATGTTAATAAAAAGATAAAGCTATTTATCTACTAGAAAAGAAAACCAAACAAAAAAAATAATATTTAGACAGGCCAATAAGGGCCGGCCCTTATTTACTTCCTTCCAGGTGGCCCTTATTAGCAATGGCGTCACTTTTTACAAATCTTGATTTGAAAGTTGGCAAATATCAACAAATTAAAATAACTTATCTTGATTCAACAGCTCTAATGCCCACTTTACAGTAATTAGGTGTTCACTTATTATAAAATACACTATTTTATTTTTAATGAATATTCTTGCATCAGCATTTTTTTTAAAACTGTGACGCCGACCGTCCACATTGAGTTACTCGGAGCTACTGACAAAATGACGGCGCGCACGGCAACGCGCGCGCGTGAGATAGCAATACTATTGGTCCTTTTTATGTATGCGAGAGATCCAACCAATAAAACTATTGAATGTGTGTTATTTCTCTGATGGTCCTTAATAGCCGCTGGCCCTTAATTACCGCAGGTACCTTAGTTAGCACCTAAGTACACATTATCGTAAAGCAATAAAGATATTGAGTACTCTGAAATCAACTTAATTCTCATTGAAATAAAGTTGATATTCGTTTAACTTGAAATAGGGTGGGGTTGTGCACCACTGCGCACTTTTACTATAGTGTGACAATGACTGACAAACAGAGGTGCGGTTAGCTAAGTAGTTAGTAACGGTACGTGTGTGCGGCGCTCTGACAGAGCACCCGTACGCAGAGAGCGGCGCCACCGGCTACGAGATGCGCCAGCTGCAGCAGCAGAACGTGCGTCTGCGCGACACGCTGGTGCGGCTGCGGGATCTGTCCGCGCACGACAAGCATGAGATGCAGAAGATGCATAAGGTTGGTACCGCTTTACTATAGGGTGGCCCAACAAGTGCGCCGGATTTGATTTTAAAGAAAAATACATTTATTTTTGAATTTAGCAAACATTTTTATTTCAACATAAAGAAAAATAGTTCCGATTAAACGTGAAATACAACATCAGGCAAATGGCCACCACAAAACCTCTGGCACACGGTTATTCTTTTGTTGAAATTTTGAATAACGTTTTCGCATAAATGTGGATGTATTTCACCAATAACGCGCCGTTTTTCCTCAATAACGCGCCGTTTTTCCTCAATAACGCGCCGTTTTTCCTCAATAACGCGCCGTTTTTCCTCAATAACGCGCCGTTTTTCCTCAATAACGCGCCGTATTTCCTCTTTAAGATATTCAACTGTCTGTGTCGATTCATTTGGCGCATTATTGCGGCCGAAAACTTGACGTAATCGGCGAACTGTTTTCGCAAAACCTTCACCATTTTTGTAATAATTATGTTTTAACAATAATTAACCGTTGTTGGTTTGAATACTTCTCCATATTCTTAAATCGCGTGGTCTGTACGTGACAACTGTCAAAAAAAAAAAAACACCGTGCAACTCATATTAACAAAATGGCGGCAAATTTAAATCCGGCGCCCTTGTTGGGATGTAACCCTTTATTAGAGATCTTCCACATCACTGCAAGATGCCGTCATCGTGAAAAGTCTACGTCAAATCAAACAATTTCACCTGGTGACGTCTTTCACATGTTGCGACGGAGTTTACTTTAGTTGAGGATAGTTTTTATCCTGATATTCCCACGGGATCTAAACTTACGCGGGAAACCCCGGGGCGCAGCCAGTACTTAATATCATAAATGCGAAAGTGTGTCTGTCTGTATGTCTATTACCTCTTCACGCTTAAACCGCTGAACTGATTTGGGTGAAATTTGGTCTAGAGATAGCTTGAGTCCCGGGGAAGGACATAGGATAGTTTTTATCCGGATATTCCCACGGGATTGACACTTACGCGGTTGAAACCGCGGGGCGCTGCTAGTAGTAAGTAGATAAAGAATTTACTGTTTGTTTAAGGAATTTTAGGTAATACTTATGTATAAGCACTTGAGTGAGATACCTGAGATACAGGTTTATTCCTAGTTCAGGTAGAATTCAATTATTTTTACTTGCATCCATACTGATATTATAAATTCGAAAGTAACTCTGTCTGTCTGTATGTTACCTTTTCACGCCTAAAACACTGAACGGATTTCGATAAAATTTGGCAGAGAGATAGATTGCATCCCGGGAAAGGACATAGGATAGTTTTTATCCGGATATTCCCACGGGATTGACACTTATGCGGGTGAAACCGCGGGCCGCTGCTAGTCTAGTATAGGGCCCTATTTTGTAAATATTTATGTAAATCAGTTATTTACAATTTCAATTAATTATAAACAATTTCAATTAAACGACCTTAAAATTTCTCCAGGATCTAGAACAATACAAATCCGAGATAGCCGAACTGAGTCGAACAAAAGAAAAGCTATCCCTCCGAGTGGACGAACTGGAAGCCCAGGTGGCTGACCTACGGGAGCAGGTGGACGCAGCACTAGGAGCCGAGGAGATGGTGGAACAGCTCGCGGAGAAGAAGATGGCTTTAGAAGATCAGGTAAAAGAGATGTCTATACTTTATATTGGTAAAACATTAACAACCTCTTAAGAGGTCATTGTACTCATCATTATGAACAACTTTTACTATGGGACCATCCCTTTCCCTCTCGAAGAGAGGAGGCCTGTGTCCCAGCAGTGGGAACATTATAGGCTGATTATGACCCTTTAGGTTCGGAACCCGGAAATATAAATATTTTTTGACCCAATAATCCTTGTTTCCAGGTGGAACAACTCAAACAAGACGTGTCAGAACTGGAAGCGTTACAAGAGGTCCACGAACAGCTGGTCGAGTCCAACCGCGAGCTCGAGATGGACCTTCGCGAAGAGTTGGAGATGGCCCACGCTAATATTAGAGAGGTATGATTATATATTTTTGTGTCTTACTGCAGGACACTGACCTCGCACTAAACCAGGGGCCTAAGTCTGCAATTTTTATAAATTGGTCATTCCAACACGATCCCATTGTCATTTTGCTAAAAGTTCGTAATCTGCTAAATTCATAATGGTCGATCATTGGTCGGTCAATGGCACAGAACATATACGATACTCGTAACAAATTAAAAGCAATGACTGCACAATGACGTTCTAATGGTAGGTCACTGATCAAAGGAACTGTAAAAATTTTAGCAGATTACCGCCTAAGTCGGTCATTAATTTGTCATTATGTACGAGATTACCATTCTATGCCATTTCCTTCAATGGAGTGTCAGTGGTTGACCATTGGAAAGTCATAATGACGCCATTATATTAGTAGATTACCAAACTTGTCAAAATCAACAATTATGAAATCAATGATAGACCATTCTGACACTATTGTAATAGCAGACTTGAGGCCCAGGGATGGGCAACCTTTGAAAAGTTGCGGGCCAAACTATAGTTCACTAATGAAGTCCCGGGCCATAGGTACAGACGCCAAGCACATCAAGCTACCGGAAACTGTCAAATTTTCCCAATCAACTTTGAGTAGAATAGAATAGAATACATTTATTTGTCAGAATATTGTACAAAGTTGTTATGTGCATTTAGCCTGCATTATGTATTACGATCATAATATTCTGCCGTTTCCGGCGTACTTAAAATAACTTTTTACAGGCTATAAGGGAACGCGAAGCAGCGCATGAGACGATCATGGACCGCGACTCAACAATATTCAAGTTTAGAGAGCTTGTTCAAAAGATGACGGAGCAGTACAATGAGACGAGAGCTCAACTTGAGTCTAAGCAGGGTGAGTTTATTATACACTACTATTAGCAGCGCACGAGTCGATCATGGACCGCGACTCAACAATATTCAAGTTTAGAGACGTCGTGCAGAAGATGGTGGAGCAGTACAATAAGACGAGAGCTCAACTTGAGTCTAAGCAGGGTGAGTTTATTATACACTACTATAAGCAGCGCACGAGTCGATCATGGACCGCGACTCAACAATATTCAAGTTTAGAGAGCTTGTTCAAAAGATGACGGAGCAGTACAATGAGACGAGAGCTCAACTTGAGTCTAAGCAGGGTGAGTTTATTATACTACTACTATAAGCAGCGCACGAGTCGATCATGGACCGCGTCTCAACAAAATTCAAGGATAGTTTTTATCCCGATATTCCCACGGGATTGACACTTATGCAGGTGAAACAGCGGGGCGCTGCTAGTCTTAATATATATAATTCTTCTGTACGTGTTTTTGTCACCTAACTCCTAAACGGTTGGACCGATTTGGATGAAATTTTGTGTGCATATTTCAATGGGTTCCTGGATGGTTTGAAGACACAATTGGACCCGATAGGTGGCGCTGTTCGGGCAGGACAACGTCTGCCAGGTCCGCTAGTATTTTATTTATGAAATTGTATTAGGAGTTTCGAATAAAAAAAGTAATCGTCAATTAAATCTCCAGGTTCACCAGCGCCTTCAGAACAAGAATCGACCCCCGAGCCCGTCGCCCGCACCTCACCGCCTGTTGACCTTGGCTCCTTAGTCCACGCCTCCAGAGCTTCCACCAGGTCCATAGACCTGCAGCTGAGGGCGTTGGAACTGACACAGGCTAGGGCGAGGGCAGACATGCTGGCTGCGTGTCTACCTGACCACTTTATGGCGACCGCTGGTAAGAACTGACCTTTAAGGCCGCAACACACTTGTAACACCCGACGCCATCCCACGCTTACTCATTGGCCACATTTTTCTTCTCGTTGAGCTATTTTCGTCATTTGGCCAATAAGTAAGCGTATCCCTATAAAAAAAAAGTAATTTAAAAAAATTAAACCGACTTCAAAAAGAAATGAACTCAAAATTATGAATTAACTTTAATTTCGGAAGTCGGTGTCTTGGGATCTGTATTTTAGTTTTAGTTTTTTGCCACCGACTTCCGAAATTAAAGTTATTTCATAATTTTGAGTTCATTTCTTTTTGAAGTCGGTTTAATTTTTTTAAATTACTTTTTATTTGGTAATTTTTAGTTGTTGCACTAGAATTTGACCAAGGTTTTGAGATGTTTTCGCTTCACTACACCCGTAGCTCGTATCAATAAGCCAGGCCGTCACACTTTCACGTTTTAGTCCATATCTTGAAAATTACTGAATCGATTTTTATGAAACTTGCACTGTTCCCTAAGTTGAAGTAAATGTAAGCCAATAAAAAAAGAATGGTCACGATCCGATTAATAGTTACGGAGATATGCGTGGACAAACATACATACATACATACATACATACGTCTATAAAATTTTGTATATTTGTTTGGAAGCCCTAATAGATTGGCATATGTGAATATAATGCAATTCCAATAATATTACATACATACGTATCGAATTGATAACCTCCTTTTTTTGAAGTCGGTAAAAATAAAAATAAATCTATATATTTTTGTCAAACAGGTGACCACGACGCGATCCTGCTCATACTGTTATTGCAGAGACTGAACACTAAAGCGGATATCATACTAGGTCAGATTCGAGAAAGGTAAGTCAATCTATCAAAATTTATAGGGTACTTCCCGTTGACCTAGAATCATGAAATTTGGCAAGAAGCAAGATGTAGCACAAGTAAAGCGAAAAATCCGAAAACCGTAAATTTGTAGGTACATTAAAAAAAACCCGTGATAAACTATTTACATACCTACAAAGTACGGAACCCTCGATGCGCGAGTGCGACTCGCACTTGACCGGTTCTTTAATCGTCACGTAACTGTTACCCAAAACCTATTAGCCACACGGCTGTCCCGCTTCCGCGTTGACGTCATTTAGAATGTCCCAGAACATTTTTTACAAGTCTTGTACACAAAAAAATTCTATGGATACTGTTAAACTAATCGTGTTGACGGCACGGTTGGCGCAGTGGTTAAGCGATTGACTGCTGCGCTGCGTGTCGCGGGTTCGATTCCCGCACGGAACAAATATTTGTATGACCTACAAGTAGTTGTTCCGGGTCTGGCTGTTTGTGTATGTGAATTTAAATGTTTGTAAACGCACCCACAATACAGGAGAAATTCCTTGTGTGGGGCAATGTTTTATTTAAAAAAAGAAAAGATAAAAAAAAAAAAAAAAAAAAATGGCTGTTTCTTCAAGTGGACAGACCAGCACCTTAATTGCGTAACACACTATTACTCTCAAATTGAATAATTTTCAAGCATATTGCTAATCCATTGCTCCATATGTTCGAATAATGTGTCTGCTACAACAACGTAAATAACGCAATGAATGTTGTTGAACTGTCAAAATGAAACCTATTGCTACTGATAGTGTGTTATGCAATTAGCCTGCATTACATTACAAAGCTTGTTTCATAACTTTAAATGACTTTGTAACGCGCTGTTCGAACGTTTAGGCTCAACACACACCAAAAGAGCGTCGAAGCGCGGCGAAGCGGATCGCAGTTTCAGTGTCATATGAATTTTAACTTTATTTTCATTACTATAATACTTATTATCGCATGAGAAATCGAGCGAGTCGCGCGGATGCCAGCGGCGCCGCTGGAATTCCATTGAATTAGCCGTGCGACTGCGCGAGAAGGCGCGGGAAGTCCCGAGAATGCTCGAGCAGTCGCGAGCGGCCGCTGGCAATATCCCGCCCCTCGCGCCCGCTCCCCGCGCGCGTCTGTTGCGCGCTAGCATTCGCATTCATTCCTTGCAGTGCAACGAATACAAAAGTGATGGAAATGGATGAAGAAAAGTTTATTTATTTGGAGCAAATGTACGACTGCCTATACAATATCAAATCAAGGCATTACAGCGATAAACACATGAAAGAAGAAGAGAAGGCGCGCGGATTCCCGCGACTTCTCGAGCATTCCAGCGACTTCTCGGGCAGTCGCTGGAATCCGCGCGCCTTCTCTACAGGGCGCTTCGCCGCTCTTTAGGTGTGAGTTGAGCCTTAGTTTGTACCAACATTACGCGGTAAACGGGAGGGCTACCCTTCCCCCCGCCTCAGCACCGCGCCGCCTGTGCTCGCGCCCCCCGACAGTCGGCCCACCCCACGCGAATCGTTGCAGCGCGCACGTAATGGCGCGCTCGCGGCTATTGTCTCGATATGTGATTGATTTCTGTATTCTCTTGTTGTAAACCTTGTGTGTTTGATTACCACTGATTAGACATTATTCCCTTACAAAAACTTGTTTTCTTCCGTTCGCGAAAACCCCAAGAAACAAATGTTATAACTTTATTTTTTTTTAATAAAGCAGTGGCAGCAGTGGTGGCCAAGTGGTAACGGCCGCGACTTACGAGTTGTAGGTCGTAGGTTCGAACCCAGACAGGCGCTTTACTTTGTGTAAATTAATTCATCACCACTGCTCTCAAAACGGTGAAGGAAAACATCGTGAGGAAACCGGCATGTCCTAGAAACAAAAAATTCGAAGACATGTGACATCTACCAACCCGCACTGGGCCCGCGTGGTGGATTACGGCCCACTCCCTCTCACCGAGAGGAGGCCTGTGTCCCAGCAGTGGGAACATTATAGGCTGATTATGGTTATGGTTATGGTAAATGTTTGTTTACTGGTTAGCCGCAATATTTATTCCTCAAGTAAAAGTTATCTGACAGCTGAAAAATACGCCCTTAGCCCTTAACCACATCTTCCATCTCCCTCTAGATTCCCGCCGGTCAACGTGTGGGACAGAGAGGTCGTAACAAAGACGCATACGGCAGTGCAGTACAGTTTCCGCTGTCAGTTGGAGTATCAACTGTATATGATACAGGTATTGTATATTATTCTGTTTGATTTAAAAGGGAACTAATTTTTTGAGCTGTTATTTATATATTCGAGATATTATTATGATATAATTGAGCAGTCCAATAACTGAATGAGCGGTAAGCGGGGCTCCGTCGACATAGAATGCAAGAGCGAGCGAAGGGCACCCCGAGGTTCGGTTTGGTTAGGTTACTTTAAACACGTAACCGCTCGTTCAATAATTTTTACCGCCCATTTAATTATTTTCCTGCTCAATTATATATTCACTGATCCATTTCATCATTTTTGTTTACTTTACTGCTTAGTTTTAACTGCTGAACTAGTTATTAAACGTGCCATTTATAATTTTTAACTTACCAAAACCGCTATTTACAACTGCCTCTTTAAATCAGTGCCGATTTAAAATACGTCTATTTTAAAAGTAAAAAGAATCTTCTGTGTAAAAAGATAAAAATAAATCCTTGAAATTAATGAGTTTTAAATGCGCACCGAATTTGTTATTGAGTATTTTTGAAAGATTGCTCTATCAGAAACTGTTCTCTTTTTATCCAAAATGGAACACCTGATCATCAAATATTTGTATGAACTAAATTTTGTAAAGTTGCCACGAATTCAAGAGGTCTTAAGGGGCTTACATGACCTAAAGCGCGGTCACTGTCGGACTGCATAGAAAAGAAAGAGAAGCGCGATGACACAACGCTGGTAATGTATTGCAAAATATGAAGTAACTATTTAATTACAAAAAATCTATTGTTTGGATTAAAAAATTAAAACACGAGTATTTCAGTATGTTGCTTGTAGAATAATCTGACAAAAAATCAGAATGATTTTATGTATATTATAGTGGTTTTTAATGTAAAAAGAAAGTTTTTCGAGGTATCTTCGTAATTTTTTTCTATCGTATCAAATTAGTTGTATTATGTTTTCAACACACTATCTACCTAGCATATATCCTGAAGAATATCATATATTTTTCTGATTTTGTTTACTGTAGTCGATCTTATACTTTTATTGTTTCTAAAACTTGCGTTTTTTGCGTTTAGGTCCTGTAACGCCCCTTAAAGAATCAGTTGTTTTTTTTTTACAATTCGGGCAGTATAAAAGTTTCGAAAAATAAGAAACGTTCTTTTAAAGTGATTTTTATATTATTATCCTGCTTTTTGCTACCTTTCCAAAAGAATCTATCATGTACTCGTCCCCCCGCAGTGCATAGTGTGCATGTGGAGCTGCGCGCTGGACGCGTGCGCGCCCTCGCTGCTGCTGCGAGCTGCCAGCGCGCTGCCCGACGCGGCGCAGCAGGAGCGCGCGCTGGACGCGCTCACACACCTGCTCAAGACCAACGAGCTGGACGAGAACTGTTCGCTTGACGGTAAGGCATCATCTACCAACCCGCACTGGGCCCGCGTGGTGGATTATGGCCCACTCCCTCTTACCTAGAGGACTAGCAGCGCCCCGCGGTTTCACCCGCATAAGTGTCGATCCCGTGGGAATATCGGGATAAAAACTATCCTATGTCCTTTCCCCGGACTCAAACTATATCAATACAAAATTTCATCTAAATGGGTTCAGCGGTTTAAGCATGAAGAGGTAACATACAGACAGACACACACTTTCGCATTTATAATATTAGTATGGATTATAATTCTTTCTTTCCGCCACAGGTATTGAACGTTGCTGGACCTACCTCTGCGCCATGTGGTCTGCATTAAACCTGAGCTCACTAGAGGGCGCGGCAGTAGCTAGAGAACCTCTCCTGCACGCGTGCAGCGCGCTCGACGCGCTCGCACGCGCGATGCACGCTGACGCGTCCGCTTTGACGCACATACTGCAGGTAACTTAACATGAACCTGCGTAACTAAATCCAGGCTTCACAGAATTTTTTAACGCTAAAACCACTGCAATTTTTTCCGACCGAAGTTAAGGTGAACGCATACCTACCTGTGGTTTAAAATGGTTTGCGTTCATCGTAAGAGCGTTCAAGCCGCGTGAGCTGGCAACGTTGCGTTTCTGGTGGTTTTTCGTGATTATTTTATCGACAACAATAAAGTGTTTTTATTATTATTAACTAGCTGATCGATCTTCGTATCGCCTCAATTTTTTTTTTGTTATTTTTTCCCATGTTTTAATAATTAGGACCCTTCACGGGAGTCCTTAAAACACCCTACCAAAGTTGCATCACAATCTGACCAATGGTTTCGGAACGCATAGAGGACAAACATACAAACATTGATTTTTATTTATATACATAGATTTATTGACTTCATAGAGGTATGGGGAACAGGGTGTAAAGTTCACTCAACCTCCATAGAAAAGGGAGGATCCTCCGACCAGACGGGTGTTGTCTGGCGGGCAACTGCCCGATGATTCATGTCGGGCCGTTGTATCTATGCTAGTTGCGCGGTAAACTTTGCTTGCGCGATGCAGGATTTGCGTGACGTCAGTTGACGCGTTGTTCGCATGTTGCGTTGTAGATACCGCTACAACTTTAAATACTAAACTTTACCTTTTTTTACACAGCAATCCGACCGCCAGCAAGAACTCGGTCTCTTGCACGAAGCCGTGTGCAACAGTTGCACGACTCTGCAGCAACAACTGAAGTCTGTGAGGAGACGTCTGCCGCCTGGAGTGATGCTGCACGCCGTGCTGGACGCTCAGGTTTGTGATGATGAGAAGCAGGGTATCTTGACGCTGTAATTGTATCCTCTCCATTAATATAGCACATCAAGTCAATCTCAAAATCAAAATATAAACCAGTGTGGCCAATCCTACCCAAACTAAAAAATAGCATATCAAACACAAAAAAATGGGGTGTGGCTGTGTCATGGACACGGCCGTGTGTTTTACGTGAATACGTTTACGTAACGGGGTTGATCCGCTCGGCCGCATTCATTCTTTTACGTTCCCGACACCGCTTGACTCGGTCATATGGTGTTTTATTGGTACCATTCGATTGCTCTTGAGAAACCCTTTCGAATCGTATACGATTTCTGTATTTGGATTTGGTTTTTTGATGCGTATAGGCCGACATTATATATTTCTGATATTATTTTTCTTTTTATTTTAATACATTATATTCACTGTCACTATTTTACACTAATATTTGGTTTTTTGACGCGAGCTGACGATTGAAACTTGAACGAACGTCGTAGATTTTCTGAGTCAAAAGTTATAATTTTTTTTTTGTTAGCCTATTTTGTGTCTCACTGCTAGGCAAAGGCCTCCCCTTTTTCCTTCCAAACCTCCCTGTCTTGTGCGATCTCCGGCCATGTTGGCCCTGCGAATGTTATTAGATCGTCACGCCACCTTCGCCTTGGTCTACCTCGACGGCGATGTCCTGCCTCAGGCGTCCAGTGAGTGACGATCTTTGCCCAAAAGTAAAGTTATAATACTAAGTGGAAATCTCGATACGCAGCAAAATGACCTCAAAATGGCGGCGCTTCCTCCTCCACCGCGCGCGAGGCGTCACAGTCCTCACTTAGCGTAATGAATTCTTTGATCCTTTAGCTATCCAATGGTGTAATTGTATTTAGGATGGAGATGATAGATATGAAGCTGCAACACCAAACTGTATCTCCCGATTTTGTTATCATTGATTTTTTTGACTTGCCTCCTATTACGGAAGCAATTTTAAAGCCGTATTCACGTCGAAAATAGAAGACAGTAAGCGGACGTTCGGACGGACGTAAAATTATCGTGCAATGGATTTTCAACCCACAGCATAACACCGAGAGTCGAAAATCCTACAATGTGTTTTTTTGACGCTCTGGGATGCGCTCTGTTGGATTCTCAACGCTCGGTTCAACACCGAGAGTTGAAAATCTAGTGCGCGATAAAATCACGCCGCGATATTTTAACGTCCGTGCGAACGTGGGCTAAGTGTGCTTATACGCGCCGACAACAACGTCAACCTGACGTTGTTGTGAGGCAACGCCTGTGAAAACGTCGTGTCGCTTGTGTATTTGAGTGCGGTGCTCAAATGCACGAGTATTTTTGTTCTAAAATCCAAAGTTGCCTCCCCCCAGCTGGTAGAGCGACTGCGCGGCGAGTGCGCCAGCTCGCTGTGGCGCTGCGCGCGCGCCGCGTGGCTGGCCGCGCGCGCCGCCTGCGCCTGCGCCGCCACGGCCGGCGAGCGTGCGGACGGCGCGCCACTCCCGCACAGCACGCTGCTGACGCTGTGGGCGGCGGCAGTGGATAAGATATATCAACAGGTATGTTCTTACATCACGCTCGTACTGCCCGAAGGGGTACACAGAAGCTTGTCGAAATTGTGACGGACTAGTTTTTAGGGTTCCGTACCCAAAGAGTAAAAACGGGACCCTATTACTAAGACTCCACTGTCTGTCTGTCACCTGGCTTTATCTCATGAACCGTGATAGCTAGACAGTTGAAATTTTCACAAATGATGTATTTCTATTGTCGCTATAACAACAAATACTAAAAATAAATATTTAAGGGGCACTCCCATTCAACAAACGTCTTTTATTTCGGTGTTTTTGCCTTGTGGTACGGAACCCTTCGTGTGCGAGTCCAACTCGCACTTGGCCAGTTTTTTTAAACTATTCAAATACCGAACTAGATTTTGATCAGTCACAACTATATCAGACCAGTTTTTGATTAGTCATGAAGAATAGTGTCATTCTAGTCAAAAACTAGTGTGTATACGTCATTCTTTTTATATAACTTTTTGAGCTTGTAACTTTTGTGTTGTAACTTCAACAATACCGATTCTCAGCTACACAAAGAATTTTCATTATTTTACAATTTAACACTAAATTATATATATAATATAGTATATACAAGTATATATAAAAAAAGAAAAAGACAGGAGCTCATTGGGCATAAAAAAATTCGTCCGCATCGCTGTCAATGGCATAAGTGCCCAAAAGGCTGGCAGCATTACCACGTTGGATGGCAATGCCTATTCTTTGGGCTAAAAATAGGCCAGCCCTCTGGTCACGTGATGAGTCAACCAACCGCTTGGCGATGTCCTGAAATATTCGATGAGCACTCGGACCCCAAGGCCCTAGTGTTTCAACCCACAAATGCTACACAAAGTAATTTATGTATTTAAATCCTGTATTTATTTATTTCATTACAGGACGACCTCGGCCCGGTGCGTACCATCAAGCAGTCTCTGGCCGGGGTGACAGCAGACGTCAACAAACTGGCGACGTTCGCGCAGGACAAGGAGTATGACATGATGTCGCTCACCAATGTTCAGTCTGACAAGGTAAGAATGCTCATCTATCAACTTAGAAGCGTTTCACCCAGAGCGGGAGGGGTCATTTGATGACTTACCATACACAAAAAAAAAAAAATAGAAGAAGCGTTTCTAACCGACTTTACAAAAAGGAGGAGTCTTTTTTATTCTCTTTTGGGCCAACCGTGGCAAGTGTCGCTTAACCTGATCGACCGACCCGTGCGGCTGTCATTACTTAGTCACAAGCCCCTCCAATATTGCCTCTCATACAACAACCAACCAACCAACCATACCTCATCATCATCTGCCTAGCCTTTTCCCAACTATGTTGGGGTCGGCTTCCAGTTTAACCGGAGGCAGCTGAATACCAGTATTTTACATGGAGCGACTGCCTATCTGACCTCCACAACCCAGTTACTGGGTAACCAACCATACCTACTTATCATTTTACTTTTTCAGCCAATACCACCAGTTGTTATCAGAGCCCAGTTGGTGAAGAAGCAACTCGAAGAGACGAAGAGTCTTACCATCAAGTTGGAGAACAAAGAGGCCGATTTAAGGGAACTTCGGAAGGCGCTCAAGGTAATTTATTTAGTCGGGGAGGGAAAGTGTGTTAAATATGTAATGTTTCTGGTTTTGAAAGCCTACTAAAATCTTTTTTATTTTAGAAATAATTATTTTGATGGTTTTTAGGGTTCCGTAACCATAGGGTATAAATGGGACCCTCTATTACTAAGACTCCACTGTCCGTCTGTCTGTCACCAGGCTGTATCTCACGAACCGTGATAGCTAGACAGTTGTAATTTTCACAGATGATGTTGCCGCTGTAACAACAAATAAAAAAAAAAATTAAGGGTTTTTTTAAAAAAACACATAACACTAAAATATACATATTATATAGTATATACAAGTATATATAAAAAAAAGGAAAAGAAAAGACAGGAGCTTATTGGGCATCAAAATATTCATCTGCATCGCTGTCAATGGCATAAGTGCCCAAAAGGCTGGCAGCATTACCACGTTGGATGGCAATGCCTATTCTTTGGGCTAAAAAATAGGCCAGCCCTCTGGTCACGTGAAGAGTCAATGTAATAATTATAAATTATTTCTCAATTCTAGGCAAAACAAGAAGAACTGTCTGAGATGACGATCCGTCGCGAGCTTGGGGAGCGCAAGTTATCCACAGCAGCAAGAGATGCTGAATTAAGGGCTGAACAATTGACGCGCAGACTGGAGGATGCACATAACCAGCTTAAGAGGTCAGTTAGCTTTTGCCTGCGGCTTCGCCCGCGTGGAGGTCGGAAGTTATTCACAAAACATTCAAACCCCATTTCACCCTCTTAGGGGTTGAATTTCGATAAACCCTTTCTTAGTGGATATCTAATCTTCACAAATAACACACCCTCCAAATTTCATGTCTCTAAGACCAGCGGTTTAGGCTGTGCGTTGATATATCAGTCAGTCAGTCAGGACTTTGATTTTTATATTTATTTATTAAGGCACATCAACAACACAAACACAAACATTTACAAATAACAGTGAACAGAGACATGGACTAGTGTTTACGTCTATTACAGACGTGCACAGCATTCACAACAAAAAAAGAGAAGAAAAAACACAGCATTCACGTTACAAAAGGAGAAAAAAAAAAAAAAACAAATAATCAACAATATTATAAGAAAAGAAAAGAACAAAGAACAAAAACTCAAGCTAAAATCTCGGTAGCAAAGAGAAAACCTCATACATATAGATATATAGATAGATAGATGACCAACATATTTTCATACATTTCGTGCTAAAACGAGCATTTATGGCTTACTAGCAGCGCCCCGCGGTTCCACCCTCATAAGTGTCGATCCCGTGGGAGTATCGGGATAAAAACTATCCTATGTCCTTTCCCGGGACCAAAGCATCCTCCTTTATTACAAAAGATAATAAACTTTATGTTTGAACGTTAAGGTTTATAATCAAGTTGTATGCAGTCGCGGCCACTTGTTCTTAAACTTTAATAAGTGCTATTGTTGATCGAAGATCCTATCATTTGAGCGTTTAATAAGCCTTTATTAGTTTTTCTTTCCTAAAACCAGAGGGATAGCTCATCAGTTTTACACCTTAAGGTGCCACTAGTCGATATTTTTTCCATACAAATTTCGGGAGAGTATTACTCCACTGAGAGCAGTGGTGGCCAAGTGGTAACGGCCGCGACTTACGAGTTGTAGGTCGTAGGTTCGAACCCAGTCAGGCGCTTTACTTTGTGTAAATTATTTCATCACCACTGCTCTCAAAACGGTGAAGGAAAACATCGTGAGGAAACCGGCATGTCCTAGAACCAAACATTCGAAGACATGTGACATCTGCCAATCCGCACTGGGCCCGCGCGGTGGATTACGGCCCACTCCCTCTCACCGAGAGGAGGCCTGTGTCCCAGCAGTGGGAACATTATAGGCTGATTATGATTATGATGATTACTCCACTGTTTGACATTGTGCATCCAAAGTTAAACATGATATCATTTTGACTTATTATTAATTTTGTCTGTACGGAAACAATAATAAAATAAAAAGCCATTAAAAAGTTATGAGCCAACAAAGATTCGTTTTTCTTGCTATTTTTAACGTAACTTTGGGTGTAAATAAGTAATAAAAGAATTGTAAAATCTTCAAAACCAAGTCCGTACCGACAAAGCTCAGTTATCGAAGAGTTCAATAAACTTTATTTGTAATTGATTTATGCAGTGGTTTTTTCATAAAACTCGATTTCCCAAAGCACTTTTCGAATTTTTTTACGCGCCTATCAGTTCGGAATGGTGTTTCTGTGCGTGAGAACTAGATTTTTTTCGTGTAGACTAGCGTCTAACTGCTCATCACTGATACTAGCTCTGTCGGACACGAAGCCAGGTGAGACAGCGTGCTTTTTGGCCATGACCACCAGTGAGTTCGCGACTAGTTTACTCTTAACCTTTTGAACGCCAGAGCATAAACGCACGCGCGTGCCCTCCACGCCAAGCCACAATTTTAAATATTTAAGGTATACAAAAAAAAAAAACACAAAAGTAATGATTTATTTGTTTATTTCGTGATAAAGTGCACCGCATTATTTGTCACATATTTGTGTCGCTCGTAATAGGAGAGGCGACACACGACTGGCGTACAGGGCACGCGCTTGCTTGTCACGTATATGTGACAATGGCGTTCAAAGGGTTAATAAACTCTCTCTTTCACAGGAAAGAGAAAGAATTCGAAGAGACGATGGATCACTTGCAACAAGACATCGACTCGTTAGAGACGGAACGCGGCGCGCTCAGAGAGAAACTCAAGCTGTACGCCAAGAGGGGCGGTTCACACCATGGTATGTATACTTGTTATGTATCGAATTATGTAGTTGACGTAGAATTTTTGCCTAATTGCGTAAAGGCACCTACAGATTTACTCGATGCTCGACGATCGTTATTATCGCTCGTTTATTGAAAGGTTATTTATCGATTCTGAGGCGTGCTACACCCATGTTCCGGTCGGCGCGATATGGCACAGCTGTGCGGCTTAGTATACTGCCGTCATTAAGAAAAAGGGCACAATAGGCTATTTGACAATGTAAAAAATAAGGTCATAATTATTGACACTCGTATAGATTATCGCTTTTAAAATCGATTTGCATTAATTTTCCTACAAAACAATGTATTATTTATAAAAAAAATCCCGAAAAAACTTCATCTTTTTAAATCTGGCGCCACGTAATCGAAAACGGTCTGGATTGGCTGAACTTAAGATGACGTCATGATTTAGTAAATTTCTGTCTATCGTTGACAGCCGTGTTGCGATTGTCTAGTATCTCGACCGTTTCAACGTTTGTTTACGTGAATCGTGACGTCACGACGCCATATTGTTAAAGATAGCGTTTTGGCGGCTTATTTAAACAGTACATTTTTATTTACTATTTTTTAAAAGAAATACATTATGCAATTTGAAGTAATAGGTTTTTGTGGGCTCGTTAGACACCATTAAATAATCTGAGATGTTTATCAGAAACCAGTCAAATAGCCTATTGACATTTTTTCCAAAACTGAGTAAAAAAACTGGCATATGCGCCTATTTTTTCTGATTCCAAATATGTATATAACTCAATTTTGGAAAAAAATTTAGTGCCCTTTTTCTTTAAGCCGATTATACATTCGATTTTGCTGCCCGGCCTGTGCTGAAACATGCCGACCCGAACATGTGTCCCCTTACTGTCGCGTGTCAACCGTCAATAAATACATTTTCACGTCAGTTTTCCAAAACTTGATGTCGTAGCATTTTCTACCTGACTGATCCCTGATAAAGTAATGCAAAAACAAACTCAGAGGTCATGGTTTCATCAAAATTCGAGCAAATCTGTAGGCACTTGAACACACTCGTAATGACAATCTTTTTTTTTTATGACAGTTCACCAATCTGCATTAATTCACAGAAAAGACTGCAAAATGTTCGAGCATATTCTATACTGTGAAGTTTTGAGTCAAAATATGCGATAGCAATATCTAACGCCATAGAGAATCGTCTCCTGCACGCAATTTTGAACTCTCTTTCAGTTGGGATAAAGTTAATCATTTATTTTAAAGAAAGGGATTGTTATTTCGAGTCTGTGAGGGGTATTATACACTAGTTCGGGTCGGCATGATTCGGCACAGGAGGTTTACTCCCTAAGCTCTAAATCCGTTGTTTCAGCCGAAATTACGGTACGTATAGATACCTACTACGTATCACTTACGGACATAACTATGATTAATTTCGGGTCCAGACTAAAAATTAATGATAACACGAGTTGAAAGTTGTTCCTACTTCCGATAATGTAATTGCCCGTCTGAAAAAATTGAATTTGACACTCGTTTTGACGGTTCATCCACTTTCTGACGGTCCCGTATCTTTGTAGCGGTATATACAACGCCACATGCGAACAACGCGTCATACTGACGTCACGCAAAATCCTGCATCTCGCAAGCAGAGTTTACCGCGCAACTAGCATAGATACAACGGCCCGACATGAATCATCGGGCAGTTGCCCGCCAGACACAACACCCGTCTGGTCGGAGGGTCCTCCCTTTTCTATAGAGTATGAGTGAACTTTACACCCTGTTCCTCATACCTATCTTTGTTGACGGACTTAGAGAATGACCACTAGGCCGGGCGGCAAAATCGGGTACATAATATAATTTAGCGTAGAGTCATTTCAACACCTATCTCCCTTGAATTTGTATACAGGGTTATTGGTAAAACATTAACAACCTCTTAAGAGGTCATTGTACTCATCATTATGAACAACTTTTACTATGGGAGCAAACCTGAAATCGCGAAAAAAAATCAGCTGTTCCCTACATTTTGACGAGTTATACGAACATAGTTATAGAACCGGTGGAAGTGGAGGTGCTTGAGGGAGGCCTATGTCCAGCAGTGGACGTCTTTCGGCTGAAATGATGATGATGATGATACGAACATATATGACTTATGACTTAATCATTGTTCCTCTCAACCAAAGCACCTGCCACCTAATCTCTTCACCACCCTTGGTTGACTGGTAGAGAATGCCTAAGGCATTAAGTCCGCCTTTGTACCTTTTTGTGCGGAAAGTTTAAATAAATAAATATATGGATGCCCGGCTGTGCCGAATCATGCCGGACCCGAACAAGTGTGTAACATGCTTTACGCAATAAGGTGCTGGGTTAGTATTTGGTAGTATTGGTGGCCAGCACATCAAGCTACCCGAAACTGTCAAATTTTTCCAATCAATTTTGAACCTTATGCTCTAGCGATAAAGTTGAAAATCTATTAAAGAAATTTGACAGATTGTAGTAGCTTGATGTGCTGGCGTCTTTACAAAGGGCAAAGTAGTATGGGCAAGGTTAGTTTAGTTAGCTTTAAGGGTCAGGTCACACCGAGACGCGACGCGCAGTTTTCAAGATAGAAATACAATTACGACGGCACGGTTGGCGCAGTGGTTAAGCGATTGACTGCTGCGCTGCGTGTCGCGGGTTCGATTCCCGCACGGAACAAATATTTGTATGACCTACAAGTAGTTGTTCCGGGTCTGGCTGTTTGTGTACGTGAATTTAAATGTTTGTAAACGCACCCACAATACAGGAGAAATTCCTAGTGTGGGGCAACGTTTTAATTAAAAAAAATAAAAAATAATTACAGACTTTATCTACTACACTAAAAGGTACACAATTCAGTGTCTACTACGTCGAGCTACGCCGCTGCGCGTCGCGTTGCGTCTCGGTGTGAACTGACCCTAACTGACTGGCCACAAATATGACATTTTAGTTTTACAGAATTTGGGACGAGAAAATTAATATTATTGACCTATTTTATATTAAGACCTTTTTTTATCTAAATTGTATTGTTTTCTCTTATAGACTTGGCGTTTTTGAGTAAGTTTTCTATGAGGTTTTGGTCATCCAGGCTTTTTGTTAATGGAATTTAAATATTATTTTTTTGAAATCACTTTTTCGTCCTTGAGCTATTTTCAACCAACTCCACAAAGGAAGAAGTTCTGCATGCGGCGGGGTTTTTTATAGCAAAATTATTATACAGGTTTATTGGTAAAACATTAACAACCTCTTAAGAGGTCATTGTACTCATCATTATGAACAACTTTTACTATGGGACCAAACCTGGAATTACGAAAAAAAAATCAGCTGTTCCCCACATTTTGACGAGTTATACGAACATAAATGTAGGGGACAGCTGATTTTTTTCTCGCAATTTCAGTTTTGGTCCCATAGTAAAAGTTGTTCATAATGATGAGTACAGTGACCTCTTAAGAGGTTGTTAATGTTTTACCAATAACCCTGTATAATAATTTTATGAACGAATTATAACGTTGCTAAATTGAAGAGTACAACTGAAGTGACTGGTATTACGTTTAGTCGGATAACTAAGACACGTGGTTTTTTTGCTTATCTTTATCTAATTACCTAAAGAAATGGAGTACCTATATACAGTGATTAGAAATAAAGATTTCACTTCACCAATTCAGGTGTAGTTCTAAACCATGACAGTTTAAAGCAAAATTACAAATACCAGTTTAAATTCCATTCACAACTAAAAATAATAAAACGCTTTCATTTCAGAATGTTTTTGGTTAAATACTTATCTGAATGTTTCAATTATCATAACAGGAATGTTTTATTTACAAATACAATGGGTCGTAACTACAAGCGTGCTTTCAATTGTGACGAGAAATAAATTAAATTGTGACCTGACCGTATATTTATACAAAATCCATACATTAATACACTGTTAATAACTGCGGACGGCATTCGCGATATGTTCGTGAGAGCCTCCCACACGCCAGCGGGATTGTCCGAAAGGGTTACCGCTGGCCCGAAACATAAAGGGCTAAGGAAGGAACATGGGTGGGTTTTAGTCAATAAGAGTCTGACACACCCTTCCGCTCCACCCAGAGCGGGAGGGGTCATTTGATGATTTCCCACCCCAAAAAAAAATATCGGCGGATATCGCTAAATATGTGTACGTTGAAAGAATTTTAGTGCATGTCTTGTATGATGCGAACTATAGTTGCACAACTCCTATGAAAGTAGACATTTTCTTTAACGAAAATTGGTCATTTTGCACGAAATTTGGCTGCAGACAATCCCATTCAGCTAAACACATGACTCACTCGATTTTCGGTTTTAAATTCAAAATGGACTAAAATATGACTATAGTCCGACTTTTAATTAGCTGCAGTAAACTGACACTACTTAATAACTCATTTCGGACTGAGTTTAGAGATATGCATGTCGAATAAGTTTCGTTTGTTACACTATTCTGTACTAGAAAAACAAGATTTGGTTGATGGCCGCGAAAAAACCAAAAGACGCCAATTTCAGTCATTTACGCAACACGTAAGTTGTCATTTTACTGCAGCTAATTAAAAGTCCGACTATAACCGACTGGAAAATGGAACAGGAAACCAAAGCAAATTCCTTTAATTTCAAGGGTTTTATTGATTTAAATGAACCCTCAAAATGTTTTCAATTGGAAGCACTATTTTTTTTCTTTTTTTTTTTTCTGTGTGAAATCATCAAATGACCCCTCCCGCTCTGGGTGGAGCGGAAGGAAGTGTCAGACTCTTACTGACTAAACCCCACCCGTGTTCGTCCCTTAGCCCTTTATGTTCCGGGCCAGCGGTAACCCTTTCGGACAATCCCGCTGACCCGGCAGGCTTCGGCCCTAAGGGGGCCCCTCCTCGATGCTGACACCCTTACACCACCACCCTTGAAAGCAAGCTTGGAAGCACCCTTACAACAACACATTTGAATACTCCGCCATGTGTAACACAGTACATAAACAATACATAAAGACTACATAACTATTTATATGTGCGTGCAGCGCTGCCTCCGCCGGCCGTCCGGGACTACAGTAAGAGTCATCGCTTAATAACCGCATGCGTTCCCTTTGCAGTCACATATTTATTTAAATATTACTATTATTTTGACAATATACTTTCCTTTAAGGGAGAAGCGATAAGGTAGCCCGCGAAATTCAAATTTTCTTACGTTTTTTCAATTTGCTTGTCAGTATTAAGTTGTACGTTGATTAAAATATGATTCGCGACCGTAACAAATATGTATTTACAGAATTATAATAATTACAATCAGTATTATAACTTGTTAAGTTAATATAATCTCCAAATGTCAAGATTTCATGAAATAGTCATTCTTGGGGATTACTTAGAGAGTTGTGTTGATGACTTTAATGATTATAATTCTGTAAATACATATTTTTTACGGCCGCGAATCATATTTTAATCAACGTACAACTTAATACTGACCAGAAAATTGCAAAAAACGTAAAAAAAAATGAATTTCGCGGGCTACCCTGGCGCTTTCGCCTTGATAAGTTGACAGTATGCAGTAATTATGTAAATTAGCTGTATTTTTTACCTCAGGAACCCTTAGTATGATACTATCTTCATGGTTTATTTGGCGTGGGCAGAACTATAGGGGTTTTGAAGGTCCGTGGCATACATACTGTCGGCCATTTAGATTTTTTTCAAAATGGCTGCCACGCATGAGACCTTTATTAATCGATAGCTGAAATCAATGCAGTAAGAAAACATAATAAGACCAAAACCCGTAGTGTCACGTTTCCAAGATATTAACGTTCAAAGTTGATGACGTGACATCCATATTTTTAGGGTTCCGTACCCAAAGAAACTCCACTTCACTCCACTGTCCGCCTGTCTGTATGTCTGTTACCAGGCTGTATCTCATGCTCCGTGACACCTAGACATTTGAAATTTTCACAGATGATGTATTTCTATTGCCGCTATAACAACAAATAATAAAAATAAAATAAAGTTCAAATTTAAAGGGTTTTTTTTCGGCGTTTTATGCCTTGTGGTTCGGAACCCTTCGTGTGCGAGTCCGACTTGCACTTGGCCGGTTTTTTTTTTAACTTGCTTACATCTTGTTGTATAGATGCTTGAAATGATCACTCTGAATGTTTAAAGTAATCATTTTAGTACTGATATTAAGCTTTCCCAAACCAATCTCCTTTAATTGACTAGCAAAACTCCACAGATGAGATACAGTCCTAAAAAAAAAAAAACTCAACCTTTTTTTTTTCATGTTTGCGAATTACTTAAAATTATCACATAATTTTTTTTTTCTCAAACTGTATGGATTATTATGATAAGCGAGAAGTTGAACGCAAAACTGAACATGGGTAATCCTTAGCTAAAGTTCTGCTCACACCACAACAAATATCAAACATGAAGATATCATTTCATCAAATATAATAAAACAATTGGCTAGTTTTTACATCAAAATCAAAATTTTAGCGGTGGCGACGCCCGTGGCCGCTCCCAAAGAAGCTATGCGTAAGATATGCTGAGATATAAATTATATCATTCGGTGTCGCATGAGCTTTATTTCTTTGATTTTTGAGTGTCTTCGCACTGAGCGTATTTCTAGCGTTGGCATATACGCCGCGGTTAGGCCGCATAGTCGTCGCGTGGACGCTGCGTAGACGCCACGTAAAGGCTGTGTAGTTGTTTCGTAAAAAGTTGTGAAGCCGCTGCGTAGACATTTCGAAAAATGCACAAGCGGTGGTAGCGTCGCATAGGCGTGATTGTGTCGAAAATACGTCACGTTGACGCAGCGTTAGTGACGCGTTTACGCTGTGTAGACGTACGACAAACTCCTACGTTGATTCAACGCCAGATGCGAAGGCATTCCTTAGAGTTGTTTTTCCAATGATTATTTATTTTACGTTCTCGTTTCTGTAGTAGTGCTTAGGTATTATTTTTGAGTCTGAATCACAAAATGAATGTTAATTTCTGAATAAACTTTTCTCTAATCTAAAAATATCGGCTTTGGTAACTTCAACTCTTAATGCAAAATTACATAATTTCCACTCACCCAATTTATAACATAAAATGAAAACAATAATTTTAATAAACTAACTGTTGATTCAGATTCAAAAAGAATGATGAAAAAGTTACATAAAAGTAAAGGGAATGCGTCCTTAAAAAAGCTGAAAAAAAAAAACAACGTGACTAATTATTTTATTTTAATTTAATTAATTTTACTCCAATAACGTGAATGTGCATGATTGTACATGGATGTTGTGAACTTACGTTTCAGGCTTATAAAGTTGAAAGTTGCGCAACTGTGGCCCCACTTTATTTTTAACAGGTTATTTTTGAAGTACATATTAATCAGTCTTACAAACCCGCACTGGGCCCGCGTGGATTACGGCCCACTTCCTCTCACTGAGAGGAGGCCTGTGTCCCAGCAGTGGGAACATTATAAACTGATTTTGTTATGTAATCAGTCTTACCAACGGGGTATCGTGTTACCCAGTATATGGGGTGTGTTGAAAATACTCGTTTCAAACACAATATTTACGTAGTTTTCGTTTACGTCGTGATTCCTGCTAGGGCCTCACGTGGGTGGCCTGCTTGTTTGACATTAACACCCTTATTAATAAACGTTGTATAGCGTCTGTATAGTTACACAACGCTATGTCTTCTTCTTTCAAAAGTCTCAAAAGTCAAATTACTGGCGACTAAAAGAGAGAAATCGGTGTGTAACTATTCATCTGATATAATACGTTTATTAGTAACGGGGTAAATAACAAACAAAAATATGAGACAATCTAAATATAAAGTTGCGCAACAGTAGCGCAACACAACGTCAACTGTATGAGCCTAAGCTTAATTTTTATTTAACAATAATTTGTTAAACCTGTGCTTTTTCATATAAACATCCACGAATGCTGCTCAGTGTATTAATACATACATTTTGGGACTGAAAGATCGACATTGATATCTTGATAGCTAGAAATGGAATAAAATAAAATGAAACGTAATTGAATTTTCGAAAATATTTATCTATTTTTCTTTCGCCTCGTTGCTGAACGGCTTATTTTTCCAATAAAATTGACGTTTGATTTCAATCACATGCATAATTGCCCTATTGCAATTTGTAAATTGCAATAGGGCAATAATATGCATGTCCAGCAGTAAAATGGAAACAATATGCATGTGCAGTGTTATTTCTAGCTGTAGCTAAAAAAAGGGATATTTTAACGAGGGCGGGTCTACTATTTCGTTTGCAAAATCACTGACCATTCGGTCCAGACTTTAAAGATACTCAAGTAAGCTATCTATGTCGATCTATTATTCCCCTGCATCCATCACCCCTTCTACCGCCTTCTGGAACGTTCTGTAACTAACAGTGTGTGATACAGAGGAAACACCGGTGAAGGTGACGGCGGGCGTCGTGGTGGGAGAGGTCAACGAGGCGCTGCAGCACCAGATCAAGGTGTTGAGCTGGTGAGTAAAACATTTAACCTTTTGACCGCCACAGTCATGTATAGATGACAAACCAAAATGTGCCCAGCACGCCACGGTTCGACTACCTGACAGACTGACGCCAAAGGCACGTTTTTGATTTTTTGACGTGTGGTGGTCAAAAGGTTACTAATTATTTTGATACACTCACATCAGTTGAACAGGTTGCATTTTCAATCCCTGAAAAGATGCTTGAAGAATGCTTTTGCTCGCGGCTTTGCTCGCGTATTTTAGGCAATTTACACAATATCTTTATAAATTGTAGCCTATGTGTTATTATGATGTATAAGCTATATTACTGGGAAGTTTCATGAAAATCCGTTAGAGTAAAAAACATGTATACATGCATTATCCATCCTCATTTACAGGGTTATTGGAAAAACATTAACAACCTCTTAAGAGGTCATTGTACTCATCCTTATGAACAACTTTTATTATGGGACCAAGCCGCGAAAAAGATATCAGCTGTTCCCTACATTTATTTATTTATTTGCTCTCATGTACACATTTTACAGAATAATTACTATCGGTTCTTGTACATGGACCCTCTCAGGGCGCTGCAAAATAATAGAATAGAATACTCTTTATTATGTACACCATATAAATTACAGACATTATAATAGAAACAATACAAAGGGTGACACAATGGGCGGTCTTATCGCTAAAAGCGATCTTTTAAAGACAACCTTTGGATGGATTAAAAAGGGGAAGGACAGACAAATACTGTAGGTAGTCTGTGGTGTACCATTTCCATAATACAATAAATACATACATAAAGTATGTATTAATAAGTATGTATTGTTGTGTAAGTAGTAGTAATGTTGGTTTGCTGCTGAGTTTGTGGTCATATTAACATTTTTTCATTTATGTTCGTATAACTCTTCAAAATATAGGAAACAGCTGATTTTTATTTCGCAATTTCAGTTTTGGTCCCATAGTAAAGGTTGTTCATAATGATGAGTACAATGACCTCTTAAGAGGTTGTTAATGTTTTACCTATAACCCTGTATAGATCTTTGGTCTGAAATAAAGAATTTGATCGATTGATTGAATAGGTATGCGAGGACAGTGTAGACTTGTCAACAAGTACCAGGTGCTTACTGACGTAACTATTTACTGAATTATTCCCTCACGCAACAGGACGGTGGAACGCGAGCGCTCCGCCCGCATGTCCGCGTGCCGCAAGGCGGAGCGCGCCGCACTGCGCTCGCTGCGCCCGCTGGAGCACCCGGGCTCCGCCGCCGCACTCGCGCGCAGGCATGCGGCCGCGCAGCTCGAGAGAGACCTGGCGAAGTTACAGTCGGTGAGAAAACATTTATACCTAGGAAAAACGTCACGTTTGGCTTCAGCTAGTAAATAAATCTGAAGTGTTAGTCTGTGGAAAATCTCCCTCCATAGTAAGCAAGAGACAGCTAAAGGCTGATTCCCGTAATTAAAAACGTTCAAAATCTTTTCGCAATCTCAACGACAATCAATGTCAAAAACTTTGTAGGATGTAGTGTGGGTGTGGGTGTAATGTGGGTGTGTGATGTGTGTGGGTGTAATGTGGTTGTGTGATGTGTGTGGGTGTCATGTGGGTGTCTGATGTGTGTGGGTGTAATGTGGGTTTGTGATGTGTGTGGGTGTAATGTGGTTGTGTGATGTGTGTGGGTGTAATGTGGGTGTGATGTGTGTGGGTGTATGATGTGTGTGGGTGTAATGTCAAATCAGACTGTGAACGTTTTTAAAATTACGAAAATTGCAATGAATGACGTTGAACTGTCAAAATGAAAGCCATTGCTACTGATAGTGTGTATTCCGTTAGTAACACACAATATCAGTAGCAATGGCTTTCTTTTCAATAAAAAATCAACTTAAACTGTTATGTAGTTTAAGTTGATTTTAAAATCCTAATTAAGATCCTAAAGTCGATAGTCGATTAAATGGACACTAATCTAAATTGGGTATCCGAGTATAGTTTCATTTATTTGCTTGAGAATTTTCAATGATTTGTTTTTTTCTGTCAGGAATGGACCATGTTCGTGGCTCGCAGTGGGTTGGTGAAGTTTCCTTCAGAGCCGGGACAGTATGCGCATGCGTTACAGCTGCATAAGGACAAACAGAGGGAACTCAGAAGGCAGTTGGAGGTAATATTATAAGAATAAACTATTTATTAACATAACGATAATATTTGTTACGGCGTTGTGTGATAGTTGTGGAATATTATTATTATTATTATCTCCTTTATTCAAATAAATTCTTATAAATTATATTTTTAAATATTAGTATAAAGAAATATAAAAACATTTAAAAATATAAAAAATAGTAGCCCACCGGTATCGGGAACAGGGTCCAAGCTACCGGCGGTCAGGGCTCCAGAGAGAGGAACCTCCTAACTATTCGGGCCGTGTCCAGAAGTACCGCTTTCTGGATCAAGCCCTTGATCCAGCTGCCCAACGAGAGCCTCCTCAGGTGTTGGTCGAGGCTCTTGGCTATTAGACCATTGGCTGTCACGACTATCGGCACAATGATCGCTGAGTCCACATCCCACATGTCGACAACCTCGTGAGCCAAGTCAAGATACTTGATTTGTTTATCTTTCTCGGCTTTCACGAGGTTCCCATCATGCGGGACGGTTATGTCAACAATCATTGCGCGCCGCTCTGATCGATCCACCACCACTATATCAGGCTTATTGGCAACAATAGTCCTGTCAGTGATGATGGATCGATCCCAATATAATGTGATATTACCATTTTCGAGAACTGGGTCGGGCACATACCTGTAGTACGGCACCTCCGATTCCACAAGGTTGTATTTCAGAGCAAGTTGCTGATGGATTATCCTGGCTACAAGGTTGTGTCTATGCAAGTACTCTTCGTTAGCTAGACGAGAACACCCGGAGATAATATGCCTGATTGATTCTCCCGGCCGGTGGCATGCCCGACAGATGTCAACCGTGCCGTCTTTCACAATAAACCTCCGGTAATTGTTCGTCATCATAACTTCGTCCATAATTGCACAGACAAAACCTTCGGTTTCCCCAAAGAGGTCACCGAAACGCAGCCAGGCTACGGACGCTAGTAGATCAACATCGGGTCCATGTAGGGCCCGGAAAAAGCGTCCGTGAAGCTCCTTACTCTGCCATACCTCCATGCGATCATTAGTGTCAAGCACTACTGGCTTGCGCCAGTTCTCTTTAGCCAAGGAGAGCGGGGTGAGGCCCTTGTCCACGGCGACTACATCTCGATGCATCCCCACGTCGGTTTCTAGAAAATATTCCCTGAGACTGCATATCTCGCGATTGTGGAGGGTCTTAGCGTTTAAAAACCCTCGACCTCCACACTTTCGCGGGATATACAGCCTCATTACCGATGACCGTGGGTGATGCATTCGATTTGCAGTCAGCAACGTACGGACCCTCCTATCCAGGGCGTCGAGTTCGGTCTGAGTCCATTTGAGTATGCCAAAAGAGTACATCAAAACCGGCATGACCCAACCGTTGAAGGCGCGCACCTTGTTTCCGCCTGATAGAAGACTATTAAGTACTTTTTTCAGGCGGCCAAAGAAGCGCTCCTTCAACGATTGCTTCATGTCAGTAACATTGATGCCTAACGCTTCCGACATACCCAAATACTTATAGGTTTCGGATGCGGAGAGGGTTCTAAGGTTTGTGGAATCCGAGAGTTGGGTTCCCACGGATTCAACAATCTCCCCTCGCTTTACATGCATGACCGCACATTTGTCCACACCAAATTCCATCCTGATGGCGCTACTGAAAGTTTGAGTTACTTTCAGTAGCTCCATCAGTTGCAAATTGTTGGGTGCAAAGAGTTTTAGGTCATCCATGTAGAGGAGGTGCGATATAACCTGACCACCTCTCCTCAGCCGATAGCCTAGACCTGAATCCTCCAGCAGCGTGCTTAGAGGATTCAAGGCTAAGAAGAACCAAAGCGGACTCAAACTATCACCCTGAAATATGCCTCGCTCGATCCTTATCGGTTCGCTATTCCTCTGAATATTTCGACATCCTGGATATCGAAGGACCGTCCTCCATTGCCCCATACACGACATCAGGAAGGTGCGCAGAGTTGCATCTACTTTGTACAACTCCAACACCCTCATGAGCCATGTATGTGGCACCGAGTCATAGGCCTTCTTATAATCTATCCAGCATGTCGACAGATCTTTTCGGGAACGACGAACCTGTTGGCTAATGGCCATATCAATGAGGAGTAGCTCCTTAGTACCCCGGGACCCGTTCTTACATCCATTTTGAGAGACAGACATGATGGAGTTGGTGTCTATATGTTTGTTAATTTTAGTTCTCAAAATGGATGTAAGAACTATTATTATTATTATTTACATAATTTATGCTAATATTTAAAATAATAATAATATGTACATTTATATGAAAAAATAAGCAAAATGATCATAGGGCATGAAAAAATTCGTCCGCATCACTGTCAACAGGAACAGTGCCCAAAAGGCTGGCAGCATTGCCACGTTGTATGGCAATGCTAATTCTTTGGCCAAGAAATAGGCCAAAGAATTAGCATTAGTAATATTATATAATAATAATCATAATATATATAGAGGTATGAGGAACAGGGTGTAAAGTTCACTCATACTCCATAGAAAAGGGAGGATCCTCCGACCAGACGGGTGTTGTGTCTGGCGGGCAACTGCCCGAAGCTTCATGTCGGGCCGTTCGTTGTATATAATTATGTTAGTTGCGCGGTAAACTCTGCTTGCGAGATGCAGGATTTTGCGTGACGTCAATATGAAGCGTTGTTCTCACGTGGCGTTTGTAGATACCGCTACAATTATAATTCTGTAGAGTAGGTATCCACTAAGAAAGGGTTTTTCGTAATTCCACCCCTAAGAGGGTGAAATTTCTCGCGGACGAAGTCGCGGGCAGAAGCTAGTAAATTCACACTGTGAGAGCTGGTGCCTGAAGTAGGTTTTAGAAAAAACCTGTATTACAGGTTTTTAGGGTTCCGTACTCAAATGGTAAAAACGGGACCCTATTATTAAGACTAATGTCTGTCTGTCTGTCTGTCACCAGGCTGTATGTCATGAATAGCTAGTCAGGTAAAATTATCACAGATGATGTATTTCAGTTGCCGCTATAACAACAAATACTAAAAACAGAATAAAGTAAATATTTAAGGGTGGCTCCCATACAACAAACGTGTTTTTTTCGGCGTTTTTGTCTTGTGGTACGGAACCCTTCGTGTGCAAGTCCGACTAGCACTTAGCCAGTTTTTTTTAAACCTACAAAATGGCGTACAGGTAGATATGCCACGGACCTTCAAAGCCCTTTGAATTTCGCGGGCTACTTAGCGCATTCTTCTTTACTTGAGAACGTGTCATGCTCACTTAAATGTCTCACCGATGGTGGCGCGTGTGTTGGAAATGATCTAACACACGCGCCACCATCGGTTCCCCACAAAATGGTTGAGCTGGATGGTGCTGATCAGAATCAGAATCAGAATATTTATTTGTAAAACATAGGTATTTACATAAAGGTCTTAGGTTAATAATATGGGCGCTATGCCCGCTATGATCCACGCGTCATGTTCGTGAACGGGCGCCGTCGGTTGAGACTGGTCATCTCTTAACTGCCAAGGCTTATTTTTAATCTTATGTCTTGAATTGTTTCTTCATTTGTGTCTTTTTTACATTGTTCTCACATATAGAAGCAACAAGAATAATGTACCCAGGATTTTGTAATATCTTGATTTAAAAGAGTGTCCATGGAGTTTCTTGCCCGTTCTTCTCCATAGAGATATACGTTTTGGAATGGGCAACTAGCTTCAACTTTCTGACTAACTGACAGACTATTTAATTTTGACAATTCAAAAGTGCCTGTACAGTCAACAGCAAAAGTAGATGATCAAAATCAGAAATTCAATACCAATGAACGGAGTTCGCGCAGAACTCTGCCACACAGTCTCTGCACACAGCTCAACAACAATAACAGCAACAGCTCTGCCACACAGTTCTGACGCGAACTCCGTTAATTAGTATTGAGTTTCTGATTTTGATCATCTACTTTTGCTGTTGACTGTACAAGGTTTAATTGAAATAAATGCTTTGAGTTTGAGTTTGAGCGATTACTAACAAATGAATTTCTTCTACACAGATCCGCCTAGCATCTCTTCAAACCGAGGTCCGTCAACAGTTGCTGATGCATCGTCCGTGGCGGTGCGTGGAGGCTGACTTCGCGGAGTTTCCGGCGCCTGAACTTGCTGCCGTAAGTGTTATGTTTCGAAAGCAAGATTGAAAAGGTCTATGTTCTATGTTATGGGTTTGGTTTCCGCACTTAGTCCTTCGGTGGACCATTGTGCGTGGGCCATGGCGGCCGTCGGTGGTTATTCCAACCAGCCCACCAGAAGCTGATCAAATCTCCTGGTCTGTTAAGAACATCTGTATACGATCTGGGTGTCCCGAGGGTTCTGACCTTATCTGGGTGATGCCTGTGCACTCAACGAGCACATGCGCAATGGTTTCATCAGCCTCCATGCAAGCCCTGCACAGGGGACTGTCTGTTATGCCTAATGTGTAAAAGTGTTTATTTAGTGAGCAGTGTCCCGTGATGGTCCCCGTCACCAGGCGCAGGCCTTTCCTATCCAGTCGTAGTAGGCGCCTGGTTAGCCTGCCATGACCAATGCCAATAACGGCATGGCTTCTTTGGACTGCCTGCAGCCTGGTGACAACGTCAGGTTTCTACTTGTATGTGGGTGTGCTCCTGTAGCCACCTGCGTATCGTGGGCAAATTAAAAAGGTCTAACAGGGTAAAAACCTTGCAACGATAATCTATTTGTACTCATCATCTGCCTAGCCTTTTCCCATGTTGGGGTCGGCTTCCAGTCTAACCGGTTGCAGCTGGATAACAGTATTTTACATGGAGCGACTGCCTATCTGACCCCCACATCCCAGTTACTGGGTAATACGATACCCCTTGGTAAGACTGGTTGTCAGACTTTCGGGCTTCTGTCTACCCGTAACGACTGTCAAAAATCCACAAATGACAGCCGGGACCAACGGCTTAACGTGCTTTCCGAGGCACGGAGAGGTCTTGTATGTAAAGATGGTCACCCATCCACAGACCAACCGCGGTAAGCGTAGCTTAACCTGATCAATCGACCCGTGCGGCTGTTATTACCTAGCCACAAGCCTCTCGAGAGACAAATTATTTGCGGAGACAAAAGTTGCTTGTGTACACAAGCTTTTATTTAACTTATTTTGAACCAACAGACCTTTGACAACAATATTAAAAGGATTTTTTTTAAATCGAATTCTTTATAATTTTTTTCCTCTACCGATAAAATATAATAATTATAATTTTTTGACAGGTATTATCATCTAAAGCAGTCGACGTGGGCACGATCAGGTACCCGGCACCTGCGTCAGGACAGACCGACGAGACTATCTACGTGACTCCTGCGCAGCTAGCCAAGTAAGTGTTACATGTAATCTAACACCATCACCATACACGTGAGAGAAGTGTAACTTCTTAAAAATTAAGAATAAGAGAGATTTTGTGGAAGAGACAGAGAGAGTTGTATTTCTTCTCTCTCATGTAACGAAATGTGCCTAAACGTGACGCGTCCTTGAAAGGGTTTAGGGTAAAGGGTTTTTTTTTAAACTAATTAAGCTGGAGGAATAAAACCAATGCGAGGCTTTAGGTTACATTACAGAGTATAATTATCATATCATTTTTTTAAATTTTTACAATATATTTTTATATAAAAAAAATAAATAAATAAGTAAGTCATAATTTTCTTTTTGTGTTCTCTGAAACATACAATCACGAAAATAATATATGTTATGCCCCTTTATATGTATTAATATGTACTACTCATAAAAATTGCGTAAAAAAAAAAAAAAATGTGATTCGCGCCTTATGTGATGTGGGCCTTATACATAAATAGAGATAAACTACGATAACATGGCGCGCCCCTCCAAAATTCAAAACGTTTGAAAGTATTTGTGAAAGTATTTACAATGCACCACCAAGATTCACAACGGCCAAAAATTTGCCGAAGGTTTGGCCGAAGCCGAAGGTTTGCTAGTTGTCAAAATTTGAAATTTACTGAACGATGCTAGAGCGAGACGGAGAGCGTGCAGAGCTGCAGAGTTTCGCCGCGCCGCCGCACCGGACCAAACGAATCGCAGTTAGTAAACTAATTGAGTCAAAACAAGTTTGAGAGCGCGTCTTAAAATTCTAATAAGTGTTTTGTTTTTAAATATTTCATATTTGTTATTACAAATTATTTTATTTATTACTGTGAGTAGTACCTGTGGTGATACGTTTATTATTGTGAGGCACTCTAAGAACCAAAAAACCGTAGTATTGTCTGGTTTAAAATATTTTATGTTATCTAACGTTAGGTAGGAAACTAAATGGAAACAATGTTGGTATGTTACTCACAATATGTATCTAGTATCTTCTGAGATCAAAGTAACTATCGTATTTCTCAAGGTCAATGACACCTTCGGCTTCGGCCGAAGGTTTTGGTGAATACCGATTAATCGGCTTCGGCTTCGGCCAGAATTGCACCTTCGGTCGGACACTAGTTGCTCGACTAGTCACGTCATTAATCGCTCACTATTATTAGTAATGGAGGGGCGCGCCATGTTATCGTAGTTTATCTCTACCCTTGTACGGACGCCAACACATCAAGCTACTACAATCTGTCAGATTTCTTTAATAGATTTTCGACTTTATTGCTAAAGCATAAGGTTCAAGGTTGATTGGGAAAATCTGACAGTTTCGGGTAGGTTGACCTGCTGGCGTCTGTACTATAAGGCCCACATCACATTTTTTTTCGAAGTATTCCACTAACTTGTTCCAGAATATAGGAAATTATGTTCAAGAGGTAGAATAAAAGGTTAAAAAAAAATTGTTCACGTAGTTTCTAGCTTCTCGTAACTATATTGACTTACAATATTTAACTTAAACCCTTTCATCACCAGGTTACGTGAGCTGGTGACAGAACTACAGTCGGACGACATTAAACTGGAATTGATGCCGCTGGACAACACCGTGTGTGCAGCTTAGGAGGGTAGTCGGAGAAAATATGCTTTTGTGAGTGAGAAAGAAAGATATAATGATGGGAATTAGAGAAGGAGAGGTATGATCGCATAATAGGCTATTTGACAATGTAAAAAATAAGGTCATAATTATTGACACTCGTATAGATTATCGCTTTTAAAATCGATTTGCATTAATTTTACTACAAAACAATGTATTATTTATAAAAAAAATCCCGAAAAAACTTCATCTTTTTAAATCTGGCGCCACGTAATCGAAAACGGTCTGGATTGGCTGAACTTAAGATGACGTCATGATTTAGTAAGTTTCTGTCTATCGTTGACAGAACAGATGACTTTTGTATAGTTTCAACGTTTGTTTACGGGAATCGTGTCGTCACGACGCCATATTGTTAAAGATAGCGTTTTGGCGGCTTATTTAAACAGTATATTTTTATTTACTATTTTTTAAAAGAAATATATTATGCAATTTGAAGTAATAGGTTTTTGTGGGCTCGTTAGACACCATTAAATAATCTGAGATGTTTATCAGAAACCAGTCAAATAGCCTATTACAGCGATTATATTATCTTCCAAAGTGATTTGAAAGATTTGTATCATATAAAAAGAAATAATATTTCGTAATGGAAGCGTATAACACGCTCATTTGTAATTTGTCTAACAGCACACGCGACACGCGTGATTTTAAAATGCATGTTTGTAAGCGCAATTGAAATTATTTTTATATAATAAGTTTCAATTATCTTGATTAAACATGATACAGCTTTTATAATCATGATCAAATGCAATTTAGCTAATCCGTAACTTAAAACTATATTCACTTTTTTTTAAAACATTGCTTATTTATTTATTTAATCAAAAACTATGACTTAGATTGTTGAAGAGATTATGCAATATTATAATAATAAAATGTATAGACTAGTTACTAGTGGTTGCAAGCGCTACTGCTCAGCAAGAGGTCCTGGTTTGATTCCCATGTCGGGAAAAGTGTTACTGGGTATTTTTCATCCGGTATTTCTGAGTAGCAGCCCGGAGTCTGGTTTTGTACCCGGTTGATGGCAATTGGCTTGCCCCCTATGTAACACAAACACACTTTTTAAAAGGGAAATGGCGGAGTTTTTTAACGGCTCTCATCATCTTCCTGCCCTTATCCCATGTTACTTGGTCCACGGAACACGTTTTCTTCTTCCATTCTCCCCTGTCAACCGTCACGCTATCATTCACTCCCTTCTATTTCTTACCATTCCTCACACAATCCATCCATCTTTTCTTCGGCCTTCCTCTCCCTCTCCATCCATCAACATGTATATTCATCACTCTAACGGCTCTTCTCTATGTGAAATAAAATATTTTGATTTTGTATCGGTGCGAGCGCATTTCGTCTCGCAGGGATTCGCCTTAGGCCAGAGAGTCAATAGGCTATTTGACAATGTAAAAAATAAGGTCATAATTATTGACACTCGTATAGATAATCGCTTTTAAAATCAATTTGCATTAATTTTACTACAAAACAATGTATTATTTATAAAAAAAAATCCCGAAAAAACTTCATCTTTTTAAATCTGGCGCCACGTAATCGAAAACGGTCTGCATTGGCTGAACTTGAGATGACGTCATGATTTAGTAAATTTCTGTCTATCGTTGACAGAACAGATGACTTTTGTCTAGTATCTCGACCGTTTCAACGTTTATTTACGTGAATCGTGACGTCACGACGCCATATTGTTAAAGATAGCGTTTTGGCGGCTTATTTAAACTGTTTAAATAAGCCGCCAAAACGCTATCTTTAACAATTTAAACAGTACATTTTTATTTACTATTTTTTTAATTTGAAGTAATAGGTTTTTGTGGGCTCGTTAGACACCATTAAATAATCTGAGATGTTTATCAGAAACCAGTCAAATAGCCTATTAGAGGTAATTTTAAGAACGTTTATAGTCTCAACCTGTTAAAAATACCTCTAATTTCCCGACATTTTGACAACTTTTTGACATTGATTGGCGCTGAGATGAGATTGCGACTCGATTTTGAACGTTTTTAACTACGAGAATTGGCCTCTAGATATCGGGCACGTCCCAAGTGATTTAGTCATAACTAAATGATTATATAATCAACTTTAGAAAAATTCTTCAGAAAGTCGTGACACTTTATTTCATTCTTGGCTAGTTGACATTACAGTATACTCTGTTCATTTTCTGGTGGTATAAGTGACATTTCTAAAACAAGAAGTAACTTTGTTAAAAACAAATAACGTGGATACGCGGAATTGCATGTCCGAGAATCCAGAAATACAACGTAACAACTAATAAACGTTGTATAGCGTCTGTATAGTTACACAACGCTTTGTCTTCTTCCTTCGAAAGTCAAATTACTGACGACTGAAAGAGAGAAATCGGTGTGTAACTATTCATCTATATGCATAAAATTCAAAGTCCTGACTGACTGACTGATATATCAACGCACAGCCTAAACCGCTGGTCCTAGAGACATGAAATTTGGAGGGTGTGTTCTTTGTGAAGAGTAGATATCCACTAAGAAAGGGTTTTTCGAAATTCCACCCCTAAGAGGGTGAAATCGGGGGTTGAATGTTCTGTGAATAACTTCCGACCTCCACGCGGGCGAAGCCGCAGGCAAAAGCTAGTCTGATATAATACGTTTATTAGTAAGGGGGTGTGTCTATAAATTCCGTTTATCCAACTAGGCTAAGGATGGATTCCTGGACATGAGTTTCCACGTATCCACCTTAGGATGGCTTTTTGGTGTCTTTAAACGGAAGAACCTTGACATAGGCTGCCCTAAGGCATCGCATTAGGTCTGGCCCGTTTTGTATAGTTGGCTGCACGGTAGTTGTATCAAAACTAGTATACGTTGACCTCTTTTTCTATTGAAACTCCGTACTATACTAGACCAGATCAAGGGCAACGTGTTACCACAGACGTTCGGTCGACTGTAAGGTCAAGTTAAACGAATATCAACTTTATTATAGTGAGAATTAAGTTGATTTCAGAGTGACTATTCAAAACGTTATGTATGAAGTTGTAGCGTAAACAGAACTATTAAAGTTCTGTTTAGGTATTAAAGTTATTTTTCCAATATTTGTTTACTTGTTTGGAAACTAAATTGCGAATGCAGATTACGTGTCATATCGACCATCCTAAAACGAACATAGTATAGATATCCTTAGTTCGACTTAGATACAAAATAATTACTAAAAAAATCTAGATTTTAGCTAAAAATCCAGCTAAGTATCTCGATTAATCCCGCAAGAGATTAAACCTGATGATACTATTAAATAATAATAATATGTACGAATGAATGATAATAGTTATAGAAGTAATAATTGTTATAAATAAACTATTATTAGCAAGTTTTATGGCAGCTGAGTTTTTTCGCACACTTTTAAAATACCTAGGATGTTGTTTGAATTGTCAGCAAAAATTTGCTCTTGAACGCATTATTATACAAAACGGTCTTATTTACCTAATCTCCTTTCATTTTACCAACTTACGCAAACCAGCAGATTGATACATAACACACATAAAATGCAAATCTATCGGCCTTTCATTTTGACAGTTCAGCCACGTTCATTGCGTTATTTACGTTGTTGACCAGACGACTTTATCAAACATATGAAGCGATGGATGTCAAAATGAAAAGGCGTGCGTTAGATTGCCATTTTTTGTTACGCAATTACTCTGCGGGTCTGTGTAAGTTGGTAAAATGAAAGATTAGGTAAAAGGAGATGTTTGATTTTGGGCTACCACCATGTACACTACATAGATAAATACGAAAAAAATAGCGGATTTTCATAAAAATACAAACAAATTAATTTGAAGAAAAGTACAGGTGTACACAAATGATTATTTGGGAAGTTTTTTGATAAGATAACCCTATTTTTAAGGTAGCCATAACAGTTGTTTGACATGACGTTTGACGACTTTGACAGTTTTAAGTTTCGTGAGTGACGTCTTTCTTTGACAGTTTGACTTTGTCTAGATTGTTGTGTTCCCGCGTCGTGTTGAATTGGATGTGTTTCGGAGTTTTTAGTGATTGTTTTTGTTTTGGTATGTTTTCAATTT
This sequence comes from Oligia latruncula, assembly GCA_948474745.1. Classification (NCBI taxonomy): domain Eukaryota; kingdom Metazoa; phylum Arthropoda; class Insecta; order Lepidoptera; family Noctuidae; genus Oligia; species Oligia latruncula. The sequence goes on along the minus strand of OX419713.1, from coordinate 5,718,680 downwards.
TGAATGTTAGTCAAAACCCATGTATTTTCGGAATTCGTGTTTTGTTTTCTTTCACAGTTAATACGACACATCAATTTAATGTCATTGTCATAGTGACATTTCACATATTGCTGATCCACGATATTTATTTTGTGTTGCTCTCCTTGACAGAGTTAATTCTAATGTACATTAAAACGAAGTCAAATTAGAGAAAAATAACATTAAGAAACGGTTTCTATAATATTGTATAGCGATATTTACATTTAGTGTACATAGTGCTAGCCCAGGCTCCATACATTTTTGGAACATAGGAGATGTTCTCTATGATTTTTATTATAACCTTACATTTTGTTTTGAACAAGAATTTCTCCGAAAATCATGGCTGGCGACAATACAATGTGAGAGCTGTCACACGCAGCGATAAAAATCAACGTAAAGTGCGACAAGGTTCTTTTGGCGCTCGTTTTGTGAAAAGTATTGTAAACCAAGATGGCGGCATTAGTTCCGAGTTTGGCCACGCGCCCAAAGACCCTTGTAGCGCAAAAGTTAGTTGACTTTTTCCACTTGAATTGAATGTTTAAAGTTGTAGAGCAAACTTAACTCTATTTTGTAGGGATTAAAGTTATTTTTCCAATAACTCATATTTGTTTACATGTTCGCCAACTAAATTGCGAACGCAGAGTAGGTGTCCCCGGATCAATTTTGAAGATTTCTTGTGGATTTTCGGAGATAGAACGGAATTCTTCAATAGATTTCAAACGAAATAGTTAAAAAAGGCGGATTTTACTTTTTCTAATCGTCTTTTCTACTGGCTAATGTAGGGTCGAAGAGTCCCTTACCGACTCGTAGTGACACCAGATTATCACATCGCGCTTACGCAGGAAACATCCTACAAAGAAATTCAATATTCATTTGATTGAATTGTAAAGGGCAGTTATTTTGCTGATGGCTTAAATCATACAGTTCGCGTCAAATAACTTTGCCGCTCTGAAGCTAGGCTCTTTCCTAGCCGCGCCAATCCGCGCCATGCGCGCTGCTGTTATATTCATAGGATTAACTACTGCGCAGTGACTTGTTGCCTACTTCAGAGCGGCAAAGTTATTTGACCCGAACTGTAAATATGTTAACTGTAATATCAATGTACACGCTTGTTATCTGTATATAAGGATTATATTAATGTACTTACTAATAATAAATAAATAAAGTAATATTTATTGAGTTGCGTGTTTTATTTACACAATACACATCAACCTAGTGATTACCCGATGGACAATCACTTTTATGATACAGATGTACAGACCCCAGCACATAAAGCTACTACAATCTGTCAAATTTCCTTAGGCTCAACACACACCAAAAGAGCGTCGAAGCGCGGCGAAGCGGATCGCAGTTTCAGTGTCATATGAATTTTAACTTTATTTTCATTACTGTAATACTTATTATCGCATGAAAAATCGAACGAGTCGCGCGGATGCCAGCGGCGCCGCTGGAATTCCACGTGCGACTGCGCGAGAAGGCGCGGGAAGTCCCGAGAATGCTCGAGCAGTCGCGAGCGGCCGCTGGCAATATCCCGCCCCTCGCGCCCGCTCCCCGCACGCGTCTGTTGCGCGCGAGCATTCGCATTCATTCCTTGCTGTGCAACGAATACAAAAGTGATGGAAATGGATGAAGAAAAGTTTATTTATTTGGTGCAAATGTACGACTGCCTATACAATATCAAATCAAGGCATTACAGCGATAAACACATGAAAGAAGAAGAGAAGGCGCGCGGATTCCCGCGAATTCTCGAGCATTCCAGCGACTTCTCGGGCAGTCGCTGGAATCCGCGCGCCTTCTCTACAGGGCGCTTCGCCGCGCTTCGCCGCTCTTTTGGTGTGAGTTGAGCCTTAAAAGATTTTCAACTTTATCGCTAAAGCATAAGGTTCAAAGTTGATTGAGAAAATTAGACAACCAACCTCCTCATTTTTGAAGTTGGTTAAGAATGACGAAACGCGAATAATCTCACACTGCATCAACACAAAAACACGTATTACACACATCCTTACACTTACACACACACCTACACACATAGACTCTCACCCCCCGACAGACTCACACTCAAACACAGGCGCACAAACGGAAAATAACCAAGTTTTACTTTTACATTGAAATTCAATAAAAGAATTCTATTGTTTTTAGTTTTCACTTAAATAGTTATTTTGTACAGTCAACAAAGGAGTTAAGTATACAGGAGCGTCGGATATAGTTGAAGTTTACTAAGAAACTGAAATTTAATTTAATAAATGAGCTGTTTGTTTTCTATAAATAAACTAAAATTTCCATCGGTTTCTTAGTAAACTTCAACAATATCCGACGCTCCTGTATACTTAACTCCTTTGTTGACTGTACCTATGTAATGGTGCCCAAGACACAGGCCGTGCCTGGTTTGGGACCAACGATACTTCCAAATTGTAATTTTTAATTAAGAAATAAACGATTTTATTATTATTACCGACTTCAAAAAAAAGGAGGTTATCAATTCGATACGTATGTATGTAATATTATTGGAATTGCATTATATTCACATATGACAATCTACTAAGGCTTCCAAACAAATATACAAAATTTCATAGACGTATGTATGTATGTTTGTCCACGCATTTCTCAGCAACTTTTAATCGGATCGTGACCATTTTTTTTTGTATTAGCTTACATTTACTTCAACTTAGGGAACAGTGCAAGTTTCATCAAAATCGGTTCAGTAATTTTCAAGATATGGACTAATACGTGTAAGTGTGACGGCCTGGCGTATTGATACAAGCTACGGGTGTAGTGTCAAAGGGAAAACATCTCAAAACCTTGGTCAAATTCTAGTGCAAAAACTAAAAATTACGAAATAAAAAGTAATTTAAAAAAAGAAATCAACTCAAAATTATGAAATAACTTTAATTTCGGAAGTCGGTGGCAAAAAACTAAAATACAGATCCCAAGACACCGGCTTCCGAAATTAAAGTTATTTCATAATTTTGAGTTGATTTCTTTTTGAAGTCGGTTTAATTTTTTTTAATTACTTTTTATTATTTATTACAAATCGCTGGACAAACGCAAGTATCTTCACTAATGGACGCTTTTAATTCACCCCAAATAATTATGGCTCATTTAATCTTCAAACAAACCATTCTAACTACTGGTTGCATAGTTACTATCTCTCAATCAAATCGGAGCTTGTCTTCATGACTGACCGATGTCCAGTGTAGGTATATTATATCTAACTTTGTAACTGTGGGTATATCTCATGTATGCCTTTGATTTCGACCCCTTTGCGATTAGTGAAGATGGTAATCTCTTTCTTATATCAATGTAATAATAGTAATATATTCAATTATTAGCTGCGCCCCGAGGCTTCACCTGCATTAGTCTCAATCCTGTGGGAATATCGGGATAAAAAGTAACCTATGTGTTAATCCTGGTTATAAACTATCTGTGTGCCAAATTTCATCCAAATCCGTTGAGCCGTTTGTGCGTGAAGAAGTAAAACACTCACAAACTTTTGCCTTTATAATATTACTAGCTGCGCCCCGTGGTTCTACCCGCATAAGTTTCGATCCCGTGGGAATATCTGGATAAAAAGTAGCCTATAGGTTAATCCAGGGTCTCAGCTACCTCCATACAAAATTTAATCAAAATTGGTCCAGCCGTTTGAGCGTGAAGAAGTAACAAACATATAAACACACACACACACTCACAAACTTTCGCCTTTATAATATTATTGTGATAGTGTGATACTAATAATAAGGCTAAAGAGTTTGTTTGAACGCGATAATCTCTGTAAGTACCTACCAGTGGGATTTGTTTTTTTTTTTATTAATTAAGGTCCAATTCTTGAGGAAGGCTTTAGGCTATTTAACATCACGCTGCGACCCTTAGGAGCCACAAGAAAACAAAAACAAAATAAACGCTAAGCGAAAAGTAATTAATAGCGCGGGCGGACTATCATATGGATCAGGGGACCATGAAAATTTTACGCGGACAAAGTTGCCGGCACAAGCTAGTAATGTATAAAATGAACGGTTTTGCATGTTAATTACCAGAACGCAGTACGATAGACAAACAGTATCATTTAGTAAACAAAGTCACTACGAAACATCAGGCCAATTCTTGTAATGAAAACGTTCAAAATTTAGTCGCAGTCTCATCTCGGCTACAAACAAATTCAGAACCTGTATGAATTAAGTACATCCCGATCTTGCACAATGCTACGGCGAACTACGCAACGCTACGCCATGCTACGTAGCGCTACGCAGTTCTACGAAATGCTACGCTGTACTACGTTGCGCTACGCCGTGCTACAACATGCTACATAGCGCTACGCCGTGCTACATAGCGCTACGCCGTGCTACGGTATACTACGTTGCGTTACGCCGTGCTACAAAATGCTACGTAGCGCTACGCCGTGCTACAACATGCTACGTAGCGCTACGTCGTGCTACAACATGCTACGTAGCGCTACTCTGCGCTACAACATGCTACGTAGCGCTACTCTGCGCTACAACATGCTACGTAGCACTACGCCGTGCTACAACATGCTACGTAGCGCTACGCCGTGCTACAAAATGCTACGATGCACTACGTCGCGCTACGCCGTGCTACAAAATGCTACGCTCTGCTACAACTTGCTACGCTGTGCTCCGTTGCGCTACGCCGTGCTACGTTCCGCTACGCCATGCTACAAAATGCGATGCCGTGCTACGTAGCGCTACGCCGTGCTACACAGTGCTACGATACGATCCGAAAGTGAAGTTCGAATGGAGATATTATCACTAAATAATACGAATTCCGAAGGTTATGATGAGATTAACACAAAAATTATTAAAGCATGTGCATGTGAAATAATTGTGATCTTAACACATCTAATCAATTTATCGTTTTCACTTGGCGCTTTTCCTGAATCATTAAAACTATCCATAGTAAAGCCACTTTTCAAAAAGGGAGAAAAGTCAGACGTCAATAATTATCGCCCAATAACATTAATACCCATTCTATCGAAGATATTTGAAAAGTGCATGTATAAGAGATTGATTGACTTCTGCAATAAATTCCAAATTATTAAGAACGAACAGTATGGTTTTCAAAAACAAAAATCCACTACATTAGCTATCTTCTCTCTTGTTAATATAATTTTAACGAATATTAACAAAAACCATCTAACGACAGGGTTATTCTTTGACTTATCAAAAGCCTTTGACCTAGTGTCTCATGATCTATTACTACAGAAACTAGAAAAGATCGGGATTAGGGGACCTGCACATAAATGGATATCATCGTACCTGAAAAACCGACAACAGCGTGTAACGATTACCAAAATGGATAAAAATAAGGACATGATATCACACTCATCTGAATATAACTATAACAAATTCGGAGTCCCCCAAGGAAGCGTCTTGGGGCCAATCCTATTTCTACTCTATATTAATTCCATTACTGACATAACCAATCATAAATGTATACTATATGCCGATGACATCTCCATTATTGTTACATCCGATAGAAAGAATTACACAGTTAATGATCATGAGACAGACATAAACAACACAATTGAAAAACTAATTGAATGGCTAAACAAAAATAATTTATCAATAAATCTAAAAAAATCCGTCTATATACAGTTTAATAAATCAAATAATCCTAAATACAATATAAATCTAAATATACCTAGAATTGAAGAAGTAACACAGACAAAGTTTCTAGGTGTATCTATAGACCAAGATGTCAACTGGAAAACACATGTTGATAATGTCTCTAAAAGAGTAAATAAGTTTGTATATGCACTCAAGGGGGTTAGAAGCGTAACTAACATTAAAACGGCGATAACATCGTATCACGCATATGTTGAGTCGTTGTTGCGATATGGTTTGATAATGTGGGGTAACAGCACCGATCATAATAGAGCATTCGTTGCTCAGAAAAAATGCATTCGAGCAATTTACGGGCTCCAACCAGACGAATCATGTAGACCGGTATTCAAAAAACTTGGTTTGTTACCGTTACCGTCTCTTTATATCTATGAGATATGTATATTTGTCAGAAAGCATCAACATTTATTTGTGAAAGCAGATGATATTAATGTCCGAAACCGACGAGACCCCAACAGGCTCGTACTAAGTGAGATTCCAAGGTTAACTAAATATAATAAAAGCTGCCTTGCAATGTGTGTACGTCTATATAATAAGTTACCAAATGATCTCAAAAATTTAAATACTAAGTTATTTAAAAATAAAATTTACGAATGGTTATCTGTTAATAGTTTTTATAGTGTTAAGGATTTCATTGAGAAACAATGTTAATGTCAGTTACATACTGAAAAATTTGCATGCTTATTATTATATTGGCAAAACATGTTTTGTTCTACATTGTACTTTTACCATCTTTTTATACCGTGTTTTTTGCAAATAAATATATTATTATTATTATTTTTTTAGAGTGTTTCCTCTTCTCAGCTCTTTGGCTGGTTTTTGCAACATTTACGGACCGAAGTCAAGTAAATGCAGCTTGTGGTGTGTTATGTTAAAGATGTGTTGTGATGAGGACCTATTTCGTTTTCATCTATTTGCATGAACTTTCTGACAATGCGACATGTATTTAAAATTGCAGCTTTTTGTAGGGTGATATACAGGGTTTCATTTAGGTTTAGTAATTTAAGGCTATGGAGAAGGTAATTTGGGATGACGCCCGTTGTGGAGAGGACTATAGGGACTACATAAACTTTTTGTTGGCGCCATATTCTAGTTACTTCATCTTTGAGTTCTGCGTATTTACTAATTTTTTCAGAAATTGTCTTCTGAATGTTGTGTGTGTTGGGGACGGCAATATCTATTAGGTAAGTTACTTTATTTATTTTATCCTGTAGGGTTATATCCGGTCTATTGTAGTGAATTGTCCTGTCGGTGAGAATGGCGCGGTCGTAGTAAAGTTTATGTGTGTCATTTTCTAAGATTGTTTGTGGTGTGTAATTGTAGTAGGGAGTGTTTGTGTTTTGTATGAGTGTGTATTTGAGTGCCAGTTTTTGGTGAATTACATTCGCCACCTGATTGTGCCTGTGTGTGTAGTCTGTCTGCGTGAGAGTTGTGCATGCTCCTGTTATGTGTTGAATTGTTTCTGGTTGGCTGTGACACTTACGACATTTATCATTTGTTACTGAAGGATCTTTGATAATAAATTTTCTATAGTTTTTAGTGTTAATAATCTGGTCCTGTATCGCAATTATAAATCCTTCAGTTTCTGGGAATAAATTACCTATTTTAAGGAACTTATTTGAGGCTACTTTGTTTACATGGGATTGTTCTAGGTCATGAGGATGTCGGCCATGCAGTACCTTTTTCTTCCAATTCTCAATTTTTTGTATCTGCGGGTCCTCGTTAGTAATTTGTGGAGTATCTAGCTGTTCATTTAAGTTAAGTGGGGTGTAGTTGAAATCATTTTGAACTATGGCTTTATGAATGTTACTAGTGCGAGATTTTGAGTGAAAGAATGTTTTAAGTCGACAGACTTGTTTCCGCCAAAGATGCTGGATATCTATTAGGCCTCTCCCTCCGTGTTGTCTTTTGATAGTAAGTCTTTCTGTTGCAGATTTAGGGTGTAAGTTGTTATGTTTTGTAAGAGTGGTGCGTGTGGTTCGTTCTAACTGTTCTGTGTCTGTTTTTGTCCATTTAATAACTCCGAATGAGTATGTTAATATGGGGATGGCAAATGTATTTAAAGCCTTGATGAGATTTTTACTAGAAAGTTGTGTTTTACATATGGTGTTAAGTCTCCTTTTGTACTCTGCAGTAAGTGTTTCTTTAATCCTAACATGATCTAGTCCTTTTAGTTGCGTGTACCCTAAATATTTATACAAGTCGGTCGGTTCCATTGCTGTTATGGTGTCTGTGTTATTTACAACATAGTCACCGGGTCGTATCTTGCCACGTATGATATGAAGTGTCTTACATTTATCCAGACCAAATTGCATGTTTATATCTAGGCTAAACTCTGCTGTAGCTTCTACTAGTTTCTTCATATCTTTTTCGGTTTGCGCATATAGTTTAATATCATCCATGTAAATGAGATGTGAGACTGTTGTTTGTTCTGCATTGTGTTTGAGACAATATCCGCCCTTACAGCGCTGCAGCAGATGAGACAGAGGATTTAGTGCGAGACAGAACCACAGGGGACTTAGTGAATCACCTTGATAGATACCCTTTTTGATGGATATTTGTCGCGTTGTAACATTATTGTGATTGTAATTTATTTGAAGTGTGGTTTTCCACAGTGGCATTATAGTTCGTAGGAAATCTATGATTTTTGAATTTATCCTATAAATTTCTAGTATTTTAATTAACCAGGAATGTGGAACGCTGTCGAAAGCTTTTTTATAATCGATATAGGTACAATGAAGATTTCTATTTTTTGTAGTGGCATGTTTATGCATAGTAGAATCAATAATTAACTGCTCTTTGCATCCCATATGGCCCCGCCTGCATCCCTTCTGCTCCTCTGCCATTATGTTGTGGTGTTCAATGTGTGAGTTTATTTTCGTTGTTATTGCTGATGTTAATATTTTATATATCGTGGGTAGACATGTGATTGGTCTATATTGGGAAGGTTGTGGTGAATTAATAGTTTTAGGCAACATGTATGTTATACCTGTTGCAATAAAATCTGGTATATTTTGTCGTCCTAATATTATTTCTGTTAAGTTTTTAGCTATGGGTTTGTATAATGAAGTTAACTTTTTGTACCAAAAATTGTGTATTTTGTCTATCCCAGGAGATTTCCAGTTATGTAATCTACCTGTTAGGTGTGTGATATCCGCCTCTGTAATCTCTACAAATTCCATTTCCTCTATTGCCTTCCATTTTGTTTCTTCTTCTGTTATCCACGTTGCTTTATCGTTATGTTGTTCTTGTTCTTCCCAAATGCTAGACCAATATGTTTCTAATTGCTCTTTTGTAGGTTGGTCAGGTGCGACTGTGTTATTCTCATCATTTGTATCGGTGTTTGGTTTGTGTAGGTTTCTATAAAACATTTTTTCATTAGTGGCAAATATGGCATTATCGTTTTTGCGCTGTTGTGCTTTTTTATATCTTCTGAGCCTATGAACTTTAAGAGCTAGTTTTTGTTTTAAGGTGTCTAGGAACTCTTCAGGTTTTCTGTTGTTATTTTCGTGTCTGGTGTGCGTGACACTACTCCTAAATATAGCCTCAACTCTCCTTACTACTTTACTTGACCTGATGTTGTTAATGTATTGTGTTAGCCTACCACAATCTGCTCTTAATTTTTCTATATCTTTTTCTAACCTCTGTTGCCATGCTGGTTTGATATTCTGTTTTGATCTAGTGTTTCCTGTGTGTTGCGTGATTTTAAAGTTAAGCTCTTCAGATACGACTACCGCTGTGCAATATATAAGTGTGTGTATATCTATAAGTTGTGTGTCATCGGAAATAAATTGATTAAGTATGTTTTCATTAAATAAGTTTACTAACCGGAAAAGACAAGGACTATAACGAAGTTTAGGTAGTTTTGGTCGAACGGCTGGGTCCATCCCAGAGAATTGTGCTAGGGTTGTTCTGAATTTGTCATGTATTTCTTGAATATATATATCTGTTGTTAGATTTTGATCAGCAACGGTTAAGGTCTCAATATCATTTGCCAGGGTTAGAATTATAGATTCAGTTTGTGTGGACGTGTGTGACGTTTGCGTGTAAGCTTGCGATTGGTTGTGTGATTGAGACTGAGTATAAGGTTGTACTTGGGAGCACGATTGTACATGTGATTGTTCAGCAATTTGGGTTGTGTTTTGTGATAGTGGAATAGCGTTACCGTCTGTATTATTTTCTGCTTCTTGTAATTGTATTCGTGTTTCTTCTTTTAATTGTTCTATTATTTCTTATTATTATTATTTGTTGGTATACATTTTTGTATCTCGGCTTTGATGTGCCGGTTTTATAGAATAACACGGGCCGAAGCCAAGTGCCAACCTAAGCGATAGATGATAAGATATTATGGTGTGATGATATGTTTAGACTTTGTGTTGTTGATGATGTTTGTGGGTGTGATATTTGGGCATCATTGCCATTCTGAAGGAATTTTCGGACAATTCTACAAGTGTTCAGAATGGCGGCTTTCTGTAGAGTTTGGTAGGTGGAAGGAGATACGTCTAGCGTTTTTAAAGATTGGTGCAGTTGTTTGGGAATGACACCCGTGGTTGAGACTACTACTGGGATTATGGCAACGCTGCTTAATCGCCACATTCGGCTAATTTCTATTTTTAAGTCTGTATATTTTGACAGCTTTTCTGCAATAGTGTTTTGTAGGTTGTGTGTGTTTGGTACTGCTATGTCAATGATTTGCGCAGTTTTATTAATTTTGTCTAGTAAAGTTATATCTGGTCTATTGTAATGAGTTGTTCTGTCTGTGAGGATGGCTCGATCAAAGTATAGCTTGTGTGTTGTGTTTTCAAGAACTATTTCAGGATTATATTTGTAGTAAGGCACTGGAGGTGTAGTTATTAATTTGTATTTTATAGCAAGTTTTTGATGGATTATATTGGCTATTTGATCGTGCCTGTGCTTATAGTCAGTCTGAACAATTGCTCTACATGCTCCAGTAATATGTTGGATAGTTTCGGAAGAACTATGACATCGCCTGCAAATATCTGTTGAAATGGGGATTCGCATAATATACTTTTGGTAGTTGCGAGTCTCGATTACTTGGTCTTGGATTGCTGTCATGAACCCTTCAGTCTCAGGGAAAAGATCTCCACGCCTGAGCCATTCGTTCGACGCTAATTTATCGACGTTGGGTTGGCAAAGGTCTTGGCGATGTCGTCCATGGAGTGACTTTTGGGTCCACTCCGTTATTTTAGTCTGTCGGTCGGTCTGTTTCTCGTTACTTTGTGTAATTTTGTCAAACATATTTAACGGTGTCAGTTTTTTGTCATTATGAACAATTGCTTTGTGTAGAGTAGAGGTGGTACTTTTTGTGTTAAAATATGTTCTAAGAGTACTTATTTGTTTATTGTGTAGGTTCGTAATATCTATTATGCCTCGTCCTCCCTCTTTCCTAGGCAGTGTTAGTCGCTGTACGCAAGATCGAGGGTGGTGTTTCCTATTTTTGGTCAAAGTGGTGTTAATAACGCGTTGTAGGTTTTTTAGTTCTGTTTTGGTCCAGCTTAATATACCAAAGGAGTATGTAAGAACGGGAATTGCAAAGGTATTAATAGCTTTAACTGTATGCCTGGAATGCAATTGAGTATTAAAAATGGATTTAAGCCTATGTTTAAATTGTTGAGTAAGTTTATTTTTGATTTCTTTATGTTTAATTTGCTGAGCTTGTATGTATCCTAAATATTTATATGTTTCGTTTTCATTTAAAGAGTCTATGATATCGCCTGTCTGTATGGTGTATGAATGTTCGTAAGTTTGGCCTGCCCTGACTGAGTTGATCTTGCACTTATCGATACCAAATTCCATTCTAATGTCACTTGAAAATTCGTCTGTGGTTTCTGCGAGTTTATTTAAGTCATCTTGTGTAGAAGCGTACAATTTTATGTCGTCCATATAAAGTAGGTGGTTAATTTTACAGTTTTGTCTGTCAGTCTGTAAGTCATCTGTATTGTCATTAAATGGTAAGTTATATCCCAGCTTTAGTGTATTTAATTTGTTGGATAAGGGATTTAAGGCTAGACAGAACCATAAAGGGCTAAGTGAGTCTCCTTGGAATATTCCTCTTTGGATTTTTATAGGTTCAGTTTTAACTATACCTGAAGGTGATTTAAGATGCAAGCGAGTTGTCCATTGAGTCATGGTGTTATTTAAAAAGCTTACAATTAAAGGATTTATCTTATATATTTTTAAAACTTCAAGTAACCACGTGTGTGGTACCGAATCGTACGCTTTTTTATAATCTATATACATAGTGTATAGATCTCTTTTTTTTCGTTGGACCTGCTTAAGTATAACGGAATCTATTGTAAGTTGTTCTTTGCAGCCTTGACTAAACTTTCGGCAGCCTTTTTGTTCTTCGGATAATATTGTATTTCTTTCAAGATGTTGATAAATGCTATGAGTGATGCAAGAGGTTATTATTTTATATATTGTTTGTAGGCATGTTATTGGTCTGTACTTTGCTGGGTTTGTGCTGTCGCTGCTGTCTTTTGGTATCATAAACGTGATTCCTTCCGCTATGTATGAAGGCATCATACTTGGATTTTTAATGAAGGTGTTGATGTAATTATAGAGGTATGGGTGAATGTGGGTAAATTTTTTATACCAAAAATTGTGAATGTTGTCTGAACCTGGTGCTTTCCAGTTGTGTAGTTTTTGAAGGACGTCATGAAAAGTTTCTATTGGAACATGCTCAAACTCCATTTGTTCAGTGTGCCTGTGGTTTTCTGTCTCTATTTTAATCCACTCAGCTTCTGTGTTGTGACATATTGGCCTCTCCCAAATTCTTGACCAGAATTGTCGAAATTCATCTATTGATGGTAAACACTGGTTAGTGTTATTTTCACTTTCGCTGGGTACTGTTTGGTTTGTTGTAGATTGTTTTAGTGTTCGATAAAATTGCTTTTCGTTATTTTTAAATTTATTGTTTTGAGTTTTCCGAAGTGTGCATTTATTATATCTGTTTATTCTACTGTTTACAAGAGTAAGTTTCTGTTTAAGCGTGTCTAAAAAGTGTGTAAGTTGTGTGTTCGGTTCTTCATGAGTTGAGTGAATTTTATAGTTTTCTAAAATTGTGTGTACCTCTCTAACAAGCTTCCAACCTCTGTTTCCTTGCATGTACGCTGTTAGTCTGCCGATTTTTGTTCTTAAATCTTTAACTCTCACTTCTAACCTTCTCTGCCATTTAGGTTTCTTAGTTTGTGGTAGATTAATGTTAGTCGGATTATCAGAGGTGACATGTGAAAGTTTACTTCCATTCGTTTTAGCAGCTGTCCAAGCAGCACTATATGTAACTGTTTGTAAGGTTTCGAAATCTGTATCTGCATTGGCATATTTTGGTAGGATGACGTTATTAATGTAGCTTACTATTTGTGCCAATTTTTTTGATGGTTTTTGTTTAGGTATGTAATTTCTTTTTGTGGGATGGATGTTTGTGAAATGTTGTAGTGTGTGAGAGAATGTTTCTTCTAGTTCTTGACTTCTTTCCTGACTTATTTCTACATTTGAGGTACTGTGCTCTGTGTTTATAATATTGTTTGTCAACGGTTCAAAATCAATGCTATTCAAGAAATTGGGCTCATTTTCTACTTCGACTTCTTGTGTATGTGATTGGTTAACGTATGCAGTTTCGGTGTTATTACTTATGGATGTTTGTGTTGGGGTTTCTGCAGCTATATGTGAATAATGATATTCTGAATGCCTATAAGGAGTTGTTTGGTTTAGTGTACTCTCTGCATATGTTTTTAGGTCTTGAAGTCGTGCATCTGATATCATTCTGTTATTTAGGACGACTCTTTTTTGGTCTGAAATTCTCTGCTCAGATAAATGTGACAATTGTGGATAGAATTCAATGAACATTTCTCTTAATTTTGTCCTCCAGACAGTCATGTCTGTTTCCATTTTCGTAGTAATGTAATAGCATTTTATTAGGGTTTCGTTCATTTGGTTTGACCATCTCATTCTACTTTTTGGTTCCGATTGTAAATGTGTATTGCTCTGATCTGTATTTAAATGCAACGGTGTCCTAATGTTTGTATCTAAGTTAGTGTTGTCGGTTTGTAGTTCTCTAGTTACTTCTAATCTAATTTTCTCAAGTGTGGTGGCCGAAAGTAATTTTTTGTGAACTATTGCTCTTCTTTGGTCTCCAACTCTTTGCTTCGAGACATTCATTTGTGGAAATCTGTTAATGAATTGTTGGTGCAATGATGTAAGATATGAATTTTTTTCCGTATCTAGATTGGTGATAATTAAATACGTACGCCAAATGAATTGGTTCATGTCTTCACTCCATTTTTTACGCGTATTGGGTTTGACAGTAGCGGGTGACGGGTTCATGGCAATAGTAGCCTCCGACACAACGTCTACTGACATTGGTGACGATGATGATGATGATCTTGATGAGTGTGATAAATATGAAGGTGGTGATGATACGATTGATGAAAATATGGACCTCGGAGAGGATGATGATGAAACTGGTGATATTTCATCATCTGCTGAAGGCTTATTTGCCTGAATTAGTTTTTTTGTTTTTGATCTTGTTATCATACTATTCCCACGAGAAGCTAGGGACTAAAAAAGTCGACCACAGCAGAGCCCTGCGTTCACTGTGGCAAGGGTAAATAAAACTGGAGATCCCCTACTATCCAGAGTTGGCACACTGACGACTAACCTCTCCCCTAGCCATGCAGCCCTCGGCATGTGCGACCTTGGCTTGGATGGTATCTCTCTTGGTCCGGCTCCTCACCCTAGATTTATCTCGGTATTGTCAACTCTACCGGCATAGACCTAGGGCTCATTGAAGCACGCAAGCCCCACCACGACGTCAACGTAGAGATACAGCGGTGGGGTTATTATTATTATTATTATTACGCCATGTCGCCATGTCTTCATAAAGCGCTCTACTACTATAATCATTCTCTAATTTTGAAGACGTTAATCGCCTTGCACTTCAAAACATGAACCTCAACGATCCTAGCATCCTCACCAATTCATTTTATTCTACCCCTAAACATTCAACATAATCTAAATAGAGATTAAGGAATAAACATCGAAAAACATAATAAAAGTAGCTCACTGCTCGGCAGGCATGGGGCACGAGGCATCGAGGTATAAAGACAGTCGCAATCGGGCGCCCCTTGCTCCGATTAATTTAAATACCGAGCATTCCACAGACAAGGGGACGGATTTGAATTTGGCATAAAGTTTTTATTCTTCCTTTTTTCGTACCCGTAAACGTGACAAACTTCTTTTTTTTTTTTTTTTGAGGAGATAACCCTATGCATATGTTTAAATTATTAGCCTATAACGTTCCCACTGCTGGGACACCGGCCTGCTCTGTGAGGGTCGTAATCCACTACGGTGACCCACTGTCCATTTGTGGTGATGCAAATAAGTACCCAATGAAAATTTTACACTCAATAACACGATTAATGTAATGACGCAATATAGCTCGGCCGGCCGTCTAAACCAAATCACAGCGGGAAAACTTGGGTTAGTTAGTCTCCTTCCAGTCCAGACAAGACAAGGAAGTCTTAAGACGATCCGAAAATGCCTGGAAGAGCTACTGGTCCATGAAAGACCTTATGAAAGGTGAAAGGAAACCTGCCTTTGACACTCCAGCGAAAAATTATGGATGTGCACCCTTCCCATTTTGACTATAGATCTCAGACTTGGTCGTTGACAAACATTCAAAAGTTCGAACTCAAGGTTTACCAACGTTCAATGGAGCGCAGTATTTTAGGCGTCAAATTGACAGACTATATTCGCAACACCCCACTGCGCTCCTAAACACTGATTACTGACGTTGCTCAAAAAAGCCGCTAAGCTGAAGTGAGACTGGGCTGGCCACGTCTGCCATATATGCCCAATGAGCTGTGGGCCAAAATAACCACTACGTGGAGCCTTGATACTGGGCAGTAGTTAATTGTTTATGATTTAGGAACACCGGCAACCATACTTAAAAAAAACATAGCAACCGTGTGTCAGTGAAATAAAAGACAGACTCATCCGTATTTAAACATAAAAATAAAATATCCATCACGGCTACCCAAGTGCGCCCCCTACACAAAGGAGACAGAAATTTATAACGTCGGTAATGTAGGGCCGCGCCCCCCGCCACTCTATACAAGTAGCTAAGTAGCCGGCAAATGGACAATCTTATTGCAGGCGCCATTATTAACTAATAATAGTTAACTAACAAGGTGTTGGATAATTAAATCATGCTAATTTATGGTTCAACTCGCATCTAAAGAAATAAAAAACAGGATAAGCACATCGTGGAAAAGAGACTGGTCGCTAAAAGAATTATAAAAAACCCATCAATACCACTCAAACTTCTTCTTCTTCTTAGCGTGGCGATAGCAATCTAAATGGACTGGGCCCAGAATTCGGCTACTTGTTTGGCGCCTTCACCAGCGTCCATCAGTTCCTGTAACGTGCAGCTGACAGGACACGCAGGACACGATATTAAGTGTCCCATCGTTTGTGGAACAGCACCATATTTACACTCCAAGGCGGAGTCGTCTATGAATCTCCACCTGAACAGGTTTTCCTTGCTCCGGCCAACCTGGGTGCGGAGTCTGTTTAAAGACTTCCAGGTTACCCAAGGTAACTCATGTCCAGGTGGGAGGTCTTCAGCGGGTGGGACGAACGGTTTGGGTACGGAAGCACTGTCTCGCCACAGCTTCAGTCTTTCTTCTGATGGTTCGCCAGTGAGTGGGACGACACACTTTAAAAAACTGTTTCGGCTTTTCAGCCTTTGTGGTGTCGTATGTCGGATACCATTTTGGCTCTTTCGCTGGAGCTTGCCACCGCTCTGCGAACCACTGGTGGCGCTATTCCTGCTAGTGGATACAGCATTTGTACCAGGGTCGGTTTTAGGCAGCCCGTGCCACACTCAAACTTAAAGGTCACATAATTATTTAATTGCTGCATTCTTGTATTAAGACCTACGGTTGCCAAACGTGGCCACAAAAGAAAACATAAAAAGATTGGAAACATGTCAACACAACATGGAAAGGAGCATGCTAAATACAAAGAAAAAGACAAAGTAAACCCTAACTTTTTTTTTTTTTTTTTTCGCTGAGAAATGACGTTACGCATCTCCGCTCGTCGGGGGAAGAGACGGAGTATGTGGGACTCCCTGCCAGGGTGGCAGTATACCCACTAAAACTCAGCGGTGTTCCCTCATCGCCTTGATGGGGAGGTCATGGGAATCCGGCTCAGCCTTTGCATCCACAACCCCCCCGGCGCATGCCCGCCTAGCTGGCGGGCCCCGCATGTCCCCCCGTCTGGGGGGCTACGAACTGCCTAACTTATCCAACCATACTTAATATTATAAATTCAAAAGTAACTCTGTCTGTCTGTATGTTACCTTTTCACGACTAAACCACTGAACGGATTTCGATAAAAGTTGGCATAGAGATAGATTGGATCCCGGGGAAGGACATAGGATAGTTTTTATCCCGATATTCGCACGGGATCGACACTTATGCGGGTGAAACCGCGGGGCGCTGCTAGTAATATATAAAACAAAGTCGGGTTGGTTACACCATTTATAACTCAAGAACGGCTTGACCGATTTTAATTATCTTTTATTTGTGGGATTTGTCTTCGCCCCGAATAGCAGAATAATTATTAAAACATGGAAAATAACAAAAAAAAAACTGAGGCGGTACGAAGTTCGCCGGGTCAGCTAGTATTGCTATAAAAAAACATTTCAAAATATAAAATACCGCCGGTGTCGGGAGTGGTTAGAGACAGGAACTTCCTTACGATGCGAGCCGTATCGAGTAGTACTGCCTTTTGAATCAGTCCCTTGATCCACCGCCTAACGAGAGCTTCGAGAGATGTTGATCTAGGCTTTCGGCCATCAGGCCATAGGCCGATACGACAATCGGCGCAATGACAGCTCACATTGCACATGTCAACAATCTCGTGTGCTAAGTCGAGATATTGAGTTTATTGTTTTAATTATTAGGTATTTAATTTACTCGTAACGATGACCGATAGCGCTTCTTCATTTTATACCTGGCGACCATTTTACCTGACTCGATCTTAAGCTGTAACTGTGTTGGTGTAATAAATCGAGAGTGTCCGGCTTCGTAAGAGGAAACGCGGCCGGAGAGACTTTAGAAAAATCTTAAGTAAAAAGTCAATTCGAGGAATTTCCTCCTCCAATATTGGACCAATAGGCTATTTGACAATGTAAAAAAATAAGGTCATAATTATTGACACTCGTATAGATTATCGCTTTTAAAATCGATTTGCATTAATTTTACTACAAAACAATGTATTATTTATAAAAAATATCCCGAAAAAACTTCATCTTTTTAAATATGGCGCCACGTAATCGAAAACGGTCTGGATTGACTGAACTTAAGATGACGTCATGATTTAGTCAATTTCTGTCTATCGTTGACAGAACAGATGACTTTTGTCTAGTATCTCGACCGTTTCAACGTTTGTTTACGTGAATCGTGACGTCACGACGCCATATTGTTAAAGATAGCGTTTTGGCGGCTTATTTAAACAGTACATTTTTATTTACTATTTTTTAAAAGAAATACATTATGCAATTTGAAGTAATAGGTTTTTGTGGGCTCGTTAGACACCATTAAATAATCTGAGATGTTTATCAGAAACCAGTCAAAATTAAATAGCCTATTTAAAAGATATTTCATAAACTGAATAAAAAGGATCTACTGTGTCCGTAAGTTCTTCTTTTTCATTAATAGTTGTCAAATTTGGTACACTAGGCCTCTGTTGACAGCGGTTTAAATCGGCATTTTTTGAGGGTTCTAGTGCTTACAAAAATAATGTATCATCACGAAGGAAAACCTAGGGACATAGAAGTAGTTAATATTTATTTTTCCCTAGAAAATCATTGCTTTATGGTCATTAACCAGAAAGAAAACAGGCGAGAGCGTTTCTATGGAGAGACGACCAGCCGCATTTCCTTCTACTAGAATGAACAAATATTATTTCATTAGACATTGATGGCACGTTTTATACCTATTAACTTATTCATCATAATATTATTCATCATCACTTCTCAACTGCCAAAAGACACGCTTTAAAAACAGGTCCCCCATTTCATAACTTGTGTAATAAAAACATATTCCCCCATAAGCACAGTCCCCCATTAGCCACGCAGGTGTATTGTGGTCCCCTTGTTTGCGTAACTTTTGACTTCACTGTCACGGAGGCCCTGAGGCCTTTTGTCACAGATTATAATGGGTTGTTATTTTGAACGGGAACTTTTATGAGGTGTAATATAATAATTGTTATTTTCTACGAAAATAAGACTATTTTCTCTAAACCAGGGATGGGCAACCTTTGGAAAGTTGCGGGCCAAACCATAGATCACTAATGAAATCATAGGTATATAAAAGAGACTTACAACATTTTTTTATACATTGCTTGTAGACACCGCAATCTTATATGAAAAAGGTACGCAAAACAAGCAGTGGACAACACATATATGATGAAAGTATCAGTAATATTTCCGCGTTAGGTTTGAATCTACCTGGAGGAATGCTAGTCTTTGTTATTGGCGTGAACAAAGAATTAATATATTTTTTTCACGCGCGATTTGGAAATATTTTGCGGGCCGGGCGTTGCTCATATTGCACTAAACTAAGTACAATCACTTTTAGGTATATTTCTCTGTAAACAATGGTACCATCAATCAATTTCATCCATGTCTACCTCAACGGCGACGTCTTCCTTCAGGCGCCCAGTGAGTGACGAACAGTGCCCATCTCTACTGGTGCATTCACGCGACGAGTCCACTCCCACTTCAGCCTGTCATACCTATAGTAAGAAAAAATAATAACATGATTCAAAAATACCACCGATATACCTACACATACCCAGTACAAAAATGTTGAAACAAGAAGCTCGTTCAATTTGAACATAGTTATTGTGGAGTTCACATCAAAGCCCCGATATTAAATTATTTCATAAACTGATTCCCTTTGATCTCACTACGAGGGGCGAAGCGCGAGCCGGCGGTAGATGGGGGTTCCGCATATTGAAAGCTCGTAGGTACCAATAGCATAGAATATTGTGGTGCATATTCTGTGTTAGGGGGTTTGGTTGCCGCACTTAGTCCGGCGGACAATCATCCCCGCAGCTGCGTTGCTACCTTGCTGACTGATATTTTTGCCGCAACATGAGCTTTAATTTCTCTTTAAAATCGTGCCATTACGAGAGACAAATGCGTTTGTTGCGTTTTAAGAGCCTAATAGTTAAGCTAGCACAAATAAACGATCCTAATATTTTAATAGTTTCGGTTCAGCGGAGACAAATAATAAAAAGTGCGTCCTTTCGCCCCGAATAACTCTAAACACGGTACTGATCAAGCTTATCCAGTGAAACCAAATACTAGTACTATAGTCGGACTTTTAATTAGTTGCAGTAAAATGATAGCTTATTATGTGTTACATAAATGACTGAAATTGGCGTCTTTTTGTTTTTTCTCGACCATCAACCAAATCGGGGGGCACGGCAGTGCCCCCGCCAAGTCGAGCAAAAAGCGGCACGGCCGTACCATCCTTTTCTCGAAGCAGTTCAAGCCATTTTCGACCCCCTATAACTTCGTTGTGGATAAAACTAGAAACCTGAATTTTCAGTAATCAAGCAGGTATTGTATAAACACGGTATATTTCAAATTTCATTCAATTTGAACCAGTAGTTTAAGAATTATAACTAGTCAAAGTTTCTTAATTTTGTCACTCACTGACTGACTGACCGATCATCAAAATTCTAAGGCACTTCTAGCAGACATAGAAGCTTCAAATTTAGAATACAATTAGTGTTTAGTGTATAAATCAAGGAAAAACTAAAATATTTTGCAATTTCGGTCCGCTTTTCTAGATACACAAACTGCACAAATAACTTTGTAATCCCATATAAATATATAGGATTACAAAGTTATATTTGCAGTTAATGAATCAGTGTACCTGTATAATTATGTACAATCTAATGGAATAATAGGTGTAGATAGGTACCTAGATATAATTATGTTCAAAGGTAACTTGTAAAATAGTCAATCAACGGATTATGTTCAAAGGTAAGTTTGGATTACCTATATTATTTGCCAACGATTTGGACGTTCCGACTGACCGATCATCAAAATTCTAAGGCACTTCTAGCAGACATAGAAGCTTCAAATTTAGAATACAATTAGTGTTTAGTGTATAAATCAAGGAAAAACTAAAATATTTTGCAATTTCGGTCCGCTTTTCTAGATACACAAACTGCACAAATAACTTTGTAATCCCATATAAATATATAGGATTACAAAGTTACATTTGCAGTTAATGAATCAGTGTACCTGTATAATTATGTACAATCTAATGGAATAATAGGTGTAGATAGGTACCTAGATATCTGGGGGCACGGCAGTGCCCCCGCCAATTCGAGCAAAAAGCGGCACGGCCATACCATCCTTTTCTCGAAGCAGTTCAGGACATTTTCGACCCCCTATAACTTCGTTGTGGATAAAACTAGAGACCTGAATTTTCAGTAATCAAGCAGGTATTGTATAAACACGGTATATTTCAAATTTCATTCAACTTGAACCAGTAGTTTAAGAATTATAACTAGTCAAAGTTTCTTAATTTTGTCACTCACTGACTGACTGACCGATCATCAAAATTCTAAGGCACTTCTAGCAGACATAGAAGCTTCAAATTTAGAACACAATTAGCGTTTAGTGTATAAATCAAGGAAAAACTAAAATATTTTGCAATTTCGTTCCACTTTTCTAGATACACCAACTGCATAAATAACTTTGTAATCCCATATAAATATATAGAATTACAAAGTTACATTTGCAGTTAATGAATCAGTGTACCTGAACAAAGTCGCTTCCCGCTGTCTGTCTGTCCCTATGGATGATTGCGCAACGGATTTTGATGCAGTTTTTTTAATAGATAGAATGATTCAAAAGGAAGGTTTATTTGTATAATACATGCATAATATAGTAGAGAAACACTGATAATTTTAGAGGTTTCTAATGTGATGTCGTAAATAAACAGATTTTCTTGCGCTTATATTGCAAAAGCTAGCTGAACCCTACGAGATAGATCAAAATAATGTACTACAGTATTGCACACCTTAAAAAGGTCTACAAAAAAGTCCGCGATGGTATATGTCTATCTGTTAGGGATAACCCACAATAACCATTTTTTATCCTTTACTTTTTACGAGAAATAGTGGCTTGTTTACGAAGCGATTTTAAGCAATACAGCATTAATCTATATCCAATTAGGTACCTTAAATACATTGTGCATTTACTATAGATCAATTTGGCCCTTTGAAGCATGTAATTTAAATGAATATTTTTGAAGATATTACAGATTTAAAAAGTAAGGAAATTGCGGTTGCGCTGGTGAGTTTACCTTAGGCAACGACAGGATAATACGGTTAAGTAGTCACGACCTCTCATCGTTTGGGGTGGGGTGTACCTCGAGCTCAGCAACTCCCCTAAATATCTTGGTATTACCCTGGACAGGTCTTTAACATTCAGCAAAAACTGCAAAAATATCAAGCAGAAGGTGCACACTCGCAACAGTCTTCTTCGTCGACTGGTCTCATCGAAATGGGGTGCTTCGCCTGAAGTTATGCAGACTACTGGACTGGCGCTATCTTTTTCTGCGGGAGAATTCGCGTGCCCCGTGTGGAGCCGTTCTGCCCATGCAAAGCTGGTACTTAATATCGTGTCCTGCGTGTCCTGTCAGCTGCACGTTACAGGAACTGATGGACGCTGGTGAAGTCGCCAAACAAGTAGCCGAATTCTGGGCCAAGTCCATTTAGATTGCTATCGACACGCTAAGAAGAAGAATAAGGTCAACTACGAGATGCCATAGTCAAAAAACAAAAACGCGCTTCGCCCTATTAGCACTTTAAGATTAGCAGCGATCGCACGCGTTTATCGGAGCTCTCTAGCGAGGAAAATAACAATTATCCATATTAATGTTATAAATTCGAAAGTAACTCTGTCTGTCTGTCTGTATGTTACCTTTTCACGCCTAAACCACTGAACGGATTTCGATAAAATTTGGCAGAGAGATAGATTGCATCCCGGGGAAGGACTTGCGGTAGTTTTTTTATCGAGCGAAGAAGCGGGCGGAAGCTAGTATATAATATAATGGAATAATAGGTGTAGATAGGTACCTAGATATAATTATGTTCAAAGGTAACTTGTAAAATGGTCAACGGATTATGTTAAAAATAAAAAGTTAAAAAGGTACCGGAAAGGAAAAAAAAGTAGGACTATCTACAAAAAGAAGTGAGATGCCATCAAAAACATACCTTGTAAAAAAAGCCAAGTCTCGCAACTCAGTTCTTCTACCGTAAAAAGTTGTGAGATCCATGAAATACCAAGTCGGTTAATTTATTCACTCCCTACTTAAGGAACCTTCTGTCTTAAGTTATTACATAATTAGCTAACCTAACAACATCTTGTAGTGACCATCAATATTAAAAATCTTCTATGTTTTAAATAAATAAATTGACTTGGCTATCGCCATCGCATGAAAACACAATGTATCTCACAGTGCGATTGCCAAGTCAATCTGTTTATTTAAAACACAAAAGATTTTTAATATTGATGGTCACTACAAGATGTTGTTAGGTTAGCTAATTATGTAATAACTTAAGACAGAAGGTTCCTTAAGTAGGGAGTGAATAAATTAACCGACTTGGTATTTCATGGATCTCACAACTTTTTACGGTAGAAGAACTGAGTTGCGAGACTTGGCTTTTTTTACAAGGTATGTTTTTGATGGCATCTTGTTTTTCTAGTACAGAATAGTGTAACAAACGAAACTTATTCGACATGCATATCTCTAAACTCAGTCCGAAATGAATTATTAAGAAGTGTCATTTTACTGCAGCTAATTAAAAGTCAGTGCGTCCTTTCGCCAATGACTCTAAACACGGTACTGCCAATCAATTCTGTAAAAATCTCACCGTGAAAACGTAGGTAAGTGAAGTGAGCTGTCATTCCACCAGCCGGTCGATTCTGTAAAAATCTCACCGTGAAAACTTTAGGTGATGTGATATGAGTTTGTTTTTGCTAGGAATTGACACTATTGACAGCTCACTCCAGGCTCACTTCACCTAAGTTTTCACGGTAAGATGGTTACAGAATTGCACTGCTGATGCTATAGGTATTGACACTATTGACAGCTCACTTCACCTAAGTTCTCACGGTGAGATTTTTACAGAATCGCTCGGCTGATCAAACTTATCCAGTGAAACCAATAGTACCTAGGTACTACATACATTTGAGAATGTTACTGTGAAACTCGACTTAGGTACGTAACTGCCTGTACCTGCAGTGAACGGTTCAATGCATACAATCAGTTATTGAATATTACCTATCTACCTGGATGGTTCTAATTTGTGATTGGTTCATAACATCTCCGTGTCTCCTTATTAAATTTGGATTTAGCGTACCAGCTATAGGTCCCTGGGCATCCACGTGGTAATCGCGTAACACACTATCAGTAGCAATGGGTTTCATTTTGACAGTTCAACAACATTCATTGCGTTATTTACGTTGTTGAGCAGACACATTTTTCGAATTATAAAGCAATGTATTAACAATATCTTTCAAAATGATTCAGATTTTGTTTGATAGTGTGTTACGCAATTAGGATGCTATAGAAAAGAAAAAGAGATCTGACCTCTCCGAGGCGTGAGCCTAAAATTTTATTTACATTTATTATTTGTTTTGTATCAATATCCGGAATCCATCTTGAGTCAAGCACCTGTCTTTCAGCCTGTTGTCAGCGTTTCCGTTGCCTCTCCGCTGGTGGCGCCCTCTATACTTACCGTTGGTACTAAGTATTTTAAGCGCGCATCGGGTGTTGGCCCGATTTACCGTCATTATAGCGTCGTTTTTCGCGCCGTTCATTTGTTAGCGTTATTTAAACTTCGCGAAAAAGTTCTACCTGTTCAATTCATTTAAAAGTTTAGTAAAACTATTTCAGTTTTAGATTCGTGAAATTTTTTACCTCTCCGTTGTTATTATGGAAAATTCTAATAATAATTTAGAGTCAGAAAGTGTTAATGGCGGCTCATTATCGCGTAAACGGGTTCGTTCTTCGACACCAAGTGCAAAAGATAGTGATAGTGATTCTTCTACGAGTAGTGGACCTAGCCCTGAGAAACGCAGAGCGAGAAGGGACTCCCAAACCGTGAGTTATGCACAATTTGAGTTCTTATCACAACAAGTGGCCTATTTAACAAACCTTTTATCGAAAAATTCCGACGTTGAAAATACGAATTCTAGTGCTAAAAACAATACGTACGGTATCACAAACGAGTTAAACCTACGACGACCTGAAAATAACAAACTTCAGATTTTGTCGGAAGTCAGTACAACGGTAAAAGATCCGATTTACCCTAAGGCGAATGAAACATTTCTTAAAAAATTAGCGGAACTACAGCGTTTTAAGTGTGATGACTGGTATGCCGTTAGGTTTTCGGATGCACAAAAGAAATATTCAGCTACCCCCGGTTTTGTCGAGTTAAATGTTAACGACGAATTAAAGCGATTTGAATCGGATATGTTAAAAGAAGATTCACGCTCATATTTATTAGAACGATCTTTTGCCGGATTAACAAATGCTTTACTTTCTCAAAAAGACGAATTGCATAAAACATTACAATTATTGGTGGATTGGTCAAACGAGTCTAAAGAAACGTTGACACCCAACACGTTATTCGAAAAAGTGGAGACATTATTTTCGAAAGAATCCGCGTATAGTAAGGTTACGGATGACTTGTTACAAATAGTGTGCGGTCGTAGAGCCGATTTAATAAATATACGTCGAGAGGCTATGTTGCGCCAGATCTCCGAAGGCTTTCATCGCGATGTATTACATAAAATTCCTCCTAGTACAGAATCACTTTTTAATGATGAGGCAGTTCAAACCTACCTTCAAAAGATTGGGGGGGTGGATAAACTAACTGTATCAACAAAATCAGTACCTCAAACTTACTCAAAGGATAATTTTTATCAAAATCAAAAGCCGTCGACTAGTAAGCAAGCAGATGATAGATTTTTTCGTCGAGACAACTTCAATAAAAGACAAAAACATGGTTCACACGCTTCACAACAAAACAAAAACCGAGCAAGCAACCATCGAGCCAAACCTAAGGGAAAGAAATCGCAATCGCAGGCTTTCACTAAAAACAAGCGTCGCGAATGACTGTCGGACATTTCAAGGCGGCTGTCTGAAGCAATTTCAGTATGCTTGGAGCAATCTAGGTGCGCCAGACAAAATATGTCGGCTGTTAAACGGTGCACGCATACCCTTCATACTGAAACCGCCGCTAATATTTCCAAGTCCCACGGTTCTGAAATGTTACAGAACCAAAACATCTACCAATATGACCATACAGATTCAAACCTTGTTAGAGTCAGGTGTACTAGAACCTGCAGAACGGACGCCCAGCTACCTTTCCACGTTCTTTCTGGTACCAAAGTCCGATCAGACCTTCCGTCCTATCTTCAATCTGAAGCAACTGAACCAGTTCGTAGTAGCCAAACCATTTCAACTATTCAGTCACTTCCGTGTTCCAAATTTTTTGCAACAACAAGATTGGATGGCCAAACTAGATCTGAGCCAAGCATATTTTCACGTGGCCATCGCACAGCAGCATCGCAGGTTCCTGAGATTAAATTATCATCAAGATTTACACCAGCATCAGCTACTTCAGATGACGTGTTTGCCGTTCGGCCTTTCATCGGCACCCAGAACGTTTGCTTCGATAACCAATTGGGTGGCGGAATTCCTGAGGAGTCACAACATCAGGTGCGTCGTATACTTGGACGATTTCCTTCTAGCAAACCAGTCAAAATCGCAGTTGGAAGACGACATCGCATTCACGATAAAGATTCTGCATATACTGGGCTGGACAATAAACTTCGAAAAGTCTGTACTGGCTCCGACACAATGCCTCGAGTTTCTCGGCATAACATGGGACACAAAACGCAACGCAAAGTCCCTGTCGGAGCCGAAGTGCTTATCGCTACGCAATGCACTTCACCAGCAGCTCCAGAGAAGCAAGTGGTCCCTCAAACAGTACCAAACTCTAATGGGGAGACTCAACTTTGCAACGTTCGTGACTCCGAGAGGTCGCCTTCACTGTCGCACTCTGCAATACTACAGTCGACAGTTGTCGGTGAAACATCCGTACCGGCTGATACCTATCCCTCAACCAGCTCGATCAGAGATGGAGTGGTGGTGTCAAGCTATAGGAAAGTCGATGCCGATCCACGGGAGCTCGGTGACACACCTATTGACTACAGACGCATCAGACATCGGATGGGGGGCACAACTCAGCGATACAAATATTGTGGGAACCTGGACGAATTCACAAAGGAAATGGCATGCCAACAAAAAAGAGATGTTTGCTGTGTACGCAGCTATACGTCAGAACCAACAGCAACTCCAAAATGCACAGATACTGCTGCAAACCGACAATCGGACAGTAGTCTCGTACATAAACAAGGAGGGCGGCACAAAATCCAAGAAACTGCTCCAACAAACCCGACAACTTCTTGCTGTTCTAGACAAGCAGAACATTTATCTGACAGCTCATTATTTTCCGGGCAGATTCAATGTGGAGGTGGATGCTCTTTCTCGGCAGAAGGCTTGCCCAGAGTGGCACCTCGCGAGGACAGCAACGACACAAATATTTCGAATGTGGGGCACTCCAGAGATAGACCTCTTCGCATCGAAAACAGCTCACATTGTACCAAGGTACACATCATTGGACGTGAACGATCAGGAAGCACAACACCACAACGCATTTTGTCATCAGTGGCACTACGACCTAGCTTGGTTGTTTCCGCCACCAAATCTGATTCCCAGGGTTCTCAGACACCTGAACCAAGCCAGCGGAAACTACATATTGATTGCCCCGAAGTGGAACAAGGTATTTTGGCAGGCAGATGTTCAACGGCGAGCGCGACATCCCCCGTTTCTGATTCCAGATCTTGCCAGCACTCTGATAGACACCAGAACAGGGACGCATCCGCCGCAGGTGCACGACCTACACTTAGAGGCATGGCTGATTTCGGGTGGCCAGATATTTTGACGGACTGGACAGATCAAGAACAAAAACTCCTTATGTCAAGCTGGAGAGGCTCCACTATCAATACCTACAGACCAGCGTGGCGCAGATGGAAGCGATGGTGTGAGTCGCATTCAATTGATTACAAATACCCTAATGAGGCTCAAGTAGCTCGATATTTAGCACATTTACATTGTGATATTGGTCTCGCTTATAGAACTATTTTGGTTCATAAATCTGTTATTTCAACTTTCACACACTTAACATCAAATATTGATTTGTCGTCAAATTTCTTTATAAAACATATACTAAAAGCTATTTCTGTCGCACGAGAGAAATCTGCTAAACCACCTATTTGGAACCCTAAAGTTTTATTGGAATACATGAGTATTTACAATTTTGACGAAAATAATATATTTCATATATCAAGACATGTAGCTACTCTTTTACTGCTAGCGTCAGGCCGCAGGGTTCACGATCTTACATTGTTGCGAATTGATAGCACTAGTTTAGTTGATGAAGATACCTCTATTGTATTGTGGCCAGCTTTTGGTTCTAAAACAGACAACCATACCCATAGGCAGTCCGGATGGAGGCTTAGAGAACATCCAGATAAAAATTTAAATTTGATTTTTTGGTTAAGACAATTATTACACATTACTCTAAACCGTCGAGGAAATATAAAACATATGTTTATTACAGTTAAAGGGGATATAAAACCTGCCTCTAGAACTGTTATTGGCGGGTGGGTGAAGTCTCTGTTAAAAGCTAGTGGCATTAATGCAACTCCAGGATCAGTAAGATCTGCAGTAGCTTCTCTCAATTTTGCAGAAAATTTTCCGATTGATCAAATTCTTGCAACTGGTAACTGGAAAATGATTCATACCTTCCAAAATTATTATCAAAGGGAATTGCAAATTGATTCGAATATTCCCAATAATTCTGTATCTTTATCTAATTATTTTGATCCTGTTCATTGAAAGATTACCATTTATTTTTATATAAGGTAGCTTCACAGCTGTATTATTTTTCGTTAGTTATTTATTTTGTTTGTGGCTGCAGGCAGTATGTCATACTTGATGAATTATTGTAATACATTTACAAAATTATACATTATTATTTTTTATTAACCCAATTATTATTTTTACATCCTTAAACACATTATAGCGTCTTTGGGTTAAGCGCACCAGGTGATAACAAACACATCACTCAAGATGGATTCCGGATATTGATACAAAACAAATAATAGAGAGTTTTACATAAAATAAAACTTACCTATTATTTTTTCATCAATATCCGGAATCCAGGTAAGGTCTACCTGGTGCATCATGAGTTCCATAATGACGGTAAATCGGGCCAACACCCGATGCGCGCTTAAAATACTTAGTACCAACGGTAAGTATAGAGGGCGCCACCAGCGGAGAGGCAACGGAAACGCTGACAACAGGCTGAAAGACAGGTGCTTGACTCAAGATGGATTCCGGATATTGATGAAAAAATAATAGGTAAGTTTTATTTTATGTAAAACTCTCTATTTATTTACACAGTTTCTCTTATTTCTTCAGTTTTTCTGCAAAAGTCTTCAAAGCAAAGGAACTCCTATTTCTATATTAAATTGACAAAAGAAATCTAATCTTTCCGAGGTGGGGTGCCGGGCCAGTAGGTAGGTATGGCGCGTATTTTGGTTGTTTCCGGAGATTATCATTTCATCATCGTCATTTCAGCCGAAAGACGTCCACTGCTGGACATAGGCCTCCCCCAAGCACCTCCACTTCGATCGGTTCTGTGCTTCTCGCAACCAACGGGTTCCTGCGGCCTTCACAAGGTCGTCGGTCTACCTTGTGGGAGGCCTTCCTCCTGAAGTGGCAGTGGGCAGGGCACATTACTCGCAGAACAGATGGCCGATAGGGCCGAAAGGTTCTGGAGTGGCGACTGCGTACCGGAAGACGTAGCGTTGGATTATCATTTATTTTAAAAATAATTAAGTATTTTTTGTAGATTGTCATAGAAGGTATTTTATGTAAAATAATTGTCGTTTCTTCTCATCGCGTACGGAACCCTAGAAATATCCAATAACAGGGCGCGTCGCGGCAAAGCATACCGCGGTGCGCAGGGTTGCCATTGTGATTTTGTTATCGTTTATTTTTTTTATATAATTTAGTTTCATCATGTTTTGCTAAATAAATCAGGTGCAGTTTCTTTTAAAGTAGTCATCATCTGCCTAGTCTTTTCCCAACTATGTTGGGGTCGCCTTCCAGTCTAACCAGATGCAGCTGAATACCAGTATTTTACATGAAGCGACTGCCTATCTGACCTCCACTTCAATTATTATCGATGACGATGAAGTCTTCGACGAGGAAGAAGCACAGGAGGAGTACGCCGGCGGCACAAACACGATGGAGATGATTTAAGGGGCTTACATGACCTAAAGCGCGGTCACTGTCGGACTGCATAGAAAAGAAAGAGAAGCGCGATGACACAACGCTGGTAATTTATTGCAAGATATGAAGCAATTATTTAATTACAAAAAATCTATTGTTTGGACTAAAAAATTAAAACATATATAGTGTTTTAGTATGTAGCTTTCAGCTCTATGTACAGTATTAAAATAATAATAAGAATATGTACAAGTATAAAAAAAGGAAAGGAAAGAATCAAAGGGCATCAAAAAATTCATCCGCATCGCTGTCAACAGGAAACGTGCCCAAAAGACTGACGTAGCATTGCCAGGTTGTATGGCAATGCTGATTCTTTGGCCAAAAAATAGGCCAGCCCTCTGGTCACGTGAAGAGTCGATTGTAGAATAATCTGTAAAAAGAAAGTTTTTAGAGGTATCTTCTTCATAATTTTTTTCTATCGTATCAAATTAGTTGTATTATGTTTTCAACACACTATCTACATAGCATATCCTGAAGAATATCATATATTTTTCTGGTTTTGTTTACTGTAGTCGATCATATACTTTTATTGTTTAAAACTTGCGTTTTTTGCGTTTAGGTCCTGTAAGCCTCTTAATTTAAAACAACAAACAACGTGTTTTATCAACATACATATCTAATTATGTAATTATTTTTAGCGTAATCCTATTCACCATTTTCAGTTCAGGTGCGAAAGTTTCTCTCTGGGAAAGGGGGGCGAGATTTCTCAAGCCTTGAAAGCTTTTTAAAAAAAACCTTCGGCACCTATTTTCCCTAAACTCAACAATGTGATTTTCGAGAATGACTACAACTTTTTCATTCTACACAGTTAAACGCAACTTGTTTTTTGAAGTGAAAACTTCTTTAGGCGCGTTGGGCAACCGACACCGCGCTACATTCGGATGTGTTCGGCTGTCCTCGGGATGTATTCGGTTTTAATGTATATCCGATATGTCAGGTGATGTCAGTGAGTGATGGCAAAGTATTCTGTTTGTGTATTGTTTATAAGACGATTAAAAAAATACACACGTAATTGTTGAAGTTTTCATTTTTGTCGGCACTTCCGGAGTGCCACTGTTTTTTTTCAACTATTTGTATGCCAGTCCATGGCGAGACATATAGATAAATAATCTAATTTTAAAACCATCAATCAATCAACTCAGCCTATCGCAGTCCACTGCTGGACATAGGCCTCTCCCAGACTGCGCCACAGCACCCTGTCCTCCGCCTTCCGCATCCAGTCTACCCCAGCCACCTTCTTTAGGTCGTCCGTCCATCTATCTGGGGGGCGTCCCACACTACGCTTGCCGATACCCAGTCTCCACTCCAGGATTCGTCTGCTCCACCGGCCATCGGTCCTTCGACATAAAACCATGATTTAGTGCAAATAAAATATTCTTACTGTTAACAGAATCACAACATACTATAAAACTCCACTCCACACAACTAAATATTGTGTGTGGCAACCCCGCTCGGTAATTATTACATTCCGCGGCTTCGGGCTGCATTCACTCGCAATATGATTTGTAACGAGCGCCGTCGAGGTATGCTGTGCCAATGCTGCAGAATTAATATAATTATGGTTTTATTCTTTAAGTAGTTTGCTTAGTTAACCACTTTTCTGGTAAATAAGAAATAAAGAATGAAAAATAGATTTATTTGTCACAGAAACACGTGCATACAAAACATAACATAATCAGCCTATAATGTTCCCACTGCTGGGACACGGGCCTCCTCTCTGTGAGAGGGAGTGGGCCGTAATCCACCACGCGGGCCCAGTGCGGGTTGGTAGATGTCACATGTCTTCGAATTTTTGGTTCTAGGACATGCCGGTTTCCTCACGATGTTTTCCTTCACCGTTTTGAGAGCAGTGGTGATGATATAATTTACACAAAGTAAAGCGCCTGTCTGGGTTCGAACCTACGACCTACAACTCGTAAGTCGCGGCCGTCACCACTTAGCCACCACTGCTCTCATACAAAAAGATAATTAAATCTAATAATAAGGAAAAATCAAAACAAAATATAACTTTAATCAAGAGCACAAAACAGAAACAGCCGACGGTTGCACATATCATGACTGTGACAAGAAGGCTTCCACTCAGCATAATGCTGTGCTACACGGGACCCAGAGCACAGCAATGATATTTTTTTTACTAAGACATGATGATAATTTGATCCGCTAACCTTTTAACCGCTTACGCCGGATTTTAATCCGACAAATATTTCGCCAAGGTCGTATATTTACGACCAAACGCCACAGCTCGTATGATCTTTAGGCTGTATTCTATCAGGTATTTATTTTTACTCACTGTGCCGGGCGCTGGGGGCACGACAAAACATTATGAATCTTATTGGACAGTTAACTGTTAAGTTAGTCGTATCAAATCCCATTGCTGAAGGATTTCTGTTTTTTTTTTTGTCTGTGCTAAATTACCAATCAATCCAATCCAAATCCAATCTCTTTGATTACACCTAAGTAGTGCTGAGAAAAAAAGAAAAACATGGACTGTCTTCGCCATATTATAATTCACTAGCTTCTGCCCGCGACTTCGTCCACGTGAAATTTGACCCTCTCCCCCTTAGGGGTTGAATTTCGAAAAATCCTTCCTTATTCCTTGTCTACATTATAAACGGAACCTCTGTACAAAATTTCAGCTCTCTAGGTCCAAGGGTTTGGGCTGGGCGTTGATGAGTCAGTCAATCAGTCAGTCAGGACTTTTCTTTTTATTTAAGATAAGATAAGATAATGCTTTATTTCTCACCACAATATATAGGTACCTACATCAAGGGATCAAAAACAATACATAATAATTTAACTTATACTGTGGGAGACTGGTGCCTAAGCTAGGCGTAAAGCCTGTATTTCAGGACACCAGGTCTCCACCCTTACAGATGCAATTACATTTAAAACAGATTATGCACTCGCACACAAATTTATATAGACAATAATGTTATCCTGTTATGATTGTGCCAAAGTGGCCTTTTTAGGCCCCCTGATATGAAGTCGGGCGGTTAAAAGCTTAAGAATGCCACCTCCATTTCTCCAAGCTCCAGGATCTCATTCAGTGCTCTCAGCCGGTTCATGCCGCCATGTCGCTATTAATTATTATGTTGTTACAGAATTAATAACGCTTGTTGTTAATAGCCAGATAACAGATTGTTACAAATTGCGAAGCTTTAATAATTTTCGAGGGTATTCAATTATTGTATTGAAAATATGTTTTTGGTTTACAATTTAGGTTTTTGAAGGCGTTGTTTTTCTGTTAATTGAATTAGAACAACATAACAATACGCATTGTTACCCCAAAGGGTTGAGCAGAGAGATACCTAAGCTATAGTACCTATATATACCCTCATTTCGCCATGAGTCCCATGTAATAGGAAGCCTATTGTCATCAACCGCACCAATCCAGAATCCTGTTGCTACTGAGAAATTCCAGAAAAACCCAATAACGATTTTCCTGGCCTGGGAATCGAAACTAGGACCTCATGCTCAACAGTAGCCTTGCGACCACTACAGCAAGCAAGCAAAACTGAAGCCAGCTACACTGTTCTCACTTATTCCGGCTCTTGATATCTATTACCTACCTACAAAGGTGACCAAACTGAAGTGTTTTCCGACACTAGGCAGAGCTAGGGGAGTCTTGGAGAAAAGTTAACTATTTCAGACCCCGCAACTCATAATCTCAATGTCATCAGACGCCACAAGGTAGACCGACTACTTCATTGAGATATCCGACCGTCTCGGGAACCAAAAGCTCTAATCAAAACAAAAGAATAAAAATAACTAAGGTCCCTCATCAATGCTTTTGCAATATTTCTGCTAAGTAGAAAAAAAAAACTTCATCTGTCATTATCCCTTTCCCGCCATGACACTTGACCATAGACAAAAATGTAATTGTTTCCCCGACACGTGTTGCCACTCTAGCGACATGTTTTCCCCTATTATCGGGGTAATGTCGCCGGCGCGGGGGGAGGGAGGCCTACAATGGATGACAAATTGCCTGACGACAAAGCGCTACGGTTTATTGGGCTCCGTTATGAGGGTACCGGCGTATTTGTGGAGTAGGAGTGGAGTGGAGATGTCTTAATGCTTAAAAGTTTCGGGCTAATTAAAAAAAAAGTGTAATAGCACTGAAATAGATTCAGAAAAGGCATCATAACAGCGCCATTACATCGCGTTTCCCCATTCTGAGCAGCCAAAGTAAGTGCCTCACTGCCTACAGTACAGACTATACAGTAACATGCGCGTTGACCAATATTCTGCAGACTGTAAAACACAATTAGTGAGACAAATTCTCTGCGTTAGATTAAATCCATCAATTATTAGAATATCCTTCTGCAGAACTATGTCTGTTTTCCCATATTCCAACAGGAGGCTAGTATAACACGGCGTCCCCGTTGATAAAAATTCGCATTATGAAAGAAGACAATGTTTTTAAATTTTACACTAAAAAAAAAATTTTTTTTGCAAGTACTTAGTGCAAACAATACTACAAAAAGTCTAAGTTATAAACCTTTTAAAATAACTGCTAGACAAAGACGGAACTACCATAGTAGTGACGTCATGACTATGTAACTTTATACTAGCGCCATCGCCGCGACGGGAATAATACTCACCAAAAACTTTTAAAGCGTGTAGCTTGTCCATCATCATCTGCCGAGCCTTTTCCCAACTATGTTGGAGTCGGCTTCCAGTCTAACCGGATGCAGCTGAATACCAGTATTTTACATGGAGCGACTGCCTATCTGACCTCCACAATCCAGTTACTGGGTAATACGATACCCCTTGGTAAGATTGGTTGTCAGACTTCGGGCTTCTGCAGACTACCCGTAACGACTGTCAAAGATCCACGAATGTGCCGGGACCAACGGCTTACGTGCTTTCCGAGGCACGGAGGGGTCATGAGATGTAAAGATGGTCACCCATCCACAGATCAAACGCGGCAAGCGTAGCTTAACCTGATCGATCGACCTGTGCGGGTGTTATTATTTAGCCACGGTAGCTTGTCCAAACCATTGATTTTACAGACTTTTTCGACTATCTCGTGTTATTATGCCTTCCGCGAAATTACATTATTTTTGTTCTAACATTTGTAATATTAGACATCATCTCAATTCTGTCGACTCCATGCCTTCCTCTGCGCCCGCCATGATTCAGTAGGTGGCGCTCGCCACATAATGAGATAGTGAGCTGCGTCGACTGGTTATATTGCCTGCTTTAATAACGAAGATAATAATATGTAAACGGACGATCTACATAGGCTCTATCATATAGCTTATCTAAGTTCTATTAAATCATTTTGTTAAAACTGGGGTGTATCAGGTAGGTAAGATTGTAGCCGTTGTTACAGGTTTTGGGACGATTTTTCAGGCTG
The DNA here is from genome assembly GCA_948474745.1 of Oligia latruncula. NCBI lineage: Eukaryota > Metazoa > Arthropoda > Insecta > Lepidoptera > Noctuidae > Oligia > Oligia latruncula. The sequence goes on along the minus strand of OX419713.1, from coordinate 5,683,122 downwards.
TCAAACCGCAATATTTATATTGCGATTTCACAGTTTTTGTATAGAAAATAATGTTCGTGGCTAAATAATAACAGCCGCACGGGAATTACTTACTATCTGTATATAATTTCGTCACCAGTGCTCTCAAAACGGTGAAGGAAAACATTTTGAGGAAACCAATGCACAGCCGACTACTGAAGACAGATATTTTTTAAGAAAGATGATTTCGTAACAAGAGTATAAAGAGAATAATAATGCAGTACCTAATGGCGATTTGTTTCGTATATTAATCCCCTGAATGGGTCTAACAGGAGGGGATGAATGAAACTGAAAATGAAGTCACATACAAACACTAGTAGGCATAAACAATTTAATATAAGCATCTCTTTCGAAAGTTAAAAAGCGAAAAGATTACCGACAGATAAAAATAAATAACACAGATAAAATCAAATATTCACTAGTATAAAAAAGCAATATACTAGGGCTGTCAGTTACACCTATTAGAGCACTTAATATATGATCATAGATATTAGCGAGTGGAATTTTAATCACCGCGCAGTGCACAGCCCTAAGTGGAAAGTTGACAAGAATTGTTGGATAGGGGTGGCACGAGAAAGAATTTTTTTTTTTTGTCCAATTTTATATAATTTTTTTGTGCCTTTATTCATGCTTTGTTTTTTGTGGTAATTACTTAGTACTTACTGAAAAGTGTACTTAGTGAAAAGCCAACTTTTCGATAAAAAAGGTGGTATTTTAAAAGCAGATACTTTTAGCTCTAGCGACCCTTTAAATATACAGAACACCATAAAAAAACGGCAATGAAGGCTTATAAACTTAGCATAAAAGTCAAAGTCAATGCATTTATTTCAAATAGGCACATAAAAGGCACTTTTGAACGTCAAAAATTACGATATGAACGTCAAAAATTACGATAAAATAGAATTGATTCTAGTCGCCCATTCCAAAGGGTAGTTTTCGTATGGAGAAGAACGGACAAGAAACTCTACCGTTACTCTTTTAAAAAGTTTTACAATATTTTGCATACATTCATTATATAATAATAATATGTGAAGACGATGCACCTAAAATAAAATTACTATACCACAATAGGTAAAAGAATTAAAAATGAAACCATGACATAAATTAACTAATTATCTGATAGATACATGGTGCTCACATATTTACAAACATGGTAAAAGTAAACGATTTTCATTTAAAATAATAAACAACAAAAAAAAAATTCAAGTTGTCATAATACGCATAAGCATAATAAGCCTTAATGTGTCCATTGCTGGGACTCAGGAGGGCACTGTAATCTATCACGGTGGCCCAGTGCGGGTTGGTAGATGTCACATGTCTTCAAATTGTTTGTTCTAGGACATGCCGGTTTCCTCACGATGTTTTCCTTTACCGTTTTGAGAGCTGTGGTGATGAAATTATTCACATAAAGTAAACCGCTTGCCTGAGTTCGAACCCACGACACACATAATTTTGATATTTTTCAAAATGTGTAATTCGAACTCGACAACCCTAACCAATCAGGGGTGCGACAATCAAAATGCGCATCATCCGATTGCGGACTACTTTTTGTCGAATGCGCTCCCCTGCCGTCGTAGATTCATTATACTTGCCAGAGAGGCCAGGAGAGGCAGGGAACCAGAGGGTAGCATTTTAATATTGTTTTCATGCTCACAGGGGACACGTCATTGACTTTGACAATTATTGTAGCGTTTAATTGTTAGGGTAGATTAACAATTGATGTTTTTGCGTTATTACATTTATTACGTACTTGAGTGTGTTATGATTTTTTAATAAAATGAGGGTAGTTTGTTGGAATTATTTGCTCTTTTTGTCAGGTGGATTGAGAGTTCAGCAAGCTTTTGATCGTATGCCAAGTGGTATAAAATTGCATTCCTCTTAAAAGTTTTTTTTTTTTTTTTTTTTTATAATAATATAGCCTTTATTTCCATAACCAAAAAAAATGAAAACATAAAATTTACACAAGTGGATTATTAAGAAAAAATACATTAAAAAATATAGGTATATGCTTAAAAAACACAAAATTATTTTTTTTTCTAAAAGGTTTTAGCCCCTTTTCGGGTACAGGCCTCCTCCAATTTTTTCCAGGTTTCCCTGTTTTTGGCTTTGACCATCCAGTCTTTGTCTATGTTTTTATTAAGTTCATCTACCCAGCGTTCCGGTGGTCGTCCTCTGGGTCTTCTTCCTGTTGGTCCCGACCATGTCGTAGTTCTATGAGTCCATCTTGTGTCAGGTAGGCGTGCTACATGGCCTGCCCATTTCCACTTCAGACGTTGGGTGTGTTTTTACTGAGTACCTGCCCGTTGTTTGGTGAGGACGCTACTGATTTATTTTAGTAGGTAAATAGGTACAGACGGTAGCAAACTGTAAATTTTTTCCAATCAACTTTGAATTTTATGCTTTTTTAGCGATAAAGTTGAAAATCTATTAAAGAAATTTGACAGATTGTAGTAGCTTGATGTGCTATCGTCTGTACTTTGCACTTAAAAAGAGAATGAAAGAAAATGCGTATATTGCCATAAATACAAATCTTTTACAATCACAATTGAACGCATTTTATTTAAATTTGACAGATCAGCCACGTTCATTGCGTTATTTACTTCGTTGAGCAGACGAATTTAGTAAACACTAGCTGACCCCGGCAAACGTTCGCGTGGTGTCCTACCCTACCCCTACCCTACTCCTACCCTACTCCTACACTACTCCTACCCTACTCCTACCCTACTCCTACACTACTCCTACCCTACTCCTACCCTACTTCTACTCTACTCCTAACCTACTCCTACCCTACTCCTACACTACTCCTACCCAACTCCTACCCTACTCCTACCTATAAACCTCACGGAGCCCGAGACCTTTCCAACGAATGCAAAACCGTGGAAATCGGTTCGTGCGTTCTGGAGTTATAGCGTCAGGAAGGAAAACCCGACTTATTTTTATATAGTAGATATGGGGCAATGAATTAGAAATATCCGTCACAAAACTGTCGGATTGTGATTGAAACTGTTACGCAATTCGGGTGCTGGTGGCATACGGCGCAAGACGAAAGTTGGGCTGTTGTCTGCGCCTCGGGGCCTAAAAAGGCCACTTATGAATCAATATGGCGAAGACAGTCCGTGTTTTTCTTTTTTCGCTGCACTAAGAAGGCATCCCGGTAATCAAAGAGACTGGGATTGGATTTGGATTGGATTGATTTGTATTTTAGCACAGACAAAAAAAAATAACTGAAAAATCCTTCACCAATGGGATTTGATACGATTAACTTAACAGTTAACTGTCCATTATGTTATCCTTTTATGATTCTGCTAAAATTGCCTTTTTAGGCCGGGGCTGCTAGTACACAGAACCTACTTAATTTATACCATTGTATTTAATAAATAATTTAATGGAGATTAAATCTGTTTATTTTTATAATGCAGTAGAAACGAAAAAAACATCAAAAGATTGCTAAAAAAATCCCGTCAATCAAGTATGAAACCTGAAAACATTGTAGCTTGCGGATAAATCAATTAATTCAGTCAATTTTTTTTTAATAGAATTGTCTCATCCATAGCAGGTAGAGGTGCCATATTAAAAATGGCTCTTTTATTCAAAGTGGTTTAATTATAATTAATAAAAAACTCACTAAGTAATATAATATCTTCTTCCATCTTTGGTTTTTTTACTCACTTTTGTATTTTCCAAAAGGGGTATCGTATTACCCAATAACTGGGTTGTGGAGGTCAGATAGGCAGTCGCTCCATGTAAAATACTGGTATTCAGCTGCATCCGGTTAGACTGGAAGCCGACCCCAACATAGTTGGGAAAAAGGCTAGGCAGATGATGATGACTTTTGGAATTTCCTTCTATTTATTATTAAAAATAACATTACTTCAATTAACACAGGTAAACTGTAGCTCCCAATGATTTCAAAAGTAAGGATACGCCCGTCTGAACATTTTACATAGAAGTTCTTCGTTCGAAGTTCGCGCGCACCACTGTCAACTGAGTCGCGTTGGCCCTAAAACCGTCATTTTAGGGCCAGCGCGTTGGTGCCATTTAGTCGCGCCGTTAGCCCGGTCCTTACGCTAGTAATATATATGTCAATGGTAGCTCCTCAATGTCTGCAGCCATTTAACCATTACCTATACAGGTCCAAGCATAGCGAAGTAATCTTCAAATGCAATCACTGAACACGAATAAATAAATCAGTTGATATTAAAACCAGCGGCGTTTAGAATTTATAACCAGACGAGATACAACTCCGAACGCTGTTATTGGACATTTTGATAGATATTCATGGCGTCTATGGTTACCAGTTACCATAAACTATGGCGGCACCTAGACTTTTAATGTCTGTTCCAAAAGTAGGTAGGTATACCTGGTAAACAAACCCTGTTCGAATTAAAAATTCTCTAACACACGCTCTCAACTTTATATCTAATTACCTATAAATAGGTTTTTCCAAAAAATATTATTTAATAACGTTATTAAATTTTAAAACAGAATATAAAACTTAACCCTAAAATTGTCAAATGAAAAATATCATTAGCCCATGATTTAAAATTGGAAATAATTAAATCGACGCACTCAATTTATAAGTGGTTGAACTTCAAATTGGCATCCACACTCCACAGCTTCGTTTTCTGATCCATTTGTTTACATTTTTATCAGATTCTTTTGGAACAGACCATATTATACTTCTACTGCAATACCATAGACAGCAGTGTTATTCTCTAAAATTACTGACTGATATATCAATTAACGCACAGCCTAAACCGCTGGTCCTAGAGACATGAAATTTGGAGGGTGTGTTCTTTGTGAAGAGTACGTATCCACTAAGAGAGGGTTTTTCGAAATTCCACTCCTAAGAGGGTGAATGGGGGAGGGTGAAATTCTAGTCAGTCCGTCGCTGCCGTTCTGCAGTTCCATCCATACTAATATTATACATTCGAAAGTAACTCTGTCTGTCTGTTACTTTTTCACGCCTAAACCACTGAACGGATTTCGATAAAATTTGGCAGAGAGATAGATTGCATCCCGGGGAAGGACATAGGATACTTTTTATCCCGATATTCCCATGGGATCGACATGCTACGTAGCGCTACGCTGTGCTACGGTACGCTACGGTACGGTATTTATTTACATTTTTCATCAAAAGTCGAAAACTATGTGGCACTACTACAACTAGTAAGTAATAATATTTATTATAACAACTACTTTTTAGGGTTCCGTACCAAAATGGTAAAACGGAACCCTTATGGTGAGACTCAGTCTATCTGTCTGTCTGTCACAGCTGGGTATCTCAAGAACTACTAACTACTTGAAATTTGGAACAGTTTTAGATGACGTTTGCCCAACTATTTTGCAAATAAGAAAGAAATAATTTCGAAGTGGGGCTACTAGGGCATGTGGGGTACCATATGAAAGAGCGCAGTTTGCATATTCTCAAACATTTTTTCTTTTTTTTAGGCCGCATTGTTTTCGGCTTTTGATGAAAAATGTAAAAAAATACCGTTCCCAAACCTTATCTCCGAAGTTTGCAAAGAGAAAAATCTGAAATAATTCTATGTGATAGAAATGTATGTAAAGATTACAGGAAAAATAAAACGGTGTCTCTAAATAGCACACTTTTTCAGAAATCATCAACAACAACAACGTAGCACGACGTAGCGCAGCGTAGCATGTTGCAGCACAGCGTAGCGCTACGTAGCATTTTGTAGCACATGGTAGCGCAACATAGCATGGCGCAGAATTTTGTAGCACGGCGTAACGCAACGTAGTACATCGTAGCATTTTGTAACACGGCGTAGCGCTACGTAGCACGGCGTAGCATTACGTTTAGCTTTGTAGCACGGCGTAGCGCTACGTAGCATGTTGTAGCACGGCAAAGCGCAACGTTGTACAGCGTAGCATTTCGTAGCACTGCGTAGCGCCACGTAGCATGACTAGCATGCATGGCGTAGCCTTACATAAGGCTTTGTAGCACGGATTAGCGCTACGTAGCACGGCGTAGCGTTACGTGGAGCTTTGTAGCACGGATTAGCATTACGTATCACGGCGTAGCGTTGCGTAGTTCGCCGTAGCATTGTGCAAGGGCTTCAAATCGAAAGAGATCGGGATGTACTTCGTTCATACAGGTTATGAATTTGTGTTTTTATTACAAAGATACACGACTATAATTATTATGTACCTTAATTATTGTGAAAGCCCCTGAGGGGCAATTCTCGTACTTTTAAGAACGTTCACAGTCTGATCTGTCTCAATCTGTCAAAAATACCTCCAATTTGACTACATTTTTGACAAGTTTTTGACATTTGTTTGTCGCCGAGATGAGACTGCGACTAGATTTTGAACGTTTTAAATATTACGTGAATTGGACTGATGTTTCGTAGTGACTTTGTTTACCAAATGACACTGTTCGTCTATCGCACTGCATCTGGTAATGAACATGCAAAACCCTTCATTTTATACATTACTAGCTTGTGCCCGCAACTTCGTCCGCGTAAAATTTTTCATATTCCCCCGACCCATAAAATAGTCCGCCCGCTTATTAATTAGTTTTCGCTTAGCGTTTATTTTAAATTTTTTGATTTTTTGTGGCTCCTAAGGGTCGTAGCGTGATGTTAAATAGCCTAACGCCTTCCTCAACAATTGGGCCTTAATTTATTAAAAAAAAAGTCTAATCCGACTGGTAGTTACAGAGATTTAGCGCGTTCAAATAAACTCTTCAGCTTTATTATTAGTATACAGTATGTGTATACTCGTAAAATCGTAACACTCATCATGAGCTGCTCGGGGGTTTACCTTGATGTCTGACATGTGCGTGCGTGTCAATTTGCCTCCATTTGTTTTTACATGGAGGCGACATCGATGTAACGAGCTAAACCGCGACCGCGAGGTATCGCAGTGAAGCATCTCCGACATGTAATTACCCTAAGCATTCATTCACCTGAAAACACCCAGACGATATAATTCATTTGTCGTTTGCCTCCTCTATTTTATTTTCTAACTCCACGTTTTCACAAGTATCGGACGCAGATTATGATATTAAATTGTTTCATGAGAGACGGCGGGGGACGCGGGGCGGGGGAGAAATACAATGGGGGTCGGACTTGGGAGCAGCCAAATAAAATTATAATTAAGTGGTAGGTAAATTATATCATTTGGAACCTTGAGCATCACTCCCAAACTAGAAACGAGTCCAGTTGTTTTTAAAGCAAGTCCATTTTTATTCACATAAACTCAAATTCAATCTTATTGTCAAGGAGTTGGTTAGAAAAATGAAGCTAGTTAATGCCCATTCCAAAGCGCTAGTAGTAGGTTCCTATGGAGAAGAACGGGCAAGAAATTCCATGGAAACTCATGTAGGTACTTACTTTAAATGAAAATCTTATCACAAAATATTTATTTATTACTTTGTAGCTGTGCCTCGCGGTTTCACCTGCGTAAATGTCGATCCTGTGGGAATATCGGGATAAAAAGTAGCCTATATGCTAATCCAGGGTGTCAGCTACCTCTGTACAAAATTTTATCAAAATTGGTCCAGCCGTTTGAGCGTGAAGAAGTAACAAACACACACACTCAAAAACTTTCGCCTTTATAATATTAGTGTGATTTATTTTTATTTTTTTATTACTAAATGGGCCCGCTCTTGACCCCGATCACGCCTGATGGTAAGTGATAGATGAGGTCTATGATGGAACGAGTATATTTATTTGATTTATTACATGGCTTAACAAACCAATTACATAAATCAAAGTATATAATAAGTACTAACATAAAACATACAATATTAATAGGTTATATCATTCATGACACACCACGTCACTTCAAACTGGCATTTAGAAATGACTCTACCGGCTGGTGCCGATTTTGTATCTAAGTTAGGTACTAGTTATGTCTGTTGAAATTTAGACAGCTCCAGTCGAGATTGTACTGCCGAGGTTCGAAAAAGTACTATCTTGAGAGCCGTCTAATCTCGACGGAAGATCTGACCTTTTCAGCCAGATCTTATGCTAGTCAATTCATGTAAAATGATTGTATTCTCGTCTAGTTTTACAGAAAGTTGGAAATATTTTCTCCCAAACCCGTGCCTGCCTCAATCAAAGGCTTTTACCGACCGCAAATCACTGCTAAACCACACCCCTCCAATCTGGTCCCGCCCCCTTGACGCATGCGCGTCACCAGCCAATCAGAGCTCCCCAAACTCACCCCCCTACAAGGGTAGCAACTACCCTCCACAATTGACCGCTTACGATGTCATTTTTTGCACGCCAAACCGATAGCTCGTAGCCACGCCCTTACAAATTTAAAATTGTGCCCCTTTTTAAATCAAAAACCACAAGCCAATATCGCTTTGCAAGCCGAACCGAACAGTCGCATCTAAAATTAACTACCTAATTAACAATTAAACTAACAAATTAACCCGACGGACTAATTAGTGAGATGTGGAATAAAACAGTGATTAAAACAATTAATAAAAAATGAAATTTAAATACTTTGAAGTGAATTGAAGATTATAATGATGGAACAGAGGCAAAATTCGAATTTGTATACGTCGAATTTAACAGATTTGCTGGCAGTGTCGGCGTACCAACAGAACGTTGACCGACTGTCGGCGATATCCGACGGCGAAGACAAATACAATGCAGACGGCTACACCGACACGGTCGACCGTTTCGCTGAAAACGCCGACCGGTCTTCATCACCAGTGTCTACGTTAGATGACGGTGATAGCAGCCAGTCGGCGTTCGGTGTCGACTTAACAGGCAAAGGCACGAATTTAGCGGGGAAATCGTTTACCATCGCCGCCATTTTGGGATTGACGAATGCTGACGAAGACGTGATGAACTTGAGTGTGCAGGAGCGGTTGCAGCAGAATCAGAGACAGCTGCAGAACTATTTGTATGCTGGTCATGACGTGCAAAGGATTAATGAAGGATTCTGCAGGAGTATGGTTGGAGTGCCGACGGGGCTACGACAAGGTAGGATTTAAAGTTTTATTTTTATTGTTTTTATTGCTGAATGACCTCGATCACGCCTGATGGAAAGTGATGGATGAGGTCCATGATGGAAACGAGCGTGCCCAGAAGATGCCTAAGGCACTGGGAGTACTGGGACTCCCACGCATCGACGAAACCCAGCAGGCTGCATGACTCCGGTGGAAGGGTGGTCTCAAACCAGGCGGGCGTTAGCCCTACCACCGCAAGAGAAGAATTGGCCAGTCAAATAAGATGTTGGGTGTGACTGTTCAGCGCCCTAATTGCGTAACAGATTATCAATTGGAATCTGAATCATTTTGAAGCAAATTGCTAATCCATTGCTGCATAAGTTCGAAAAATTTGTCTGCTCAACACGTAAATAACGCAATGAATGTTGTTCAACTGTCAAAATGAAACCGATTCCTTACGCAATTGCCCCGCAGGATGCGCCGAGCGCTCGGTTCAGTTGAGTAACTGGCGGAACAAATTGCGCTACACGAGGAGGCTTGTTCATGCATCCCAACGACAACAACCATGATATTATAAGTGATACAAACCATTACCTCCCTGTCCTTATCCTATATTATGTTACTTGGGGTCGGCGCAACATGTTTTCTTCTTCCATTCTCCCCTGTCAACCGTCACGCTATCATTCACTCCCTTCTCTTTCATATCATTCCTCACACAATCCATCCATCTTTTCTATGGCTTTCCTCTCCTTCTCCATCCATCAACATTTATATTCTAATCTAATCTAACTAGCCTGTATTGTCCCACTGCTGCAGGGCAAAAGCCTTCCTCTCCCTTTTCCACACAATTCTGTCTTTTGCCAGTGCCTGCCAGTCCTTACGGTAGGAGTCAAGCTCGTCCCGCCATCTTTGTCTTGGCCTGCCGCGATGGCGTCGTGCGTTTAGTGGGACCCATCGGTGGTTTTCTTAGCCCAATTGTCATCTGACATGCGGCAGACATGTCCGGCCCAGTCCCATTTAAGTTTAGCGGCGTTCTGGGTAACGTCTGTTATCTTGGTTTTGGCGCGCAGTATTGTGTTCCTTATATGGTCAGAAATTCGAACCCCCAGGATACTGCGCTCCATGGCTCGCTGGCAAACCTCGAGTCTGGACCTCTGCTGAAGTGTCAAAGACCAAGTTTGAGCACCATATGTGAGAATGGGGAGAATACACATGTCCATAATTCTGCTTTTGAGACAGCTCTAGATCTCCTTTTAGTTCTTTCATTGACCAATAGCTCCTTCATTTATATTCACCACTGTTTTAGTCACATGCGTTTCCTCCCTTAATGATGGTCAAAGAGTGATAATGTCAACAAAGCTGTCATCATCATTCTCCTGTCGCTAGTTTCAAACCAGATTCCTGTTCCACGTAACCGGTGCATGCATGTCACCTTTTCGTACCGTAATTTTCATTGAAAAAATTGTCAATATACCGTCTAAGTAGTCGGAAAAATAATGTGGTGCCTTGCAAAAATTAACCTTATTTATTTAACCATTTATGTATACACATATTTAAACAGACAAAGAAAAGAACAGAAAAATAGGTACCTACCTACAAAGATGATAATGATTCTTATTTCTAAAGAAATCTCTTCCAGCGTATCTACCTGCGATAGGAATGTAGATAAAGAGGTGTAGACAACGTGTGTAAGAGTTATGAGAAAACAAAATACATAAAATCAAAAACAATTCTCAAAAAACAAGAGCTCGAAAAAATATTTTTTGTCGTATAATTCTCAAAATTTTAGCGTAAACTGTCATATTTTATGTAAGTAATGTAATAATAACTTTTTCAACACACTTGCTCGTAAAGTGGCTCTTATTGAACCGCTTTTAGGTCCATAATGGAGTGTATTACGAACGCGTGCTTTTTCTTTACTTTAATCCACATGTTCTGTAATACCACAGATAACTATTTACTAGTCGGAGATGCGCGCTTTTTTAATCTCATCAAACCCTGCGTTCCGAATTGGGAAATAATCGATGTGTTCCGAATTGGGAAATAACCGAATTAGCGTGAGCGCGATAACGATAACGATGTCCCGTGAATCGTCATAGATAGACGTCATGACATTCGCCATCTTGCGATAATGCCGACCATGCCCTAGAATAATATCACCGTGAGCGCTGTCAAAAATGACAGTGTGTGTATGAGGTTGTGTCAGTGTGTGTTTTGTTTTGAGTTGCATCATCTTTAAATTAAACTAACGTGGCATTTTCGAAATTGTGCTTCTGGCTGACCGTAGCCACCTAACCAAAGAAGAAGAACTGAAGAAGAAATGTGGTGTTTATACAAAGAAATACTGTAATAATATCTTTTTTACATTGTGTAAGCATTGTGAGCGCGTTCACGAGTGTTCCGAATTGTTGCCAGCTCTCAGCAGTCATAATCGTAATATCTAAATCAAAAAATCTCTTATGGAAAAGTTCTTAAGGAACAAATCTAACTTAAGGATTAAATTCTAATGACTATAATTCTGTAAATACATAATTATACATTATAGGTAGTCGTGAATCATATTTGATCAAGATACAACCTGATATAATAAGGTGAATACCTTAAATTGACCGGGGTCCCTTCCGAAACCAAACGGAAAAGACCCTGACTGGCGTTATTGCGGATTCTCACTGAACGAATGTTCAGTCTCAACATTAGCTAGTTTGTGTTTATTATATTTTTTCTATAGGCAGTTTAGCGGTTTTGTCTGTGCCATAGATTAATATATTTAAAATGAGAGCGGCGCGCGCATCGCTAGTGCTGGCTGGCTAGCACGGCGCGCGGGAAAACAAATCCAGCGCGCCATTTTCCATACAAGTTAATATTTAACAATACAAGTCTGTTTTTTTTTTCCTCGCAAGTGTGTTGAAAAACGTCGTATGATACGCGTGTGCATTAATCAATATACACTCAGCTTTCTTATCGCTCTCGCCTGCGGCTCGCGCGAATAATATCGCCTCGTGTATAATGATCAACTTAGCACACATGTATCATAATGTACTATAATTTCGGAAGTCGGTGTCTTTGGATTTGTATTTTAGTTTTTTGCCACCGACTTCCGAAATTAAAGTAATTTTTCACTTTATAGTGTTTTTTGGAAGTCGGTTGTTTTTTTTTTGTAAAAAAGTTTTTATTTTTCACTTTTTAGTGGGTCAGTTTGTAATTTATCTAAGTTACAATAGCCTAATGTCAACTGCTCATCACCTTTTACAAAATATTGCTATTCCCGATGTAGGGACGTTAATTGTTGAGGAGTTCTCCTAGTAAGAGCCAGGAGAACTCCTCAACAACCACTCACCATACGCATTGTGACGAGGATAAATCGTTTAGCAACCATATTAAAGTAATCGAATCGCAACCCGTGAAATATTTGTCATTGAGTAGTTCCGATGGCCATCTGTGGTCTTCATCATCAGCTCCACTTTACCAAATAATGATTTCCGAGAGCAAATGCTCAAGTTACTTTAAAAAATACCCAAATCGGTAAAGCTTTGCCTATAAAATTTGAAGGTTTCCCTCGATTTCCATGGGATCCTCTCATCAGATTCCAACTTGATGATAATGGGACCACCTCGAGAGTGTACCCTTTCGAACAAAAAAATAATTTTCAAAATCGGTCCACAATTGGCGGAGTAATCGCGTAACAAACACACAAAAAAAAAAAAAAAAACATACCGTCGAATTGAGAACCTCCTCCTTTTTGAAGTCGGTTAAAAATAAAACCAATGATAGGAGAATATACTTACATACATACAAATAAACATAGATACTTACATGTGCTAATCTCCGGAACTAACAGTCACATTTTAAAAATTATTTTTGCATTTGATAGCCCTATTCTTGAGGAAGGCTGCTTTTAACATCACGTTAGGACTCGTAGGATCCGAGCAAAAAGTGAGAAAGAACGCTAAGCAAAAACAAAGTAGTATCGCGGGCAGGCGATGCGATGCGACGGGGTGGGTCGGGAGAACAAGACATTTCACGCGGACGCAGTCGCAGGCAGAAGCTAATCAATAGTAGGATTATTGAATATTATGAAATAGAACTTGATAGGAGCTAAATGCCTCTCAAAATGAAGCCAGTTTGTGTTTTTAGCAGTGAATAAGCCTCGCTACTCCTGCCTGCTTGCTAACATTTGAACTGTGGGCCTCAAGTCTGCTATTACAATAGTAATAGCAGACTTGATTCTGCTATTACAATAGTAATAGCAGACTTGATTGACTTGACTTGACTTGATGACATCAATGATAGACCATTCTGACACAATAGTGTCAGAATGGTCTATCATTGATGTCATAATTGTTGATTTTGACAAGTTTGGTAATCTACTACTTAATATAATGGCGTCATTATGACTTTCCAATGGTCAACCACTGACACTCCATTGAAAGAAATGGCATAGAATGGTAATCTCGTACATAATGACAAATGAATTACTGACTTAGGCGGTAATCAACTAAAATTTTAACAGTGCCGTTGATCAGTGACCTACTACCATTAGAACGTCATTGTGCAATCATTGCTTTTAATTCGTTTCGAGTGTCGTATATATGTTCTGTGCCATTGACCGACCAATGATCGACCATTATGAATTTAGCAGATTACGAACTTTTAGCAAAATTGACAATGGGATCGTGTTGAAATGACGAATTTATAAATATAGCAGACTTGGGCCCCTGGTTGATCAACCCGTGCGGCTGTGATTACCTAGCCACAAGCCCGTCACAAAAAACAACAAAACTCACAAAATATTCCATTGAATTTATATTAAAATAATTCGCGTCCCATCCTTGTGACATTTAGTTAATGGGGTGAGTAAAAGCAGGGTTTAATTAAAGCCAAAGAGACGTCCCCGTCGCGTCGGGTCCCCTCCGTCCGCGGATTAATAAAATGATATGTCCTCTTTGAGTCGAATGGTTTGCAGGTGGACAAAATCGTCGGGATTACAAAGTATTATTTTTAAATCATTTAAAATACAAATAACCGTCAAGGGGTTGTTTATTAAAAACTTATCTATCTTATATATCTGTTCTTTATTTATTTGTAACCAGCAGCGCCCCGCGGTTTCACCCGCGTAAGTTTCGATCACGTGGGAATATCGGGATAAAAAGTATCCTATGTGGTAATCCAGGAAATGGTTTATATATGTGCCAATTTCATCCCAATCTGTTCAACGGTTTACGCGTGATTGAGTAACAAAAAAAAACAATAATAATAATCGTTTATTTCTTCGTTGGCCCCACACTAGGCACGGCCTGTGTCTCGGGCACTATCACAAAGATCCAAACATCTTCACAAACTTTCACATTTATAATATTAGTAGGATTAATGTTTGTTTTTGTTGTATTTGTAACGTATTTAGTAAATAATTAAAAACCAGCTAGAATACCAATGCGGATTAATGACCGTTTATGACGTTTTTGGCAAATAAACATTATTTCCCTTGTTCACAAACTAAACTAAATTTAAGTTCAGTGCATCTTTTTCTTTCCCACTCCCCCTCGCCGAGAGAAGGCCTGTGTCCCAGTAGTGGGAATGTTACAGGTTGATTATGCATCATCATCATCATTTCAGCCGAAAGACGTCCACTGCTAGACATAGGCCCCTCCCCAAGCACCTCCACTTCGACCGGTTTTGTGCTTCACGCATCCAACGAGTTCCTGCGGCTTCACAAGGTCGTCGGTCCACCTTGTGGCCTTCCAACGCTACGTCTTCGGTACGCGGTCGCCAACTCGCCACTACAGAACCATCCCCATTCCAGGCCATCTGTTCTGCGGGGAATGTGCCCTACCCACTGCATTTCTTCGGGCTATGTCGGTTACCATGGTTCCCCTGTGGATCTCTTCATTTCTGATTCGATCACGCAGGGAAACTAAAAGCATAGCCCTCTCCATTGACTTGAAATAAGGATAACAAAACAATACAATTTTTTTGCAGACAGTCCACGGCCCGAGATGAGGCCACAAGTGGGACAGATGAAGACCTCCAGGAGTCATTCTATGACGTGTTCGAGCAGGTCAGTTCTTTACTTCTTTACTCGGTAAATAAAAACATCGAGCATATAGCCGTGTCCCACACGGCTAAAGGTTACTTGTAATTCGACGTATATCTGTGAGGAGCTGATAGGGGGGCCAAAATCCAATTTAACAAATTGAACCACACAGCGTCAGGCACTAGTTGTCTGGCATTTTTGCTGAACTGGGCCTTTTTGGCGCAGCCGTGAGGCACATTCCTGCTAATTTCTTACTCTTACATCGGACTTTGCACTTTTTATTTTTATCTTTATTTTTGTTTTTATCTGTTTATGGTCAGACAATAGTCGTAACTATTGTCTGACCATCTGGTGTACCTACTGTGTGTCTTTTAGTCTGTGCTAAATAAATGTATTTTATTTCTTTGCATAATATGTATGGCCGATATTCAATAGTTGTCGAGATATTTGAAACATTTTTGAAGCGTAAAATGAAAATATTGCTAAGATATTATTCTTAAATCGCTCATAATTTTAATTATTTTGTTGAATTAAGTACTTTTAATTATGTCCATAGCTTAATTGAAGTGCCAACTACAATATCATTTTTAATGGTTTTCGTTTTATTCGGAATTATATCGAAAAACTATATCTCGAAAACTATTGAATTTCGGTCATACACTATAGGGGGTTCAATTTGTTGGGTTCAATTGTCTGCTCAACAACATAAATAACGCAATGAATGTTGTTGAACTGTCAAAATTAAAGCCATCAAATCAATTAATCAATCGCGAAAAAAAATCAGCTGTTCCCTACATTTATGTTTGTATAACTCGTCAAAATGTAGGGAACAGCTGATTTTTTTTCGCGATTTCAGGTTTGGTCCCATAGTAAAAGTTGTTCATAATTATGAGTACAATGACCTCTTAAGAGGTTGTTAATGTTTTATCAATAACCCTGTATTTTTGTATCGTACTATTTATCGTGATATTTTAATAATATTTGCACAGTTGGTCTCTGTTATTTTATTTGTATTAACATTGGTTTAGTATTTAAAGGACTGAACGTAAACAATTATAGTGCAAAGTTGTTCAAAATCAGAGCTATAAAATGTTTTCTCGTTTTTAGGGTTCGGTACCAAAATGGTAAAGCGGAAGTCTTATGGTGAGACTCAGTCTGTCGTCTGTCTGTCACAGCTAAATATCTCAAGAACTTCTAATGCTATCAACTTGAAATTTGGAATAGTCTTAGATGATGTTTGCCCAACTATTTTGCAAATAAGAAAGAAATAAAAACATTATAACTATGTATATTTTTTGTAACAGGGACTGGAAGGGGGTTGAAAAATTCTAAGTGGGGCTACTAGGGCATGTGGGGTATCATAATATGAAAGAGCGCAATTTGCACATTCTCAAACTTTTTTTTTTTGTTTACCTCGCATCATTTTCGACATTTGATGAAAAGTCTCTATAGCAGACTTTTTCAGAAATCATCAACAAAAGTTACATTAGTTCCACTATCGGTTAAGAGATGGCGCTGACATAAAACTGCAATATTCTACACCGCAGTGCACAGTGTTAAAATTCTCTGACGAATATAGGCCTTGCGGATGAAAAACTAAAAACATGATGGTACGAAACCCTCGGTGCGCGAGTCCGACTCGCTCTTGCCCGGTTTTTTTATGAAGGGGGTTTTCTCACGAAAAATGGAACCCCACGTCTTTCGAAATTGCCCACCCCTTTGAGGAATAAGGCATAATATTGTGTATTTTGTTGTCTAGTTCCGGCAGAAGTAAGAGGATACGAACGATATTCACCCCGGAACAGCTGGAGCGACTGGAGGCCGAGTTTGAGAGGCAGCAGTACATGGTGGGGCCTGAGAGGCTGTACCTAGCACATGCGCTGCAACTCACTGAGGCACAGGTAAGCAGTAGGCTCTTTCAAACTCGAAACTTGAAGATATATGGATAGAAGAAGTACTCTTTATTGTATAAACCCATAGTATACAGGGTTATTTGTAAAACACCAGCAACCTTTTAAGAGGTCATTGTACTCATCATTATGAACAACTTTTACTATGGGACCAAACCTGAAATCGCGAAAAAAAAATCAGCTGTTCCCTACATTTTGACGAGTTATACGATCATAAATGTAGGGAACAGCAGTTTTTTTTTTCGCGATTTCAGGTTTGGTCCCATAGTAAAAGTTGTTCATAATGATGAGTACAATGACCTCTTAAGAGGTTGCTGGTGTTTTACAAATAACCCTGTATAGTGGCGTTAGTGACCGAAAAGTTCTGTGGACACAGAACTTTTCGGTCACTAACGCCACTTTCACGCTAAAATGGAACTGGGCTGGACACATCTGCCGCATATCAGATGAACAAGAGGCTAAACTTACGACCCAATGGGCCCCTCTTAATGGCATACGACATCGTGGCAGGCCCAGACGGAGATGGCGGGATGAGCTGGACTCCTTCAACAAGAACTGGTCCTTAACAGCTTTGAACAGAGAGAAGTGGAAAGAGAGTAGGGAGGCCTTTGCCCTGCTGTGGGACATTACAGGCTAATAATAACGCCACTTTCAGACTTCTTCTCTCCTAGTAGGCTGTATTTTTGTATTTTAAAAATCGTAACACATCTTAACAGACACGATTTCAGTAGCTGTTTCCAAAGGTCCTTCAGATCTGCATGAAAATAACTTACATACCTATTATGAATCTTATATGGCCCGTAGTAGTCGATCGATCAGGTTAAGCTACGCTTGCCGCGTTTGGTCTGTGGATAGATGACCATCTTTACATACCGAGACCCCTCGGTACCTCGGAAAGCACGTGGATTTTTGACAGTCGTTGCGGGTGGTCAGGAGCCTGAAAGTATGACAACCAGTCTTACCAAGGGGCATCGTATTACCCAGTAAATGGGTTGTGGAAGTCAGATAGGCTGTCGCTCCATGTAAAATACTGGTATTCAGCTGCATCCGGTTAGACTGGAAGTCGACCCCAACATACACACATCAAAAGTGTCTAGGGATCAACATATATTTTTGCAATAACTTTTCTCCTGATTGATATTAATTAAAATTTTCTTTAAGGATTCATCAAATAAAGTGTTTTCGTTTGTCACAGTAACGATAAACCAAGTCACCTTTGCATTAATAAAGAAATTTGCCATTTTCCTAATAAAGGGATTTTTGACATTTGAACCACTAACACAAAAGTTCGAAAAAAAGACTGAAATAACAGTTTTCTTTAAAATTTTATTGGGTAACTTAAACAATTAATAATCCGTGTTTCTACCGCGAACACTAACAACACAAGAACATCGGTTTGGCATACTCAAAATGAGTTCATCCAAATCACGCTGTGGAATGGCCGCCCATGTTCGTTGCAACAACAAAAAAAGGTCTTCTTGCGACTGGATACCCTCCATATTCGGCAGAGCTCTTCTCTGTAGCATATCCCATGCATGCTCAATCGGGTTCAAGTCTGGCGACTGAGCAGGCCAGGGCAGGACATTGATGTTAGCTGCGGCGAGAGTCTGTCTTACAACTCTTGCGGTGTGCGGTCGTGCATTATCATGCATTAACTGAAATAAGGGACCGATTTGCACTTGTAGAGGAACGATGACGTCTGATACAATCGTCTCAGCATAAATTTGAGCGTTGAGGTTGCCTCTGATCCAAATCAACTCAGTTCTTCCGCCGATCCAAATACCCGCCCATACCATGATGGTTCCACCACTATAAGGATGGACTTCCTGGCAGGATTTTAATCGCTGTTGGCGTCCAGGGGTTCTCCAGTGTCGTATACGTCTTGTATCCGGTCTCATACCAAAACGAGACTCATCAGAAAAGCACACGAAACGCCATTGTTCTTCTGCCCAATTTCTGTGTTCAAGAGCCCATTGATATCTTCATGCAAGCGGTTTCCGACTGTTTGGTCGCTAATTAAGTTCCCTGAAGAGTGATGAAGCCTCACGGCTAACATCATGGCGGTTATTGTTGGAGCTCTTCGAGTTAAGATTTGAATGTATCGGTCTTGTCTCCGTGTGGTGCAGAGATACCGTCCTCCATGGCGCTCAGCCACGGTACCAGTGCTTCGGTAACGTGTCCAAAGTCGACTGATAACACTCTGACTTGTATTCAGAGCTAAAGCCACAGTACGTTGCCGGGAACCAGCTTCTATCATTCCCACGGCTCTGAGCATTTCTTCCCTGCTTAAATGACGTCGCCGCTCCATAATAACGTTGGTTTTAATCAGTAGTAGGGAAACAGTAGCACTAATAATGTCTTCAATGCGTTGTATGTTTTTATAGGGAAAATATTGACAGCTGATTTTCATCTTTTACTCGAATTTGATTCACAGTTCCTGATTCAAATTATGAAATG
Source organism: Oligia latruncula (assembly GCA_948474745.1). Taxonomy (NCBI): domain Eukaryota; kingdom Metazoa; phylum Arthropoda; class Insecta; order Lepidoptera; family Noctuidae; genus Oligia; species Oligia latruncula. Next base: position 5,663,774 of record OX419713.1, on the reverse strand, counting down.
CACCAAAAAGGATCCATATAAATTTATAAAATCATAAATTTATTACAAAGCCACATCTCAATCTCAAGAAATCCGCATAAAAATGCTTGATCCCTAGACACTTTTGATGTGTGTAGTTGGGAAAAGGGCTAGGCAGATGATGACCTATTTTATGAATCAATTATAAAGAAACAGACACACTGCATCCAGACGCACTGCAGGTTACCATCCCTGCCTAGTTGCTATTCCACCAATTCGCACTAAGCGTTTTCAAATGTCCTTTATAATGCGAACAGCAAAAGAGTGGAACTCTCTACCTGCGTCTGTGTTTCCGAGCTCATACAACCCGAATCTCTTCAAAGTAAGAGTGAACAGGCTTCTTCTGGGTAAGCTCACTCCATCGTCGACTTTGTCTCTGTCACCACTGACCTAGACTAGAGTCAAGAGCAAACACATAAAAAAAAAAAAAGATTTGCGTTTTAACCAAAACTCAGTGGTTTCTATGATTAACAACAAAAACTACAAAATTAGAGGATGTTGTAGGCAACAGCTACCGGACCCCCAATGTTTCTGATACTAACAAATTCGTCTAAAAACCTCCTTTTTCCCATCTAGGTGAAGGTGTGGTTTCAGAACAGGCGCATAAAATGGCGGAAACACCACCTAGAGGTGACGCAACAGCGACTAGCAGTTCTGCAAAGACATCAACCACATGATCGAGACGATGATATATAAAGTACAGGCCTTAGTCGCAGGCCTATGGAGCCCTACGGAAGGTCGTATAACTGCAAATCCGGGATGTGCAATTGGAAAACCAAAAAGTGCAATTGGTAACCAGGAAAGTGCCACTAGAAATTCGAAAGTTGCAAAAAATTCAAAAAAAGCAATTTCAATTCCAAATAGTTCAGCTGGGAATCCAAATAGTGCAACCTGGAAACTTAGACAAGTGCTGGGTGGGTATTAGAAAAGCAACTGGGCATCGGGAAAGTGCAACCGGGTTTCAGGGAAGTGCAATTCCAGAGACTTCAACTAGTGAAACTGATTTAGATTATTGAAAACTCTCAGTGACTAGTGTTACGTAATTGGTGATGATGATCAAAAACTATTATTTATAGTGATGATTTAAACTTGAAAATTGTGATGATAGAAAGTGATGATAAAGTAAACTGGCTAAGTGCGAGTCGGACTCACACACGAAGGGTTCCGTACCACAAGGCAAAAACGCCGAAAAAAAACACGTTTGTTGTATGGGCGCCCCCCTTAAATATTTATTTTATTCTGTTTTTAGTATTTGTTGTTATAGCGGCAACAGAAATACATCATCTGTGAAAATTTCAACTGTCTAGCTATCACGGTTCATGAGATACAGCCGTGACAGACGGACAGTGGAGCCTTAGTAATAGGGTCCCATTTTTACCCTTTGGGTACGGAACTCTAAAAAAACAAAAATATGTCGACTCCTAATAACTTCAATATGGACACACTTTTTTAAATTGATGATTAAATAGTTACTGGATCGTTTACAAAACAACACAACAGCACAGATGTTCACAACCATCCAACAGGCGTATACCCGTATCGAAAATGACACATTTCGATAACCGAGGCCTAAAAAGGCCACTTTGGCAGAATCTTAAAAAAAAAGGATAACATTATGAATCATAATATGGCGAAGACAGTCCGTGTTTTTCTTTTTTTCGCTGCACTACGTAGGTATAATCAAAGAGATTGGGATTGGATTGATTGGTATTTTAACACAGACAAAAAAAATACTGAAAAATCCTTCACCAATGGGATTTGATACAATTAACTGTTCATTTTGTTATCCTTTTATGATTCTGTAAAAGTGGCCTTTTTAGGCCCCCTGGGAGAAAACATGCGACCCTATCTTACGAGACAAATTCCCAGCGCTGGTTACACCCTTGACAAAAACATTACGCTATTATATACTTCAAAGGGGTAAACAGAAGTCTTGCGTATGGTAGACTGGGTACGGTTGAACAATTTTCCGTTACTCATCCATAGCTTTCCTTACATTGATATCATCAGGACTCATTCAGGACTAGTCAGGCTATGGTGTAGGCAACAAACATTGAAAATAAGTGTGTATTTTAAATGTATTTCTAAGTGTACATTGTCTAGTCAGTAAATAAACTCAGTTTTAAATATAGTTTGTTGTGTTATTTACCTCTGATTTACCCTTAGGATAATTAACCTGTAGCGGCATCTACATCGGCACATGCGAACTACACATCGTATTGACGTCACGCAAAATCCTGCATCGCGCAAGCAGAGTTAACCGCGCGACTAGCTTTATATAGAGTTATTGGGAAAACACCAACAACCTCATTTTAGAGAGAGGTCAAGAGGTCATTTTACTCATCATTATTAACAACTTTTACTATGGGAAACATAGATATCCGTGATGGGAACAAACTTGAAATCGCGAAAAAAATAAGGTGCTCCCTACGTTGTTTCATCCTTTTCAGTAGTCGGGTTTTAGTTTTTAAACTTATTTACACCCGTTATATTGAACGCGTAGGTCACTGTATGCACGCTGCTGGCCATAGGCATTTTTAAATACCAGTCAACCTTTGGGTGATGCAGAGACAAACACCAAGATGCAATCATGAACATTGAGGAATAAATATTTTATTCACACTAATATTATAAAGGCGAAAGTGTGTGTGAGTGTGTGGGGGGGGGGTGTGTGTTTATATGTTTGTTACTTCTTTAAGCTCAAACGGCTGGACCAATTTTGATAAAATTTTGTATGGAGGTAGCTGACACCCTGGATTAACACATAGGCTAATTTTTATCCCGATATTCCTACGGGATCGACATTTACGCGGGTGAAACCGAGGGGCACAGCTAGAAAGTAATTAATAAATATTTTATGACAAGATTTTGATTTAAAGTACATGAGTTTCCATGGAATTTCTTGCCCGTTCTTCTCCATAGGAACCTACTACTAGCGCTTTGGAATGGGCATTAACTTCATCTTTCTGACCAACTCCTTGACAATAAGATTGAGTTTGAGTTTATGTGAACCAAAACCGCGGGGCGCAGTTAGTTACATAAGTATAAATATAAGCCCAAATAAATATAAGTACATAAATAGGTACATGAATATACTTACTACATTACCGTTGTGATGACACTGCTAGCTTCTTGCGAATGTGCTCGCGAACCTTGGCATAAGTAGGTATGTAGTATAAGTTATAACGTATGCGAACCTAACGTGAAATCCTTCGTATGGGTCATCACAAGTCTATTGTAATTTGATAATATTAGGGTAATTCTTCAGGGACAAAATTTTCGATGTCTGTGGGTATATTTCTGTAACCAACTAAAAAAACGGCATGTAATATTTTTTTTTGTACAGTTTAGCTTTATCCCTTACTAGGACAAATGATTTTTTTTTAATAATTGGGTCATATTCAAAATAATTGTATATTTACTACTGTCTTAATGTCCAACCCAATTATTTTCATAACGAGATGCAACTGACTAGAATTTCATAAACAAACAGATAAAATATTTATTTGAGCTTAATAAAAAACAACGAAACATTTGGTAAACCTAAACAATTCATTTAAAAAAATTAAACCAGACATTGCGTGGGATCCGTTTCATACAAGTATTCTATGTCCACGTCTTTAACGGTAAACTAAAAAAAATAATTTAATTATTAACCATTCAACAAAAGTTAAAAAAAAATATATATTCAGAGAATATTGTTTAAACTTTCAACACTTTACTAAACAAAATATAAAATACTATTTAGTGTACTCCAAATTTAATTTATTAATGAGTGTCCTGATTTTGCACATATCTGTTATTCTTCTCTGTTATGCTATTTTAACATTATTTCCATGGCAATAAAGAAATTTGAAATACTGGCAAAATTAGTTCACTAGCTGTTACTACACGACGCGTAAGAATAAACGCTTTGCCATTTTGTTCAATATAGTTTTTCAGCTCGTTTCGTGGTCGAAGAAAATTAGACTTTTAAAAGTAAATATTCAATGTGAGTCGTTTACAGTAGCGGTAAGTACTTACTGTTTTATTACTCATACTAGGAAAGGGCTGTATTGTGATATTTGTTATAACTATAAAATATTCGTATAATCATGTGAATTGGTGTGGAAATAAATAGATTTGTAGGATAGACACGTGCAATTAATTCATATACGTTATTTTATCTGTCACTTTTTTCCGTTACGTAACAGATATGAATGATTAGGCGTTATTCACATTGTCTCATGTATGAATTAATGAAAATAAAATATTAATAGGTACTTAGTGCACCGCAGGTTAGCCAAAACATTTTTTTTTACTTACTTAAATTTATTTGAAGTATGTAAAGTTTGCGTATATTGTGCCATGTATTGCATTGCTGTGCCATGTATTGTCTGTGTGTGCATGTTTTACTGCGTATCCTCAGTCCTCACTGCTTGAGCCTTCCTCGCCGAGGCGTACCCAGCCTCTCGTCGGCCGTCTCAGTATCAGGATGCGCCAAGGTAGCCCGCGAAATTCAAATTGACTCAGGTTTTTTGCAATTTACAGGTCAGTGTAAAGTTGTATGTTGATTAAAATATGATTCACGACCGTAACAAATATGGCTATACATAATTCTAATCATTAGAATCCTTTTGCCTTAATATTAATATCAAAATTTTAGGCTCGGTAGTTTCGGAGATAAGGCATTATGGCAATGATGATGATGAATTTATGGCAATTATACCAACTAAAATACGATCACCAAAATGTTATTTCATTATGTACCCACCTAGCGACCCACACCGGCTTCGCACTCGTAGCCTGTTATAAACGTGTGCTATTTAAACTTGCCCTAATAATTCCTTTCTGTTATTTTTCTGTTACAATCAAATAATATTCATATCTGTTTCCTATCCGTAACTTACAATTATTTTGAATATGACCCAATTGCTGTCTAGGTACAAAATAAAAATATTTGAAGGTCGTTCTTCTGATTCATATAGCGCGTCCGTTTGCCATTTTCCGGAACAAAATGGTCGATGTCGCATTTTCCCTTTGATACATCAATATAAATTATAATTATATCGAAAGGAAATGAATTGTCCTCTTACAAAAAAAATGTGTATTAGTTATAACTACGTTAGTCTGTTTATAAATAAGTAAAAAAGAAGTGTCCGGCGTATAATACTGATTAATGTGGCGTAAGCTGCACTTGACCGTACTTGGTCGGGTAATAATAATGAGAGTCTGGCTTCCAGCGCGGGGGGAAGCCAGTCGTGCAACGGACGACCTAGAAGGTGGATGTGCGGCTGGTTGGCTTAGATCCGGTGTTACGAAGGAAAATACCTGATTCATCTGTGTTTGGTTCAGGTGGCATCCTGATTACAATGCCTACTTTATAAAATTTATTTTATTGTTTTAAAACTTCAATCAGTGTTTCGTGTGATGCTTTTGGGTTATAGATTCGTGTAGAAAAATGAAAATAATGAAGTCTGTATGTACGATGAGTTATGCATGATTGTAGGCAAAATCCTGATTCATCTGTGCCTGATTCGTATGGTCAAAACCCCATATGAATAATAAAATAAATTAGTTTTTCCCCTCTCCACCACGATAGGAGCGCTTTTGTTGCGTAATTCTCCTTGTCCAATTTTTGACCGTGTACAATTCAGTAGTTTTAATCTTATTTATTATTTACTTAGCTATAACCTTTTGAATAATAAAAAATGACAGGAGTATAATCTTGTTCTAAATATGATACTTTTGATATGTCTTAGTCCTATTTAAGAATTAATAATTATTGTTTAGAATTTACATTCATAACTAACGGAGTATTTATTACTTTTTATTTCTGTTTCTGATTAATATGTAACACATTCTGATTCATCTGGGCACAAAATTAATATCTTGAAAACTACTTTATAAAAACGAGTCCCTCATTCAAATATATGTTATTTACTATACCTATTTTCATATGAACATGTGTTACAGAGCTGAAAGTGAAACTAAATTTTGGCCATATGGATCAGTCAAAGAATCAAATTTCGAAGAACTACCCATTATTGCTCAACAATGCTTTTTGCAAGTATTGTCATTTACAAATGACAGACAAATCTAATTAATTATTATAGGCTTCATAAAAAAAACTCAAGGACTTATGTAGTATATTTTTACAGAATTGGCGGCCACAAGTAATCAGAGAGGCAATTCTCGTAATTAAGGTTCCGTACCAAAATGATAAAAAACTGAACCCATAGGGTGAGACTAAGTCTGTCTGTCTGTCTGTCTGTCACAGCTGGATATCTCAAGAACTACTAATGCTATCCCCCCCTTTTGGGGGAGGCCTATGTCCAGCAGTGGACGTCTTTCGGCTGAAATGATGATGATGATGACTAATGCTATCAACTTGAAATTTGGAATAGTTTTAGATGACGTTTGCCCAACTATTTTGCAAATTAGAAACTAATTCAACAATGTATATTTTTTGCATAACATAAATAACTTATGGTAAACAACAACACTGGAACTCCCCACGCATCGACGAAACACAGCAGGCTGATTAACTCCGGTGGGAGTGTGGTCGCAAACTAGGCGGGCGTTACCACCGCAAAAAATGATCAGGCCAATATGAGGACCATGTAAGTACATTGGTCTTTTGAGGAAAGAACCACAAATATTTGTGTGGACCAGGCCCGTCACCGCCACACGTCAAAAAATCAAAAACGTGCCCTCGGCGTCAAAGTCTGTCATGTAGTCGATCCGTAGCGTGCTGGGCACAATTTGGTTTGTCATTTACTTATACGTGACTGTGGCGGTCAAAAGGTTAATCGTCTAGCTCAACGGAGCTCAACGACTCGACGAACAATACCAAAGAAAGGACTTTTGGGTAGGCTGTGTAAAATACTCAATGCCAGATTATCATTAAAACTAACTAGGTACCTCAGAAAAATAAAGAAATGACCCACATTGTAGTCACACTCACAATCATTAAAAATTATAATACTTTACAGAATAAATATTCATGTCATTCAATTCAAATTCAATGTTTTAGAATGGTCAATTACAGGAATTAATGTACATACAAAGTATTGACATGCAAGAAGACACTACAGAACATCTATACTAATAATAAAGCTAAAGAGTTTGTTTGTTTGAACGCTAATCTCTGGAACTACGACTAAAGTTGGTTTTTTAATCCCAAATACTAATCTGACATAGTCTTTTGTGTTTGCGTTTTTTAAGTATAGAAATTTGACATTACACCTGTCAAATTGGTATGTGGGTTTAAAAAACAAACTTTAGGTACCTACTATAGTCGGACTTTTAATTAGCTGCATTTAAAATGACAGCTTATGTGTTACTTAAATGTCTGAAATTGGCGTCTTTTTGTTTTTCGCGGCCATCAACCAAATCTTGTTTTTCTAGTAGGTAGTGTAACAAACGAAACTTATTTGACATGTTTAACTCTAAACTCAGTCCGAAATGAGTTATTAAAAAGTGTCATTTTACTGCAGCTAATTAAAAGTCGGACTATAGTCGGATTTGAAAAATTATTTTTGTATTTGATAGTCAAAATATTGAGGAACTCAAAAATCGCGCTAGGGCCCTTATGAGACGATGTAATATTCGAAAAGAAGATGTAAGTTTCAAAACTTACCTACATCTGCCCAATTGAAAACAAAATCCCGTGTACACGATGACCACATCTGTTAGCAAGCGTTACTTTAAATGATGAATGATTTATTTTCTGTAAGTAGTGTGGTATACTAATAAATATAACACACAATTGGATGGCAACACTGCTCGAGCTGTCATGTTTTACCCGCCATGGCGACTGGACGTGCCCGTTGGATTGTTGTGTATTTACTGATATCCTGGTAGTTTTACTTAAAACCCTAAGCCCCTAATAAGAGATCATAGCGAACACCACAATGGCGACGAGTAAAAGCGCAGTAAGTAAATTATGTACAAGACGGAAATTGGTCGGAAACAAAGTACGATTTTATTGCACAAAGAAAAAAAAAGAAAAGAGAAATTAGTGACCATGATCTAAGCGGAAATCTCTAAACGTGTTGCTAAACTTAATTTCGATTTACATTATGTGTGTGTTTACTTACCTAACCTATGCAAGCTGCCCGTGGCGATCAGCTGAGACGGGAATGCGCTGCATAGATCGATGAAATGAGTCCTATACAAAACTATAAATGTGTTCTATGTTCGTAAATGAAACCGTGTGTTGAAATATGGTTACGATATCTTAATAAATAAATGCCTAAATACCTACCTACATCAAATGTATGGTTGACCAAATCCGTATGTGAATAATCTATTACTTTCGGAAGAATACTATTCGATCAATAATATTGAAATGTTCCAACGAAAATAATAATAATTCAGCCACAAAATTATGATTTTGTTTCGCATGAATGTCATCATTATATACAATAAGTAGTTAAAATATTTTCTCAATAAGTGAAAGGAGAGGTCAAAAGTGGTACAATATTCCAAAGATTTATAAACGCTAATGTGATGTACCTTATTAGAAAGCTTATTTATTTAGCTACTCGATTTTATTTAAATATGATTTTTCAGGCGCCTGTTTTGTACAAAGTGGAAAATGTTTCAAACAAACAAAACGCACACATAGCCTTTCTTTATTTTAAATGTGGCTAAAGTTTCCGTTTCTATCATATACTTTGACATTTTATTATAATTTTAACTGCAGCTCCATAATATGGAAACAAAAAGATATTGATTATCAAATATTATATTATCATGACAATGCAATATCAAAACATTTCGGAAAAGGTCAAATCTGTAAATGTCAGAATGACGTTAAAATAAAAATAAAATCCGTCCAATCCGTGAAGCGGAGTAAATTGTCATTGTCACGTCATTTTCCACAGGGTTGCCAACCCTAAAATATAATTAATGTTTATAGTTAGTAATACCATTTAATTATCAACATATGATAAAAAAAATTAAAGGCTGAAAACATCAAAATAACTAATCTCTTTCAGCCCAAACAGCTCAAAAGGCTGTTTAAAGTTTCAATTATTTTGTACCAAACCCTATACCATAAACTTCTGAGTAAATAAAGATTCTCTAACCACAAAATATACCGTTGATTTAAGTACCAGTTTAACATAAGTTCCATTTCGGTAAAATTGGAGTATACAACTAAAGAATCAGTGAAACTGAATAATCAACGAAACTGGCGAATTAAATAAACTGACGACTAAGAAAAATAGTAGGTACGCGGACTCCTAACTAGTGTCATAAAATCTGTCAAGGGTAATGATTGAACTAATTCTAGTGAAATCAAATGCATTTGCACTGGCTATTACAATCAACAAAAGAATTCATAGAATTAATTACAGAGTGTAATATCAAGTTACCGTTTGTTTTAAGCACCTAGCACACGTCGTCAAAGGACCTTTGTACGATTTGCTGGCTAGTCAAATATGAACGGCAGTGATTTAGTTTCAAATAAACTTTAAATACAATTAAATAAATAAATAAATTATTACATTATTTGGGAGACGTGCTCGGTTTGAGCGATGCAAACGAAATGTCGTGGTTTACGGTTGAAATGAAATGATTTTATTTTTGTAAGTAGGTTTGTACAAACACTTTTACACGTCAATTATGTTTTTAAAACTAGATGAAGTCGGCGTTTCCTATCTGACTACTCTGAGAAGAAAGGCCGAAACAAACTCAGAGGTCACAGTCTCTTTTAAAGTCCAGACATAATCTTGGTCAGGCTATGAAGACCATGTAGATCGATGTCTGAGGTTTTGAGGAAAGAACCACACAGATTGAGAGGTTACGTACTATTGGTACGTTATAACCTAAACAATGACGATATATTTCTGGAAGTTCCGAGTGAGGATTAATCCCGTGGGAACAAATGCCTGGTGACCAGGCGTGGTGTGAAAAAAAAAAAAAAAAAGCCGTGCAATGAGAGGTTTTCCTTTTGAAAAAAAAAAAAAAAAAAAAAAAAAAAAAACTAGATGGCGTGCACTGACTACGTCACTAGGTGCCAAAGCGAAAACGTTTGAAAAAGAAAGAAAAAAAACCGTCACGTCACATACGCTCGTGACTGACATTTTCATTTGCTTTGGTTTTATGATCACAACAAAAAATTATGTGAAAAAAAAAGAAAAAAAAAAAAAAAGAGGAAAATCCCTCGTTGTACTGGGTGTGGTACCGTGGTACAACAAGACATATTTTAATATTTGTGTATATTAAAATATGTGTGGTGTGTGTGTGTCCCAGAGGTCATTTAATGACGCAAAACAAGGGAAAAGCACAAAATTTCACAGTGTGTGAAATAAATGGGTGACAACCCAAGCCAGGTGTGGCAAACAATGAAAGATTCACAGTATGTAAATGATGTAAAATCAATGTGTGTGAATCAATCAAGAGTGTCCCAGAGGTCATTTAATGACGCAAATCATTTAATGACGCAAAACAAAAGTGGGAAAAGTAAAAAATTCACAGTGTGTGAAACCAATATAAAATTCAAAAGTGAACGGTGAGTGAGTGACGACACTGATCTAGTTAAGTTGATTTGTCCTAAAAACTTCATAAAGTTACATTAGAGTTATACTTATACATCAGAGATACCTCTATTGTTGTCAGAAAATCATTTCAATGCCCATCATGGAGCAACTCATTTCCAGAGAATAACGAATTGAAATGCCATCAACTAACAGACTTGAGATAAAATAAATCAAAAGATCTCAGTGAGCTGACCATTTTTCAATAAGGTTATTCAATTTAATTCAATTTATTCACAAACAATTTAGGTACATTGTCATTTTCAATGTCAACTTAAAGAATGCAAATTGTGGTATTTTGGCAAACAGAACAGGAAATGAGAGAAAGAAAAAATAATAATAATGTTTATTTCCAGTAAAATGACCACAAATTGGATTTAGATTATCAAGTATAATTAAAATTTGTCATTTAAATATTCGTCAACAGAATAATACTCCTTGCTATTTAAAAATTTGAACAGACCAGGTCATTCACCGTGTCACTATGTAGGCACATACACATAATAATAGCATTTAATTTCAGCACAACAGTGGTGGTGGTCTAGCCCGACTAAGTCGTGGGTTCGAAACCAGGCAGGCATTTTGTGTATTTTCACTCATCACCACTGTTCATCAACGGTGAAGGAAAACACCGTGAGGAAACCGGCATGTCTGAGAACCAATACTTCGAAGACATGTGACATTACCAGTACGGAGAGTTTCCGCGTGGTAGATAGACATCCATTAAATTGGACGCAATGGACATCCATTAAATTGGACCAAATTGACATCCATGAAATTGAACGTAACAAAATAGTGAAGGAAAACATCAAGAGGAAACCTTATGTAACACTCCATTAAATTGGATTTATCAAAGCGACAAAGGAAAGCATTTGTAAATTAATATGTATTAAATATTCTTTGTCTCTTATATTATTATTAATCTTTTTCTTAATAAATATTGAGATCAAATTCCAAAAAATAAAATATAATGTTCTAATATCCTTATAAGTATGTGTTAAATATGAATAATATCATGCCATACTATTTAATAATAAATAATCCATCACTGGATGCAGTTTAGCATTAGCAATTTATTGGCATATTTTTAATTATAATTAAAATTGTTAATGAAGGGATAAACTGTTTTTAGAGACAATCAAGAGGTGTATTTGAAGATTTTTTTGATGCATTAATTTATGTTTAATTATGATTTGAGTCCCGTCACTGTATTTTGTTGAAATTTATAATTATGTTTATAATAATAAGGGATTGTTCAAGAAAGCCTATCAGTAGAAAAAATAGAGATCCAGGCAGACTTGCATTGCAGGATACTCCTAAATCAGCCAAGTATGCGAAAAGTTTCCTAGTCATGTGCAATTTTATTATAACAAAATTCCAAAAGAAATAAAATTGTTATCTAATAGTAACTCATTTAAAAACAAATTACTGAAATGGTTGAAAGAACACATGTTTTATGACATTAAATATTTTCTCAACAATAAATTATAAATTCCTGGACTTGTGTAATTGCAAATAATGCTGAGAGAAAACTATTATTATTGTAATTGACTCTGTATCTGCGACATTGAACTTTAAATTTACTAATAATAATTATATTTTGAATGCAATTGATACATAATTATCCTGTATAGCTAAACATGCGGACTTTAGATTAATATCTGATTGTAACAGCTTTATACCATGTTTATGGATAAAGAATTATCTTATAAAAAAAAAAAAAAAAAAAAAAAAAAAAAAAGGGAAATGAAAGGTAGAAGGGCAAATGAAAGGATTAAAAAGGGAAAGTTAACGATAACGAAGTTTCAGATAAAGAAATGTAGTATACATGTTAACACTGTATTGTGTAAACTTAAAAATGTAAATGTGAGGACTTGGTAGGCCTATGTAGACTTTGGATCGGTAGATCACTTTATTTTATCAAGTACCTGGCATTTGTAGATAGGCCTACGCTGTCCTCATACCTACTGTAATTTGAAAACATTGTAAAAGCCAATTATTTTCAAAAGAGTAACCGTGGAGTTTCTTGCCGGTTCTTCTCCACAGGAAACGACAATTTTGGGAACCGTGCACCTAGCTTCTGACGTTTCATAAGTTAACATCTAAATGATCTAATTAACTTAAAAAAAAGGAAGAGAGATGTGGTATACTAATAAATATAACACACAATTGGATGGCAACACTGCTCGAGCTGTCATGTTTTACCCGCCATGGCGACTGGACGTGCCCGTTGGATTGTTGTGTATTTACTGATATCCTGGTAGTTTTACTTAAAACCCTAAGCCCCTAATAAGAGATCATAGCGAACACCACAAGTAGGTTTGTACAAACACTTTTACACGTCAATGCGAACTGTGAGAACAAAAATCGTGCAGCTCAACTCAGAACTTGAGGAGCTCAACGATTCGACGAACAATACCAAAGAAAGGACATTTGGGTAGGCCGCGTAAATTACTCAAACTGCCAGATCATGATTAAAACTAACTAAGAAGGAAAACAGAAAAAAAATATACGGTCGAATTGAGAAACCTCCTCCTTTTTTGAAGTCGGTTAATAAAAGAAATGACCCACATAGGTAGTCCTCACATTCACATTAATTAAATTTAAAAAAATACTTTACACAGTAAATATTCATGTCATTGTATATTTAATACACTGTTACATCCCGTTACTATTATAGCTGCCGGCAGGGTAATTGCGTAACACACTATCAGTAGCAATGGGTTTCATTTTGACAGTTCAACAACATTCATTGCGTTATTTACGTTGTTGAGCAGACACACTTTTCGTACATAAGGAGCAATGGATTAGCAATATGCTTCAAAATTATTCAAATTGAGAGTAATAGTGTGTTACGCAATTAAGGTGCGGATGCTGCAAGCAAGAATAGCCCTTACGGTGTACGTAGAGATGTAAGTTTCCTCGATGGTATATCGTTACCTAACCCTTCGAAAAACACAGGCGTGATTTATAAGTGTTTAAAAAATCCTTTTACGACGTAAGTAGGTTCCGACTTTCCACACCACTCAAACATATTACCAAACTCGATTAGAAATATATTTATCTCGCGTTCGGTATTAGTTAATTTTTGAGGGCATGACGAAACGCGTTACAAAACGTTAGTTAGTGACGTAAACGTGTGTGTCTCAGCGAGTCTTGGCTAACTCGCGGCTAGTGAAACTGACGACCGGTTTCAGAATACGGATGCGTGACGATTGTGGTAGGGCTGTGCGTAATGTTGTTACTTGTTATCGATATTTTTATCGATGTTTTTAAAAGATGAGATGAGATACGTACTCAGAATCAGTCACTGTCCGGTGTGACCGTGTGAGATCCCTGAGTGAAATAGTGCATAGTTGGTAGTTTTTTAAGGTTAATTTTTAATATTATTATGTGTATCTAACAAGTGCTTCTCGCCAGCAAATTGGAAAGTTTGGTGAGTAAAATTGTAAAAACAACAAATTAATGTAAAAAAAAAACTCTTATGTAAGGTAGGCCGCTCGATGGATGCTACCAAGGTATACAACCGGGTGGTTGGAAATACACGCGTAAAGTGCAAGAGAGGAAAGGTGTAAGTGATTATGCAATTTTATTTTATTATGATTTTCAGTTTAAAACACAATATAAAAACAGTATTTTTTAAATCGTGTTTTTTTATGGATCATTTGGTCTGCAATAAAGATTTTTATTTATTTACGCGTTTACGACTTGAAAAAACATCCAAATTTCTTGTTTATATGTAAGTTTAATATTCATGTTTCATACATATAAACCCATATTCATGAATAAACGCTCAAATTTTGTTGAAAACCGCATCAAAGTCCGTTGCGTAGTTAAAAAGATTAACGCGTCGCGGTGACTGTGTAGTCAGACACCAAAAGGGTCGGTTTGTGGATGGGTGACCATTCATTACATAACGAGACCTCACCGCCGTTCCTCGAAAAGCAAATTAAGCCGTTGGTCCCGACTGTCATTCGTAGATCAGTCATACAACCTGTCTTATCAAGGGGCATCGTGTTACCCAGTAACTGGGTTGTAGAGGTCAGATAGGCAGTCGCACCAAGTAAAATAAGTACCTACTGACATTCAACTGCATTCGATTAGACTGGAAGCCGACCCCAACATAGTTGGGAAAAGGAGAGGCAAATTCACAACAAAGATACGACTTTTATCGATAACACACAACTCCATCACTACAAGATAATCGTTGTACTCTCGCTATCGGCGCGGGAGCACGTCAACATTATTTGTTTACACTCGACTATCAACAAAAACATTATTGTTTTATCATTCAGTGCTCAGCCGTTTCATAGGTCGTGCGAGGACAATAAAGTGATGTGTTATTGTTTTTAATTATGGATATTAATCGAAGTAAAGGTAAGTTTTTTTTTTAATAAACCAAGTAGGTATTATTTGCAGTTTTTTTTTGTAGGAGTTTTTTATTTTAAACTTTAATTAGGTAGGCAAAAAAAATGTATGGTTAGAATTTTTTATGTACTTAATAAGTATAATATGATAGATTAGATATTAGGTATCTTAGACCAGTCGTACTCAGTGCTTTTTTTTTGCGGATTGGAATCGTCAAATGACCCCTCCCGCTCTGGGTGGAGCGGAAGGGAGTGTCAGACTATTACTGACTAAAACCCACCCGTGTTCCTTCCTTAGCCCTTTATGTTCCGGGCCAGCGGTAACCCTTTCGGACAATCCTGCTGACCCGGCAGGCTTAGGCCCTAAGGGGGCCCCTCCTCGTTGCTGACATCTCTTTGAGGCGCGCGTGGAACACGTACGCGCCGTCCGGCACGAGCCTGGTCCTGATCGGACGGTGAGCTACCCATTACTCTCCGCCCGCAGGCCCGCGCCTACAGTGGCCGGGAGTCGTTACGCGGTCGTACTGAGTGCTTCTCCTCCACATTTATTATGCGCACAGCAAAGCAGCGCTGCAGAAAGTGAGGAACTCTCTGCCAGCGTCTGCGTTATTTATTCCTAGCTCCTCTTTACCATTGAGCCCTCTGGTCCGTCGCTTTCCATCAGCCGAGATTGAGGTCAAGAGCCCCCCACACAGCATTATAACAAAATAGTAATTTTATTGTGTTTGAAACTTCGCATTTTTTATGTTTTTATTATTCAAAGGAAATAACTAAGTCTAAAGATATATATATCTCTTCGTTAGGAGCGTTTACGCCGTACGACATTTCATACAAACTTTCAAGCCCTTGTTTTTCGAAATGAATGAACCGATTTTAATGAAACTTCATACGCATAAGCAGGATATCTACCTACAGAGGTTTAAAAAGTTACTTTTAGAACATTTTCGAAAAATAGTGTTACAGCCAAATTTTAGACCTTTGTATCCTGCTTATCATTTCGAAAAACAAGGGCTTGAAAGTTTGTATGAAATGCCGTACGGCGTAAACGCTCTTTGATACGTTTCTGAAGATTCATAACTCGTGACAGAAATTACATTTTTTACGTCGTTTCGTTAGTGATTTACTTATAAAAAAATTTGTCAGGTTTTAAGTTCAGACAGGACATGAAATTTAAAAAAAGTAGCCGTAGCCTTCCTCAAGAAACGGGCTATCAAATGCAAAAAGAATTTCTCAAATCCGACTGGCAGTTCCGAAGGTCAAACTCTTCTGCAGCTTTATCAGAATAATTAGCTGCGCCCCGTGGTTTGACCCGCGTAAATGTCGATCCCGATGTAGTTTGTTTTGTGTTATGATAATCATATCCCCAATTATGACGACTGCCGGTTTTAATAATATTTACCTACATCAAGAGCTCTGATAAATAATGATAAATGTTTATAATACAGTTTGTTTTGTTTTTGGAAGTACCTACCTATTGGCTGCGATAAACAAAAGAGTAACACTGAAACGTCAAAGTGATTTAAGGCTCCTACAAACAGGCGCGACACGCGATATAATCGCGCGCGACACAAAGGCACCGCTCGTTGCTTTGCTTTGTGTCGCGCGCGCGCGATTTTCTCGCGTGTCGCGCCTGTTTGAAGGAGCCTATAAATGTCATTAATTGATTAATATATTTCTCTTTTTCTTGTGCGAATGAAAAAGAAGATATATGCAGCAGTCTACAGTTTACTCTGTCTACGGCAAAGAACGTCTATCTAACTTTAAAAAACTTTTAATTATTCCAGAACCATCAGACCACGGCGTGACCAGTCTTGAAGGATTATACACAGATTTTGACGGATGGGTTGCCAGATACAATGCATTTTATAAAAGGTAATTATTACTGCAGCCACACTGAACTATGTCTGGATTTTAATATCATACCGAATTACCGACCGACTTTAGACCAAGCCCAAATTCCTATAATTTACCGATCGTTGTTGTTTGGCCTTTTATTTTTTTATTGCTGAATGGCCTCGATCTCGCCTGATGGAAAGCGATGAATGAGGTCTAATTCAGACGCTGGCAGAGTTCCACACTTTGACTCGATGATATCATGCAAAAGAATACTGGGATAATTTCTAAGGAAAAGAACAATAATTTCTTATTCACCTACGATTTTACTTTTCTGTTTCCAGGTCGACATATTTCTCCAAAGAAATAAGTACGAAAGACGCCCATGAAGATTCAAGACAAAATAGAGAGGACATCTTGGAAAGAGATGTTTTCTTCGGCGACTTATTATTGAGGCACCGGCACTTACGACGACGTTCAGCCAAGACGACGCCATGTTTTAATTTTTATAAAGAGAACGACGGATTTGTGTTCTATGATCACGTTTTTTATGGACTTATGAACAACAATGGTGATAGAAGGATAGTTTATCAATATAATCGATCAAAACTTTAATAAGTTAATATGAGATTTTAATGTTCATAAAACATAGTATGATTTTGGAACGATTTTTTACCGCGCACTGGAGTTTCAACTCTAAAGGCTCCTACAAACAGGCGCGACACGCGACGCGAATCACGCGCGACACGCGACGCGAATCACGCGCGACACAAAGGCACCGCAAGTCGCGCAACGAGGGACCGGGTGCGTTTGTGTCGCGCGCGATTCGCGTCGCGTGTCGCGCCTGTTTGTAGGAGCCTTAAGTGTTGAGCCGAGCATTAATCCAACAGCGTGAATACCAGGGCATCAATTAATAATACACTGTTGGATTTTCTACTCTCCGCGATAAGCAGTGCATTGAAAATCCAGTGCGCGTTGAAAAATCGCTTGTGAGTACGAGGGCTAAAGGTTCCCTAAATATTACTTCGAAATTCGAAGAGTGTCGAGATGCGAATCCGTGAATGAGTTCGGAGGTGCGGAAAAGTGATGACCCAGAACTAATTGCGTTACACACTATCTACCTATCAATTAAAATCTTAATCATTTTGAAGGATATTGCTAAGCCATTACTTTAAATGTTCGAAAAAGTCTGCTCAACAACGTTATTATTCATTGCGTTGAACTGTCAAAATTAAAACCATGCTACTGATAGTGTGTTACGGAATTACCCCGCAGAAATGTGTCGGGATATAATACAAATCTAATAAGTGATGTGATATGGGTTAATAAAATGTAATAGCTGCCTGATAGTGTCATCAATTTATTATCTAGGTATTAATGTAAAAAAAAATATGTATAAATTATGAAAGGGTATCTAATTATCTAGGTATTAATGTAAATATGTTATTAATTATATTATACATTTTAATTGTAAAATAAAAGTCAAGTGCTGGTGCTAATTAAAAATATATTGTTTTATGTAAAAAGTTGTTATGTTATTATGTTATTTTTGTGGCTGGCCGGCAGACAAACAAAATAATAGTTGCTGGAGAAGAATCCCATAAGCGGATAGCATCAAAACCTATCCATCGATCCTTAGTTATATCTTTTCTCAACCCTTCGGGAAATCGGTTCAGTGGTAATCTCGTATGTGACTGAGCTCTAGCTGCACAGAGTCACACGATACCCCTTGGTAGTGGCGGGCTAAAGGCTCCTACAAACAGGCGCGACACGCGATAGAAGGCACCGCTCGTTGCGCGACTTGCGGTGCCTTTGTGTCGCGTGCGATTTTATCGCGTGTCGCGCCTGTTTGAAGGAGCCTTATGCCTGCCGGGGGCCCGGCCCGGGGCGGTAAATCAAAATGAACAAGGTCTTCTCAGTTTATGTGGGTACTTGTAATTCTAGTAACATTTTGCAAAAAAAATATCTTCATCTGCATCATATATGGCTAGCCTTTTCCCAACTATGTTGGGGTCGGCTTCCAGTCTAACCGGATGCAGCTGAATATCAGGATTTTACATGAAGCGACTGCCTGACCTCCACAACTCAGTTGCTGGGTAAATACGATTGGATTACCGCTTGGTAAAACTTGGCCAATTTCAAGCATAAACCGGAACGGACTAAAATTTAAAGAATGGCGCCATAGTAACTTTTGTTCATCTCAAAAATACCTATCCAACGATGTATAACGTGTAACTATTGAAGGGTGGGACCAAAATTTATGTTTTGCATATACCTAGGTAGGTAGGTACGTAGCCTCCAACTCGAACTACTGCTTAGGTACTGAAAATATTTTTACTTGTTTGGGATTGATTAAAATAAAAAGCACTTCTTAAGATTTGGGTCCCACTGTACCAGGGCCCGCCCCTGCCTCCCCCTCCTTAGTCCGTCAATGAGCCTTGATAAGACTGGTTGTTAGACTTTCAGGCTCCGAACTACCCGACTGTCAAAGATCTACGAATGACAGCCGGGACCAACGGCTTTCCGAGGCATGGAGGGGTCTCGATATGCAATGGATAGTTCATCCCGTCCACAAAACGAATGCAGCAATCGTTCCGTGCAGCGGCGGTTGGGGCCCGTGACAAATTCAAGGGATGGGGCCCTCCCTCAATGCAAAGAAGCTCAATAATTTGTTTTTTTTTACTAGCACTTCTCCCGCGACTTCTTCCGCGTAGATTTCATATTTTCTCCTACAAAATTTAACACCTCACTGCTTCGTTTGTCTTGGTCGCAAGCGGTACTCCTGAGCATGAGGTCCTGTCAAAAAAAATAGACAAACAATGGGAAAAAGGTACAAAATGTTCGAAACCTGAATGATGTCCTTTGTTGCACATTTTCATCAAAAAAAGTTTGCATTTATAAACTTATGTTAGGATTCTCCTGTGCTCATGGCCCTCTCGGGCGGGGGGCCCCCTCTGGCTGGGGGCCCGTGGCATTGCCCCAATGACACAATATAGTTACGTCATTGGTTCCGTGCGGCTGGTATTACTTAGCCAAGCGCTCTTCCGCGAACTATTGGTGAATGTGAGCTGCAAAACGCGTTCATTGACCAAAGGGAAAGGTTTAATGAATCATGGCATTCTACCGGCAGATAGTAAATACCAACTTAGCCGAAGGTTATCCTGTTTCCAGTCTCCAACTAGCTGCGCCCCGCGGTTTCACCCGCGTAAATAAGAATACTTAAGAATAATTTTTATTCACAAGTTCACATATAAATTACATAAAAGTTACATATTATTATGAAGAAAATATTAAACTACGCCTAAAATAAATGTCGATCCCGTGGGAATATCGGGATAAAAAGTAGAGACAGCTACCTCCATACAAAATTTTATCAAAATTGGTCCAGCCGTTTGAGCGTGAAGAAGTAACAAACATATAAACACACACACTCAAAAACTTTCGCCTTTATATTATTAGTGTGATGTGATCTTCGAAGGATGTGATGAACCAACCATTTCTTTGTGTGTCCTATGCACAGATATAAATAGGCCTAGATAACGCAAGAATCACGATCTATACATAAAAAAACCAAGCGAACTACCTACTATGACGTCACAATAGCACTATTTAGTGATAGGAAAATCAATTCGACGCAAACTATGCAAAGACGCCGCCGCGTGCGGCACCCGTCTTGCGCCCCCGGGGCCTAACGCCAGCGCTCACACTCACCCAACCAGCAGCGGTGCTATTCTGTAAAAGATCACCGTGATAATTTAGGTGAAGTGACCTGCTAGGGATTGACACTATTGACAGCTCACTTCACCTAAGTTTTCACGGTGAGATTTTTACAGAATAAGGACTGAGCGCGAAAGTGGCGGCTTACGATTTTTGTACGTAAGCTGGTGCGATTTTTGGCACGCGAAGTAGTTACTCTTGCGTTATCGAGGTGGTTCTATATCTGTGGTAAATGCCAACATTTATGAAGGTTATCCGTCTCCAGTCTCCACGAAGATATTAATAAACTATTACCTATTTAAATCTGAATGAACCAACCATTTCTTTGTGTGGTCCTATGGTCTGTGTTCAGTTCCAATGAAGCTGATTCATATTACCTACAATTTATTAGTAGAATTAAAAGTTAGGTTGTTATTCAACAGAAACTCAGATAACCACACCCACACAGCACATATGACAGGGTTGTCGAGGACAGTAGGTACTACAGTCTGTCAAATTTCTTTAATAGATTTTCAACTTTATCGCTAAAGCATAATAATTATGGTTCAAAGTTGATTGGGAAATTTTGACAGTTTCGGGTAGCTTGATGTGCTGGCGTCAGCACTCTCCATATGAAAGACTAGCATTCAATGGCATCCGTTTAACCTTTTGAACGCCATTGTCACATATATGTGACAAGCAAGCGCGTGCCCTGTACGCCAGTCGTGTGTCGCCTATCCTATTACGAGCGACAAAAAAAATGCGGTGCACTTTATCATGAAATAAACAATTAATCATTACTTTTGTGTGTTTTTATTTGTATACCTTAAATATTTAAAATTGTGGCTTGGCGTGGAAAGCACGGGCGTGCGTTTATGCTCTGGCGTTCAAAAGGTTAAACTGGGAGCCGACCCCAACATAGTTGGGAAAAAGGCTAGGCAGATAATTATGAATATGTAAACAAAAAATAATTACCTAAATAATTTAAATTATTAGTGTGATCATGGTGTATGCTAGGTAGAACTGTATCAACTGTGTGAGTTTCACATTTATATAGGTAATATCTTTGTTTATATGTATTATTTGCGCAGATATAAGTAATGTGTTACCTACTGTTTGTTTGTCCCAAATGAATAAATAAATAAATAAATAAACTGGGCAATGACCGATTCGCCCGATCAACGGGTCATTGGACTCGCGCACAAACAATCTTATCTTATACCCGCGACTTTGTCCGCGTGAAATTTCACCCTGTTAGGGCTGGAATTTCGAAAAACCCTTTCTTAGTGGATACCTACGCTTCTATTCTATTCTATTCTTATAGAACACACCCTCTAAATAATCTAAATTTCATGTCTCTAAGACCAGCGGTTTAGTTTTGAATTATTATTTTGTTTTTTTTTTTTTATATCATAGTTCCTATATCATAAACAGGGTTATTGGTAAAACATTAACAACCTCTTACGAGGTCATTGTACTCATCATTATGAACAACTTTTACTATGGGACCAAACGTAAAATCGCTAAAAAAAATCAGCTGTTCTCTACATTTTGGCGAGTTATACGAACATACCTAAATGTAGGGAACAGGTATTTTTTTTAAATGGAATTTGTAAAGGCAATCCCTATGTCCCTCATATAGCAGTTTCGAGCCACTGTGCGGCGGGCAGAAGCTAGTCTGATACAGAAGTGGCTGTTTCTAAAGTATTTACATGCTAAGAGATCAAAATTCAACTCAACACACTGAGTGAGGCAATAGGTACCTAATACCTTCATAGGTTACCTGTTAAATAAAATAACAGCAAAGAGCCAGTTCATATTTTGTTAGACTTTAGAATTGACGTGTATGCGTATGTCTATCTACATAAATCTTTTACATAACTTGTTACTTTGGTAGGTATCAATGTAAATAGGTAACGCAAACGTAAAGTTGTGCCTACATTTTTTGTTTATCCGCTTGATTTTCTGCTGTTTCATCATTCTGGGTTGTGAATTTATCTTTATAACCGTGCTATTGTATGTTTAGAGAACGATAACAAAATGCGATTTAGAATAAAGATAAAAATTCAAACTTTGTACAGGTTATTGTGATTTGGTTTAATTTTGTGAAAATGAAGAAAATAATGAAGGAATGGACTGTGGACGCTACCTGGGGGAAAATTGCAAGTAAGTAAACCATCTGTAAGCTTCATTTATTCCTGTTTAATAAAAAAAAAAAACATACCTAATACTTTGGTCCAAAGGTATGTTGTACATCTACATACTTAACCTTTCGCCAGCTGTCAAAACCCTCCAAAGCAAATATGGACTCTTCGTCTGTGCGGTAAGGTCGATATTAGTGTTTTCAAAATGGGACATAGTTTTTAACAGATGACGTCAATAACAGCGGCCAAATTCTTCGATTTGATTATGTACTTTATCCATTAATGAATAAAGTGGAAATTCTAATGGCTAACACACCAACGCTCTATTTGGTAAGTAGTGATGGGACATGCACTAGTCACAGTCGTCAAACTTATCGATTGAAGTGAATGGAAGAGGCAAAGATGATACGTATACTGTTGTAATAAAAACTGTCGGTCAGGGCTCCGTATGACCCATAATTCGAAGACATGTGACATCCGCCAACCCGCACTGGACCCGCGTGTTAGATTATTGCCTACTCCCTCTCACAGAGAGGAGATCTGTGTTCCAGCAGTGGGAACATTATAGGCTGATTATGCTATGGCTCCGTATAAAAATTTCTCGATGTAACTTAGCCACCACTTTGCATGATATGAGATGATTATGAGTACTCCTTATAACACGACGCTTAAGGCATAATTCAAGCTTTTTTTTTCTATTTTTCAGTGGTATCTTGGGGAGATCCAGCTAATCCACCAGTACTTTTGGTACATGGGTACATGGATAGTGCTGCTACCTTCATTCTTTTAGTGGAACAGCTGCCTGACACTTTCTATTATGTTGCGTTCGATATGCCTGGTAAACCATTGACTTGTATTGATCAAAAAATGAAATGTGGTCGGAGATTTGGATCTTCATCATTCAAACCTAACTTAAATATTATATGATTATGTTACAGGCCACGGCAAATCAGAACCATTTTTTCCTGGGCCTATTGTTTCTCATCTGAGCATTGTGGAAACGGTCCGTCTGATAGTGAAACATATGAAATGGAACAAGTTCGTTTATTTATCACATTCCATGGGCTTTAGTATAGGTAAGTGAAATTCAATCTCTTATTTATGGAGCTTCTTGGAGGTAAATAATTAATACCAAACTAGCCAAGGTTCGCATCGACAAAAATTATGAACTGCATAAAAAACTTTTATCCCTTAGTTAGTCTTTGTAGGGAATGAATTTCCAAAAATCCTTCCTCACTTTATTGTGTGAAACTGCGTTACACAATTACATGCTTCTTGACCCAGCAGTTTAGACTGTGCGTTGTCTGTCAACGAACGAATAAATGAATTTAAGATGTTTATCAATTAAAAGATAGCTTTAGCGCCTACTTAAACTAAGGATACGAGAATCTTCATGCTTATGTTGTACTTAAAATTTTGTATTAAGTTGTGTTTAAAATTTTCAGGTATTCTCTACAATCACTTGTTTCCGGGTAAAATAGTAAAGATGGTGCACATTGACCCTGCTCCACCTTTAGCAGCGTATTACTATACTCACCATAAGCCGTCGTATTGGTACCAGTTTTTATATGACATGTATTATAGTAGTTATGAAAGGTAAGCCATCTCACAATTTAAATGTCTTATCATCAACATTCTCTTCTCTTGACCTTATCCCAATTTACTTGGGGTCAGCGTAGCATGTCTTTGCCTTACTAGTCCATTCTACTCCTCTATTAGTCACCCCATTTTTAGCCACATCGTCTTTCACACAGTCCATTGGTTTTCTCCTGCTCTTATAGCCTCCTCCATCCATCCACGTTCATGCTCAAAACTTTCTTCACGACATTGCCTTTAATCCCACAGTAGTCTTAATTTTAATGTTGTGTTGTGATTGTGATGTGTGAAGCACGTTGGATTAGTGTTAGGAATATAAGATTCTGTAACTAGGCTAATGTGTAACTTAGTTAACCGCTTTCGTTAGGGCCAATTGGTCGATAGCCTTAATACCAGATTTTATACATTTCCAAATCTTAGGGCCAGATTTACAGACTGCGCTCTGACTTTGCTAAGCAAAATTAGCGTTTCAGTTAAATACAAACCTTATTATAAAGAAAATAAAGTTTATATTTGTATGAAATGCTTGCTTGCTTGCCTGTACGAATATGAATAAAGAATAATGCTCGTATTCGTATAAAATGCTAACTTTACTTTTGTTAAGTAAAGTTAAACTCAAAGTGCGGTCTGCGATTCTTTACTTCAGTAACGTAGGGATCATTGTGTAGGTGACTTTATTTAATTTACTTTTGTTAAGGTGGAATGCTGGAAGTACAAAGCGATTGACGCTCGAGGAAGCAGTCCACTTATTAGTTCGAAACAGAAGTTTATCAGAAGATCAAGCGGAAGTGGTTTTATCTAGATCACTGGTGCCAGCTGGTGATGGAAAGTTCAAGTAAGTCCAGTTATGGAGTCTAATAATAATTCTCACAGTTTCTCGAAGAACAGGTCTCGTAAAAAGGGCGGTTCCGTACTTCAGTTCAGCCATGAAATAAATAAATGAACATCAAAACTCAGATTTGAATTTGTTGCTGCTACTCCTGACTTTGTTTAAATTTAATGTCATACGTCATGATATGAATTACAGAACCAACTAGGCGTTTTTAAAATTATAAAAGAAATAAATTATAATAAATGCATTTCAGTTTTCTGAAGTCAGTAAGCAAGTAATGAACGATTTTGCTTTCACAGGTTATCATGGGAGCCAAGGATGAAGAAAATAGCCACCGTTGCCATGTCAGAAGAAACTCTGTTCACGGTGATAGCAGAGCATGCGCCACCCACGCTCATTCTTGAATCTTCAGAAAATATCGCCAACCCACCGGGAAAACAATTTGCAGCTAGCATTATAGAAAAATGTCTCGTAATAGTTCCCGACTTCTTCTCCGTAACTGTCACGGGTGGCCATGATGTGCATATAACTCACCCTGAAAGTGTTGCATTGCACGTAAAAAAGTTTCTAAAATCTTATAGAGACAGTTGGTCTGTAAAATGTAAACTATAAATAAATTATTACGAAATCTCCAAGAATCTTTATTCGTATCGTGTCACTTTTGAGAGTTATCGATAATTGTGAAAACAATCTACGCCCAACGCTAGAGTCATCGAACAATCTGTCAAAATCAAATGAGAAGAATGAGATGGAACAAAGTTGACATTTTTAGCATCACAGTTTGTTCCATCTCTTTTACCCTTACATACACTGCAGAAGCACAGAAATAATAAAATGCTAAATATATCACAAATATTTCACACTTGCATAATAATCTTTGCACATTTGCACATGCACCAGCTGAAAAATATATTTTAATGCCGTGATTGAATATCTCTAAATAAAACATAAAATGTGAATCCAAAGGCCATTTGTAGAATTTAAATATACATTAATATGTGAATATTAAATTTTTTCGAGCCGTTGCTATGTAGTTTCATTACACCTCGGTTTTATTCGATACCACCAGAACACCAGTTGCAATTTTCAATTTAGTTCTTCATCTTTGTTCTTATACTTAATCACTTTGAATTGTTGTGTAAGTGAAAATGAAAGGCCGACGCGAGTGGTTCATCCGTGTAACCTGGGGAAAACTGGCTTGTAAGTTTTTTCCTATTTTCTTACATTCCTTTTAAATATGTTGAGTGTGCAGAAGAGCTCCTAAAGGCCAGCAACTACCGTGAACCACCTGGAAATCTCTTAAAAACCTACAAGACCATGTGGGCTTCTGTAAGTACCTACAAATTAGTCTGATGGAGGTACTCCGTCAAACCAAAGGAGGATTGTGGAGCTGCTTCACAAACGAATACCGCACCTCCTGTCTGAAATTACAGAAATCAGGACTACATCGTGAAGGACCTGTGTGAAGCCACCGCTAATTAATGCTATCAATTGTGGTTAAGTTCTGGTCGAAGCTTATACATATAATATTTTAAAATAAAAATTCCCTTACATCCTGCCGAGCGATTCTGTAAAAATCTCACCGTGAAAACTTAGCTGAAGTGAGCGTGGAGGCCTGCCGGGGCAGCGGGATTGTCCGAAAGGGTTACCGCTATCCCGAAACATAAAGGGCTAAGGAAGGAACACGGGTGGGTTTTAGTCAGTAAGAGTCTGACACTCCCTTCCGCTCCACCCAGAGCGGGAGGGGTCATTTGATGATTTCCAAACCTCAAAAAAAAAAAGTGAGCGTGGAGTGAGCTGTCAATAGTGTCAATTCCTAACAAAAACAAACTCACATCACCTAAGTTTTCACGGTGATATTTCTACAGAATAGCATTACTGGTCTTTCTTTCAGTGGTGGGCCATGGGCATCCAGATGGGTACCCCGTCTTCCTGGTGCACGGGAGACAGGACAGCTCCTCAGTCTTCGAACCCTTAATAGAGCAGATGACGGGAGAATACAACTATGTAGCATTGGATATGCCTGGTAACGGTCTATCTGATGCGTTTCGTCCCGGTAAGTTTGTTTTTGACTAGATTTTGAACCGACTTCAAAACAAGGAGGGGGTTCTCAATTCGGTAGAATTTTTAGGATACCGTATCTAAAAAGAAAGAAGCGGAACCCTTATAGGATCACTTTGTTGTCCGTCTGTCTGTCTGTCAATACCCTTTATACCCTTTATGTATGGAGTTGAAATTAAAACCATATACTCAGGTCTACAGTCCCTTGATGCTGTGAAAACAATCAAACGTTTAAATCAACGTAAAAAAAAGATACGGCCGTTTATGCCGCAAAAAACGTATATTTTGACACTCGAGGGAATCAAGATTTATAGGGTACTTCCCGTTGACCTAGACGTTGACCGGGACGTTGTATATTATATGCTAGTTGCGCGGTAAACTCTAAGCAGGATTTTGCTTGACGTCAGTGTGATGCGTAGTTCTCATAGGGTGACGTAGATGGCGCCACATTCTTCTTACCGTGTTGATGTGCAATCTAAACATAGTCGATCCAGAATTTGGCCTCTTCAGTAGCGTCCGGCGCGGCGGCAGCGGCGGAATCGCGCCTTTACGAGCGGGCAATTCCTACGTAGCGGCGGAATTGCGCCTTTAGGAGCGGGCAATTCCTACGTAGCGGCGGAATTGCGCCTTTAGGAGCGGGCAATTCCTACGTAGCGGCGGATTTGTGCCTTTAGGAGCGGTTATTTCCTATGCAGCGGCGGAATTGCGCCTTTAGGAGCGGTCAATTCCTACGCAGCGGCGGAATTGCGCCTTTAGGAGCGGGCAATTCCTACACACTGGCGGAATTGCGCCTTTAGGAGCCTTATGACAAGCTTATTTTTGCTTATACATGTATAGTAGTTTGGCCTAGATAACGGCCGCGACTTACGAGTTGTAAGTCGAGGTTCGAACCCTGACCGGCGGCGCTTTACTTTGTGAACATTATTTCATCACCACTGCTCTCAAAACGGCGAAGGAAAACATCGTGAGGAAACCGGCATGTCCTAGAACCAACAATTCAAGGACATGACATGTACCAACCCGGACTGGGCCCGCGTGGTGGATAAAGGTCCATTCTGTCACAGAGAGGAGGCCTGTGTCCCAGCACTGGGAACATGATAAGCTTATTATGCTAGTAGTTTGGGAGTCGTATATTTTTGCTATTTTTTGTCTCAGTCGTCCAGTGAGAGGATAATGTGTCTTGTATCAACCAGGTCCGAAGCTGATGAGGTTCCACTTTCTGGCAGCGATGGAGTTGGCCATAGAACACCTTGGCTGGGACAGATTCATCTTTATAGGACACTCCATGGGATGTGAACAAGGTAGGTAATAAAAAAAAATACTTTAATTCCGACCTTGATCCTTATGATGTTAGGAATAGACACTAAAGGTCATCATCATTCTCCTGCCCTTATCCCAATTTATTTGGGGTCGGCGCAACATGTCTTTTTCTTCCATACTTCTCTATTAGTCGTCATCTCGGTAGTCACCCCCTTTCTAACCATATCATCATTCACACATTCCATCCATCGTTTCTTTCGTCTTCCCCTACTCTTATAGCCATCGACATCCATACTCAAAACTCTCCTCACGACATTTTCTCATTTCTTCGTAACACATGCCCATACCATGACAACCGATTCCCACACAACTTTTCAGTTACCGGTTCCACTTTCAAACTTCCTCTTATGTACTCATTTCTTATATGAATATCTGGTGCACTCACCTGACGCACCGGGTGCATGGCGCAACATGGCTTATCTCTGATGACCTTCAGAATGCCGTTGACGCTCCCACGCAATCCTCTTTCGCAGGAGGATAACGTTCTTGATGCGCAGAGTGCGTGGGTAGTAGCTTCAAAGCCAGAGTGGACGCATCTTCCGGGCACGCTCGTTCCATCATGGACCCCATTCATCGCTTCCCAATAGGCGTGGTCGAGGTCAAGAGCCATTCAGCAATAAAAAAAAGTAAAAAACAGTGTGCGGTTCTGAAATCCCCGTCAGAAACGAAGAAAACAATACCTACATGTTAATTTGTTTGAGATGGTCACGGGCAACAGACTGTAGACAGTCAAAATTAGCTTTACCAATGGTACACCCGCGACTAACCAAAAAACTTCTCAGCCTGAGTAGAAATAACCTCAGAATAATAATAGGGTCAATTACGGGCCACAACCTCCTTAACAAACATCTTTTCAACATAGGCGCCACAGACAGCCCCCATTGCAGGGGCTGCCTTGACGCCGAGGAATCAACCGCCCACGTCATCCTGGAATGCGAGGCCGTGGCTTCTCAACGTGCAGCAATCCTCGGAACAATGAGGTCGCTCCGCGAAGCCTGTGAAGCTCCCAGGAAGCTTCTGTGCTTTTGGGCGGAGCTAGGCTGTCTCTGTTAGCCAGAATCCCCACGCACAACGGACCGAATGAGAGTCTAAGTGCGGAAAAGGGAGTCCCATCATCATCATCATGTTAATTTGTTTTTTTAGGGCTGTTCTACAGCGTCATCCACCCAGGCCAGATCAGTAGGATGATTCTGCTAGATGCCGGGCCTACTCTCATGAGGATGCAGGTTGAAGACCATGTGGAGTATCAGAGATACTATGATTCTTACTATGAAGACTATGTTTGGGAAAACTTTGAACGGAAGGTAGTAATTAAAGATGAAATGACACATCTCCCAGCGACGCCCTAAGCGCTCTTACGCACTAGCGGTTAACCGCGGGAGCGGCTAGCCGCGCGGTTAGCCGCTTTTCCAGTTTAATATGCAACAGCTTATGATTGTACGCACTAAACCGCAACAAAATTTCAACCGTGGCGGTTGAATGGAGGGCCGCGGCCCGCTTCGCGGCCAGCCGCCTTCTTGTGTATACGCACTGGCGGTTCATTCAATCAGTTTGCGGCGAGCCGCCGGTGAAGTTGCACGTGTTTTGAGTTGCGCAGCCGTGAACTTCGACACAGAGAAATTCATTGTTGATATTCAACGACGAGAAGCTACTTGGAATTGTGAAGGAGCAGTATATAAGAATAGAAATTTGGTTTTCGGGACACAACACGCCTTCAAGCGGTCCAACCGCTTAACGCGGTTTCATCGCGGCTGACCGCCATGGCTTCCAACCACGAAGAAACCGCGATGCAACCGCGTTAAGCGGTTGGACCGCTCGACCGCTCAAACGAACCGCATAGGCGGCCAACCGCTAGTGCGTCAGGACCTTAAGCCGAGGTCCGTACCCCGCAGAGGGGGGCCGAACAAATTTCTATAATTATCTGGTCTCTGCGATGACGATGTTGCTCCCATGGACAAAATTGCTCTGTTTGATGGTCTGTACCACACCCTTAAATTTGGCTGGTCTTTCAAAACTAACCCTGTATAATAAGGTCATGATGTTATGTTTGTGACAGCCGTACGTCAGAGAGATGGCACTGCAAGCGTTAGAACGGCATCGGGAACTAACAAGAAATCAGAGTGAAATCATCATTGCAAGGAACTTTCATGGATTTCATTTTTATAAGTAAGTTATAATCCTTAAATCATCCCCTATACCCTTACATTAAAAAAAAAATTTAGAATCGATTCACAATAGGATATTTGACTGGTTTCTGATAAACATCTCAGATTATTTAATGGTTTCTAACAAGCCCACAAAAACCTATTACTTCAAATTGCATAATGTATTTCTTTTAAAAAATAGTAAATAAAAATGTACTGTTTAAATAAGCCGACAAAACGCTATCTTTAACAATATGGCGTCGTGACGTCACGATTCACGTAAACAAACGTTGAAACGGTCGAGATACTAGACAAAAGTCATCTGTTCTGTCAACGATAGACAGAAATTTACTAAATCATGACGTCATCTTAAGTTCAGCCAATCCAGACCGTTTTCGATTACGTGGCGCCAGATTTAAAAAGATGAAGTTTTTTCGGGATTTTTTTTTATAAATAATACATTGTTTTGTAGTAAAATTAATGCAAATCGATTTTAAAAGCGATAATCTATACGAGTGTCAAAAATTATGACCTTATTTTTTACATTGTCAAATAGCCTATTGCCGGAGATATAGCGTAACGTAACAAACATACAAAAAAAACAACAACATACAGTCGAATTGTGAACCTCCTCCTTTTTGAAGTCGGTTAAAAATAAAAGTCGTTTCCCAACAATTATTTTTGTGCAACGTCACTTAATTTGATGTACAGACGCCAGCACATCAAGCTACCCGAAACTGTCAAATTTTCCCAATCAACTTTGAACCTTATACTTTAGCGATAAAGTTGAAAATCTATTAAAGAAATTTGACAGATTGTAGTAGTTTGATGTGCTGGCGTCTGTACGGAATGCTACTTAATACAAACGTTTTAATAAAAGCTTAACGTTTACAGTAAACAGAAGTGTAACAAAAAACTAAACGAAGACGAGGTACAGAATGCCAAAGCAAATGGAACTCGGAATACAAATGAGGACAACGCACAAGAGACACCCAAAACTAATGGAAATGAGATTACAAATGATCAGACTGCAGAAGAGACACCGAAGAGTAATGGAAATGAGAATACAAATGACCAGACTGCAGAAGAGGCACCGAAGAGTTATGGAAATGAGAATACAAATGATCAGACTGCAGAACAGGCACCGAAGAGTAAT
Source organism: Oligia latruncula (assembly GCA_948474745.1). Taxonomy (NCBI): domain Eukaryota; kingdom Metazoa; phylum Arthropoda; class Insecta; order Lepidoptera; family Noctuidae; genus Oligia; species Oligia latruncula. The sequence continues at coordinate 5,632,081 of OX419713.1, read as the reverse complement.
GGAAATGAGAATACAAATGATCAGACTGCAGAAGGGGCACCGAAGAGTAATGGAAATGAGAATACAAATGAAACGCAGAATGCAGAGCCAGAACATTCAGCTAACGTAGCTCCGAACCCACCCGCGCCCGGTGATCTAAGCGGACTTATAGAACGTAGGCGCGAAGAAGACGAAGTCGGGTAAGTGATACAAGCTATGAAGTATTCAGGGTTTATTTTTTAATTCACTATGACCACTTAAGGCGGGTTGTTCCACGCACGCCTCAAAGAGATGTCAGCATCGAGGAGGGGTCCCATAGGGCCGAAGCCTGCCGGGTCAGCGGGATTGTCCGAAAGGGTTACCGCTGGCCCGGAACATAAAGGGCTAAGTAAGGAACACGGGTGGGTTTTAGTCAGTAAGAGTCTGACACTCCCTTCCGCTCCACCCAGAGTGGGAGGGGTCATTTGATGATTTCACATCCACAAATAAAAAAAAAAAAGCAGTAACTGACGGGGTCCGCTAGGGCTGATGCCTGCCAGGGTCGTGGGTTGTTCGAAAGAGATACCGTGGCCCTTGGCACAGGCAGCTGAAGGAACACGGGTGGCTTACACCACCATCACCAGTATACATACATATATAATCTTTATTTTTATAATTATGTAAGTATAAAAAAGAAATTTCTAAGATTTTCCTTCACCTATGTTACAGGTACCTGTCATGGGATAATCGCCTAAAAAATCTCGCACCACAAAACTATGGGAACGCCTATTATTTCGCACTATTTAAGACAATACCTCCGACTTTGCTCATAGCGGCCAGTGATGGCGCGAAAAAAGTCCCGCCAAATTCAAAATGGCGGCAGGGCGTCAAAGAACTATTCGACAGAATGGCAACACTGGATAATTTTAACAGAGTTAATGTGCAAGGCGGCCATGACGTACATTTTACACATCCTGAAAGAGTTCTTCCTTATATAAATGCGTTTTTAAAAGACAGTAAACTTTTTTCTAAGTTATAATTTTTTTTTTTTTTGTTAGTGGTCTGTGTTCTAGAACGATGCTATATGAATGTCGGTTTACGAGGGAAGTCAAAGACAGCCCGCGATATTCAAAGGGCTTTGCAGGTCCGTGGCATATATACGTGCCCGCCATTTTGCAAAAACAAAAACAAGATGGCGCGAAAGTAGTATAAAAAAAACTTCAATCCCCTTTCTTACGTTTTTTAATAATATCTTTTCAGTTATTATACGAGAGTTGTATTGGTGATTTTAATGATAACTGTTTACTATGCAATGTTCTAGAAAATGGGCCACATTTTATATTTTTTACGTACCTACTCTGTGCTGTCAAAATTGTGTATTGTTTTTTTTAAGTTATTTTTATTGTATGTTCGACGTTCGGGTTTATTTATACGTCCCCGGTAAGAAAAGTTAGCCCTGGTTTGCACGGGCGCGTTTGTCTCGCGGCGATTTTGTTTCGCGCACTACTTACTGCTTAGAGTAAGAAAGCTATAGAGCATCGGGTAGCGTGGCCACACATGAGACAAAAAAACTAACTTAACTAACATGAGCTACATTAGTAGCTGCCTTGAAAAAACGGGCACGCACTGAGAGACGGAAATAGTATACCTAGCTTTATCCTTTTCTGTTACTTATAATAACTCAATACTTTATCCCTTTCTTGTGGAAATGAAATGGAGCTACCCGCAGTCTATACTTTTCTTTGTCTAAGGCGTACTGCTTAGCGCCGAGAGTTTAAAATCCTTTGTGTTTTTTTGACGCGCTGGGATGCTGTCTGTTGCATTCTCAATGCTGGGCTCAACACCGAGAGTTGGAAATCCAATGCGCGATAAAATGCTTCCGCGATATTTTTTCCGTCCGTAGACGCGGTTGCCTTTATTAAAATTGTGAGATATCATTGTTATTTTTTTATAAATAGTATAGTTGGTATTTGACTAGAAACGGGTTTAATGATATTAAATATTACTTTTAATTTAGCTTATTATTATACTTAATTACCTTTATTTTATCGCTGATCGCTATAAGCACACAGTTTGTAGACTTTTTGTGGTACTGTTCGCACTGTTTGCAAGCAATTTTTTTTTTTTTTTTTTTTAATTGTCTTCCATTTGTCTTCATCACTTGTGGTAAATAATTTGACATTTTGTTACCATTTCAGCTGTTGCTGCTACTGTGTAAATTTAAACTTGAATAAAATATCATGGCCATACTTTATCTTTAGAAAACAAATTGTTCAGCACAAATTCATATTAGCGCGGCTGGTTTAAAAATAAAACGAAATATTTAAAAAAAGCAACTTTAAACTTAACAAGTAAAAATATCACAATTTCGACTTGGTTTCAGCATCTTGTAGCAAGAAATTAGAAATATCGTCAGCCATACCATCAGGGTTATCAAGATGAATATCATGTCCACTATTAACTATTTTAAATCTGTAATTTCCATCAGGCCATGCTTTTTCATCCATGAGAAAAGGTACAGGGTCATAAATCCCGATATCGATCATTTTTTTCGCCAGAAAACATAATGTAGGTGTTGTAGCAGTGGTGTATATTCTGCCTAACATTTCACCGGAGAATGGCAACACTGCTACTTCCTTCATGCGTTGGTCGAACGAGAATCTGAGAAAAAATAATGGAAATTATAAAGAAGTAAGTATTCGATTAATAAAGTTGAATCGTATTGGACCGCCCGCCCCGTTGATCTAGCGGTCACACGTGCGATTTCTAATGGTACAGATCGGTGAAACGTAACATGAAATTAAACAAATTCGCATTGTTAGTGTGCACTAAAATACTCGCGAAGTTGCTTCCACGAAGTAGGTCGAAATTGACCGAAGTCTGAAGTACAAGACTATACCTACATACTCGTGCTCTAACTTACTACAGGACGCTTCGAGTCGAGTCCATTGTCTTTGGCCCAAATCCGACAACGATTGGAAGTCTCCCGACTGCCCGAGTCTCCGAAACCGAAGTGACCTTCGCAAGTTTTACATTTCATGTGCATACGTTTGGACGGCCCATTTGTGTTATATTTTATGTTCATTTTCAACAATCTGTACCGGGCATAAGTTTTTTTTTTTTGTCAATTTTAATTACCTACCTACTTATTATTTTTAATTGATCACAATTTTATTGTGGGTCCGAGCAAAAGGACGGAGCGCGCGGGCGACGACGAACAACGACACACTGGAGTTTGATTGAAGTCGAAGGTGTGTTGTTGTGTGCGTTGTGTGTGTTTGGTGTTGGTTTTGGTGGTCTTTCGGCAGACTAGATAGAGCCTTGAATTTGTGCCTGGCTAATAAATAGCAATAGGCTTGACCCTCATTACATGGGGATTATCACATAACTAGCTGAATGTGGGTGCACTATACGCCTCTGCTTAGTCTTACGAGGAATACAGGTGTGAAGTTTTAAAGTAGGTACCTGTAAAGGCCATCGCCAGCTGGAATCAGACTTCTTTCTAAGGCATGTACTGTTGCTTCTTTGGGTAAGCCTCTCGTTTCCATCATCATCTGTTGGGCCTGCGACAGAAATATTTTGCTATATTGGATACCAAAGACGTCTAATAAGGAATTATTCTCAATAGTCCCCTCTAGCCCTGTCCTCCGGGGTGACAACTGGGAATTGTCTTCCCAGTTGTCACCGGGGTGGTTTTTACCGACTGTTCCCTTTGAAATCTAGTCAGTTTTCAAAGGGAACAGTCGGTACAAATTGCTGAACTTTATTCCTTTGCAAAAAAAGATAACGGTCTTCGCCCTGTAGGTATAGCTCCATCTCTTTCTCACATTACTTATCTAACTCCTACAGCTCCTCTTCCTCAAAACCTCACCTTCTCATACGTATATTTCGGCGCAGTTTCAAGCCCACTATTAAACTTGTGGAAACTGCTATCATCGTACATCCCGTAGTAGGTGTGGTACCAGTCTTGGAGGCCTTCTCGTGTGCACGGCCAGGTGTGGTGAGCTGGTACTGGGTCTATTTCGACCACACGCGTTATGTGGCCCGGGTAGGCTATGTTGAAGAATTTGCCTGATAATTGAAAGACATGCTTTTTAAAACAATGGTAAAATAAAACATAATGTCACGACCGCAGCCACGGCAAGAAAGCAGACGTGTTTGATATATAGGTACATACCACAGCACATCAAGCTACCCGAACCTGTCTTTGCCCAATCTTATTTAAACCTTATATTTTAGAGATAAAATTGAAAATCACTTCACTCACACTCTCCATTCTCTCCTCTTATTTTTGCATTTGATAGCCCAATTCTTGAGGAAGGCTATTTAACATCACGATATGGCCCTCAGAGCCGACCATAAAGAAATAAAATCAAAAAGAATTGCGCGGTGTGACGGGGTGGGTCGGGGAAACAAGAATTTTCAGGCGGACAGAAGCTAGTATTTTTATATAAAAGACACTTACCGATAGGAACTCCAAGCGAATGTCCAATATAGACAAACTTATCCCACTTAAAATGGTCTTTGACCTTCACAATAGTGGGCACGACATCCATAATAGAATACCTCACTCCTTTCGGCAAATGATCCGACTTCCCATTTCCGGGTAGGTCCACACCTACGTAATAGAAGTTTGTGGGTAGTCGGGAGACTAGTGGTCGGAAACTGGAGCTGGCATCCATCTTTCCATGGCAGAGGATGACGGGGGGGTTGGAAGGGTCTCCCCAGGCCAATCCTGTGGGATGAGGTTTGTAGTTATACATCGTGTAAGGGCATTGAACAGTTACCATGAATACATCATATGAAATTTTGCGTCGGTTATTAAACAAGAGTGGCACTCCGAGAGTGCCAACAGAAGTGAAAACAAAACCAAACTACTTTGCCATCACTCACTGACATATCGGATATAGGTACATTAAAACCGAGTACCTACATCCCGAGGACAGCCGAACACATCCGAAGCGGGTATTTTTTTAATCGCCTTATAAACAAAACACGCGCGGTGTCGCTTACGGTAACAGTGGGGCGAGTTCAATGGTTTTTTCCCATCTCACAAAATGCCCAACGCGCCTTAAGAAGTTTTCACTTCAAAAATCTGCTCTTTCATACAAAAGTGCAATACACTGTCAAAACGTATCCAATGGAATTCAGATTTTATTATAGCGAAAGCTCCAGGGTAGCCCGCGAAATTAAATTTATTTATAGAATTATATTCATTAGAATCAATAAAACAACTTGTTAAGTTAGTATAATCCTAAAATGTCAAGATTTCATGAAATAGTCATCCAATGGGATTACTTGGTCTTTGAGAGTTGTGTTGTTGAATCGATCTTACCAGCAATGTTACCCCATGGCGCCTTTATTGAAACTTCCTTTTCCTGAAGTTGTATCCTTCCTTTCATGGCTCTGAAATTCATAAAACGATGGAACCTACATACAGATTTGAAGTGATAAACACAGCACTACACTGAGCACACTGTATGTGTTTAGTTAATGTTAATGCTCTCAGCTAAATCTAGATGGCGCCACTAGTTTGTTGGCAAAAGTTGTTTTTATTAGTTCACCGAGTTCAGTGGACTATCGCGAAGTAAGGAACTGAAGATAACTATAAAATAAATAGTTATTATAATTGAGGTACTCTATTTTACTAGCTATTTTAGGACGAACATTGCTACTTACTCGTTTTAAAACCCCGTTTCTCTTATCTGTCTAATTCAGGTGTTTATCTTAGTAGGCGCTAATTATAACTCGCATCATAGGTTAGTAAAATAAAGTACATATTGAAATAAAAAACTTGAGTAGACAATACGTAAGTACATATACAAATGAAAAAACACCAAATAAATATATTAACAAACAAATAAATTCAACTTACGCGCCGAGCAGTTTCGTCGATTTCATTGTTGTAAGTAAGTATCAATATTATCGAGTTATCTAACGTAGTCGCGACCTTGAAAATGGCGAAGATACAGTGTGTTTAACATTGTATCTAGCATATAGTAATATAAAAGGAGATAACAATAATGTTTCATTCATCGTTTGCAGTACGGTCTAAGCAAAATTTTGTGGTGTAGATTTTCATAAGCAGGGTTGTTTGATTTTTATTTGAATGCGTTTTGTATGATGACTTTTATCCAGGCTACAGAAATTATAGTAGACCCCATACATGACTTTTATGTTGAGTGGATCAGTGACCAAATCACCACAGTGGCTCGCGAAAGTATAGGTCCCTACCGGTTTGGTTGGTCGCTAATGGTTGAAGGTTCGATTCCCGCTGCTGAAGAAAGAACTGGAAATCATGGGGAGAAGCCTTTGCCCAGCAGTGGATGATGCAGGCTAACAGTAATAGTACAGTCAGCTGTCAGCGGGAAAATGGGCGATTTTCACAAAATCTTTTTTATCCGTTCTAAGGATTATAGTAAAAATAAACAATGTAAAAGTAACTTTTGTAATAATATTAACGTTTAATTAATTATTACCTACGAGCTGTTCGTGACTTCATAAGTCGTTATTCTACCTATTCTACAAACACGCTTCTACATATAATATTTTTCTATTATAATAAAACCGTTTTGTACGCGCGCTGGCTTTTTTATAAGTTTTCTGTACATAAATATTAACTGACACTGATACTATTCACACTATATCTATGATAGAGGTCAGTGACACTACCACTACCACACTACCACTTGACAGTTCACTGTTTGACATTGACAGTTGACACTTTGACAGTCGACAGATGGTTTTGTTTTGCTTGCCCGAATTGCCCATTTTTCATTCATTGCTGTTATTTTTATTATATATTGATGCATAATACGTTTAGAAATTCGTATAAGTAATATATTTCAGTTTAAGTTATCAAAAAGAAGCTGCTCAACAAGTATAATAATTAATCACAGTAACTACTAAAGTAACACGTAAAGTAAAAGTGTACATACATAATTTTTTCGTAAATAATGGATCTATTGGAAAATGAGTGGTATATTCAAGCACCATGGGGCAGAGTAGCCAGTAAGTATATGTTGTTAGTGTATTCTCAAATAATAACTAAGTCTTAAGTGCGTAAAAACTTGTTAGTTTTTTTGAACTTTGACCCATAAATTCTTATTCTTTCTTTACATCTTTTTATCGGATGGACGTTGATTTATAATATTTCAACATATTTTTTATGTTAGGTTACATAATAATAATGCTTGAGAATGATCTCTAAAATTAGAGGGGCCCGTGGCTAAATAATTACAGCCGCACAGGTCGATAGATCAGGTTAAGCTACGCTTGCCGCGGTTGGTCTGTGGATGGGTGACCATCTTTACATGCCGTGACCCCCCCCATCTGCCTAGCCTTTTCCCAACTATTTTGATTTTGAACCAGATACTGCTGATTATTTGCAGCAACCGCCTCTCTGACCTCCACAACCAAGTTACTGGGTTATAAACTACCCTTACATACTGTGACCCCTCCATGCCTCTGAAAGCAGGTTAAGGCGCTGGTCCCGGCTGTCATTTGGCAGTCGCTCCATGTAAAATACTGGTATTCAGATGCATCCGGTTAGACTGGAAGCCAACCCCAACATAGTTGGGAAAAAGCTAGGCAGATGATGATGGTAAATTGTGAAATATGTTATTTTCCAGTCATAGCATGGGGTGACTGCTACGCCCCTCCTGTGCTGCTGGTTCATGGGAGCATCGATTCTGCTGTCAGCTTCAGACCCCTTATCAGCAAGCTGCCGAAGAACTTTTATTATATTGGTATGTGATTCCACTTTCCTGTTTCATATCTATCTATATATATGTATACAGGGTTATTGGTAAAACATTAACAATCTCTTAAGAGCCTATACTGCCTCAGCTAAAATTCACTCTTTATCTCGCTCACACGATACTGCTCGCGGACTGTGTGAAAGCGAGACAGAGTGCGGTGCTGGGCGGGAGGCAGTGCCAATAGTTTAGGTATTTGCTTTTTACGGTGAAAATAAAGGTAATTCAAAAAAACTAACTAACATAAGACCTGCTTTATAGTTGTTCAGTTAGTATGCAAAGTTTCATGATCTAATTTGAAGTATTTTTTGAATACCAGCGGTTTATTGTTCGGTTTGGAGGTAACTTTTGGAATTTTTTTCTATAGAGATAATTTTATGGAATGGTGTTTTTTTCTAACATAAGACCTTACATTAATCCTCAACTTTAGCATATATTTATTTCAACTTTAATGCTGCGGAATTTTCGACATAACGGAGGATCCTTAGTAAGGTAGTATAGGCTCATCATCTATGTTCTATGTTAGGGGATTTGGTTTCCGCACTTAGTCCTACAGTGGACCATTGTGCGTGGGCCATGGCGGCCGTCGGTGGTTATTCCAACCAGCCCACCTCCCTCCAGAAGCTGATCAAATCTCCTGGTCTGTTAAGAACATCTGTGTACGATCTGGGTGACGCCTGTGCACTCAAAGAGCACATGCGCAATGGTTTCATCAGCCTCCATCTACTCATCATTATGAACAACTTTTATTATGGGACCAAACCTGAAATCGTGAAAAAAAATTCTGCTGTTCCCTACATTCTGACGAGTTATACGAACATAAATGTAGGGAACAGCTGATTTTCTTTTGGCCACCAGGCCATGACCTGGCGGAAAGTCCATTTCCAAATCCCCTAAAACTGTTTGTTAATATATCTTTTTAATTTCCAGGTGTAGACCTCCCTGGTAACGGCAAGTCAGACCGCTTCTTACCAGGATTGATGATCAGCGTATATGACATGGTGTCCTCGGTGCATACAGTTGTAAAACACTTCAGGTGGAAAACTTTCACGCTGATTGGACATTCATTCGGAGCTTACCTAGGTAAGTATTAAGCTATATGTTATTGTAACACTAGCTTCTACTCGCAACTTCGTCCGCGTCAAATTTCTGGACCCCCGACCCATCCAGTCGCATCTCATCGCCTGCCCGCGCTATTACTTTGTTTTTGCTTAGCATTCTTTCTTTTTTCTTTTTGCTCAGCTCCTATAGGTCCTAGCATGATGTAAAATAGCGTAAAGCCTCTTCCTCAAGAATTAGGCTATCTAATGCAAAAAGATTCTTTATCACATCTATTCATAAAGAACTAGTAGTATATTCTTCGTAAACAGGGACTAAAATAGCTCTATAATCCCTAGGGTCTAAAAGTGATTTGAATTTGGAATGTGGATATTGTTAGTAAAAGTTCCAATCACCAAAGAGATCAATCACGAAATTAACAAGTAAAAGGATGTATGATAAAGTAAACCGCGCGCGAGCCAAATAAAAACTAAAGTTTGTGAAAAAATAAAAAACGCGCGAAAAGCATTCTGCCTTCGTTCGTAATTTTTTAATCAAAATTTTATCTAAATAAATAAACGTACTATTCTTATTAATAAATTGCATTTACTTATTTTTTCATAAAGGGTAACGCAAAGTACTTAGTGTCAATCTCAGCAACAACACTATTTTAAGCTCGAGTGACGTACTAAACACCCTCGCCTTCAAAATAGTTGTTTGCTCCCTTGGTAAACAATCACTATTTCAAATCCAACTGGTAGTTACAGAAATTATCGCGTTCGAAAAAACTCTTCAGCTTTATTATTAGTACTGATAGATAGATAAATCAAATCATTTGTTTGCTTGAATATGTGTACAGTCAACAGCAAAAGTAGATGATCAAAATTAGAAATTCAATACTAATGAACGGAGTTCGCGTCAGAACTGTGTGGCGTCGAAGTACTACTACTTAGAATACTTACTACGTAGAATACTTTTGAATCACTTCGACGCCACACAGTTCTGACGCCAACTCCGTTCATTAGTATTGAATTTCTGACTTTGATAATCTACTTTTGCTGTTGACTGTACATGAGGTAATAAATATGATCTTTAAACCCTAACCTACTTCAACAGGTGTGCAAATATATATTGTAATAATAGTAGATTGTTGCACGCGAGGGCACTAAATTAACACGAGTGCATTAAGGCGAAAGCGCCAGGGTAGCCCGCGAAATTCAATTTTTTTTAGGTTTTTTGCAATTTGCTGGTCAGTATTAAGTTGTACGTTAATTAAAATATGATTCGCGGCCGTAACAAATATGTATTTACAGATTTATAATCATTAAAGTCATCAACACAACTCTCTAAGACCATGTAATCCCCAAGAATGACTATTTCATGAAATCTTGACATTTGGGGATTACATGGTCTTAGAGAGTTGTGTTGATGACTTTAATGATTATAATTCTGTAAGTACATATTTGTTACGACCGCGAATCATATTTTAATTAACGTAAAATATGATTCGCGGTCGTAATACTGACCAGCAAATTGCAAAAAACGTAAGAAAATTTTAATTTCGCGGGCCACCTTAGAGCTTCCCCCTTAATTACTCACTTTAGCAAGGTGCGTAATCTACTTTTCTTTCAACTACCAATCCAATCCACCTACCGTGATAAAATATACCTACTCAAAATAAAAACTCAAGTTAATGAAAGCAAAGTTTTCATAAGCTTTTAAATATTTAAATAAAAACAATTAGGATCCGAGCGAAAAAAAAAGGCTTAGAGAACGCTATGCGATAACGAAGTAATTTATACATAATAAATAATCCTATTTCTTTTAAATTAAACGGCGGGTAAAACCGCGGGGCACAGCTAGTAACAAACATGATGTAATGTATGTAAGTACTAACTGATATTAAGCTTTTTATTAAATTTTCAGGACAATTCTACAATCTATGCTATCCCGACAGGCTAGAGAAGATGGTCAACTTAGACCCTATCAATTTCTTTGCCGTACCGCCTGAGGAGTTTCCTAGATGGTATGTTTATCTATACTAATAATAATCTATATCTATATATATCTATACTATTAATAATAATCTATACTTCTATACTATTAATAAAGCAGAAGAGTTTGTTAGTTTTAACGCGATAATCTCTGGAACTACCGGTCAGATTTGAAAAAATCTTTTTGCATTTGATAGCCCAATTCTTGAGGAAGGCTATAGGCTATTTAATATCACGCTATGACCCTTAGGAGCCGAGCAAAAAGAAAAAAAGTCAGAATGAACGCTAAGCGAATACGAAGTGTTGTGACGGGGTGGGGGTACAAGAAATTTCACGCGGACGAAGTCGCGGGCAGAAGCTAGTACTAATAATAAAGCTGAAGAGTTTGTTTGTTTGAACGCGATAATCTCTGGAACTACCGGTCAGATTTGAAAAAATCTTTTTGCATTTGATAGCCCAATTCTTGAGGAAGGCTATAGGCTATTTAATAACACGCTATGACCCTTAGGAGCTGAGCAAAAAGAAAAAAGTCAGAATGAACGCTAAGCGAATACGAAGTGTTGCGACGGGGTGGGGGTACAAGAAATTTCACGCGGACGAAGTCGCGGGCAGGAGCTAGTTTTGTATAAAGGTGATGCGCTAAGGTAGCCCGCTAAATTTACGTTTTCTTGCAATTATCAGGTTCTATTGTGTTAAATAAAACCTTTTTACAAAAAAAAAAAACAACCAACTTCCAAATAAGACACTACAAAGTGAAAAATGACTTTCGGAAGTCGGTGGCGTTGGATTCGCATTTTCGTTGTTTGTTACCCAGTAACTGGGTTGTGGAGGTCAGCCACATACTCCGTCTCTTCCCCCGACGAGCGGAGATGTGTAACGTCATTTCTCAGAGAAAAAAAAAAAAAAAAAAGGGTAGTCTCTCCATGTAAAATACTGGTATTCAGCTGCATCCGGTTAAACTGGAGGCCGATGCTGGAGGCAGATGATGAATAGTAAACTTTCATAATATTCATGTTATACGTACTTTCTTCATGGTTTCAGGTATCACATATTTTTCACGGACTTCTACAAGAATTATGAAAAGTACAATATACAGCCGGAGAATGCGCCGAAAATAAAGTGGACCGAGGTATTTATTTATATAAAGGCTTACCTACTAAACACATACACAGCACATCTTTTTTTTTTGAGATGGGAAGAAACCATTGAACTCGAAATGTCGATCCCGAGGGAATATCGGGATAAAAAGTAGCCTATATGTTATCAAAATTGGCCCAGCCGTTTGAGCGTTAAGAAGTAACAAACATATAAACACATACACACACACACACCCCAAACTTTCGACTTTATAATATTAGTGTGATTGTATGATCAACAGGCCCTACAGTCTATGACGAAGAGTCGTCCAAGTTTGACCCAGCAGCAAGCGGCTGCAGTCCTAGAAAGGCTGTCTATGCCTGCAGGAGATGGATACATCAAGTATGTTCTATATCTATGTTATGGGGTTTGGTTTTCGCACTTAGTCCTTCAAATGGACCATTGTGCGCGGGCCATGACCGCCGTCGGTGGTTATTCCAACCAGCCACCTCGTTCCAGAAGCTGATTAATTCTATAAGTCACCCGGGGGCCTAAAAAGGCCACTTTGGCGGAGTCATAAAAGGATAACATTATGAATCGTAATGGACAGTTAACTGTTAAGTTATCGTATCAAATCCCATTGGTGAAGGATTTTTCAGTTTTTTTTTTGTCTGTGTTAAAATACCAATCAATCCAATCCAAATCCAATCCCAATCTTTTTGATTATATCTACGTAGTGCAGCGAAAAAAGTAATTTTAAATTAATGAAACCGACTTCATAAAGAAATGAACTCAAAATTATGAAATAACTTTAATTTCGGAAGTCGGTGTCTTGGGATCTGTATTTTAGTTTTTTTAAAATAGTAGACCGATTTTTAAATTTTCCATAGAAATTTCCAGTTATCTTTTTTTTAAATAAGACATTTCGAAAATGTTCTTAAATAACTTTTTAGACCTTTGTTTCCTGCTTAAACGTATGAAGTTTCATTAAAATCGGTTCATTCATTTCGAAAAACAAGGGCTTGAAAATTTGTATAAAATTCTGTAAAAACAGATCTTCTCATTCCTCAGGTACACATACGACCTGCGAATGAAACTCATCAACGGCCCCGCTTTCTCTCCAGAACACGTGAAAAAAATCTTCACTGCCACAAAAACTCCGATACTAACAATAGCATGTCAGAAGTCGCTGAAAAACAAACTGTTCAGAAATACGAAGTTTTTGTTAGACGAGGCTGAATATCCGGGAAGGAATTTACGGTTTAGAACTGTAGATGGGACGCATGATGTTCATGTAAGTCATCCGGAGAGGATAGCGGTATTTGTGGGACAGTTCCTTGTCTATGGCTTGGAGGGATTGGATAATAAGGCTAAGTTATGATCTCTGCCAGCGTCTGTGTTCCCTTCTACATCGTCATTTATATTAAAACTAGCTGTTCCCCGCGGTGTCACACGCTGCGCGGCTCCTAAGGGTCGTAGCGTGATGTTATATAGCCTATAGCCTTCCTCGATAAATGGACTATCCAACACAAAAATATTTTTTCAATTCGAACCAGCGGTTCCTGAGATTAGCGCGTTCAAACAAACAAACTCTTCAGCTTTATAATATTAAGTATAGATACGAGATCAGTGGTGGCCAAGTGGTAACGGCCGCGACTTACGAGTTGTAGGTCGTAGGTTCGAACCCAGACAGGCGCTTTACTTTGTGTAAATTATTTCATCACCACTGCTCTCAAAACGGTGAAGGAAAACATCGTGAGGAAACCGGCATGTCCTAGAACCAAGAATTCGAAGACATGTGACATCTGCCAATCCGCACTGGGCCCGCGTGGTGGATTACGACCCACTCCCTCTCACCGAGAGGAGGCCTGTGTCCCAGCAGTGGGAACATTATAGGCTGATTATGGTATAGATATAGATTAGGCTGAGACTCAGCACTTTTCGAACGTCAAAAGTACATAAGACAGTCCCCCAAACCGCCCGCCCTTCACCACTTCCTAGTGCTTTCGCTGGGGAGAAGTGGCGCAACAAACTCCCCAGCAGCACTGCTGTCTGTTCAGTAAGGCTCAACTCACACCAAAAGAGCGGCGAAGCGGAACGCAGTTTCAGTGTCATATGAATTTTAACTTTATTTTCATTACTATAATACTTATTATCGCATGAGAAACTCGAACGAGTCACGCGGATGCCAGCGGCGCCGCTGGAATTCCGGCGAATTGCCTTCTCTACCGAGCGGTTGCGATAATAAGTATTATAGTAATGAAAATAAAGTTAAAATTCATATGACACTGAAACTGCGCTCCGCATCGACGCTCTTTTGGTGCCTTAGAAAAACTTGATTTTATACAATAGTAGCTGTTTAAACCTCTTCTTTATTCTGACCTTCACAAACCAGTTACTGGGTAATACAATACCTCTTGGTAAGACTGGTTGTCAGACTTTCGGGCTTCTGACGACCCGTAACGACTGTCAAAGATCTACGAATGACAGCCGGGACCAACGGCTTTACGTGCTTTCCGAGGCACGGAGGGGTCACGGTTAAAAACGTAATACAATTAATTTGATACGATAGAAAAAAATCATGAAGATACCTCTAAAAAAATAAAAGCCATACATACAATCATTCTGATTTTTTGTCAGATTATTATACAAGCAACATACTAAAGCACTAGTGTTTTAATTTTTTAGTCCAAACAATATATTTTTTTGTAAATCGATAATTGCTTCATATTTTGCAATAAATTACCAGCGTTGTGTCATCGCGCTTCTCTTTCTTTTTTTCTATGCAGTCCGTCAGTGACCGCGCTTTAGGTCAAACGGGGTGAATCGGGACGAAACTTTAAAAGCGATTTTAACTCTGAAATAATACAGTGTGAAATTGAATACATGCGACAAACCGAAATGGGAGATTGTACAGTCACGAGCACTAATATGTCAACACTTGGCAACTTTCAATTGCGATTTTGAAATTACGAATGCAACGTTGAAATACGACACTTTTCATAAACCTATGGGTTCGAAAATACTATGTTCGTAATAACATAAAATTTCATTCAAAAATAAAGGCGAAAATTGCCTTTGATTATAGCCAAGTGTATACATACTTATGCTCGTGACTGTACTCGTCATTATGAACAACTTTTACTAACGGACCAACGCTGCAATCGCGAAAAAAAAACAGCTGTTCCCTACATTTTGACGAGATAGGCGAACATATGTAAAAATGTAGGGAACAGCTGATTTTTTTTTCGCGATTGCAGCGTTGGTCCTTTAGTAAAAGTTGTTCAGAATGATGAGTAGGTACAATCTCCCATTTCGGTTTGTCGCGCATGTATTCAATTCCACCCTGTATAGTTTGTTGCCAAAAAGGAGTCTAATGTGTTTATTGTATTATAATTGATAAATGATTTTATTTCTGTAAGTAGGTTTGTACAAACACTTTTACACGTCTATCATATTTTTTTTTAAACTAGATGAGGTCGGCGTTTCCTAACTGACTATTCTGAGAAGAAAGGCCGAAACAAACTCAGAAGTCACAGTCTCTTTTAAAGTCCAGACAAAATCTTGGTCAGATCGTGTGAAGACCATGTAGATCGGTGTCTGAAATGGTCTTTTGAGGAAAGAACCACACAGATTGAGCGGACCTGTCCAATCAGTGCACGCATTTGTCAAAAATCGTGCAGCTCAACTCAGAACTTGAGGAGCTCAATGATTCGACGAACAATACCAAAGACAGGACATTTGGGTAGGCCGCATAAACTACTCAAATTTACTTTAAATTAACGATTAAGTGTCCTTCTCCGCAACAAACTGTATTATATCAACGCTATAATCCATTTTAAAGTTTTGTCCCTATTCACCCTGTTTGGTGGTAGTCCCCTTTAATGTTTTTAATTGGAATATTTTAATATTGGGAGAAGGTTTAGAATTAAGAATTAAAATATTAAATTTTGTATGAATTAACTTTATTGTAAAAATGTTGACTACTTTGTTGGTGTAGTGCATAGATATAGATAACCTAGATAACGCAAGAGCAAGTACTTCGCGTGCCAAAAATCGCACCAGCTTACGATAAAGAATCGTAAGCCGCCACTTTCGCGCTCAGTCCTGTGTACTGCTGGCTGGGTAAGCGTGAGCGAGAGCGCGAGCTTTTGACGTCATAGTAGGTAGTCAAAAAATGCCACGCTTGGTTTTCATACAGTTCGTGATACTTGCGTTATCTAGGTCTATCTATATCTGTGGTGTAGTGTTTGCAAGCGCTACTGCTGTGCGGCGTGGGTACGTTTCCTATGTCAGACAAAGTGTATTTGGTTTTTCCATTAATAATTTTAAGTACCAATTTAATTCAGTGTCATACATTCCCTTATCAATGCATTTTGTAGTTAATTTATTTGAATTAAAATAAAAGGTCAAATTAAATTAACTGACAAAACTTCAGACGTGATGGGGTATTTGTTGTCGAGATACAGCAATAACTACAGCTGATTACGGGGTCAACAACCGCAAGTAGTGTAGTCACTAGAAAACGTGAGTTTAGGAAAAAAACATTTTCTTATCACGTGTTGAAGTTTCGCTAGTTAGTAGCAACATTAACATAGAATTCAAGTGTGTTTTTTTCCGAGAGTCGCCGAGAGTCGAAAATCTAGTGCGCGATAAATATCGCCCCTATTTACAGAAGTTTCTCTTGTATATATAACCTTGACCAATCATAGTAGTGTATAAATCCCTTGTAATTGTCGGCACGGTTTTCGCAGTGGTTAAGCGATTGACTGCTGCGCTGCGTGTCGCGGGTTCGATTCCCGCACGGAACAAATATTTGTATGACCTACAGGTAGTTGTTCCGGGTCTGGCTGTTTGTGTATGTGATTTTAAATGTTTGTAAACGCACCCACAATACAGGAGAAATTCCTAGTGTGGGGCAACGTTTAAAAAAAAAAAAATTATAGATACCTAGTCGAATTAAACATTGGCCGCATTCCGAATTAGCTATAATCGCTCACAACGCTCACATCATCTCACATGCGTTTTGACAGCTGAGAGCTGTCAACAATTCGGAACGCTCGTGAACGCGCTCACAGTGCTTACTCAATGTAAAAACGATATTATTACAGTATTTCTTTGTATAAACACCACATTTCTTCTTCAGTTCTTCTTCTTTGGCTAAGTGGTGACTTTCAGCCAGAAGCACAATTTCGAAAATGCCACGTATGTTTAATTTAAAGATATGATGCAACTCAAAACAAAACACACACTGACACATCCACACACACAAACACACACACTGTATTTTTTGACAGAGCTCACGGTGATAGTATTAAAAGGCATGGTCGGCGTTATCGCAAGATCGTGCATGTCATGACATCATCTCTGACGATTAACGGGACATCGTTATCGCGCTCACGATAATTCGGTACGGGTTTAAGCACGCTCAAATCGATTATTTCCCAACTCGGAACGCAGGGTTTATATCCATTGCAGTCATTTGCTAGGTTATTGTTGGTGATTGTGCAATAAATATAATTATGTATATTTAAATCAGTTTTGTTACATTTCTATGAAATACAATAAAGTTATTAAAAGTTTTTGATGTTCTTTCTTATACCCTGTTAAACCCACTGAGAAAAGGGCCGCGCGCGGCCCGGCGGCCGGTAGGCAGTTAGCGCGCGTAAGTCGTGGAGTGATTTTATGATTTATATGTTAGTAAGTGATGTGTGCCCTATAGGCATGGGTGATATCGCTTTTACACTATATCAAATCGTATCTATGTATCGGTTTAGAATATCGGATATCGTATCTATATATTTCAATACCTATATATTGGCTGAATCAGTGTGGAACTCGGAAACGAAAGTGGTACTGTGATTTTTAGGTTTCGGTTTTGTTCGATTCGTGTACCTACATCATTGTATTTTATTTGTAACTGTATAGGTACTCGAAATCAGTATTTATTTTTTTGGTAGTGTTGATAATATGGCACTGAAATGAAACTAGTACAGTAGTCGTTTCGGTTTCTTAGATTTATATTTTTATCAATGATTTAATTTAAAATTAGTATTAATTGGAAATTAGCGTATCGCACTCTCTCGCTTGTTCGTCTACAGCTACATCACTCCCGCCCGCGCGTATCGCAAGGAATACTCGGTACCACAGACCAACGTACTACTCTACCTGAATCAGTTTGAACCGAATATCATAGATCATGCGATACGATATCGGTATAGTGTGTTGTTCTGTGACTCATCGCGCTTTATTCGCTATAGGTACGCGGATACCTGATATGTAGATTCAGTGCCGTCCGATATATAGGTATTGGATATTGTACCGATACATAGATATTGTATCTATATACGATTTGTATCGCCCACTCCTAGTGCCCTAAGGAATTTCACTGTCCGATTTTTTGTTTGTGTGTTTTTTTTTTATTTCTTCAAAAGGCCTAAATGCAATTTATGGAGGCTGCATTTCGAATTATAACATAATAGCTCACAGCGCAGCGCTCACATCAATAATAATTTGCGTTCCGATTTAGACAACACGATTATGTCAACAATTCGGGACGCACTCACAGTGCTCGCTCAACGTCAAATCTATATTCACTTGAATATTCATGGTTGTATTACAGTATTTCTTTGTGTAATTAGCAAGCACAATGTTGAAAATGCCACGTTAGTCTAGTTATGTACTTGCAACTCAAAATAAAACAGCACAACTGTGTTACTGTTATTTTTGACACCGCTCACGATGATATTATTAGGCATGGTCAGCGTTATCGCAAGATCGCATGTCATGACGTCATCTATGGCGACGGGCGGGACATGGGACATCGTTATCGTCACGCTAATTCGGAACGCACGCTCAAATCAATTTTAATCGATTACAGCGCAACTCTGAACGCACCCAGAATTTCTACCCAGAATCCCAGAATCAAAACCACAGACTACAATATAAATCAAAACTTACCCTGCATTATATTGGTAGTCTGTGAGTGATACGTCCATGTCAAAACTATCCTCACGAATATGCATTTATTGTAGTCTGTGATCAAAAGCAAAACTATCCTCACGAACATGACGAATCTGTCTGTCAATATTCTGTCATAATAAGCGAAGAATTTGGTGTTTCTTGGAAAATGTAAAAATACATTAATAATTGCGATTATATAACAACAATCAACAAGGTAATTATCCGAATCATTATCATTCTTACTATGTTATCAAAAATTGATAGATATTCGTGTGCATTTGACATTATTTACCTGAAAAGTGATAAACCTCTCGCTGGCAAATATTTTTCGTTTTCTTGTGATTTTGTCAGGAAATGACATCTTTATCTTCAATATTATGAAATTCCAGATGGCATTGTTCATGAAACAAGACTTTACGCCTCCTCTACTCTCTAGAAAATGGTTTGCAATCAAATTCAGACCTAATATGGTAAGTTTCTATTTTTAATCAATTCTTCAGTTTTTGTAGTCTATAAATGGTGGTGATACTAGTAGAATACCTGTGATCTATTGCTGCGAAATTCACTTGTAAGATAAAACATACTATAATGTGACTGAGTTTTTATCAGAGAAAAGAATTGAATGAATTGCTCTGGATTGATGGATCTGGCTTTGGTTAACCTTTTGAACGCCACACTTCAAAAAATAAAAAACTGGCTAATTGCTAGTCGGACTCGCACACGAAGGACACGTACCACGAGGCAAAAACGCCGAAAAAAACACGCTTGTTGTATGGGAGCCCCCCTTAAATATTTATTTTATATTGTTTTTAGTATTTGTTGTTAAAGCGGCAACAGAAATACATAATTTGTAAAAATTTCAACTGTCTAGCTATCGCGGTTCTTGAGATATAGCCTGGTGACAGACAGACGGACAGACAGCGAAGTCTTAGTAATAGGGTTCCGTTTTTACCCTTTGGGTACGGAACCCTAAAAATTAACATTTCTTTCCCTTCTACAGCTCCTTTACACACGCGAGAACATAATACTGATCCTGGAAAGTGGCCTTCTGTTCCGAGAAGACAGTGTTGATGTGGAGCAGGAGTCTCCGGCTCCTGAGGATGTGTGGCGGTATGTGGGTGGCGGCAAGAATGGCTGGATGACCAGAGGAGAACGAGTTGCTTCTGTGACAGGAGTTACTGCTACTGTTCTGCTGTTTCCTCCTAAGCAGTAGGTGTTATTTTTTATTTTCTTATGTAATACTATCGGCCTGCCCCCGTTTCGCACGGGTGCCATTTTTATTTCGAATTTCCAATATTTTCTTTCATAAAAAATTCTATTTTTTTTTTGTTTTTCTTTTAAAGGTTCAAATTGCAAAACACAAAAACTAAAATACAGATCCCAGGACACCTACTTCCGAAATTATAGTTATTTCAAAATTTTGAGTTAGCTGAACCTCGCGGTTGCGCCCGCATAAATCTCGATCCCGTGGGAATACCGGGATAAAAAGTATCCTATGTCCTTTCCCGGGACTTAAACTATCTCTATACCAAATTTCATCTAAATCAGTTCAGCAGTTTAAGCGTGAAGACAGACAGACACACTTTCGCATTTATAATATTAGATATTAGTATGGATTATTTCTGATGTATGTGTAATTTTGTTAAATTAGGTAGGGTACGTGCACAGGCATAAGCTGGCTTTTAAATTGAATGCATCGCAAACACAGGATTCAACCACATTCACCAAATAAATTTATATATTATAAGTTTGGATCCCGTGGGAATATCGGGATAAAAAGTAGCCTATGTGTTAATACAGGGTGTCAGCCACCTCCATACAAAATTTTATCAAAATTGGTCCAGCCGTTTGAGCGTGAAGAAGTAACAAACATATAAACACACATACTCACAAACTTTCGCCTTTATAATATTAGTGTGATTTTTGTCACAGTATCCAGCGCGCAACCCTAATCAACCTTGCGGTCTACGCCTCCCTACCCCTGGTACTTCGCTGGTGTCACCGCTCCCGATGCAGGGGCACCCTGCCCCCCCTGCTAGCTGTCATGAGGGAGTACCTAGCGCTCGCGAGGAGGACACACGCCTGTCTCAAGGAGTATGCTGCCCTGCATGTCAACATGTAAGTTTATTATCATTTAAGGATGGTGAAGGAACGGCTCGTATCGCACCGGATCGGAAACCATAGAGTAAGTAAACATGTAAACATATATAAGAGACGGAACTCCCATAGAAAAAGTTGAAAAACGTCGCTTGTATAAAACGTGCACTAAAACTGAATACCAACAAAAGAAAAATAACACAGACTGCAGACATGACGTAAAGCTGCCAACATAATAACAAGATAGGGATGTACTAAACATGATAGAGTCGAATAGATGTTAAAGCGAGACAGCGATAGCCGCCATTGTGTTTAGTGCACGTTTCATAGTTTCTTTTTTAACCGACTTTTCATTAGACAGTTGCGTCACACTGTCGGAAACGATACGAACGGATGCGGCGACAGCCGATCGCGTACAGCAGGAGGTCGACGCATGCGATCGGCTCCGTACGTCGCTTGCGAACATATCCGTTTCTGCGACTAGTCAAATAGTTTAATTCCTACCGTGTTAACGTACAAGCTTGTTTTTTCTTTTCATTCCCAGTGGTTCCTTAACATCAGTGATAGAATCCACTCACACGCTGCTTTGCCGTCATCAGAGTGAACTAGCCGTGCTACTGTCCAGGGCGTCGTCCGCCATCTTGGGCAACGCGCCCTGGTTGCGAGCTGACGTCGCCTGGGACGCTGTGCAGGCGCAGGCTAGCGACAATCTTATGGTAAGTAAACTTATCGCTTGATATTCTCTGGGGGCCATCTATAAAATACATCAAACGATTTTCATGGTTTTTGTCACAGTTGGTCATACTTATGTGTCCCTGGTGTGACATCACATATTTTGCAATGTAAACCTTATATCGATGCCTTAGTTCACAATTGCACTAACTACAAAATTGACAATTTTGAGGAGAGCGTTTTAAAGTTTTTTAAAGTTTAGACGTGAACAGTACGAAAACAAAGTAAAATAATAAAGCAATTATGCATCTATTCACAAGACTAGTCCTTTAACTCCATCTTAACTCAATATTGTAATATTAGTATATCCATAACATTGAAAAAATAGCTAAATAAACATACAACCCCCCATTTATTACATTTGTGCACTAAAATTGATTATGTTGATGTGCATTAAGTGAAAAACTCAAAATATTTAACAGTTTTATCAGGCTGGTTCAAGGTCCAACAACTAATAATAAATCAGTGATTCATATTCATACTGTTAATTTTTTTTCTGTATAATACAAACACTTTTCAAACTACAATCATGAAATATTTTTTCGAACTTGCAATCAAAATTTTAAGAGGACTAAGCCCAATTTTATGTTATTTCTCAAATAAATTGGTTTCTTAATAATTATAGATTAGAATTTATTAATCAGTCTTCAGTTTGGTAACAATAATCGATTGCTATTTAATGAGAAACATTTAAATTTCTTCAACAATGGGATCAAGGTTAACAATAGCCGCAGAAGCGGATGGTCTAACTCTGTAATATTGGTCATATTCTTCTGGAATAACTCCCATCTTTTAAAAGTGATAACAAGTCTTTTAACTTTCTTTGCGAAATCGCAATCCGCGATTTATATGCCTATTTCAGAGGTTTTTTTTTTGTTTACTGTTGCATAATTGTTTATTTTTGTCCTTGTTTTTTGGCTTACAAATGTCTATTTCATTGAAATGTGTATCAGTCAAATCGTATTTGTAAAAAATGGAAGCGGGGGATTCTTTCTTCAGTCGTAGCCATTTAAATTTCACTGGCTCATTTTAAGTATGTGTCTTCATCCAGCCCGTGTTTTATAATAATAACATCGTAGGGTTTCACTTTGATTTTAGCAGACCCTATCACCAAAGCATATTCACGCAAATTGAATATGCTTATAAGATTTCGCGCTCTTTCTATACAGGTTTCAGATAGAGATTTTAGTAGAACCTTTTTTTGCCATTACATTCGTCCCATAACAGTGTTGTCATGAGAATCTAAAAACGTAAAAATTCCCAAACCCCTTTAAGTAAATAGTACTAAGCACACTTGTACAAATGGGACTATATCTCAAAACGATTTAATGCATTTGTGCACTTTCAAAAATTCCAAAACCCTTAAAGTAAAAGTGATTCTTTTGTACTATCAACACATAATTCACTAATAAAGCACTGCTAAAAAGTATTAGCAGATATTGCAAGTGTATATAATACGTTTGTGTTTTGAAATTTTCTGCAGTTGAGAAACTTAAAATCAGTTAAGAGCCTATACTACCTCAAATGGCTTAGCATGATCCTCCGTTATGTCGAAAATACTGCAGCATTAATTTTGAAATAAATATATGCTAAAGTTGAGGATTAATGTAAGGTCTTATGTTAGACGAAAACACGATTCCATAAAATTTTCTCGATAGAAAAAAAATCCAAAGTTACCTCCAAACCGAACAATAAACCGCTGGTATTCAAAAAATACTTCAAATTAGATCATGAAACTTTGCATACTAACTGAACTAACTATAAAGCAGGTCTTATGTTAGTTAGTTTTTTTGAATTACCTTTATTTTCACCGTAAAAAGCAAATACCTAAACTATTGGCGCTGCCTCCCGCCCAGCACCGCACTCTGTCTCGCTTTCACACAGTCCGCGAGCAGTATCGTGCGAGCGAGATAAAGAGTGAATTTTAGCTGAGGTAGTATAGGCTCTTAAAGTATGTCTTGTTTGGATTTATAAAAATAAAGGTCATTAGTGTAGTAGAGCATTCATAAGGCATTCATGGAACTTATTTAATACAACTGTGAACTACGTTTTTGGTAGAAAGAGACGGATTATCGGTATTTCGATACGCGCAAACGAAAGAGCACGACATTTAGTGTATTTGGCACTAAAAAAGTGAAAATTGTAAATTTTGTAGTTAGTACAATTGTGAACTAAGGCATCGATATAATACTAACTGCTCCCGCGGTTTTATCCGCATAAGTGTCGATCCCGTGGGAATATCGGGATAAAAACTATCCTATGTCCTTACCCGGGACTCAAACTATCTCAACACCAAATTTCATCTAAATCGGTTCAGCGGTTTAACCGTGAAGAGGTAACAGACAGACAGACACACTTTCGCATTTATAATATTAGTATGGATTATTACGTAAACCTTATAATAATATTGATAGAGGTGGTAATATTTTCAAGTTTTTCGTATTGAAGAAGTTTAACAGTTTTAACACTTTAGATTTGTACATGTTCTATCACGAAGCTTCTAAAGTCCGTTTCACGAAAGAAGTCCCGCGGCAATAAGTGGAACTAATTATTAATAGATCATAGCAACATTCCTAGTCCTGCAACAACCCTCCTACCTCACACACCTTTCTATAAGGAAATATGTGTGTCGGCAGACACATTGATTAGCAGCTGTGAGAGACGGCGACTAGATGGCGCTAGTGGAACGTGCACCAGACGCAAATCATTCACTCTATCGATCATTTGGCCTAAAGGACTTGGTATCCAATCCAGTAAAATATTGTAACGGTTTCCCCCCCACTAGCGATCGCCTTTATAAGGAGCTGCGCTGTTTGATCGGTACGCATTTCCAACGGTTGCGTCGTGGTGCACGGACCACTGTCTCTCGACAGTCAGTACTGCCCGATTATTGGATGTGGAACGCTGTCTCTGACAATTAGTACTATCCTTATTGCGGTGGGTGCATGGACCACTGTCCCTGACAGTCAGTACTGCCCTATGTGACCGCCTTTTGCCGTTATTAGTTTTAGTATTTCATTTCTGTATTTTCTAGATTTAAGATAACTGATTGTTCAATTGAATAAACTTGTGTTTTACTTCTGATGTCTGGGCCAATCCGACATGTGCATTTTGTTATTTGCCTGTTATATGATGTCAAGATAAATAAATAAATCATTCTTTATGTTTACGTCGCACGACAGTGGCGCCGCGTCTACGAGACTTCTTTCGTGACACGGACTTTAACTCGTGCCCTTTTTCACACGCTTAAATCGCCGCTCGCGGAATCTAACATAAAGTAAAATATTGAATATTTTATTTTCCAGAAAATCCACCATGCCTTTCTAGTTGTCCAATCAACGTTCCTAAAACACGTCGCGATGGCCCACTTTGTACCACCCCTACACGCCCAGCGCGCATACAAGAACCATAACGAACGCATACACTGGCTCCACACAGTCGTCATACCCCACGTGACCAAAGAGTTCCAACACAACTATGAAACTTTAGAACGAATGTATAGACTACTTAAAAACTCAGGCAATAAAGATAATGAAAATAAAAAATTAGGCACGGCTTTCACTGACAATTGGCTTTATTCGGACATTCATACAGGTGTTGCTAAATCTTGTCTAGAATTGAAATTGATTTTAAATAAATCGAATAGTCTCGATGTTTTTCTCGATTCCTGTGCTATGAATAAACAGGAAATCGATTTGGAAGTCTTGAATCGAGATATGGATGACATCATTGATAGTCTCACTAAGTGTTTGAAGACGGTTCAGAGTTCGCAGCTGAGGCTGAAGAAAATTCAAAATAAGAACGTGAAGGAAATTGCGTATGAAGACAAAGAGGTTATGGTTGGGCATGTGGGAATTTTGAAAATAGAAGACCGGGAGCCAGAGAGTAAGGATGAGGTTTTTTATTGCGTGAGGACTGATGATGATGATTCCAGTATTCAGCCAGCAGGAGACCTCACAACAGCGCCCGGGAGAAAAGAAAGAGAAACAAACAAAATAGTTTTAAGTGAATTAAAAAGAAAATTGGGGAAAAGAGAGGATGTTATGAGGGAAAGAGAGAGACAAGCGCTTGCTAAAACGATGCCAGAATTAAAGGACAATATACCGGAATTCCCTCGACAAATAAATCTAGAAGAATTCATGGAAAAGAAGGGTTACATCAATAAATTAAAATTAAGAAATCATGCCCCTAAAAAGAGGCATTTGTATATTAAACATAAAAAAAATAAGAATAAGAAATATAAATACAAATTAGCGAAATACAGTAAAGAAACAGACATATGTGATGTAATCTATGAGGCGAATGCGAAATTGAACGTAAAAAGTAAACTTTTAACAGTAAGCACTTTTAACGACTACTTTATCACAAAATGGTGTAAATATATAAAGTCAGAGAAAAACGAATTAGATTCCAGTGGACTTTCCGAAGGCCTAAGCGACGTTGAAGCGGGTATAGCCAACGAAACAGTCAAAGAAACTGTGAATCACGAGATACGGTTCACAAAAAAAGACTTAGAATTAACGCCTTCGTCTTCAGAAAGCGATTTTGAGTATTATAAGGAGAAGCAGAAAGCTCTATTACACGATGTCCGTCGCCATAGAGCTGCGAGAAGAAAAAAACATCCGACCCATCGACCAATACCTGCCATAGACAATGTAGACGAGAGTTTGAAGCCCATAGAGTATACTTTTGGTACTGGAATGGCAATGGCGTCGGTTCTTCAGGTTAATAGGTCGGTTCCTAATTATATAGCTGACGAAGAAGTATTTATTGGCGATGGTGAAGTGTCTACAGACAGTGGGAATGATGAGGATGCATAAATTGTTTAAGGTGAATGGGTAGTTCATCATCATCATCATCATTTCAGCCGAAAGACGTCCACTGCTGGACATAGGCCTCCCCCAAGCACTTCCACTTCGACCGGTTCTGTGTTTCTCGCATCCAACGGGTTCCTGTGGCCTTCACAAGGTCGTCGGTAGTTCGATGTTCTTCAATGGGTAGTTGAGACCGCGAAATTCAAATTTTCTTACGTTTTTTTGCAATTTGCAGGTCAGTGTCAGGTTGTATCTTGATCAAAATATGATTCGCGACAATAACAGGTACATATTTAGAGAATTATAATAATCATTAGAATCACTACACTTTGACCGCATACCGCGGTCCGCTTTAATATTCACTCGAATGGAAGCTTTATCTTCAACTTTATTTCAAGAATTGTAAGGTTGATTTTGGTTTGCCGATGACAATCGCTGCGCCTTCACTTGTGTGCGCGAGGCCTAATATAAAAATTCCTAAATTAATCGCATAAATTTTTATTGATTACATTTAATTTATTATTATTATTATAAAATATGTATTAGCCACAAACAAGCCTTTCTGGCTTGTTTGTGGCTAACTAATAACAGCCAAGACCCTCCGTGCCTCGGAAAGCGCGTTAAGCCGTTGGTCCTGGCTGTCATTCGTAGATCTTTGACAGTTGTTACGGGTCGTCAAGCCCGAAAGTCTGACAACCAGTCTTACCAAGGGGTATTACACAGTCAGTGGGTTGTGGAGGTCAGATAGGCAGTCGCTACATGTAAAATACTGGTACTCAGTTGCATCCGGTTAGACTGCAAACCGACCCCAACATAGTTGGGAAAAGGCTAGGCAATTCATAATGACAGGATGTATCAGAAAGATTTGGTCAAATTGTCATCACCATGCCTTTCAATAATATCACCGTGAGCGCTGTCAAAAATGACAGTGTGTGTGTGTGGATGTGTCAGTGTGTGTTTTGTTTTGAGTTGCATCATATCTTTAAATTAAACTAACGTGGCATTTTCGAAATTGTGCTTCTGGCTGGCAGTCGCCACCTAACCAAAGAAGAAATGTGGTGTTTATACAAAGAAATACTGTAATAATATCGTTTTGACATTGAGTAAGCACTGAGCGCGTTCACGAGCGTTCCGAATTGTTGACAGCTCTCAGCTGTCATAATCGTAATATCTAAATTGGAACGCATGTGAGATGATGTGAGTGCTGTGAGCGATTATAGCTAATTCGGAATGCGGCCCTACTCTTCACAAAGAACACAACCTCCAAATTTCATGTCTCTAGGATCAGCGGTTTAGGCTGTGCGTTGATAAAGATATCAGTCAGTCAGGACTTTGAATTTTAGCTTCCGCCCGCGACTTCGGCCGCGTGAAATTTCACCCTCCCCCCATTCACCCTCTTAGGGGTGGAATTTAGAAAAACCCTTAGTGGATACCTGCTCTTCATAAAGAACACACCCTCCAAATTTCATGTCTCTAGGACCAGCGGTTTAGGCTGTGCGTTCATATATCAGTCAGTCAGGACTTTGAATTTTATATAATATAGATTATATATTTATTATGCATGTAGGCCTAAAAATATTTCGTTGCATTTAACAATTAAAAATTATATGTTTTCTTTAGATCTGTGATACTGATCAGTCAATTGATTTTTTATATTAATTAACCTAACCTAATTATTGTATTATAATGTGTATTAAATAAATTAGAATTTGCTTTTAATAGAGTTTTTTTATACCTTAGCTCCCCGTAGCATTAAAAAAAAACCGGGCAAGTGCGAGTCGGACTCGCGCACCGAGGGTTCCGTACAAATTTGTAGGTATTTAAATAGTTTTATATTTATTAATGTAACTACAAATTTACGGTTTTAGGATTATTTCCTTTACTTGTGCTACATGACATGGCTTCTTGCTAAATTTCATGATTCTAGGTCAACGGGAAGTACACTATAGGTTTGATTTCGGAACATAAACGCCCGTGTTGTATAAATCTTTGTGTTGACATAGAAGTTTGATTTCCACTGCATCAAGGGATTGCAGCCCTGAGTATTTGATATTAGTTTCAACTTGTTAACTTCACGCGTTCCTGAGAAAAAGGGTCTTGACTGACGGACAGACAGAAGACGGACAACGAAGTGGTCTTATAAGGGTTCCGTTTTTCCTTTTGAGGTACGGAACCCTAAAAAAAAAAACATAAAACGACAAACATTGAGCAATAATAATTATAATGTGGTGTCGGTACCGAACTCCCGACTGAGGAGATGCAGGTCGTGAGTTCGAACCCAGACGGACACTTTATTTTATGTATTTAATTTCATCACCACTGCTCTCAAAACGGTGAAGGAAAACATCGTGAGGAAACTAGCATGTCCTAAAACCAAAAATTTCGAAGATGTGACATCTACTAACCATCTCGATAAAATGAGTAATGAAATGAGCGATTAAAAAGCTATCAAAGAAATGTGGGTCACGTGAATGACTATTGTGACGTAGCTAGTCAAAATTTGTTGGTGGACCTTTTTAAGGGGACAACATGACCCGAAGCGCGGTCACTGTCGTGTCACTGACTCTGGCAGGGCCACCATCAGGGATTTTAATTTTGATAACAAAAAATTTGTCGCTAATTAGTCGAGATTTGTCGCCAAATATCAGAATTTGTCGGTCACTGGTTCAAAAGATATAAGGGTTTATAGGTGGCCGATCTGGAGAGAGTCTCCCCAGCAGGGCCAACATTTATATCTCAAAAACTAGGGCACCTAGCGAAGATCTGTTTTCTCCCATATTTTGTCGCCAATTAGTCGGAATCAGTCGTCAACTCACAGATTTAATCGGGTCTTAGTTTAGGAGATATAATGAGTTCAATTAGTACCTAAGGTATAGTCCAAGAGCTAAATCGAAGAGTTAACGAAAAACTCTGAGAAAACAGATCTTCGCTGGGTGCCCTAGTTTTTGAGATATAAATGTATTTTATAACTTGTTAGCCCAAAAGTTAGCTACTGCCACGGCGTTGTCGGTGGCAGCGCAGAGGACTGCATATTTGGGACAGGGGGCAGGATACTTGAACTAGGAAAACCACCCTTAAGAACTATGATATTTATAACGCGGGTTACAGACCAAGAGCTAAGCTAAGTTAGTCTATAGCTTAGCTCGCATAGCTGAGGTAATATTTCATACTTCTACATAGTTTGCGGTCTGTAGGTACACAAGTATGAAAAATTCGGAAAGGAGTCGGTCAGCGTGACTCCTTTGACTATTTAAAAGCGCCTGTAGCATATTATAAGCATAATCAGCCTTTAATGTTCCCACTGCTGGGACACAGGCCTCCTCTCTGTGAGAGTGAGTGGGCCGTAATCCATCACGCGGGCCCAGTGCTGCACTCTAATTGCGTAACACACGATTACGCTCAATTTGAATCATTTTGAAGCGTAGGTATTGCTAATCAATGGATTAGCAACAGCTTTCATTGCGTTAAATGATCTGGGCCATGATGGGGATGATGCTAATAAATTGTACGAGGATTTCTTTTCAGTAGTGCACACTCAATTTAATACAATTTTTGAAAAGAAAACAAAAAACATTTGCCCTAATTTTGTTTTTAGTGACTGGGCAACTAGAGGTATTAGGATAAGTAGGGAAAGACTTTTCGAGCTGTATGGCCTTAAGCCTTACATCAATACTGAAACTTTCAGCAAGTATGTTGCTACATATTCCAAAATTTTTAGAAATACTTGCAAAATAGCCAAAGCCCTGTACATTAGCAATAAAATCAAATCAGCAGAAAGTAAGATAAAAACGGTTTGGAAAATTATAAATAACGAAACTAGTAGGAATAAAAAACGAAATACTGATTACACATTGGAGACTTCACGTGGTGCCATAAGCTCTAACTTAGAAGTAGCTCAGGAATTTGTAAATTTCTTTACTAATATACCATCAAAAACGACGGAAGCCTTAAATTCCTCATCCGACGTATCAATTGATTTATTAAGAGCGAACGTTCCAGCCTGCCCGGTTGAATTTCAATTTAAACATATAAACCCCGCTTCAGTAATAAAAGCTTTTAAGCAAATTAAGATCAAATTGACCGAAGATCTTTGGGGAATGTCCATTAAAGTCTGTGCCTCCATAATTGAGACTATTGCACCTTACTTAGCCTTAGTATTTAATTTGTGTGTTGATCAAGGAATCTTCCCCGATTTAATGAAATACAGTAAGGTAATACCACTTTTCAAATCTGGGGACAGTAAAGACACCAATAATTATAGACCCGTATCCGTGTTGCCGGTTTTCAGTAAGGTGTTCGAAAAGATAATGCTTAATCAGATGCTCAATCATTTTAACATGAATAAAATCCTTCACGATCAGCAATTTGGTTTCACCAAAGGACGTTGTACGACTGACGCTGGTGTAACCTTATTAAAACACATTTTTAACGCGTGGGAAGAGGCCCAAGACGCCATTGGAATCTTTTGTGACCTCTCTAAGGCATTTGATTGCGTCGATCACGAAACCTTGCTTTTGAAACTTGAGCATTACGGACTCGGAAAACTTGCGCTCAGTTTAGTTAGTTCTTATTTAAATGATAGACAACAGCAAGTCCAAATAAATGGTGTCAATTCATATGGTTTAAAAGTAAAAATGGGTGTGCCACAAGGCTCGATATTGGGTCCTTTCCTCTTTTTAGTGTATGTTAATGATCTACTCCATTTATTAAAAAATCAACCACAAACGGTGTTATTTGCTGATGACAGTTCCTTAATTTTTAAGGTAAATAGACGTGCTACAAATTTTGACGACGTAAATAACGCCCTACTGCAGGTCCAAAATTGGTTCACTGCTAATAATTTAGTATTAAATGGAAAAAAAACTAAGTGCATAAGATTTTCTTTACCAAATGTCAAGGGTAGTGATTGTGAGATAATATTGAATCAAGAGAAACTAGGATTCGTCGATAAAACTGTTTTCTTAGGGATCACGCTCGACTCAAGGCTACAATGGGGTCCTCATTTAACATCTCTTGCAGGACGGCTAAGTTCAGCAGCTTATGCTGTCAGAAAAATCCGTCAATTTACTGATGACCGCGAGACTAGTCTATTTTAGTTATTTTCATAGTGTCATGTCTTACGGTATTTTACTTTGGGGACGGGCTGCAGACATCGATTCTATTTTTATTCTGCAGAAAAGAGCCATCAGAGCCATATATAACCTCCGCAGGCGCGATTCTCTGAGGGAACTGTTTAAGGAAATTAACATCATGACGGTACCTTGTCAATATATCTACGAAAACATCATGTATGTAAGAAAAAACTTACATCTTTTTAGTAAAAGAGGTGAAAGACATAATTATAGTACTAGAAATAGGGACCTATTAGTTCAACCAGGTTTCAGACTGGCTAAAGTAGACTCATCTTTTATGGGGTACTGTTTAAAATGTTATAATAAAATACCTCCCCACATTCTTCAACTGAATGAGACAAAATTCAAGTCAAGGCATTTTTATCAGCTTACATAGCTGATAAAAATGCCTGGCTCAATGCTGGTCCTGCTCCACAACCACAACTAATTGATTAACACCTGAAAATACTGTTGGAGCTGCTGAAGATTGTAAGACTATCTTTGCATTGTATAAACTCAATTTCATTTGTATTGTATAATTGCATAGCACAGATGTGAGTTCTATGTAAGTACTATACCTTATTTTACCATTTACCGGGTAATATGTCTTTCATTGACTTGAATGTGCCCTGGCGGCTGATAGTATGTCATGCTCACACAACTGTCTCGCTGACGGTGGCGTGTATGTTGGATCATTTAGCTCCCTTCAAAATGGTTGAGCTGAATGGTGCTGATCTATGCGTCATGTTCGTGAACGGGCGCCGTCAGTTGGGGCTGGTCATCACTTAGCTGCCTCGGCTTATTTTTAATTAGTTTTATTTTTGGATTGTTGTTTTAGTACTATTTGTTGTACTCTGGACGCTTTTAACGCATACGTCTTGTTTATTTTTACATCGTTCTCACATTATTTAATTATAAATTCAAAAGTAATGATGTAACTAATATTTTTGTAAAATATAATTTAAAAAGAGTGTCCATGGAGTTTCTTGTCCGTTCTTCTCCATAGGTACCTACGCTTTGGAATGGGCAACTAGCTTCACATTTTTCTGACTGACCTACTTCTTGACAATTCAAAAGTGCCTGTAAAATGGTTTAATTGAAATAAATGCTTTGAGTTTGAGTTTATTTACGTTGTCGAGCAATGGCTCGACAACGTAAATAACGCAATGAAAGCTGTTGAACTGTCAAAATGAAACCCATTGCTACTGATAGTGTGTTACGCAATTACCTTGCGGGTTGGTAGATGTCAATCTTTGAATTTTTGGTCCAAGGACATTATGCCGATTTCCTCACGATGTTTTCCTTCACAGTTTTGAGATTTGAGAGCTGCATGTTAGTGATGGAATAATTTACACAAAGTAAAGCGCCGGTCAGGGTTCGAACCTCCCCCGGAGGAGACTAAAATATAACTGGCGAAATGTGGGTTTACTATAGTTACCTACCTCGGATACCTCTACCTAACCATTCGGGTGGTGTTACGTGTTACCGTTCTATAATATGATAGAGATAAGTTTGCCGCTACGTGATGATGTTATTAATTAATCATTAGTAACGTTTTAATTATTATAGATATCAATATGCTCTTAACGTCGTTAGTTTGTTGAGTATCAGCTGAGAACATGGACGTATTTAGACTTATGTAAGTAGATGTTTGTTTTATTCTATTCAAAGTAATAAATTCATCCTAGGCATTCTCCTGTCCATTTATTTGTTCCATATTACTTCTCTATTAGTCGTCATCTCGGTAGTCACCCCCTTTCTAATCATATCATTGTGGCGGAAGGAAAATCACGTCGGGGTCACCAGTATAGAGGTATGAGGAACAGGGTGTAAAGTCCACTCATACTCTATAGAAAAGGGAGGATCCTCCGACCAGACGGGTGTTATGTCTGACGGGCAACTGCCCAATGATTCATGTCGGGGCCGTTGTATCTATGCTAATTGCGCGGTAAACTCTGCTTGCGCGATGTAGGATTTGCGTGACGTAGTATGGCGCGTTGTTCGCATGTGGCGTTGTAGATACCGCTACATCATCATTCACGCTATCTATCCGTGCATCGTTTCTTTGACCTTCCACTACTCTTATAGCCATCGACATTCATGTGTTAGCTTATATTAAGTTGTACCTACATAGAAGATAGATAAATCCCTATTCCATAATACCCTTGTCACCGCCAACGCCACCGCACACAGAACGCGATGCCTCGCCAAGCGCTAAGCTATAAATTTATAGCTTGGCGCCTAAATAGTACTATTTACCTACATATTATTATTATTTTAAGTTAGGTATACCTAATAGGTAAATATTGTCTTATCTTTAATTGAATAATCGTTGAACAAGACACTCCTGTAGAACCCAGGGATGCAGAGATGAAAGGTATACTTAACAAAAAAAAAAAAAAAACATTTTATTTATTTCCACAATGTACCTACTGCATACCTACGGTACAAGCACAGTTACAGGCTATGGCTAGGCTAAAAATTAGTAGTAGTCTGTATTATTATATTTAACTTATAGCTAGGTTAAATATAACGATAACATATTATATAATTGCTTATTCACACAAACGTATTAGAGTAATGATACAAATGTCACAAATTATGGTAGCGCCTCACGTTTTCTACACGCATGTTGTTTACTCAAAGTTTTGCTATAATTATTCTGTTAGGCGCAATTATCGATTGGAATCATCCCGACAGACTGCCGTAGAGCTCTGAGGTGCATGCATGTCAGCACAATAATGTCAGTTGCGTTGTGCATAAAAAATGTTTTGATTGGATTATTCGTTGGCGTAAAAGTGTATCGGCTTGCCAATAAACTTTTTTTTTTTCAGCGGACTTGTCTTCGTAACCCTGTCGCTCGTACTGCTGTCGAATCAAATGGCGTTAGATTCAGATGACACTGGCTTTATGTGCCCGCTAATGGACAATCCTAAAACAGTTAATGAAAAATTAGGTATGAATCATTTACTCACTTGTGTATTTTTGTGTAGCCTTACTGCGTGATGTTGCTATGCAAAAAGTGACAGGCGCTTTTGTGGAAACAATGCCAAATGTTACCATTTTTAGGGTTCCGTACCCAAAGTGTAAAAACGGAACCCTATTACTAAGACTTCGCTGTCTGTCCGTCCGTCTGTCTGTCACCGCTATAACAACTTTTTTGATGAATGATGTGTGTATTCTATTTTATTATTTCTGATCCAGTACACAACATAACGCGCACAATGAAGTGTGTGAACGGCAGAGAGATGGCCGGCTGCTGCGTTACGTGGTTTTTCTGCAACTTCAATACATCTTCTACGGATTTAAGCTTGTATGGGCCGCCTGGGTTCCGTATGTGAGTACATAATCTGTTTGCCAAAAATGTAAACAAATATGAGTTTACGGAAAAATAACTTTAAATCCTACACAATAAAGTTCAGTTTACCCTACAACTGTAAAGAAATCTGACAGATTGTAAGTAGCTTGATGTCTGTACTTATAAATTACAGATAAACATTTTACAGAGGGTGATTAAAAAAAAAACTGTTAAACACTTATTTGAAACTTTTAATACAAAAAAATCGTCATTATTTCACTTATATTTTCATACATGCATGATGCAGCTACAGACGCCAGCACATCAAGCTACTACAATCTGTCAAATTTCTTTAATAGATTTCCGACCTTATCGCTAGAGCTTATGGTCCAAAGTTGATTGGGAAAATTTGACAGTTTCGGGTAGTTTGATGTGCTGTCGTCTGTACATTATGGCGCACCACAGACCAAGCATTTATCTGACGGATATGTCGTGTGTAGTTTCGCTCTATAAACTAGTCTACTGCCACAGATACGTTGTTTCGAACCTATCTGTAGTAGCAGTCAACTCAGCACCGTAAGGCTCAACTCGCACCAAAAGAGCGGCGAAGCGCCCTGTAGAGAAGGCGCGCGGATTCCAGCGACTTCTCGGGCAGTCGCTGGAATCCGCGCGCCTTCTCTTCTTCTTTCATGTGTTTATCGCTGTAATGCCTTGATTTGATATTGTATAGGCAGTCGTACATTTGCACCAAATAAATAAACTTTTCTTCATCCATTTCCATTACTTTTGTATTCGTTGCACTGCAAGGAATGAATGCGAATGCTAGCGCGCAATAGACGCGCGCGGGGAGCGGGCGCGAGGGGCGGGATATTGCCAGCGGCCGCTCGCGACTGCTCGAGCATTCTCGGGACTTCCCGCGCCTTCTCGCGCAGTCGCACAGCTAATTCAATGGAATTCCAGCGGCGCCGCTGGCATCCGCGCGACTCGTTCGATTTCTCATGCGATAATAAGTATTATAGTAATGAAAATAAAGTTAAAATTCATATGACACTGAAACTGCGATCCGCTTCGCCGCGCTTCGACGCTCTTTTGGTGTGTGTTGAGCCTAACAGAATAGCGGGCTGAGCGCGGAGGTGTAACAGGGGGTCTACTCCGAAGCGGTTTACCACTGTATCGGCCGAATGTTCGGTCATTTTCTGATTCGAATATTGTTGTCCTACTACGATTTAAAAAAAAAAGGTAAAAAAGGGTTAAGGGTTCTAAAAAGGTTCGGATTGGCACAGTTTGGTCGGGACCAATAGTCAATATAGGAAATTAATGGTAGTAGAAAATGACCGAACATTCGGCCGATACAGTGGTTAACCGCTTCGGAGTAGACCACCTGGCTTCCGTGCAGATCGGCGAAATCACGCGGGAAAGAGATAGAAACATAATCAAATCTGTGCGTTAGAACAGGCATTTTAGATTCTGTTTCGCTTGTCGTACAACGGACAAGTCATGGCTGAACTACTGCGGTTTCGCGGCGATTTGATACCCGCCTGAACGTGATCGGCTCAAGCCGATTCCGCGTCGATAAGTGTGGTCACTCCCTAATTACATGACATTTTGGAGGCATGATCCTTAACTTTACCGTAAGTCATTACTTCCCAGAATTCGATCCTTATCAGCGACACTATCGAATGGTGTAATAATACAGTGTTTTTTTTTTCAAAATCAACGGGTTCGATTCCTGGCTAGAAATATTGATTTTTCAAAAATCCAATGATGCAGTTTTAGTTTTCATCAAAATCGAGCCCGCGACTCCTTTGAGTACTTTGCGCTATTTCTCATAGTTTCGAATTTGGCCATACACGCCCACTTGTAAAATTCACCCTGTATATGCTAGTTGCGCAGTAAACTCTGCGCGGTGCAGGAATTTGCGTGACGTCACCATGATGCGTAGTACGCATGTGGCGGTATAGATGCCGCTACAGCATCTCCGTCTCGTGATGTTATTGTTTACACAAGTCTTGCAGACAAATGCTTGGTCTGTGACCGCAGTTACTTGGCTAATTAATATTTGAAGGACCCCAAAATAGGAATAATTTTGCGGTTCACAGAAACATTAATTATATTAGGCTCAGCGCAAACGGGCCACCGACCACAGCCACCGGTGGCTGTCGCGCGCTAACGCCACATTTGTAACAGTGTTCGGAAGCCGCCACATCTTTTAACCCGCTCTCTGCTGCGCAGTCTTACGATGGACTCCGACACGGACAATTTGCTCGCGCTATTGTTAATACGCAAACGACGTAGACAACGCCGTTTGCCGCCTATATTGGGTACATCCAATTTTAAATGGTGCGGGGAGTGCAGCAGTGCGACAGTGGCGACAAGTGGCGAGTCGCGGACACTGCTATAGCGAGTGGCCGCCACTGGCTACACGTGTGCGGCGCGTCTATACAAAATATATGAAAAAGTATGTTAAGTCGCTGGCGCTAGCCACCAGTGGCTGTGGTTGGTGGCCAGTTTGCGCCGAGCCTTAGTGTTCAGTTCCTTTAGTTACTCTTAGCCACTTTTAACATTCATGATACCATTTATTATTTGACAAGTAATCAATACTGAAGAGCATTTTACAATGCGTACATTGCCAATCCACTTCGTTTTGATGTACATCGTTAAAATGTGACTCCAATGAAGATATTATACCGGGCACACTCATCGGGATCTTCAGTCTACAGAATGTACATTCAAATTTCATCCATTCCTCGATGGGAGGAATCTCCTGCACTGGAATAATTTTTCTGATATTGATGTTGTACATCGGTGCTACCGTTTCTTCCAGCTGCAAATCATACCTTGGGTCATCACTCTGTTCATTTTCTGCGTACAAATATCTGACATATTTGTGCTTATTAGCATACTTCCTGTAGCTTGCAGGTACTTTGTAATAAGTGTCCTTGTCAAACATATCCCTAAGTTCAGATATTAAAATTTCAAAAATTGATTGCACCGTTGTGCACAATGAATAAGATTGGACAGCATATGAATCTAAAATCTCACTGAACAGTTCGATGATTGTGTCTAATTTATATCCTTTGGTTGTTTTACTCGCCTGGTCCCGTTGTAGCATTTGTAGAGTTGTTGGTAGAGTTATGTCAGCAAAACTCTCATTGTGTACTTTATTTACTAGAACATGTTTCAGTTTGTACCTTAGTTCTCTTTCAAAGCAAAAGTGTGGTAAACCGATAGATAGTTTGACACACCATCCATTGAGTATTTGTTTGAATGTAAGGTGTTTGAGAGAAATGCGAGATGGAGGAATGTTCGACATGTTGAATACAGTGTTATTAAGATCTAGACGAGGACGTCTGTAGACTAGCTGATTGAGTTGTTCTTTAGTGCACTGTATCTCCATTACAACATCGCTTGAATCAATATTCTCGTCAATTTTAGTGTTCTCTGGCGTTTTAATGGTCTTAACCGCTTCTTTAGCCAACGGCCTAGCAGCTTCGAGCATTACACCTAAATACTCTTTTAAGTTTTTGTATTTGTGGTTCAAGACTTTAGCTACGGCTTCAAAATCCTTTATGTTGTTGAGTTTGGTTGATATGCGTTCCAATTCTTCCCATTGCGGCCAGTCTTTTAGATATTTCTTGATGATTTTAATGTAGATGTCCACTTCCAGTTCGTGGCTAGATATGACGGAGATCTTAAATTCACTCTGTAGGATATCTATAATTTGTGCGTTGGTCATCACTGTGTTTTGTTTATTTCTGATAAGCCGACGTAAGAGAAGCATTATTGGTCGCTCTGAAATGGTAAAAAATGTCACAAGTATTATCAAACTCAAAGCATTTATTTCAATTAAACCATTTACAAGCACTTTTGAATTGTCAAGGAGTCGGTCAGTCAAAAATATAATGCTACGTGCCCATGCCAAAGCATAGTAGGTAGCTATGGAGAAGAATGGGCAAGAAACTCCATGGACACTCTTTTAAATTACATAAATATTGTTACAAAAACATTCGTGACATTCATGAAGACATAATCAGTTGCTTCAAATAATACCTAGGTACTTGAAAATTGTCTTATTAATGTTTGTTGGTGAAGATTAACATCTTCACTGAAAAAGTTTTAAAGTTAGTTACATTATTTTTAGTTAAAAATTTCGTGTAAGCAGCCAGCATTGCAAACAATAAATAATGAATTTGTCATCCAGTTTTCTAAATTAAAGTGAACTCTTTATATGACTCTAGAGCCATAATCAACAGTATGATCTAGAAATGTATGACTTTGATACTATAATATGACTCTCAGTTACTATTTTAACGTGTTGCGCTTTGTTAATCGTCTAGTAAACAGAAAATAAATACATAATCAAGATCGATGTAAATCGATGATCAAGATCATAACCATACTAACTTTCACCTCCGTCGGGGTCGTCCTCGTCCTGGCTATCAATGTACTCCACAGCTTCCACATCGTTTTTTGATGTATCGTCCTGCATAATTAAGCCTAAAAGAAAGGATAATGCCTGTAATTTGTGTAGAACAAAACTTTTGCAGTGGGCTACTGTTAACTTTTTCAAACAAAAATGTCAAACAAAAGTCAAAAAATATTTGTAAAAAAAGTTGCTGTCAAATGTCACTTTTTCTCTTCTTTGGTATCGTGTATTTTTAGAATCAATAGAATAACGAAAGATTTTTTTTTCAGGCCCTGCACTGATGTCTGCTGTCCTCAAAAATACATTCTTCCAATACCATTACCGAACCAAACGGATAGTAAAGATACTAACTTAGACAATGACAACAGCATGGACGCCAGTTTCGATAGTGATAGTGACGAAAATGATTAATATCCATTTTGTATCATCATCATCATCATCATTTCAGCCGAAAGACGTCCACTGCTGGACATAGGCCTCCCCCATTTTGTATGCTCTAAAATAATTATTAATAAATAAAAATCATTCATAGGTAAGATCACCAATGATAGCTCTTCATATAATAATGTCACATCATCAACCTATACGTAAAATTACTCGAGATATTGTTTTTTTTAGCAATTTTGTTCCATTTGTTCTAAATATTATGTTCATTGCTAACTGTACAAGTGTGAAGTGACACTTGAAAAATTGTTGTGTTTCGGAACCAGTGGCCGGATTAAGACTACTTGATGCCCTAGGCAATCCACGCCTGAAGGCCATCCGGCCCTCCTATCGACTAGTGGCCTCGTACTTTTCCAAAACGTCGACGAGCGATTTGTAAAGATTGGCGCACATCTCTAGCTAGAGGGACTTTTAGGTCTTGTAATATCTTGCTGCTAAACAGCCTTGCTTTTCATGTACTAGCAAATACTGTTTCGGTGCTGTTTCTGCCTTATCGTGCCCCCCGAGACGTGATGCCATAAGCAATTGCTTAATTTGCTAATGGGCTAATCCGGCACTGTTCGTAAAATCGTAAACAAAATTCGTCACGGAGACAAAAGCGCAGCATTGTTAGACTTCAATACTTCATTGACTGTTTTGCTTTTTTACACATTTATAAAATTAATGTTATAAACGCTATTGAATAGATCACTATTAAAAGCATGTGATGTTAAATAAATGAAAAAAGCGTCAACAAATTATTTATTTACCTATTACAAACGCCATCCTAGAAAATCGACCGTGTCTCACGAAGGGTTGCTAGTGAAGTAGGAGGGAGGAATTTAGACGGGGTTGGCGCATGCGCTATAAAGAGATCCTTATTATACCGTAATTTTATTGTTGTATTGTATGAGACGCGTTAATAAATAAATCCGATAACAGCGGAGCGTATGTGTTTGTCGGAATCAAACGTCCTTCTGCATAGATACGTCCCTACTACCAATAATAGACTGTATAATCTATGGTCCCTACGTATCGTCATTCGTCTATTTTTAGCCGACTACGGCAAAGACAAAGGAGGGTTATGATATTTGTAGTTTCTAGTGTTTAGAATAAGTAACTAAGTTCAAGTACAGACTCGCAAATTTTCAAGGACTCTAGTTATAGAAAAATAGAAAATTGTTGCTTTATGTTAAATCAAGGAATCAATGACTAAGATTCTTGTCAGTGCAAAGAAAGTGTACAAGGCTACTAAGTGCGCGCAAGATAAATCTGCGCGCGACAAGATTTTATCGTTGCCAGCGCTTTTATCACTTCCGGCACAGTGATGGTGATTATTTGATTTGGAAAACACACATGAAGATGGCGGTAAACGGTTATTTCCGATTTCGGCCGCGCGCAGACTTATTTTGCGCGCACTGTAAGTTCTTTTGGCACGTAGCAAAAATCGGAACAAAATGCCGTAATCTCGTTTTGCTGTGACAACAGCTGACAATTAATGTCTATCTTATCCATTGACATAAAGTATCTTATCAGTACCTATCTTAGCGCCAAAAGATCCTCCTAGCACTGTGGTAGAACCATAAGTAGAACTCTAGTTCGGTACCTCGTATCACTGACTCTGGCAGAGTCACCATCAGGGATTTTAATTTCGATCACAACAAAAAAAAAAGAAAGCGTAGCCAGATTAATTAAGCCAAATTATTTATTGAAAAGTAAATAAATATAAATAAAAAACGCGCACAGCTACAAGTAATTTAAATAATTAAAAAGCGCCACCTGTGCGCAACTTTGTATTTAACATGATTGAGGATAGTGCCATCTAGCGGCTACTGCTCAACGTTACAGAGGCTACAGTCGGGGCACCTTCGATGAGCTTTTCGCCCTCGGCGGCCATTCTTATCCCCTGACACTTTGTAGTCGTGGTAGTTAGATCGCTGTCTTGATCTGGAACACGACCTGAGGTAAAAGAGAATAAAATAATAAATGATAGGAGTATGAGAAATTGACAAACTTGACAGTTAGACCCAATTTCGAAAAAAGAGGTCTATAGCTCGAATCTAACTCGGCTGCGCAGCATCCGGGAAGCTACGTAGGTAATATCTTCTCGTCTCAATTAATGCGGTGTCTCAAGACGAATAACTTAGACCAGTGCGATCGAAACGAAACCTAGTCTCAATCATTTGCCGAAAATGTGTGCGACTCCGTCGATGTAGGTAGATATATTTTACATATTTTTTAGGATGAAAAGTAACTTAAGACTGCACCGAGCGCACAGTGGCGCCCTCATCGTTTGTTTGGTTATTTCTTTTATTTTAGAATGAAAATGCAGAAAATAAGCACTTTAAGTTGTGCTCCACAAGATTATACGTTAATATTAGTATAAACGGTAGTTTTAAATTGTATAGTTTTATTATAATCACTAAAACGGATAATGGCCACTATTTTCCGTTTTAGTGATTATAATAAAACTAAACAATTTAAAAC
Source organism: Oligia latruncula (assembly GCA_948474745.1). Taxonomy (NCBI): domain Eukaryota; kingdom Metazoa; phylum Arthropoda; class Insecta; order Lepidoptera; family Noctuidae; genus Oligia; species Oligia latruncula. The sequence goes on along the minus strand of OX419713.1, from coordinate 5,589,906 downwards.
TACCGTTTATACTAATATTAACGTATAATCTTGTGGAGCACAACTTAAAGTGCTTATTTTCTGCATTTTCATTCTAAAATAAAAGAAATAACCAAACAAACGATGAGGGCGCCACTGTGCGCTCGGTGCAGTCTTAAGTTCTTCTTCAGGTCCCAGGCACCTATTAGTCATATTTCATAACAATTCTTTCAGTGGTTTAGGCATGAAAACGTAACATACATATTTATACAGACAATTACTTTCGCATTTATAATAATTACTATTTCCTTTATTTCAATAAACACATATAAATTATATTTTTAAATATCAGAATATAAAAACATTTAAAAATATAAAAAATAGCAGCCCACTGGTCTCGGGACCAGGGTCCGGGGTCAGGGCTCCAGAGAGAGGAACGTCCTGACAATGCGGGCCGTGTCCAGAAGTACCTACTGCTTTCTGAATCAAGCCCTTGATCCAGCTGCCCAACGAAAGCCTCTTCAGGTGTTGGTCGATAAAATTCTTAATTAATAATTATTAATTGATATAGTAACCAAATTAAATTGAAAGTAAAGAAAGTAGATTAAATGTAACATCTTTCGAGGTAATAGTTCACATCTAAGAAGTGAGAAAGCAAAGCAAACTTATGTCTATCAGTGATCGCATTCGCGTACCTACCTAGATCGTGACGGCGAGCCCCTGACGGAGGGCGCGCATTCGTCATCATCAACCACTTGTCCCTTGGTGAAGAGGCCCCAGTATTGGTATACCAAGTAGACCAGGGTTAGTACTCCAGCTAACTGCAATCAAAAAGGTTATATAGGTTTAAGTCCTATGTAATTGGGAGCACAAATCCAAACTCCGAACTATTCCTAACACCCAATAAAACTTTTCAGATGGTAGTACGCGTGGATAATACTTCTTGTGAGATGCACGATATTGTGTGACGTCAAAATGCAATGCTTAGTTCGTGCAGTAGCGGCCCTAGGGCGGTGCGAGCGGTGCGACGGCACCGGGCGCCGCATGGCCCGCATGTGAGAGGCGCTGAAATCAACCGAAATGCGACCACCACTGGTGGTCCACAAGCAAGCAAAAGCAAGCAAGCAGCTGCATATGCATATATATCATATTAGGAACATGGTACGAGGGGCGCCACGTTAAGATTTTGCACCACCTAAAAAAAATTCTAGGGCCGCTGCAGAGCTCGTATGTGGCGTTTAAGATGCCACCACAGACAAACAATGTCAATTATGGGAATTTAAAAGCTATCAGTAGGTACTAATGCATTACAATGAACCACCTTTCACAATAATAATAATTGTACATATATGTGGTTTTGATTACAACAATACAATGAATCCATTAGAGCCATCAGTTGCTATTAAATAATTATATAATTGGCCCCCATAAGTTTGATCACAGATACGACTGACTAATTGACCTCACTTTGTATTAATGCCTCCCTGCTTTATGAAATTTAGTAGGAATAGATTTAAAACTAACTTATTATACTGCCCTAAGCAAGCATGCTGCAGGGAGGTCTTTCATTGTCCAAATACGTTTTATCATACCTATTATTATTTTGTATTCAAGATTTGGATCTGATCAATGCGTGTGTAAAGGACATTTTCAGTCAGTGTCAGCTATATCTACAATCATTATCAGTGTTTGAACCAGGCAGAGGGTGGAGATTTCTAATATGGGCAAACCAGAGAGTAAGAAAAAACATAGAGTTAGACCTACCGCGATGTTGAGCTGCCTAACACGTACAAAGTCTAGGATTGAATCAATCAGAGTTTCCATTGCCTCTGGTTATAGCATCTATGTTGGATTCTGCCAAGAGACCACACTACATGGACTGAAGCATACTGTAGAGAAAAAACTGCACTGGCTCGAAAGGTAGTGAAGGAATTTGATTTAGGTACACTAAAAATATCGCTTGAATTTTTTTGTATAACCAATAATTTTACATATGAAATGTCCAAAATGACAGTTGAGATGTTGAAATTGACGTGTTCCTTTTACGAATTCTTCTTTTTTCGTTGACTTTTTTCTTGGTTGTTGTCAAAAAGGATGTGATACTGTTTTGTCGCCATTATTTTCTAGTCTCCTTGCTTTTCAATTCAGGAACCAACAGCCCATGGCCCTAGAGACATTGTTATTTTCTGATTCTTTCCGTTGCTGGTCCCACCAACACGTACTGGTCCCGCGTGAGAGTGAGGAAAGGAGTGCACCTGTGTCTGCATCTGCGCATACACTTGTGCACTATATAACATCTCCCGCGCCGAAGTCTAGTCTCGGTTGAAATTGGCTGCACTGGCCGAAATACGGCCGGACTACTGGGCCCGCGTGGTGGATTATGGCCCACTCCCTCTCACAGAGATGAGGCCTGTGTGCAGTGGAAACATTAACAGCTGATAGTGTGTCGATGTCTCTGGGCCCCGTCGAGCTTCATTGTCTCAGCACGTTTCTGGTGGTCGTTACTGTAGATTCTGGCATACAGGAATGTTATATGAAAAAAAATTAGTTTAATTCAAGTAATAAGACTTCTAAACAAACAGATATATAAAAGGGATACAGACAGGATAACAAGTACAGACAAAAACTAAGTAACACTCAGAATGTAACAATATGGCTCAAATCACACCGAGATGGAAGCGAAGCGGAGCGCAGTTTCAGTGTCTTATGAATTTTAACTTTATTTTCATTACTATAATACATAGTATCGCTTGAGAAACTTGGAAGGTCGCGCGGCCGCCCGCGGCGCCGCGTGCACTCCGATGACTCAAGTTTCTCATGCGATAATAAGTATTATAGTAATGAAAATAAAGTTAAAATTCATATGACACTGAAACTGCGCTCCGCTTCGCTTGCATCTCGGTGTGATTTGAGCTTAAGTCTGCTGCAGCATTGCCGGATATAAGGTCAATCCAGTCTGTTGGCGATCATCGCCAGGACGGTGTTGGCGCTGCCCCGCACTCTGCGCACCGGAGACGCGCACCGCTTGCGCATCGTCGCGTGTGCTTATGAGCTTGTCCCAAAGCTCATTACTATTTTACTTTTATCATTTACGCCATGTGCGGCTGCAATTTGAAACTAAGGCCGAGATCTAGAAACGAGCACCTGCTTTGGCTTAAGACTTGTTTCTGTCTCTTTCTTGAACTTGTGGTTTGCCAGTTCTGCAACAGTGACGGGAGTAACACTTAGCCAAATTACGTGCTACGTAACGTCAGATCTCGTCCTTAGACTATTTTTTATTCTTTACAGACTACTCTGGCTAGTCTTGACATTGAGTGCATTTGCCGGCGCAGTCTACTGCGCGCTTAGTCAATATTTCAGGTATATTTCTATCTACTTCATCATCGCTCATCCGAATGACGTCATTATTATCATCATAATTTCAGTCCAAAATAACTCACAGTCCCCCTCTTTTGTTTATTGCTTTAATGGGTCGCCCTTGATCTCGATCACGCCTGATGGAAAGCGATGGATCAGGTCTATGATGGAACGAGCGTGCCCAGAAGATGCCTAAGGCACTGGAACTCCAACGCATCGACAAAACACAGCAGGCTGTCGCAAGCCAGGCGGGCGTTAACCCTACCACCGAAAGGGAAGAATTGACCAGTCAAATAAGATATTGGATGTGACTGTCCAGGATTCGGATTCTCGGTTCAGTTGAGTAACTGGCGGAACAAATTGCGCTACACGATTAGGTTTCTTCATGCATCCCCCTTTCGTTCCTGTCACTCTTCACGATCCTATGCGTGTCAGGTAATTGTATAACACACTAAGGCCGGTCGCATACGTCCGGTTTCCTGATTCGGTTTCCTGATCAGGAATTCAGATTCGGAGACCCTGAATGCACGGATTTCATAAAAAATCGTCTCTAAGCGCATACGTTCTTATATTTTGCGTCAGGGTTTCCGAACGGAAAATGTCGTATGTAGGCACGGTCGTCAGTGTTGTATGGATCACCATGGAAGCTTTGTGCGGCAAGAAAAACGTGATCCAGGGGTCCAGGGCCTTATGCAATGCACCTATCTCTCCGCCCGCGCCGACGAGGAAGCGAATAGGTATTGACTATTTCCTCGCTCAAGAAACGTACAAAGAGAGAGTTCTCGCGGATAGTGTGAGCAGTCAGCGAGCAACTATTAATATCTCTTTTCCTGACACGGCATCTACCTCTATTGTTGGTTTGTTTCGAACTTTCGATAAGTAGTCGCTTCCTCGTCGATGGTGGGACATATGTGCCGACATATTTTGATGTTTTTTTTTGTTTCTACTTGATTTTGTTCTGATAATGGTGCAGGTACAACTCGGAACCAGTCGTGGTATCTTTTCAAAGAGATTACAGAAGCTGGTGGACCACCTTCCCAGCTGTTACCGCCTGCTTTCTCGATAGAGTGCAGCCGGATAAAGCCAGGGAGCTTATTGAGGAGTAAGTTTTAATAATTAATTAGGGCAAAAAACTTTTCGCTCCGGCTCCGCTCCCATGGATATACCACGGGAGCGGAGTTGGAGCGAAAAGTTTTTTCGCACAGGATGGGAGCCTTTTTTTGGATAAAAAGTCACTCTTCTTAAGTTATTACATAATTAGATAACCTAACAACATCTTATATAGTGACCATATCAATATTAAAAATCTTTTATGTTTTAAATAAATAGATTGACTTGGCCATCGCATGAAAACGCAATCCCACCAAAAACATTTTCATGTAAAATATTGCCAAGACGAGACCACATATGGCTCGCACTGCCAAAAAGTTATCAGATCTCATGTAGAGCCAAGCTTCTAGCTCTACACGCCCTTACTTCACAAACTCTACACCTTAGTCAAAATATGAGGCTTGGCCGTTTCGTTGCTATAAGAACTATTGTAAACAGAAAAGTAATGAACAGTGAATAAATTTTTCACCTTACGCGCCCATGTGATGGTAGCGAAACGGCCAAGCCACATATTTGGCAAAAATACGACGAAGTGCTTCGAGAAAAGGTTAGTGCCCTTGCGCTTCGCTTGGCTCGTCTTGGCGGGGGCCGTGCCCCGAGATGTATCTCACAACCACAAATACCTAATACATAATTATTATAATAAATTAGATTGTTTTGTTTTTGTCTATTCTATTATACAGGGTTATTGGTAAAACACCAGCAGCCTCTTAAGAGGTCATTGTACTCATCATTATGAATAACTTTTATTATGGGACCAAACCTGAAATCGCGAAAAAAAAAATCAGCTGTTCCCTACATTTTGACGAGTTATACGAACATAAATGTAGGGAACAGCTGATTTTTTTTTCGCGATTTCAGGTTTGCTCCCATAGTAAAAGTTTTTCATAATTGTTGTTGTTGTTGTTGTGTATATACACACGAATCGTCAGCCGTCACTATTGCTCCCTTCAACTTCAATTATCATCCTCATCTTCTAACCCCCACCAGCACCTGGAACGTCACCGAAGAGTCAGACCCCGCCAAGTACAGCTACTACTACGAGTTCATAGAGCTGATTGCCGACGTCTCCTTTCGCGATAACCTGCAGAACTTCTGGAAGTACCAGACTGACGAGACTGTGAGGGGTATTGACTTGATGGAACTGGCGCTGGCTGTTCATCCCTCGTCTGTGCTGCAGGTCATTGTGTCCGATACTGAATATGAGGTAAGTATACCCCGTGGTGGAATGCACTTAGCATTAAAAAAAACCGGTCAAGTGCCAGTTGAACTCGCGTGGAGAGGATTCCGTACGATGAATATTTTATCTACCATGTTTTTTTGAATCTGGTCCCAATTTGTTTGTGGTAACTAAAAAAAATCTTCGAAGACATGTGAATCTACCAACCCTCACTGTGACACTCCCCCTCTCCGAGAGGAGGCCTGTGTACCAGCAGAGGGAACAATAGGCTGACTAACAGCGCCCCACGATTTCACCCGCATAAGTGTCGATCCCGTGGGAATATCGGAATAAAAACTATCCTATGTCCTTTCCCGGGACTGAAACTATCTCTATAGTTCTACCACATCTAAATCGGTTCAGCGGTTTAAGCGTGAAGAGGTAACAGACAGACAGACAGACACACTTTCGCATTTATAATATTGGTATGGATTATGAAAGCCTACTGGCCAGGCGGCGTAGAAAGAATTGTGGTAGAAAGATTGGAAGACCATTCAAATCTTTTATAGCAGGTCAAGTAAGAAGTGTCATGCGATTTTGTACCATGTTTCATTTTCACCATGGCCCTATCCTGCAGTAGGAGCGCCAGGCCGCGGTACACCAGCATTAAAGACATCATTCGTTATGCTCTTGTCACCGCCGTGGTGCCAGCTGTTCTGGCACGCGACGATGGGAAGAGACCAGACGGAATGACCATAACGCCCTGGAAGTTAGGCAGACCTTTGGTGTGGCATGCAACATGTGTCGACACCCTTGCGCCATCCCTGGCAGGTGCAGGAAACCTCAAACGGCGAAAACATTCCAACCTGATTGGTAGTTATATGTTCGAGCCGTTTAGGGTTGAGATACTAGGGCCATGGGGTCCGAGTGCCCACTTGGTTTTTCGAGTTATCGCCAAGCGGTTAGTCGAATCTTCACGTGACCAGAGGGCTCGCTTATTAATCACCAAAGAATTAGCATCGCCATACATCGTGGCAATGCTAAAAATGAGGGGCTCATGGCTAAATAATAACAGCCGCACAGGTCGATCGATCAGGTTAAGCTACGCTTGGCGCGGTTGGTCTGTGGATGGGTGAGCATCTTTACATACCGTGACCCCTCCGTGCCTCGGAAAGCACGTTAAGCCGTTGGTCCCGGCTGTCATTCGTGAATCTTTGACAGTCGTTACGGGTACTCAGAAGCCCGAAAGTCTAACAACTAGTCTTACCAAAGGGGGTATCGTATTACCCAGTAACTGGGTTGTGGAGGTCAGATAGGCAGTCGCTCCATGTAAAATACTGGTATTCAGCTGCATCCGGTTAGACTGAAAGCCGACCCCAACATAGTTGGGAAAAGCCTAGGCAGATGATGATACAACGTGGCAATGCTGCCAGCCTTTTGGGCACTGTTCCTGATGACAGCGATGCGGACAAATTTTTTGATGCCCTATGAGTCTTTTGCTTATTTTTTCTGTACATAATTATTATTATTTTAAATGTTAGCATAAATTATGAAGGTAAATATTTATTTACCAAAATAAATGTTATAAAACCATGGCTGGACTCGTCCTACCCAACACCTGCACTGGAAATAATTATGGTACCCTCTGGAATTACAAAAGATTTCTCTTTCAGGTACACTGGAACCCTGTAATGACGGAAGTGGGCATGTGTTTGACCTTCAACTCGGTCTACGCCGAGTTCCAGCACATGCTACAGGAGGTCAACTGGACACCTTTCAAGCTCCTACAGTGTCACTACCATAGTGGGCAGTGTTCTGTGAGAATAGATTCTATGAACAATGCTGTAAGGGTGAGAGTCAATTGTCTTTTTCGTATAATAATAAGCTTACTCTAGGATGGTCATCTTGGATGATGAATTTGGGTCTATCTTGGGGATTTCTGGGATTTTTTTGTACTGGACCATAATTATGGTTACGGAGATTACTACCTCAGCTAAAATTCACTCTTTATCTCGCTCGCACGATACTGCTCGCGGACTGTGTGAAAGCGAGACAGAGTGCGGTGCTGGGCGGGAGGCAGCGTCAATAGTTTAGGTATTTGCTTATTACGGTGAAAATAAAGGTAATTCAAAAAAACTAACTAACATAAGACCTGCTTTATAGTTAGTTCAGTTAGTATGCAAAGTTTCATGATCTAATTTGAAGTATTTTTTGAATACCAGCGGTTTATTGTTCGGTTTGGAGGTAACTTTGGAATTTTTTTCTATCGAGAAAATTTTACGGAATCGTGTTTTCGTCTAACATAAGACCTTAGATTAATCCTCAACTTTAGCATATATTTATTTCAAAATTAAAGTTGCCGTATTTTCGACATAACGGAGGATCATGCTAAGCCATTTGAGGTAGTATAGGCTCTTAAGGTCAATGTTCCAAATTTTACTGACGTTGTTTTAGGAAAACAAAAGTTTAGTCTTTAGCCCCGGATGTCCCGGAGCTCGGAAGGTCTTGACTCGAAACTGCTATAATAACTCGATTTCCATGTTCCAGTATTTCATACATTCTCCGTATGAGATATCGACAGCCATATCCAACCCAACTGGTGAAGTTTTGCCTGGAGAAGAACTCATCATTGATTATAAGGTGACTTTCTTACGAAACATTCTGTTGACATATGCGTATAGATCCTACTGCTGACATATGCGCTCTGGCGTGATAATATAGATAGACCTAGATAACGCAGGTATCGTATCACGATTTGTATGAAAACCAAGCGTGCCATTTTTGGACTACCTGCTATGACGTCACAAGCACTAGTGATGGGAAATTCAAATCGATTAAAGACGCCGCGCCGCCGCGTTTAGCACCCGCCTCGCCCCACCCCCGGGGCCTAGCACCGGCGCTCACGCTCACCCAGCCAGCAGCGGTGTTATTCTGTAAAAAACTCACCGTGAAAACTTAGGTGAAGTGACCGTGGAGTGAGCTGTCAATAGTGTCAATTCCTAGCAAAAACAAACTCACTTCACCTACGTTTTCACGGTGAGATTTTTACAGAATCGACCGGCAGTACACAGGACTGAGCGCGAAAGTGACGGCTTACGATTTTTGTACGTAAGCTGGTGCGATTTTTGACACGCAAAGTAGTTGCTCTTGCGTTATCTAGGTGCATCTTTATCTGTGGTTAAACCCATAAGAAAGATAAACCTTCATTCCTATGTGCATCTTAGGTAGTGGAGATCCAAGCTTCACCAAGTGTGAAGAGCCTGAGATCGGAGCAGCGGCGCTGCAAATATCCTGATGAATGGATCAGCGACTCTATTCGGGTAGGCATAAGGTTCTTTTTCTCCTGTTATAATATACCTAGTCTAAGCAACTTCCTCATAAAAATTACGATTCCCGATAGATGAGATGAGGAGGATTGCAATGAATTATTTCATAGTGATTAATCTCTATATTATCTTCAACTTGCTGCTGCTGCTTGTTGCTGCTTGCTGTTTATATTCAGCAGTAGACGATAATTATAATTATCGTCCACTGCTGAGTGTTACTGGACTCGTTCTAAAAGATTGATCCGGGAGGTCTTTGCTACCAGCTTGGGTACTCTTCCAATGATAAATGATTTTATTTCTGTGTATAGGTTTGTACAAACACATTAACACGTAAATCATATTTTTAAAACTAAATAAGGGGGCCTAAAAAGGCCAGTTTGGAGAATCATAAAAGGATAACATTATGATTCGTAATATGGCGAAGACAATCCGTGTTTTTCTTTTTTTCGCTGCACTACGTAGGTGTATAATCAAAGAGATTGGGATTGGATTTGGATCGGATTGATTGGTATTTTAGCACAGACAAGAAAAAGGCTTCACCAATGGGATTTGATACGATTAACCCATTATGTTATCCTTTTATGATTCTGCCAAACTGGCCTTTTCAGGCCCCAAGGTCGGCGTTTCCTATTAGACTACTCTGAGAAGAAAGGCCGAAACAAACTCAGAGGTCACAGTTTCTTTTAATGTCCAGAGTTCCAGACCAGTGGCGTAACTATAAATTATACCGTTTGGGGCCCGTGGCAAATTCAAGGGATGGGGCCGTGCTCATGGTCCACTCGGGCCGGGGGCCCCCTCTGGCTGGGGGCCCGTGGCATTTTGCCCCAATGCCACCCTATAGTTACGCCACTGGTCCAGACATAATCCTGGTCAGATCATGTAGATTGGTGTCTGAAATGGTATTTTGAGGAAAGAACCACAAAAATTTTGTAGACCTTTCCAGTCAGTGCACGCGTTTTTCAGTAATCATGAACTTAAGGAGCTCAACGAGTCGACGAACAATACGAAGGAAAGGACATTTGGGTAGGCCGTACGAATTACTCAAACTGCCAATTTTTCTAACCATACTTTTTCAGGCATACAGCTTCTCTCTGTGCCAGATGCACTGCCGCAGTCGCATGGCTGTCATGTTCTGTGGATGTAGACCATACTTCCATGTCAAAGGAGGTAAGCATCTGTCTTTTATATTTCTTGGGATAAACTTGATCAGGGGCCACTTTGGAAAATCATAAAAGGATAACATTATGAATCGTATTATGGCGAAGACAGTCCGTGTATTTCTTTTTTTCGCTGCACTACGTAACGTAGTAGGTATAATCAAAGAGATTGGGATTGGATTTGGATCGGATTGGTTGGTATTTTAGTTAGCACAGACAAAAAAAAATTACTGAAAAATGCTTCACCAATGGGATTTTATACGATTAACTTAACGGTTAACTGTCCATTATGTTATCCTTTTAGGATTCTGCCAGTGGCCTTTTTAGGCCCCCAGGACTTTGTAATTGCGTAACACACGTAAAAAATGGGGCCCGCGACTAAATAATAACAGCCGCACAGGTCGATCAGTTTAAGCTACGCTTGCCGCAGTTGGTCTGTGGATTGGTGACCATCTTTACATACCGAGACCCCTCCGTTCCTCGGAAAGCACGCTATGCCGTTGGTCCCGGCTGTCGTTCGTGGAACTTTGACAGTCGCTACGGGTAGTCAGAAGGTCGAAAGTATGACAAGTCTTACAAAGGCGTATCGTATTACCCAGTAACTGGGTTGCGGAGGTCAGATAGGCAGTCGCTCCATGTAAAATACTGGTATTCAGCTGCATCCGGTTAGACTGGAAGCCGCCATAGTTGGGAAAAGGCTAGGCAGATGATGATTATGACATACAATGTAAATCGATCGCGATGCCTTTCCTTTTGACATCCATCGCTTTAAAGGTTTGAAAAATTCGTCTGCAACAACGTAAATAACGATCAATGGACGTGGCTGAACTGTCAAAATAAAAGGTAATAAACGATCGATTGCCATTTTATGTGTGTCACACAATAACCCCGTAGGATTGCCCCAATGCCCCTCAACAACTTTTACTATGTGACCAAACCTGAAATCGCGAAAACAAATCAGCTGTTCCCTACATTTTGCAGGCTTGAGCTTGCACTTCTTGTGGTTAAACTCAGGATACGCCTGCGGGGTAATTGAGTAACACACTATCAGTAGAAATGGCTTTCATTTTGACAGTTCAACAACATTCATTGCGTTATTTACGTTGTTGAGCAGACACAATACATTTTTCGTAGATAGGTATCTATAGATGAAGCAATGGATTAGCAATACCTATCCTTCAAAATGATTCAGATTGAGATTGATAGTGTATGAAGCAATTAAGGTGTGATTTAGTTGTGATTTAAGACAGGAGTCAATTTCAGATGTAATTCAATACCTACGATTTTCAAAATAATTCGACAATGCGTCGAGTTTTCTCACCCCAAAATAATCTATGGAGGTTGCATACGAATAAAACTTCATCAAAAGAAAAATAACTGTCTGACAAAGGAAAAAATACCACAAGTCAACCAGACAGCAAAAGAACTGCCAAGAAAATTTTTCAACTTTTCAACACACCCAAATAAAAAATAATAGCTGAACTATAACATTTTTATCGTAAAAAAACTGTTTTGGAATTTTAATTAAATCCATCTGCCATTTTCTTTACGCGGGAACCATCAAGATGGGGACGTCTGTGATGCATTCGGGATGGCGTGCATCGGTCGGAACGTTGAAATCCTCATTAACATACCCAAGAACCTTGCTAAATGCACATGTCTCCCCCAGTGCGCCGAACTCAATTATTATTCACACACAAAAACGATCCTTATTCGGTTAGTGGCTTTTCTTTTTTATTAGTAGACTGTAGACATTTTGCAGCTGTAGCTTTACCTACATATTATAGGGTTCAGAATCCTCTGTTACGAGAATTTTCTCTTGTGAAAAGTCTAGCGTGGTCCCAACCTCCTTGGCAAGATCGGACTTTCGTAGCTGTCAATGTCAAATCGTCAAGGCCATGGCGTGGTGTGGATGGAGTAGATTTTCCACTGTAGCTGAATGTAGATCTTAGATGCCTAATGCCCTTTGTTACTAGGGGATGCCTAAATGACTGCCTAAACAACACCGCGCAGTTTTGTTAGGCAGTAACTTAGGCGTCAACAGCGCTGTTGGATTTTAAATTAGCGCCGCCTAGCATGGATTTTTAATTATCGTTGCCGTAGCATTTCCATGTAAAGTAACGTTCTCTCGAATGGTACAAGACAGGCAAAAGCTCTGCAATTTTCAAAAGCATCGCGTTTTTCCCAAAATTGAGTAAAAAAACAGGCGCAATAATGTAGAGGAATGCCTTAGTTATGATGAAAGTACACGTTTACAATTTGAGGTTGTCTAACCTCATAGACGGGCTTTTGCTTTTGAGAGTCTCTTCGGTATAAACTTGCATTGCTGTGTGACCAAAATAGACCATGGCACCTACCTCTAAATCTTTGAAAATTCAATTGTATTCCACAACATTTTTATTCTTAATTTAACCCTTTTAAAACCTTTTTTAACCCTTATCAAAACCTAATTTAACACTATCAAAACCTATTTTAACCATTTTAAAACCAATTTTAACCCTATCCAAACCTATTTTAACCCTTTTAAAGCCTGTTTAAACCCTTAATATTAAACCTACATGAATGGGACTACGCCGGATGCGGAGGACCCACGGTCAGCAATCAGGGTCAACATGATGCCGCCGAAGATCAGACTTAACCGGGATATCATATTTACTCTGGAAGACCTCTTCGGTTGGTGTACCTGATTGAGTGGACTTTGCCAGCTTTCTGTGATGTCATAGCATAGTATTTTAATGTAAATCACTTTAATTTTATTATAATAATTTATTTTTTTTATTTTTTTTAAGCACAAGTTACCGTGGTACTTTTTCAAGGACCGGAACGTTTTTCGCACAAATTAAGCTTGATTCACTTCCACCTGCAGCACGTTGCAAGTCAGACACAGAACAGATTAAAGTTTTCATAACAAAACAATGTTTGCCGAAAATGATAGCCAGTGGGGCACACTACCGCACCGGTGCATTCCGAGTTGCGCTGTAAGGGATTGTGATTGGGAGTGTGTTACGCAGTTAGGGAGCTGCTCGTGTGTGGGCAGACCTGGACCCTAATTGCTTCACACACTATCAATCGGAATCTGAATCATTTTGAAGCAAATTGCAAATCCATTGCTTCATAAGTTCGAAAAAATTGTCTGCTCAACACGTAAATAACGCAATGAATGTTGTTGAACTGTCAAAATGAAACCGATTCCGATTGCTAATGTGTTCCGCAATTGCCCCGCAGATCAGCAGCTGTTGTAAAATGTGCATGAGCAGAAAAGTTTAAAATGGTTCGCTTCTCTAAAATTGTTTCATTTTTGCATGTTCAGGTAAGTTGCATGATCTCGCAATTTGTTTATTCTTTGTGTGTCAGTTACAAGAGAGGCTAGGCTTTATGCAAAAGACAAAATTAAATTCTTTCGCGCAAATGCCTGTTTAATAAAATATAACAGGCCACAGGCCTCCTCTCTTTTTTGAGAGGGACTGGTCCGTAATTCACCATGCAGACCACAGAGTACATTATAGTATACTGAATGCAGACCCAGTGCGGGTTGGTAGGTCAGCGGGATTGACCGAAAGGGTTACCGCTAGTGCACGTTGGTAGATGTCAGTTGTCACGTGTCTTCGAATTTTAGGTTCTAGGACATGCCGGTTTCCTCACGATGTTTTCCTTCACCGTTTTGAGAGCAGTGGTGATGAAATTATTTACACAAAGTAAAGCGCCTGTCTGGGTTCGAACCTACGACCTACAACTCTGTAAATCGGGCACGTTACCACTGCTCTTCCTGTAATGTCTGCCATGTTGACACTGAGATCAGACTGTGAAAGTTCTTAAAATTACATTACACCTTTTCTTTTTGCGGATGGGAAATCATCAAATGACCCCTCCCGCTCTAGGCGGAGCAGAAGGTAGTGTCAGACTCTTACTGACTAAAACCCACCCGTGTTTCTTCCTTAGCCCTTTACGTTCCGGCCCAGGGGGGTAACGCTTTCGGACAATCCCGCTGACCAGCACAATCCCGCTGACCCACACACTTACTAATGCTGTATCCTTTCAGCTTCGTTAGGCGGTACAACTGCGCTGTTCGTCGGAGCCAGTGTGCTGACAGTGGTAGAAACAATACTCTTCATCTTACGGCATCTGGTGCGATTGGTCATCACGAGAAGGCGCGGCAGAGTCGTCGATTTTAAGCCTTAGACTTAGAGCAGTTTTCAGCTACGTCATAACTCTTGTGGAGTCGCGGATGTACAGACGCCAGCACATAAAGCCACTACAATCTGTCAAATTTCTTTAATAGATTTTCAACTTTATCGCTAAAGTATAAGGTTCAAAGTTGAGTGGGAAAATTTGACAGTTTCGGGTAGCTTGGTGTGCTGGCGTCTGTTTATAAGTTTTTGCTCAGTGGCAAAGGCAATTTTAGTGAAAGGTTTCTATCCCGCGTTTTATTTCCCCGTTTAATGTTTTTGCTGTGGTGTGGCTCAAAGATCTTGTCCTGTGTGGTTTTGAAAAAATTGTTGATATCGCATAGTTTTTATTCTGTCGGCGAATTTCACCTTGTCAGTCCTACCACTTCAGAAATGCATTGTGATATTTTTTAAATTAAGTATTTAGGTTCCTTTGTTAATTTAATTAACTACCTACGTTATTAGTATATTACTGCACTACAATTTTACATAATTAAAATCAAAGTCAAAGTCAAAGATTTATTTGCATACTAAGTGTAGGTACATTTTATCAGTCAGTGTTCATTTTTTTTTCAATTATCGTCTTTTGTACCTACCACATTTTATTCAAATAAACGAATTTAATTTTGATTTGATTTTGTAAGGGCCCTGCCCTGAGGACACTTCAGTCCGATCAGAAAAAAGTACTATGAGTATCCGAAAAAAACAAAAGTAGTTTAGTTGTAGTAAGATTGTTGTATACTAGATTAGAAGTCCGGATTCGGCACTGTATTCTCTGTAAAATTATTAATAAAGACTGTTTAAAATAATAAAATATAGTTTTATTTATTTCCCCAAACCGAAATTAGAATATTTATAAAATAAAAATGATAAATAAATAAATGACCTGGCCGCTAACTTTGGGGTACTTACTTAAAGAAACAGGTTTCCGGTGCAGGCGAGTCTGTGCGGGTCGGTACCGATCGGTGTAGGTGAAATAGATAAAAAATCACATAAACTTATGCGCTCACACATAAAGAAACTGGTAAAATATGTAACCGTTTCCTTCCAAAGATCAACCTGCAGAGATCTGTACTGGGAGTCGGGCCCGAAAACCCGTTTCTTTAGGTATGTGAGCACCCTATAGGCTTGTGCGCATGCACAGTAAGTTCTCAAATCTCAAAAGTTTAAATAAACGCACACAATAAAAAATTACGGCACATGCAAAGATTATAATTTTTAGCTGGTTACATAGCAAATCTGTTTTGTTGTCTGTACATACATTCATTCAATTTCATTCGGTAATTTATGAGGCGCAAAACGGAATGGGTATTTTTTTTTATCAACTTTGGAATTTCTATATTTTGACATATAATTCAAGGTCATTTTGTTTAAATACATTCAATTTTGAGTAACGACGCTGGGCACCAGTAAGGCTGTAACCATGAAAATATTTTGTACGTATTTAAAACGAAAATGATTAGCAACTAAACGCAAATTTCGTAATTGCTAAAAACAACAACAAAACGTTGGATGCTGTCACAACGCCCCTCCCTCCCACTTCACAAATGTATTTATTTTCGAAAAATCTAACCTAAGTTTAACTAAATTAAAACAACGAACGAACGATTATCATGTTTTTGAAAATACTGTCTATAATCATAAAAACTGTGTACTATGTTTTCTCTACATTTTACTTTTTATTGTCCTGGTCTCATACAGTTTTGCCTTTTGGACTGGATGTCGGTATGTTGGGATTCTCGGCGTATTATTTGACCAGGCTGAAGAAGCCAGAGCTGGAGAATGTGATCAATATATTCGGACCTGAGCCCTGGACCAAGGAAAGCCAGATGAATCCAGAAAAAGTGGTCCGTTGCATCGCGCACAGGGGTGCGGCTTTGGACGCTCCTGAAAACACTATGGAAGCGTTCAAGTATGTAAGTAGACCATCTAATGTGTATCTAAAGAGGATTTATGACCAAAGAGTCATTTACTCATACTCACTGTACGCATCACGTAATAGTGGTAAAGAATACATGTAAAAAAAATGTAAACAAACATTATGGAAAAAACCAATAGCTCACAACCATTATTGTTTCATAGATTGTACAAACCAAGGAAAACCTTTTTCTATGATCTATAAATAATAAAAAAAAAAAATGCATGTCATATGGTCCATGGTGTTACCCTAAATAATGTACAGTTAAAGAAATTGGTGCCGATTCTGTTGTTCACTTGTTGATTAATTTGACAGGACTAAACTACAATTTGTCTTCTGTCCTTTTCTTAATGAAATAGTAAGAAAAAGATGCAAGGGAATTGGCACAGTTGTGTGAATAATGGTTAGGCATTCAACTATACTTGATACTATTCGTGCAACAGATTTATATTATGGCTGTAGCTCTAAGTTTCCATAAAGAGGCTTTAGCCAAAGTGAAGGCCAAAGAGCATTCCCGAAGGAAGCCTACATGGTGTAAACTTGATTTTGGTAAAAGGTGTTTCCACTATTACGGGCCCATTCCGTTATAAAAAACTTAACGATAAAATTTATTTATTAATTATGACAAAATCTGAATGCGTCTCACATCAAAACTTACCTAAAAGGTCTGGATTACAGCGACACAGAGAAACTATTAAATACTTGTCATGACATAAGAGTTTTGGAGACATGACATGCGCACAACTATAAACACACACATACATACATGCACCAACACTACACAACTTACATTTTTGTACACTCTTACTGCAAGATGCCAAGTATTTATATAATTTTTGTTTTTGTTTAATTTTTCATTGGTTTAAATAAATATACTTAGGGTTACATTGTATTTTTTGAACCACGAGTGTGGAAACCAGTGATATATCTGATTGAATTATGTATTTTTCAGAACAATAATGATTATTATTGTTCGTAATAAAAAAATGACAAAAATTTTTGAGGCTTCAGTGCAGTCGACTGTGCCTCATCGGGTAAAACTATTTCTAAAAATCATCAATGTATTGATGGTGTAAATTTCTTTTCCAGTGCGTAGAACAAGAATGCAATATCATAGAGGTGGATGTACGGACGACCAGAGATGGCAAGCTGCTTCTCTTACACGACCAGGGCTTGGAACGGCTCACTGGCACAAGTATCACTGACGTCCGAGCCGTGGACTGGGATAAGATTAAAGACATTGATGTGGGTGCCACTCATCCGAATAGGTTTGTTGGTTTCTATTCTATTTTTGAGGTTCTGGCTCCATCGGGAATGGTATTTTTTTGGGCAAACATCATCTAAAACTATTCCATGTTGATAGCATTAGTAGTTCTTGAGATATCCAGCTGTGACAGACAGACAGACTTAGTCTAACCATAAGGGTTCCGTTTTTACCATTTTGGTACGGGAACCCTAAAAATAATGCAAACAAAGTTGCGGACAACAAATAGTTAATTTATTAAAATTAAATCCTTTCAGAAAGCAGTTCAAAGATGTACGTCTGTGTCTACTGGACGACGCCCTGGATTACCTCCTAGCTAACAACATGAAGATTATAATTGACGTCAAAGGAGATGACAAACAGGTATTCAGCCTTGTTGTAGTGACGATCACTTTCAAACTTAAAGTATTTATTTCAATTAAACCATTTACAGGCACTTTTGAATTGTCAAGAAGTCGGTCAGTCAGAAAATATGAAGCTAGTTGCCCATTCCAAAGCGTAGTTACCTATGGAGAAGAACGGGCAAGAAACTCCATGGACACTCTTTTAAATTATATTTTTACAAAAATATTAGTTCGAACTCGGAACGAGCTTACGTTTCTTTGTCCACCCCTTCGGCCTGCCTGCTGCACCATCAACCAGCGGCGGGCCGTAAGCGCGGCGTCGCCTAGCCGTAGCCGAGTCGACGTATCGGAGCTTCTGATCCGCTTTGGTAACGTGCTTACGTTAGGTTGACGCCGCGCGCCGAGGAGCCGAAGAAAGAATAAAAATTCTTAATTTCGCAACTGGTTGCGAATCGCAGTTGTGAAAACGGCTGGAGGGACCGTTCGTGTGACTCGCACTTGGCCAGTTTTTTTTTGTTATTTATATTAAATATTAAAAATTCACAAGGTCGTGGGACCGCCTTGTGGGAGGCCTTCCAACGCTACGTCTTCCGGTACGCGGTCGCCACTCCAGAACCTTTCGGCCCCATCGGCCATCTGTGTTGCGAGCAATGTGCCCTGCCCAGCCCACTGCCACTTAAGTTTGGCAATTATTCGGGCTATGCCGGTTACCTTGGTTCTCCTGCGGATCTCCTCATTCCTGATTCGATCACGCAGGGAAACTCCAAGCATAGCCCTCTCCATTGCCCTTTGGGTGACTTTTAGCCTTCTTATAAGGCCCATTGTGAGCGACCACGTTTCAGTGCCATAAGTCATCACTGGCAACACGCACTGGTCAAAGACTTTCGTCTTGAGGTTGAGACACGCAGGAACCCGTTGGATGCGAGAAGCGCAGAACCGGTTCAATTGGAGGTGCTTGGGGGAGGCCTATGTCCAGCAGTGGACGTCTTTCGGCTGAAATGATGATGATGATATTAAAACTCCTTCTTACCTCATTTTCAACAGCTGAAGTTCCAGTTTTTTGCTTTCAGGTAGTGAACGGTGTCCTGAACTCCTTTGCAACAAGGCCTGAGATGTACCAATCCGCGGCTGTCACATGTTTCAATCCATTCGTTCTTTACCAGGTATGTTCATTTTTAGGGATCCGTATCCAAAGGGTAAAAACGGGACCCTATTACTAAGACTCCACTGTCCGACTGTCTGTCTGTCACCAGGCTGTATCTCAAGAACCGCGATAGCTAGATAGTTGAAATTTTCACAAATTATGTATTTCTGTTGCCGCTATTACAACAAATACTAAAAACAATAAAATAAATATTTAAGGGGGGCCTCCATACAACAAACGTGTTTTTGTTCGGCGTTTTTGCCTTGTGGTACGGAACCCTTCGTGTGCGAGTCCGACTCGCACTTGGCCATTTTTTTATTATTGTAAATTTCTATGGTTTATATGTATCCTTTGTTGGAGATCCTCAATAAACAAATAAATATTTTGGTCAAGTAGGCATTGAACCTTTGTATGAAAAAGCTGTTTTTTTTTCGTGATTTCCGAGTTGGTCCTATAGTGAAAGTTGTTCTGTTCGAAGGTCTAAAGCACCTTTAAAGTGTTTCAGGTTAATTTTTTTAACACCTTATACAAGGTGTTAATGGTAACAGAATAAACGCAAGTCCTGAAAGTAGTTTGTTCATAATTGATTACTGAATCAATTTCGGTAACTTTTAAGATAGGTTTTTTTTTTTAAATTACATATGTATTTTGCCATACTGATCGCCGATTGAGCCAAAGAAAATTAAATCTTATGTCAAGGCAATAAGACTCAATTTTAAATGCATAAAGTAATGGTAGGGTCAATACATAAAAATCATTGTATTATGCGTTTAACTCAATACTCTAATTGGGGTGTATGAGGTCTTGCGTTCATTATGTTACGCATTATATGTTCCCAGATTCGTAGAAGCGATCCTCAGATAGTGGGATGTCTCAGTTATCGGCCGTACAGCTTCAGTTCCCATGATTATGACGCAGAAAAGGGTCCTACTAACCCTCGGTGAGTTGAGTTCATCATCATCATCATCATATCAGCCGAAAGACGTCCACTGCTGGACATAGGCCTCCCCCAAGCACTTCCACTTCGACCGGTTCTGTGCTTCTCGCATCCAACGAGTTCCTGCGGCCTTCACAAGGTCGTCGGTCCACCTTGTGGGAGTTGAGTTCAATTTACACTAATCTGCTTTCATGATTTATTTGCCACTAGCTGCGCCACGCGGTTTCAGCCGCGTACATGTCGATCCTGTGGGAATATCGGGATAAAAATTAGCCTTTATGTTAATCTAGGGTGTCGGCTACCTCCATACAAAATATTATCAAAATTGGTCCAGCCGTTTGAGCGAGAAGAAGTAATAACAAACATATAAACACACACACACTCACAAACTTTCGCCTTTATAATATTACTGTGATAAATGTAGACATAATTATGAGTTTATGGAAAAATAACTTTAAATCCTACACCTTAGAGTTCAGTTTACGGTACAACTTCAAACGTTTTTATAACTTTTTCAATAGGGCTTGTCACTCTGAAATCAACTTAATTACCATTAAAATAAAGTTTTTTTTTTTTTTAACTTGAAATAATATTAATTTGAAACATACATTTGAATTGATTTTAGTTGTAGTGAAATTTTGTATGGAGGTAGCTGACACCATCATCTGCCTAGCCTTTTCCCAACTATGTTGGGGTCGGCTTCCAGTCTAACCGGATGCAGCTGAATACCAGTATTTTACATGGAGCGACTGCCTATCTGACCTCCACAACCCAGTTACTGGGTAAAACGATACCCCTTGGTAAGACTGGTTGTCCGACTTTCGGGCTTCAGACTACCCGTAACGACTGTCAAAGATCCACGAAAGACAGCCGGGACCAACGGCTTAACGTGCTTTCCGAGGCACGGAGGGGTCACGGTATGTAAAGACGGTCACCCATCCACAGACCAACCGCAGCAAGCGTAGCTTAACCTGATCGATCGACCTGTGCGGCTGTTATTATTTAGCCACGGGCCCCTAGATTAACATATAGGCTACTTTTTATCCCGACGTTCCCACGGGATCGAAACTTATGCGGGTGAAACCGCGGGGGCGCAGCTAGTATTAATATAATTTTATCAGTCACAATGATATTTGAATATGTTTTCCGTAGATTCGCCGAGAACCTACCGATGCACAGCGCTTTACGCTTTGCGGACATGATACACGGTCTACTGTGGCGCTGGTCTGCGCGCTGGTGCGCTGTCAGCGCTGTACTGTTGCACAAGGACATCGTCAGCCCGTTAGTACATTTTGAAAGAAAGAAAAGAAAAAGTATTTATTGCGACTCGTACAGGAAGATCTCAAACTAAACTAAATACAGTAAAATAAAAAACTATGTTATATAGGGTGACTGGTAATTAGTGACCGATACTTAAACACGTGATTTTACTCATCATTATGAACAACTTTTACTATGGGACCAAACCTGAAATCGCGAAAAAAAATCAGCTGTTCCCTACATTTATGTTCGTCTAACTCGTCAAAATGTAGAGAACAGCTGTTTTTTTTCACGATTTAAGGTTTGTTCCCATAGTAAAAGTTGTTCATAATGATGAGTAAAATCACGTGTTTAAGTATCGGTCACTAATTACCAGTCACCCTATATAAAAAAAGTAACAAAAGGAAAATGGAACAGAAAGTCTTATACGAGGCCAAAAGGCTCCTATCTCAGCATGATGCTGCGACATTTAAAAATTAAATGTCACAGCGCTGGTATTGTATTCTGGTGTTTCCCGGCGTCCCACACTACGCTTGCCGATACGTGGTCTCCACTCCAGGACTCGTCTGCTCCACCGGCCCTCTGTCCTTCGACAGACATGGCCAGCCCACTGCCACTTCAGTTTGCTTACTGTGCAAGCTATGTCTGTAACTCCGGTTCTCTTCCGGATAATACATTCCTGATTTTATCATTTAATGAGACTCGCTCCATAGCCTCAGATAAAAATTGCCAGTCAATTATTACTGCCATAGGCAAGTAACTTGCATTTGAATTAGCACAAAGATTACCGAAGCGCAAACATTTTTCGGTTTAACTGTACCTGTCGAAGTAGATAAGATAATGCTTTATTTCTCACCACAATATGTAGGTACATCAAGGGATCAAAAACAATACATAATAATTTAACTTATACAGTGGGAGACTGGTGCCTAAGCTAGGCGTAAAGCCTGTATTTCAGGACACCAGGGGGTCTAACTCCGAAGAGGTTAACCACTGTATCGGCCGAATGTTCGGTCATTTTCTACTACCATTAATTTCCTATATTGACTATTGGTCCCGACCAAACTGTGCCAATCCGAACCTTTGTAGAACCCTTAACCCTTTTTTTACCTTTTTTTTTTTAATAATTCGTTGTAGGACAACAATATTCGAATCAGAAAATGACCGAACATTCGGCCGATACAGTGGTTAACCGCTTCGGAGTAGACCCCCAGGTCTCCACCCTTACAGGTGCAATTACATTTAAATCAGATTATGCACTCGCACACAAATGCGGTAAGTTATATAAGCAAAGAGGAAAAAAAAAAAAACAAAACTAAATGAAATTAAAAAAAAATGTAAGGAATACACAATTGACCTAAACTTAATCTAGGGTTAGTATTTATTTGTGGTGTTACGGTGCGTGCGCGCTTGTGCGAGGGTGTGTGTGTGTGTGGTAAGTCCTTTCTTTTTCTGACTTTGTAACCTCTTCCCAGGAATGAGATCCAATACTGGCGGTTGCTAGGCATCCGCTGCGCCGGCTGGTGCGTGAACAGGCCTCTAGAGAAGCTGTACTGGCGCGGCGTGCTCAAGGCGCCCTACCTCGCCAATACCCTACTTGGGGAACCTGATGTGAGTAGCCATATTTGTATACAGCCTCAGTTAGAACCTCCGGGGGGTCTACACATGTTCGGTTTGGCAAAGGCAGGCAGCACTCGACCGAATGACATTTACAGGGCGGTTTGAACGTTAACTGCGATTTTGTTTTAAAAAACAAGATGGCCGCTTTTGTTTCGATTTTTGATTTACAGGGGGGCTTGAACGTTAATTGCGATTTTGTTTTAAAAAACAAGATGGCCGCCTTAGTTTCGATTTTTGATTTACAGGGCGGCTTGAACGTTAATTGCGATTTTGTTTTAAAAAAACAAGATGGCCGCCTTAGTTTCGATTTTTGGCCACGCGCCAAAAGAATCTGGTATCGCTTTAGGTATAGACCTTGCTAAATATATAGACCCGAACATGATAAAGCGAGGGTAGATGACAAACGAAGTTTGCCGATCGGCACGAGCCGAATGAAAGCCCTAATGCTGTGTAGTAATTGCGACGGGCCGGCTTTATTGTTAACCTAGCTGCGCCCCGCGGTTTCACCCGCATAAGTGTCGATCCCGTAGGAATATCGGGATAAAAAGTAGCCTTTAAGTTAATCCAGGGTGTCAGCTACCTCAATACAAAATTTTATCAAAATTGGTCCAGCCGTTTGACCGGGAAGAAGTAACAAACATATAAACACACACACACTCACAAGCTTTCGCCTTTATAATATTAGTGTGAGTTAAACAAATGCTACCGAATTGAATTTGCCGACCCGAACATGTTTGTAGCACCCCTCACTTATAGTTCATAATTTAAGTTCTAAATCAGAAGGGATAATACACTGGGTCATAGGACCCAATCTTTAAATGCAAAATGGCGTCGGACTGGGAAGTCGAGTTCGAACTTCACCGAAACAAGTTTAGATTCGAAATCATTTTACTATTCCGACGAGACAAAGGAAATCATTCAGGACGTACCCAAAGATTTAAAAGTACGATTAGCGACGAATGTGAATTGACGCATTTTTTTAAGGGGGAAGCACTAAGGTGGCCCGCGAAATTCAAATTTTCTTACGTTTTTTGCAATTTGCTGGTCAGTATTAAGTTGTACGTTGATTAAAATATGATTCGCGGTCGTAACAAATATGTATTTACATAATTATAATCATTAAAGTCATCAATACAACTCTCTAAGACCATGTAATCCCCAAATGTCAAGATTTCATGAAATAGTCATTCTTGGGGATTACATGGTCTTAGAGAGTTGTGTTGATGACTTTAATTATTATAATTCTGTAAATACATATTTGTTACGGCCGCGAATTACATTTTAATCAACGTACAACTTAATACTGACCAGCAAATTGCAAAAAACCTAAAAAAAATTGAATTTCGCGGGCTACCCTGGCGCTTTCGCCTTAATGAGTATTATTATTTGCGCAACATATTAAAAAAAAAAAAAAAACACTTGGCTATAGTTGAAATGCTAAAAAGCTGATAATTTTGATTATACAAGAAGATTTTTTATCACCATCCAAATTTTTATAGGACGTTCTACCCATGAATATGAACAACTTTCACTATGGGACCAACTCTGAAATCACGAAAAAAAATCAGCGGTTTTTGTATGGAACCGCTGATTTTTTTTTCAGCGGTTCCATACAAAAGTTCAATACCTACCGTATTGAACTTTTGTATGGAACCGCTGATTTTTTTTCGTGATTTCAGAGTTGGTCCCATAGTGAAAGTTGTTCATATTCATGGGTAGAAATATAAAAATGAAAAAAAAAACCTGTAAAAATTTGGATGGTGATAAAAAAATCTTCCTGTATGTAAAAGTGACAGTGATAATGGACGTTTGTTGCTGACCGTACCAGCCAGTGGTCAGAGAAAAAGTTCTAGATTCGGTTTCGGGGCATTAGTGGCCGTTTTCACTCTACTGGACATCTAAATGTATGCCTAAATAAAACCGCTTGTTGGATTTTAAACTTTCGGCGCTGTGCCGAGAGTTGACAATCCAACTGCGCGCTTTTCAACTTTTACATTCACTAATCACTTCTTTTATTTTTTTTTAAAGTTTAAAAGAATTCTGTATTTTTTTTGGCCAGCTCTTTAATTTTGTGGTACAACAAGTTCGAAGCCTGAATGATCTCCTTTTGATACACAGATAGCTTGCAAATTCGAAACTGTCGATGAAATACTTAAATGGTGTCAAAACAATACGGATCAAGAGTTGCCATAATAAAATCAAGGCAAGTGACGAGACACCTCATTTTATTTAATTTTATAAAGGGCATCTCGACTTTGACCTCGACAAAAAAGTTAAGTTTACACACCCTTATTTTTTTATTGTAGTTAATGTACAGTCAACAAAGGAGTTAAGTATACAGGAGCGTCGGATATAGTTGAAGTTTACTAAGAAATCGATGGATGTTCTGGACTGAAATTTAATTTAATAAATGAGCTGTTTGTTTTCTATTAATAAACTAAAATTTTATTCGAGAATATCCATCGGTATCCGACGCTCCTGTATACTTAACTCCTTTGTTGACTGTACACTCGCGTAACGAAAAGGTTATGCAATTTTCGAATACATACATTCCAGTAATGTCACATGTCACTGTCACTTTTTCGTAGTATCATTTTTGAACAGAGGTTAGAGGGGTATAATGAAAATACGCCATTGGATAGTCGGCGTATTTTCTTTTTTTACCAAAGGAATGACATGACAGGAATAGCCGAAAGAGCTCGTTAATAGGGGCCCATCTTGGGCAAAATAAATTCCCAATGACATTGTCTGATCGTTATTAGTCGACATTCGTCCACAATCGGCATAATGGGGAAGAAAACTGTAAAATTAGTTCCGTGTAGATGGCGCTGTTTGTTACTTTCATTCAGCTGCCAATGCAATGGAGTAAATTGCTGAAAATTTTGTCGCGAGATGGCGCTAAGTGTGTGGTCTTTGTAGCCGATTGGTCAATTTCTCCACTTGCCAATGTCATCAGAATGACACTGACAAGTGAGGAGGTGAAGAATAAAAGCTCACTTTTCCATTAAAAAAAATGTTTTTTTTTAGTCAGACACCGACTTCCGAAATTAAAGTTAGTAGTGTTTTTTTTTTGAAGTCGGTTTTTTTTGTTAAAAAGTTTTTATTTCTCGCTTTTTAGTGGGTCTATTTATAATTTATCTAAGTTAATTATTTCATCACTACAGCAAAACGGTGAAGGGTTTTCCTTCACCGTTTTGATGATGTGCAAAAAAATTTTAAATTAATTAAAGCAAATAAGTAAAACCTTATCAAAAACACATCTTTTCTTATATAATTTTTTCCAAAACCACACTTTTCCAAAACTATTTAATCAAAACCTCACATTTCTAAATGTAATTTTTAAAGTATTAGCTAAGATTCTTATCATTTTTATCAGCCATTTGGTACATCAGATTGACTGGAACACTAGTTTAAATTACACAACTAAAATATAATGCAGATGTTGTAGTTTTCTCCAAAATTAGAAAAAGTTGAAAAGTAAGGATTTGTTCTCCACCTCCTCAAATGATAAATTATCGCACTCTCTCGCGGCGTTTTACAACCCCATTGCTTAGATAGATGGTAATTACAGATGGAGCAAAGGTCTAGCGAAAAAGACAGTTATAGCAGCGTGGAACGCCCTGGACCACTCGTAGACAAGCTCCTAGAGCCCGAACGAAGGATGTCGTCCGGGCAAAATTGATGACAATTTTTTTTTTACGAAACGTGAAAATATAAAATGAGTTTAAATTGACGGTCGATTCGAAATAGTTCTGCGATTCCAAACGGCTAAGTTAATTACTTAAGGCCGATTCTCGTTAATAAGAACGTTCAAAATCGTGTCGCGATCTCATCTCAGCCACAGTTAAGGGGGAAGCTCTAAGGTGGCCCGCGAAATTCAAATTTACTTACGTTTTTTGCAATTTGCTGGTCAGTATTAAGTTGTACGTTGATTAAAATATGATTCGCGGTCGTAACAAATATGTATTTACAGAATTATAATCATTAAACTCATCAACACAACTCTCTAAGACCATGTAATCCCCAAATGTCAAGATTTCATGAAATAGTCATTCTTGGGGATTACATGGTCTTAGAGAGTTGTGTTGATGACTTTAATGATTATAATTCTGTAAATACATATTTGGTACGACCGCGAATCATATTTTAATCAACGTACAACTTAATACTGACCAGCAAATTGCAAAAAACGTAAGAAAATTTGAATTTCGCGGGCCACCTTAGAGCTTCCCCCTTAATGTCAAAAATTTAAGTAAATTTAGGTATTTTTGAATGCGAACGTTCTTTATAACGGGAATTGTCCTAGATAAAGATACTTGTCGCATTATTTAAGCTGCATATTGATTAGATTTAGCCTCCAGCTGAGGCTAATCATGTAAAGCCGCTTTGCCTCGATCCGAGGCATATTCGCTGCAGTCGCCGCCTCAGCACGAGTCTTACTTTATCGATTTCTGTCATGCTAAAAAGAGCTTCATTAGTTGCGTATCTACTAAAAGTTGCTTCAGTTTGCCTCAAGTCGAGGCTCGACATGTGTATATGGAGTTAATGAACTCTTTGCACTTTTAAGACAGCAGCTCTGTTTTAAAAAAAATATTCTATTCGTTAGAAATCGCAGGACGATCCGAACATCTACAAAACGAAACCAAATTATTTATTTTAATTGTCTTGTTTTTTGTTGACACTTAAACGCGTAGATATTTATTTATTTATTGTCATCCATTAAAGGGCGTTTACTCCGAAATTTATTAATTTATTTCAATCAAGTTTATTTATTTAGGATTGGTTTTACCGTTGTCAGTCATCTTTTATCTGTGGAATAAAATTGACGTCTGACAGTTCTAGTATGGGAAAACTATCAACAATTTAACATTTATTCTGTGTAAAAGTTTGGTGAAATTTGCTCTTAGTTTGGTACATTAAAGTCGAGTAAAAAAAGTGACGTTTTCTTATTCATAGGTTAACGAAACCGCCCGTAATACGGTTGAACCGCCTCAAAAATTAGTCGAAGTGGAATAGAAAGCCTCGAGCCCTCGACGCAGCGGCGAGGCAACGCCTCAAACGGAGTCAGACTGCCTCGAGCGCAGCGGACTTTTATTTTTAATGTCATATTAATAAGGCCTGTTTTCGCCACTCCAAATTTTGGACAAATAACCCCCGATCGCTTGCCGCGTTTAGTTAAACCTCAAAGTGTTTTAAAACCTAGACGGCGATCATTTGAATGGGTCAACTTATATTTCTGAAGATTTGTCAAAAATGTAGGTTGACTGTCAAAAATACCAAGATTTACCTAAATTTTTAAATGTATAAAGAATCTAATTTTTATTCATGAAAATTAAGAATTCGAAGTTTTTTTTTTTATAATTTCTTTGCGTGATTCTTCATTACTTACGCGAATTCACACAGGCCTTATTTTTTCTTCAAAAAATTTTTTTTTAACTGTTTTGCTGTCCGCGAGGCCGTCTTGCCTCGTCGCTGCACTCGAGGCGTCTTCGAGGTTTGTGTACCATCTTACTATCTTTAGAATTCATTATGCCCTATATTCATTGGGAAGAAAAGTTGCACAATACTGTATTCAGGAACATTGGTGTTGCGAGCAACATTATTGCGCCACTTTTTTCGGCTTTGTGATCAATAAATATGTGATTTTATTTATTTTGTATATACTTAATTATACTATACCAGTATTATACTATATCAAGTGCCCCTTTGGTCTCGTGGACGCAAGTGCGACTGTTGAGCGTGGGTCCTGGGTTCAATTCCTAGGTCGGGCGAAGTGTTATTGGGTTTTCCATTAGAAATTTCTCAGTATCAGCTCGTAGATTGAAAGTTGGTGTTGTGACTCCCCGTGCCTCGCAAAGTACTTAAAGCCGTTGGCATTACGCTTTATCTTTCGCCGGTCGTGTCGGATCGGACTATGAGAGTGAGGGAAGAGGGAGTGCACCTTTGTCTGCGCACACGCTTGTGCACTATAATAATATCCTGCGTACTTGGCTAGCTTCTGTTGAGATTACCCGCCGTGGCTGAAATTCGATCGAGAGGATATATTATTTAAAATTGTTACTGTTGATTTGTTTTTTTTTTTCGAGATACCCACAATTATTGAGTTTGACCAATGAATACGCAAATTTTGTGTCACCAATGATATTATAAGTAAAAAGAGCTAGATGGGTCTTATGTACGCGCTTCACCTGACACGTCAAAACTTGGCTATTTAGCCTAGTTTTTTTCATCTTGTCTCTTTTTCTCTCCCGATAATTGCGTAATTCCGTCCTACTTCCACGTGTCATGTAATAGTCTGATACTGTGATGTTTTAGAAGATAACCCATTTAGTTAAACCATGTAGTTCTTTTCACATAAAATATCATTGTCTATGCTTAAGATAAATATTGAATATTGTAATGTACCAAAAAATGGGGAGTATTTTATGGTATTTTAGGTTTTATTTATTATTGAAAAGAAGGATACATTATTATTTATTATTAACTTAACTTTCAGCTGTAACAATACATTTTAAGTGTTTTTCATGTAAAAGAAGACTGTATTAGTTATGCTAATCATTATTCTAAAATTATTTTTGGGACGGTTTTGCAATACATAATTCATTAAATTTAACATCCATAATACATAGGTACAGACGCCATCACTTCAAGCTACCCGAAACTGTCAAATTTTCCCAATCAACTTTGAACCTTATGCTTTAGCGATAAAGTTCAAAATCTATTAAAGAAGTTTGACAGATTGTAGTAGCTTTATGTGCTGGCGTCTGTACATGGGAACGATAGATATTTTTCCAAAGAATCTATAATATAAAACCCGTAGAGGCTAAAAAAAAAAAGAAAAATAAATAAATGTTATTTACAAGTAATGAAAAAAAAAAAGAAAATACTGGTGTACTGTCAGGGAAATTCATTGTTTCTCAAATTTTACAGACTACGTAGCAAATTCATACAACTGTCAAATAATGACAGTTTTGATTTGAATTTACGGGCAATTTAAGTAGCTATTCAATTGATTTTTCTGAATTTATATTAATAAATGTTTAGAAGCAAAAGAGTAAGCGCCTGAAAAATTATACTGAAGCAAATTCGCATTGATATTTTTTTTATTAGTGCTTTTTTATAAGTATAAATATACTAATAATATGCAAATTCAAGGCTTGCCGTTTCAAATGCTTTAAAAAAAAAAAAAACCGAGTAACTTTCCTACTTGAGCAAGCGACAAAGTTTTGTCGTCGCATTTTCTCGCGCCTAAATGACTCGACTCAATTAATGTCTCGTTTCAGCGCGACATGAGACGACAAGATATTCTCGCACTGCACATTTATGACTATGCCAAATCGGAATGGGAACTCGACTAGAATGGCGCGTTTTATGTTTTTCAACGGCACCCTTTTTTACGTAAATATAAAAAAATGCAATATATTTTGTAGATACAAAAGTATTTACACCATTATTTTTTTGTGAATGTGTAGTATTATTTTACCAAAAAATTAATGTTTATTTAGTGTTATTTGCACAAAAACTTGTTGTAAATTAGTTGTATTTTGTGGTCTTTCGCTTTTTTATTTTAATTTGTAATGTTACAGTTTATTTGTTGGATCTTTCTTATTTTGCGAAAACAAAGTATTATTCTTGGTGTATTTTTTGTAAATTGTACAGTCACGAGCATAACACACACACGCACACTTGGCTTTATTCAAAGACGATTTTCTCCTTTAATTTTGAATGAAATTTTATGTTCTTACGAACAAAGTATTTTCGAACCCATAGGTTTGTGTAAAGTGTCGTATTTCAACGTTGCATTCGTTATTTCACGAAAAAATCAGCATTGAAAGTTGCCAAGTGTTGACATATTAGTGCTCGTGACTGTACCTACATGAATAGTATTAAAAGGCTGTAGGTAGATACACAAGCTGTATTTGGTTGCTTTGTTATCGTGAGCATAAATACCTTACACACACGAAAAAAATTAAAAGCGATCTTTTTGTAAACTAACGATTGCAACTTTGAAAAGAGATCTACTTTGTAATAGTTCTTAACCTTCCATAAAAACTTTAGGAAAATATAGCTTTTGAATTTTTCGTAGTGTAAGGTATTTATGCACGTGACTGTACGTAACCGTCTCATAGGTACATAACACTACAAACAATGTATCATTGATAGCTCATAACTATACCAATTTGTATGATTTTCAAATTATATATAGTTTTTTGCATATCTCGAATCTTCATTACTTACAAAAAGTCGTATTAAGTTTCAAACATTTAGCAAATGTAACATTACAAATAAAATAAAAAATACAGGGTAGTGATAATCCGGGAATTAATAAAAATAAAAATTATGAGTCTGTAAAGTAACTAAGCTACTTTATAAATCTACAATAATTTTGTATTTTTTAAATGTTAAAAACTTCCACACCGACCGTTCTAAAGACATTGTTCCGTAATGAGATGGCACCATCCGCTCTTTCTCTCATCGGCCCCTGTGCTGTGCTTATATTAGTCTTGTTAATGTTACCAGTGTCTTTAACGAAGGTTTTTAACGAACTTTTTCAGCAGTGGCAACACTCTCCGTGTTGCCACTGCTGAAAAAGTAGAAAAAATACTAAAAAGTTTGTAACTCGGTTTATTATGTCATTCTAGCGGAGGGTCTTACCGTAAAATGTACAAAGTATCTACTTGTAAGTTGATGACAGTGTGTATGACTGTTCGAATTTTAGCTTGCAATAAATGTCTTTTTGGCTATGAGATTGTTTTTTTTTATTTGTCCCATATTTACCTTCTTCTTAGTGTGCCATGCCACGTCATCGACAATCTAAATAGACGGCCCAAAGGCCGTATTATAAAGTGATAAAGCCATGATGATTCCGTTGAGGAAAAGGGACAGCGATATACTTCCTGCCTTCCTGCTCCATCTCGCTTGCACACTGGAAATAATTCGGCTACGTGTTTGGCGCCATCAGTTCCAGTGGACCATGCAGACGACAACATGCAAGACTCACCTTTTTTGTAGAACAGCCGGTCGATTCTGTAAAAATCTCAACGTGAAAATGTAGTTGAAGTGAGTTTGTTTTTGCTAGGGATTGACACTATTGACAGCTCACTCCACGCTCACTTCACCTAAGTTTTCACGGTGAGATT
Organism: Oligia latruncula; assembly: GCA_948474745.1. Lineage (NCBI taxonomy): Eukaryota > Metazoa > Arthropoda > Insecta > Lepidoptera > Noctuidae > Oligia > Oligia latruncula. The sequence continues at coordinate 5,558,046 of OX419713.1, read as the reverse complement.
TTTACGGAATAGCACCTCAGCACCACATTTACACTACAGCACCCTAATTGCGTAACACACTCCAATCTGCATCGTTTTATAGGATATTACTAATCTATTGCTTCTTAAACCTCGTATTCATGGTAAACCTTTGTTTAGCAACAGTTGATCAAAGTTGTTGATGAACGGCGAGAATGCTGCTGGAAACTTTGTTTAAATCAATATGGATTGTCCACACACGCCAGTCTGCGTTAAAATGTTGCCCGAGGAAGTAGTGTTGTTGTGTTCTCTGTATCCTACACTACCGCCATGTTTATAAACAGTTGCAAACACGTCCACACACGTCAACATTTGTTGATAAACTGATGTTTTCGCTCGCCGGGCGTCAACTCTGCAACATGGCGTGATCAACTCCGCAACACAAGTGTTGCCCGCAATATGTTGACAGCAACTCGGCAACATGTTTAAGCAACCATGTTGCTAAACAAATGTTTACCATGAATACGAGGCTTTATGTTCGAAAAAATTGTCCGCTCATTAACGTAAATAACGCAATGAATGTTATTGAACTGTCAAAATCAAAGGCATTCCTATTACTGTGTTACGCAATTTCCCCCACTGAATCGTGAGTAATCTGGCGATAGCAACAAACTGATATCCTGATCGGAGTAGGTATATTCCTCTTCTGTTCTCTCATTCGACTAGGTGGATACGGATTCTGTAGCTGGCGAATCGTGGGTGTAATGAGGAAGGAACTCCTTCGGCGAGAAAAATAACGTAGGTAATATGATAATGTATGAAGATAATCATCTTCTTAGGTCATCTATAAACAGTCGGCCCAGAATTGGCTATGAGCTTGGCACCTTAAGAATTGTACAGACGCCAGCACATCAAGCTATCCGAAACTATCAAAATTTCCCAATCAACTGGCGACGCTGGCGTTTGTATGTACATACCTATGCAGCGCATGGTGACGTTCCTTGCAAATCCCATTTCATCGTCTGCGAAGGTATTCTGGGCGCACTGTACATTGATTTTGTTTCTGAACGTACGTAATTTGCCCAAAGCTTACACGGCAGGACAAAAATATTTTGTTTTGTAAATAAAGTTCTTTAGATACTTAGTCTTTTGAAGTGAAAACGGTATAGAAAACGGTATAAACCCGCCGAAACTGTCAAATTTTCCCCATCAACTTTGAACCTTATATTTTAGTGATAAATTTGAAAAGCTATTAAATAAATTTTACAGATTGTAGTAGCTTGATGTGTGGTGTCTGTACATCAGTTGACTGGAACACTAGTTTAAATGACACAACTAAAACAAAATGCAGATTTTGTAGTTTCTCCTACCCTACCTACTCTAAAAATATAGCTATTATTATAGCCATTTCCACTAACGCTAGGGAGCATCAAAGAATATATTATTACACTGTTGGATTTTAAACTTTCGGCACTGAACCGAGCGCTGAAAATCCAACATCCCGCTTGTATTTAGGTGCCACCTTGGGCATTAGTGCCGAGTAAAAAAAAGCAAATCCAAGACGAGGATGAGTAACTTAAAGACAGCAGCGCTGCTGCATGCCTCTGGACATCCCTTCCACAGGAATAGATGGTCGCAATATTTCAAAGACATGACGTCAGAATTCAAGTACAGTCAACAGCAAAAGTAGATGATCAAAATCAGAAATTCAATACTAATTAACGGAGTTCGCGTCAGAACTGTATGGCAGAGCTGTTGCTGTTGTTGTTGTTGAGCAGTGTGCAGAGACTGTGTGGCAGAGTTCTGACGCGAACTCCATTCATTAGTATTGAATTTCTGATTTTGATCATCTACTTTTGGTGTTGACTGTACCTACTTACATAAAGAAATATCTTATTTTCACATAACGATTTATTTGAATAAAACAAATTAAGAAAACAAGAAATATTACGATAAATTATAACTATTGAAGAATATCTTGAACATTATAAATTCATTTTATTCATTTATAAAAAAATATTGATCGACAGAATGAGAAAATGAGACTATCACATCACATGCAAACATACGTTTAGTTTGTGCTTATGTGATTCTCTTAACTTTTACACTACCGAAGATTCAGTCGTTTCTGGAATAATAATTGCATTATAAACAGTAACTACGGGTAAGCCTATTATATCCTTTATTTTCACGCTAAGCCAGTGATATACACATAGATACAGTTTAGAGATAGCCTTGAATATGAACACACCCATCTTGAACTCAAAATTCTAAAACAACTCAATCAATATTTTTAGGACCTTCTCATGTAGCAGCTACTAAACGCACGCCAAACTTTTCTTTGTTGCGTTCCAGATCTGCAATATAAGCATAGTGACCATATTATTAGTGCTATGCTACTTACTCATGATGGACAACTAATCTAGCTATTCTGGCGTAGTGTTAAGAATTTAACGATTTGATCAGGTGGAAAGTGGTTTTGACAGGTGCCACCAACTAGAATTCGATTGTAAAAGGCCCAATCGAACCGAAATAAATGTAGGTCTACGGGCCACATCTGGACTCTGAATTCTCATAAAGCAGCGTCAAAATATAAGTGAAGTATCAATTCAGTACGTAGTAAACTCAGTGCAAACACGCTATGCATTGAATAACGCTTGTAACTAAGCTGGAACAACTTGAATAACTAACATTGGTCGTGGTTAAGAACTGTCATGAGATTTAAGCTTATGTAACATTTTATGTCCGTGAAATAACGTTATAATTACCTGTTAGCGGTTGTTTACCTCCACCAAAAGGTAAGGGGTCCGTTTTTACTAATATTTGTGCATCTAGTAGTTCGTGTTTCTGTAGATAACCTTGAAATGCATCGTGTAGGTGTATGCCGGTCCTCTCCAGCTGTAGCACACTAACCGCTGAGTGTCTTTACCTGTAATGTTTCCTTGTTAACGCTTTCGGTAATTTAATTATTAGTTTTTGTAATTTTTTGTTATATTTTATCAGATAGTATTATTCTCTTGCACTATTTTCTGTCACTCTCCTAGAAATGTCACGAGACTTCTGTTCCATGTTCAAATGTGATTTTTTAAATACTCTTTGAAAAAACAAAGAGGTGATAATGTAAACAGTATTATTCTTTTTATTTAATATTTTGGACCTTTGATGAAAAGTGGTGCAAGTGCATTTTTTTTCTTGCTTTAAATATGCTTTAGACATTATATATATATTTACATAACGAAACTGTCAATATATTTCATATACCTTGCCATACACATTTCAGACCATGTTTATCAGATGAAAATTTCAGCAGAACCGTAGCTCTATCATTATATTATTCGGTTAGTGGGTCGTCTTAGTCTATTATTCAGATCAGATTAGGAATTTGTGACATCAGTATCAATTGGCCGCTTGATTCTTATTGTTTAGTCATTCTCTGATAAGATTACACCTTGACAATGAAATATATAATATTTTTGGTAAACACTTAATTTTTTTCCACTATTATCTTAATGAAGAGGTAGTTAAGATAATAGCCCAGAGCCACTTTTTTTATTTTTATTGCTCATGTTTCTATTTTTAAATGAAGGTGGGGGGGCTTGTGCCTAAGTAATAAACAACAGCCGGTTCGGTTTGTCTGTGGATGGGTGACTATCTTTACTTAACTAGACTCCTCTATGCCTCAGAAAGCATGTTAAGCCGTTGGTCCCAGCTGTCATCCGTTTGTCTTTGGCAGTCATTACGGGTAGTCAATAACCTGAAAGTCTGACAACCAGTCTTACCAAGGGGTATTGTGTTACCCGGTGCCTGGGTTGTGGAGGTCTGGTAGGCAGTTGCTTCATGTAACATATGTACTGGTATTCAGCTGCATCTGGTGGGACTGGAAGCCGGCCCCAACATAGTTGGTAAAAGGCTAGGCAGATGGATTGATTTCTATTTTTTAGGGTTCCGTACCCAAAGGGTAAAAACAGGACCCTATTACTAAGACTTTGCTGTCTGTCTGTCTGTCACCAGGCTGTATCTCGAACCGTGATAGCTAGACAGTTAAAATTTTCACAGATGATTTATTTCTGTTGCCTTTAACAGCAAATACTAAAAACAGAATAAAATAAATATTTAAAGGGGGCTTCCATACAACAAACGTGTTTTTTCGGCGTTTTTACCTTGTAGTACGGAACCCTTCGTGTGCGAGTCCGACTCGCACTTGGCCAGTTTTTTCTAAATACTTTGCTAGGCAAGGCATTCGTAAAGTTATATCTGTGGCAGCAATTATGTCAGACGTTCTTGCCTTTTCCTGCCTCTCACTTCTCTGAATTGAGCCCTCATTGGAAAGTTGTGTTCTACATTTAATTAAATACTAGCAGTTGCTCGTGACTTCGCCCGCATAGAGGTTGAGAAGAGATTCAGGTCGCAAGATTTTGTTCTAAGTCTTGAAGCCCCGCCCCTGTCATGTTTATGATATCTAGCATTTTTATAGTAGTCAACATTACTCTTAGATAGAGCTTATTTCAAACTAGCGGCGCGCCCCTGTTTCGTACGGGTGCAATATTTTTTCGAATTTCTGAAATCTTTCATACGAACCTTGTCCTGGCAATACCGAACACAACAAAAAAAGAATTATCCAATTTGGTGCAGTCATTCGGAAGTTATCGAAAGTTATAGAAGGGATAAAAACTAACCTATATCCTTTCCCGGGACCCTTTAATCTTTATACCGAATTTCATCTAAATCGGTTCAGCAGTTTAAGCGTGATGAGGTAACAGACAGACACAGTTTCGCATTTATAATATTAGTATTTACGGATTGCTCACTTGCAAGAATATTTAACGGTGAAAATCATCTAACTATTCAAATTAAAACAATGACCTTGCCTTGAGCTTCATTTTCTATCTTGTGCAATGACTAATAAATAATGAGGTACTTACAAAGTTACGACATGCTCACCCGCGCCGCTCGCGTCGCGCCATTGATAATAGTACCTAGGTACCTAACCGTTCGAAATTGAGATTGGATAACCTACTTAATGTTGCTCAGTGGCTAACTTTTAAACTATTTAAAAAAAAATTGGGCCAAAATATAACATGGGGTAAAAATTATTGGAATCGATTCAGTTACTTATTCTGAACAAACTATATTCATGTTTCGCATATACCACTGATACCACAGCATATACTAAGAACTGGCCAAGTGCGAGTCGGACTCGCACACGAAGGGTTCCGTACCACAAGGCAAAAACGCCGAAAAAAACACGTTTGTTGTATGGGAGCCCCCCTTAAATATTAATTTTATTTTGTTTTTAGTATTTGTTGTTATAGCGGCAACAGAAATACATCATCTGTGAAAATTTCAACTGTCTAGCTACCGCGGTTCTTGAGATACAGCCTGGTGACAGACAGACGGACGGACGGACGGACAGCGAAGTCTTAGTAATAGGGTTCCGTTTTTACCCTTTGGGTACGGAACCCTAAACATAACGTTTTAGGTATACCTATTCTAGGAAATGCTTATTTTCGGTTCCTAGTCATACTTTATTTAGGAAACAGGACAACGGATGTAGATGATGTCAGTATACTATACAGGCTGGCTGTGACATAGAAGCGCCAACTGTAATCAGCACATGATTCCAGCATAGAAATTTTTAGTAGGATATTATAAAATGGCCCACTCCCTCTCACAGAGAAGAGCCGTGTGTCCCAGCAGTGGGATAGGCTGATTATGCTTAAGAAAGTATGTCATTTAGACATTAAAAAAGTGCTGTATATCCACCAAGCCAGCCGGTTTTTGGCATACTTAAGACATTCCCCCAAAACGCCCGCCTTCCATTTTGTACATCTTTAACAGTCATCTCATACCCTAGACAGGCTCTAAATGCTAGAATGAATTGTAACTAGCTTTCCAAAGGCATTAGTATGCTTGAGGAGTAACTATTTTATGCAGCAGGCATCATGTCACGACGTGTCTCGGAAAGCACGTTAAGCCGTTCGTCCCGGCTGTCATTCGTGGATCTTTGACAGTCGTTACGGGTAGTCAGAAGCCCGAAAGTCTGACAACCAGTCTTACCGAGGGGTATCGTATTACCCAGTAACTGGGTTGTGGAGGTCAGATAGGCAGTCGCTCCATGTAAAATACTGGTATTCAGCTGCATCCGGTTATATTGGAAGCCGACCCCAACATAGTTGGGAAAAGGCTAGGCAGATGATGATGCATCATGTCACGACCCATATGCGGACTAGACGAACTTATAAGTAACTAGCTGACCAGGCAAACGTTATTTTGCCATATAACTTATTTCTAGCTGCCCGGCGCTATCGTTCGCGTGGTGTCCTACCCTACCCCTACCCTACTCCTACCCTACTCCTACACTACTCCTACCCTACTCCTACCCTACTCCTACACTACTCCTACCCTACTCCTACCCTACTTCTACCCTACTCCTAACCTACTCCTACCCTACTCCTACACTACTCCTACCCAACTCCTACCTATAAACCTCACGGAGCCCGAGACCTTTCCAACGAATGCAAAACCGTGGAAATCGGTTCGTGCGTTCTGGAGTTATAGCGTCAGGAAGGAAAACCCGACTTATTTTTATATAGTAGACTAGCTTCTGCCCGCGACTTCGTCCGCGTGAAATTTCTTGTTCCCCCGACCCACCCCGTCGCATCTCATCACCTGCCCGCGCTATTACTTCGATTTTGCTTAGCGTTCTTTCTGATTTTTTTTCTTTTTGCTCGTCTCCTAAGGGTCATAGCGTGATGTTAAATAGCCTGTAGCCTTCCTCAAGAATTGGGCTATCAAATACAAAAAGATTTTTTCAAATTCGACTGGTAGTTACAGAGATTACCCCCGTACATACTAACTTACAAACCCAGATCATGGTCTATCCGTGAGCCAAATTGTATCCAAATCCATTCAGTTGTGTGTGGAGAGGTAAGAGAGAGACAGACAGACAGAGTTACTTTCTTATATTAATTATACACTAGCTTCCGCCCGCGGCTTCGCCCGCGAGGTATGTCGATAAAAACTATCCTATGTCCTTCCCCGGGATGCATTCTATCTCTCTGCCAAATTTTATCGAAATCCGTTCAGTGGTTTAGGCGTGAAAAGGTAACATACAGACAGACAGAGTTACTTTCGAATTTATAATATTATTATGGATTGATCGCACTGATTGAGCTCACAGTAATATAATAACTGACCTAACCATAAAATTACATTCGCTGCATAATTAAGATAAAACAATAGCCCATTTTTTAGACTGTTTGTATCTGAAGTACCTACTTAAACAAGACGTGTAATAATACTTAGTTTATCGCTTATGTGAACATTGCGCATTGTATTCCGATCTCATAACAAAATAACTTTATTGGTGACTAGCAGTGCCTCGCGGTTTCACCCGCATTAGTCTCGATCCCGTGGTAATATCGGGATAAAAAGTATCCTATGTGTTAATCCCAAGTCTGCTATTTTTTTTAAATTTGTCATTCCAACACGATCCCATTGTCATTTTGCTAAAAGTTCGTAATCTGCTAAATTCGTAATGGTCGATCATTGGTCGGTCAATGGCACAGAATATATACGATACTCGTAACGAATTAAAAGCAATGACTGCACAATGACGTTCTAATGGTAGGTCACTGATCAAAGGAACTGTCAAAATTTTAGCAGATTACCGCCTAAGTCAGTCATTCATTTGTCATTGTGTACGAGATTACCATTCTATGCCTTTTCTTTCAATGGAGTGTCAGTGGTTGACCATTGGAAAGTCATAATGACGCCATTATTATATTAGTAGATTACCAAACCTGTCAAAATCAACAATAATGAAATCAATGATGGACCATTCTGACACTATGGGAATAGCAGACTTGAGGCCCTGGTTGTAAACTATCCGTGTGCCAAATTTCATTTAAGTCTGTTCAGTAGTTTTAGGGGGAAAGAGTAACGAACATCCAACCATCCAACCTCACAGACTTTCGCATTTATAATATTAGTAGGATTATAATTCGCTTGGATAAGAAAATACTGCATCTTTTCCCACTTCACCACACCTTCTTCCTTCTTTTCCACTTCTTCTTTCTTCTTTTTATAGTATCATGTTTTTAAGCAAATAAATATTATTCTTATTCTTCAAACTTCTTCCATAGCTGTTCGAGTGAGCTGCCATTTGTATACTTAAAGATCTTAAATAATGTGGCTCATTAAAGTCTATTTACCTAAAGATAGGTTACCCCCATATTCCTCTAAGCTCTATCCAATCGCTTCTAGCCTTCTTGGCCAGTATAAAAAAAGTCCTTACAAGAATTTCGCTCGCGTTTTCTTTACCTGCTCCGGGCATACCATATACCAGTACACGCTGATATGCCCTGAGTGTAAATTAATTCTCAGTGAACGTCACGTTAGAGCATTGCATTCACCAGAAAACTACGGGCGTTGACAGCCCGAATTCGAAAATCTTTGCTAGCTATCTTTTTCCGTCTCTGAGTGATGAGGATGACACTGAGTCCAGACGGCCCGGAACCCGGAGGCCTTGACCCTGAAATATGTGTCAAAGCTGTAGACTAATCTACACACCTATCTTTTAAGAGATTAATTGTACACGAGTCCGCAACTCAGCCACACACACACTGCAGGGCGAAGGCCTTTTCATACAGATAAGGAATGATCATTGATTTACACGTTTTACAACTGTGCAATAACGATTTCAGGCCAGTGTAGACAAAGTGTAGGTTAGTTTATAAATGGCAATAGTTTTGCCGCTGTTGGACTTTAACTGTGGTTTCCGGATTACTGAGAATTTCTTGATGAAACTACATCAAGAAATTATCAGTAGCAACCTGGGGTCCGGATTTGTATTTGGTTGAGGGCTCGCTCGCTCACATTGGATTTGGAACATAACTGGGGGCCTAAAAAGGCCACTTTGGAGAATCATAGAAGGATAACATTATGAATTATATTATGGCTATAGGGGCATGAGGAACAGGGTGTAAAGTTCACTCATACTCCATAGAAAAGGGAGGATCCTCCGACCAGACGGGTGTTGTGTCTGGCGGGCAACTGCCCAATGATTCATATCGGGCCGTTGTATCTATGCTAGTTGCGCGGTAAACTAAGCTTGCGCGATGCAGGATTTGCGTGACGTCAGTATGACGCGTTGTTCTCATGTGGCGTTGTAGATACCGCTACATGGCGAAGACAGTCCGTGTTTTTCTTTTTTTCGCTGCACTACGTAGGTGCAATCAAAGAGATTGGGATTGGATTTGGATTGGATTGATTGGTATTTTAGCACAGACAAAAAAAAATAACTGAAAAATGCTTCACCAATGAGATTTGATACGATTAACTTAACAGTTAACTGTCCATTATATTATCCTTTTACGATTTTGCCAAAGTAGCCTTTTTAATCCCCCTGTTGAAAGGCGGACTATCACACTTCTACTGCTCTTCTGAGTCCTCATATTTATGGCTTTACAGTCACATTTGTCAATAGGAGATTAGATATTTGTCTTATCTTCTTTCTGAAGTTGATAGCTCCGTAAATATGACCGCGTAACCATACTATAGCAGACTTGACGCCTCTATGACCTTCATTACGTTATTTTTGGCTCAACACACTGCTTTTATTTTTTTCTATTTATATAGGTTTAATTTGCTTTTTAGCAACGCTTACTTAGGCTGTCTTTCCACCAGAGATGAGCGAGTATGCGTAGCGAGGGATGTGTGTAAAACTAACCAATACCAACGCTAACTTAGTTCAAGCTATACAAATAATAATAATAATATGTTTATTGATCCAAAGATATACACACAGGTTGTATAAGAGTTATATGCTAAGACTTAATCAACTAACAATGGACACAAGGGGAGAAAAACAGTTGTCTTTAATGACATAATAAATTAAATCCTGTCTCCTAAACTAGGGATGACCTGTATCTTAGGAGACAGTGATTCGATCGATCTGTACTAAATAAATGATGGACCTTAGGTTTCGAGTGTCGATGTTAATCTACCATAAAAACAATAAAAGTGATTTTAGATTTATTTGAGCATGGATGTATGGATGCAGGTATGGAAAAAAAATTAAAATAAAATAAAAAGTAAAAAAGGGGGTGTGAATGGGTGAGAGGTGTGTGTGCTTATGTTCGTGAGTGTAGTGTTAGTTGTGTGGTGTCGATGTGTGTTGTGTGTTATGAGGTGATTATTTGTGTGGAGTGTTTTGTGTTCCTATTTAATAGTGATTTGTTAGTGATTTGTTAAGCGATGTATGCCAATGAAGCGATGTTATTGGTTGGTTTCACACAAATCCCTCGCTACGCTTCCTCGCTCATCTCTGGTCGCAGCCTTATCTCGCAAGCTATTTACTCGCTTTATCTCACTGTTCATGTAAACTAGAACTCCATAATTATTTGAAGCATAATATATTCAGCTTATAACAGGGTTGATATGATTTAAATCACTTGATTTAAATCAGTGATTTAAATCGCGATTAAAATGAAGTGATTTTTTTATAAAAATCAATGATTTAAATCAATACTTTTTTACTGCGACCAAATCAGCCAAAATGTGTCAAGGGACTTCCCCCGACATGACCTTACAGCGCGCACACACGTGTCCAATGCTGTTTATTTATTTTGGTTATTGGTAAAACATTAACAACCTCTGAGGTCATCACTATGAACAACTTTTACTATGGGACCAAACCTGAAATCGCGAAAAAAAATCAGCTGTTCCCTACATTTTGACGAGTTATACGAACATAAATGTAGGGAACAGCTGATTTTTTTTTTCAAAATGTTTATTTCACCAGCACCTTAATTGGGTAACAATCAATCTCAATCTGAATAATTTTGAAGGATATTGCTAATCCATTGCTTCACATTTTCGAAAAATTTGTCTGCCCAACTACGTAAATAACGCAATGAATGTTGTTGTACTGTCAAAATGAAAGTCATGATAGTGTGTTACGCATTTAGCCTGCATTATCTTATGTGCTATCAGTAGTCTTATCTGTGTACCCAACAAAGTTCAAAATGACGTTTACAAATTTACGAAACACTACGTAATGCGGTTCTCACACACTATCCTAACGAAATATCATTTTCTTTTCAGGGTAAAAAAATCTCAAAAGAAAAATACTCACGATGTTACGACGCTGCTCCAAGCATTTACAGACGATATACCGAAGGCAGGGGCAGACCATTCGGTTTAAGTCCACAGAGGCCCCCAAGGTCTTCGGAGCCCTGTCCCAGGCTGCTTCGAGGACAGCCCAACCCCGGGCCATCAGCGCAGCCCACAACCAAGTCGCCACCATCCACTTTACCAACCCACTCTTCGCCGAACAAGATGTAATGACCCCAAGCTTTCCAGACTCCGTGTCTGAAGGAGATGCAAAGCTCGGTGACAAAAAAGTCGGCGATGCCGTCGCTGTTGACGAAGTTGTCATGGAGATCGAGACCGATAAGACCGCGTTGCCTGTCATGGCGCCCGGTAACGGTATCATTAAGGAGTTCTACGTGAAGGATGGTGACACTGTCAAGGCTGGGCAGAAGCTGTTCAAATTGGAACTGACTGAGGGTGGTCCACCACCAAAGAAGGCAGCTGCCGCAGCTCCTGAGCCCCCGAAGGCAGAGGCACCACCACCACCACCGCCGCCTGCTGCTGCAGCCCCTCCTCCGCCACCACCACCAGCCGCGATCCCTATCCCTACCCCACCACCTCAGGCGCCCCCCGCAGCTAAACCCGCTGCCCCCATCTCCTCAATCCCCGTAGCAGCGATCCGTCACGCGCAATCAATCGAAACTGCAACTGTAAAGGTCCCTCCCGCAGACTACAGTAAGGAAATCGCTGGTACTCGCACGGAACAGCGTGTCAAAATGAACAGGATGCGTCAACGTATCGCTCAGCGTCTGAAGGAGGCTCAGAACACAAACGCTATGCTGACAACCTTCAACGAGATTGACATGTCTCACATAATGGCCTTCAGAAAGAAGAACCTTGACGCTTTTACCAAGAAACATGGCGTCAAACTTGGCTTGATGTCTCCCTTCGTAAAGGCTGCAGCTACCGCATTAATGGACCAGCCCGTAGTCAACGCGGTCATTGAGGAGACTGAAATCATTTACCGTGATTATGTAGATATTTCCGTGGCCGTCGCGACTCCCAAAGGTCTGGTGGTGCCTGTAGTAAGGAACGTACAAACTATGACTTACGCCGATATTGAGTTGACCGTTGCCGGTTTAGCAGAGAAAGCTAAGGCTGGCAAGCTAACTATTGAAGAGATGGATGGCGGCACTTTCACTATTAGCAATGGTGGTGTATTCGGTTCTTTGTTGGGTACTCCTATCATCAATCCTCCTCAGTCAGCTATCCTGGGCATGCACGGTATCTTCGAGCGCCCCATCGCACTAAACGGCCAGGTTGTCATCAGACCTATGATGTACATTGCGTTGACTTACGACCACAGGCTCATTGATGGTCGTGAAGCTGTCATGTTCCTCAGAAAGATCAAGCAAGGAGTGGAAGACCCAGCAACAATCATCGCTGGATTGTAAATAAATTTCGAACCATCCGACCGAATAACCAGCGAGTTACCATTAAGAATACTTGAACAAAATCTTCGCAGGTCGGAAGGTAGTTGAAAAAATGAAGAAATCATGTAAATTATTCACACTTTTCAATCAGTAGGGTGTTAGATGCAGAAGTGTATGCACGTGCGTTCGTCAGGTCCGATATTTTTTTTTTGTTATTTATTGAAGTTCGCCTCGTATTCTGTATATGTATTATTTATCTAAGTGATAATTGTCGAGAAGTACATAATGTTACCTAAATGTGACGACATAAGTAAAGCCTCGTTTTATTTATTTTTTGTTTTAATTAAAAAGTAAATCTTGTTTGGCGCACTATTAGTGGTAAATCACTATTCGATCTAATATACTTAAAAACATTATGAGAAAAATGCTTGTAGGTATTTTATTTATCCTATTTTGTGGAAATCCTAAATTAGGACAATCATTTTCTAAATCTTTTCTCATACGTCATTATGCTGCCCTTGCCTGTGTCACTGACTCTAGCAGGGCCACCATCAAGGATTTTAATTTTGATAGCACAAAAAATTAGTCGCTAATTAGTCGAGGTTCAAAAGTTATAAGGGTTTATAGGTGGCCGATCTGGAGAGAGTTTCCCCAGCAGGGCCACATTTATATCTCAAAAACTAGGGCACCTAGCGAAGATCTGTTTTCTCCCATATTTAGTCGCCAATTAGTCGGAATCAGTCGCCAAGTCACAGATTTAATCGGGTCTTAGTTTAGGAGATATAATGAGTTCAATTAGTAAGTCAAAATCAAAATTAAAATCCCTGATGGTGGCTCTGCCAGAGTCAGTGACACCTCTTACCTATAATAGTTTATTTGGGGTAGGCGCAACATGTTTTCCATGCCTTTCTGTTAGTTCGAAAGTTATTCCCTTTCTAGCCATTTATCATCTATTCTGCATAAATTTCTACATAGGTACATAAATGATTATATTATATTGAACTAGCAGTGCCACGCTGTTTCACTCGCATAAGTGTCGATCCCGTGGGAAAATCGGGATTAAAACTATCCTATGTCCTTCCCCGGGATGCAATCTATCTCTCTGCCATATCGAAATCCGTTCAGTGGTTTAGGCGTGAAAAGATAACAGACAGACAGAGTTACTTTCGAATTTATAATATTAGTATGGAAAAATAAGATGTCTGATGCAATGGCATTAAAAATACCAGTTAGGTAGTAACATTTTAGTCATATTCATATAGGTATAAAGTTTCAAGATTTATCCTCAAAGCTGATATACAACGTTATTTTTAGTATAGGTATGCGAAACCTGAATATAGTTTGTTCAGAATAAGTACCTACCTAACTGAATCGATTCCAAAAATTTTTACCCCATGTTATATTTAGTCCTAAATATATTTTAAAAAAGGTTAAAAGTGGGACACCGAGCGACACTAAGTAGGTTAACCAATCTCCGCGCCGAACGGTTAGGTACCTAGGTACTATTATCAATGGCGCGGCGCGGGTGAGTATATTTTTGTACGGACAAACGGGTAACTTAACAAGCTTATAACTTTGTGATTTTTCATGATACAGTTTTGAAATTTTGTACATAGATTTTTACATAAAAATACTAGACAAGTGTTTCGGGTTTCGCATACTTATACTAAAAATAATGTTGTATAACAAGTAGCAAAGTCTGCAAAAGTCTCGATAAGTAACAGAATAAATAATAATACGAAGACATAATAAAGTGCTAAAAACGTTACTTTCCTATTCACACGTTTACAGTAGGTACAGTTATTATAAAAGACTTGAACATGTACAGACTCAGCACATCAAGCTACTACAATCTGTCAAATTTCTTTAATAGATTTTCAACTTTATCGCTAAAGGATAAGATTCAAAGTTGATTGGGAAAGTTTCGGTTAGCTTGATGTGCATGAAATCGGCCAACAAACTTCATTGTTCCGACACAGACGCCTGCAGTCAAACTCATAGCTTGATGTATCATCGTGTCTTCTAAAGGTCTGCGCTCATCAAGTGGCACTCAGAAATACAGAAAAGAGGTGGCACGGCGCGGCATGGCTCAAAGGATTTTCAATCTTATTATCATAATTTTAACACTGACATTTTCGTTTATACCGTCACAAGGCCACTTGAGCATACCGCGGCATGAAGCTAAGACGCTGTTTCATCATCATCTGCCTAGCCTTATCCCAACTATGTTGGGGTCGGCTTGCTTCCAGTCTAACCGGATGCAGCTGGATACCAGTATTTTACATGGAGCGACTGCCTATCTGACCTCCACAACCCGGTTACTGGGTAATACGATACCTTTTGGTAAGACTGGTTGTCAGCTAAGACACTGTTTGGAAGTACAATTAATATTTTTAATTAGGACCGATGGGTGGTGGAGCAGACGAGTCCTAGAGTGGAGATCTCTTTTCGGCAAGCGTAGCGTGTGACACCCCCCATCAAGATGGACCGGGTGGCTTGGTCAGACTGGATGCGGAAGACGGAGGACACTCAATGCCGGATATAAAGACTACTTGTCTTGATGCCCTAAGCAATCCACGCCTGTAGGCCCACTAGTCGCCTCGTATGTTTCCAAAACATCGAGGAACGATTTGTAAAGACTGGCGCACATCTCTAGAGTGACTTTTGGGTCTTGTAATATCTTGCTGATAGACAGCCTTGCCTTTCATGTGCTAGCAAAAGTAGCAAATACTTTTTCGGTGCTGTTTCTGCCCCCCGAGACTTGATGCCCTAAGCAATTGCTTAATTTGCATATGGGCTAACACTGGTTATGGTGTTTTGGTGCAGCAGTGTGTGGAGTGTGTTCAGCTGTGGACTGCGACCGGCTGAGTGAATTGTTGAAATATTGATTGGATGTGCATGAAATTGTCATCAATATTATCTATGGAACTGCACGGCTTGGATTCGTTTTTAATATTCGCTGAATCGTCGTCTGGCATAATAAAATTTGTCCTTCACCTACTTTATATTTTTGTGCGCGACTACGGCTGTGTACGGGACGCTACACAGATGTATTGTAGGTGGGTCATATTCAAAATAATTGTAAGTTACGGATAGGAAACAGATATGAATATTATTTGATTGTAACAGAAAAATAACAGAAAGGAATTATTAGGGCAAGTTTAAATAGCACACGTTTATAACAGGCTACGAGTGCGAAGTCGGTGTGGGTCGCTAGGTGGGTACATAATGAAATAACATTTTGGTGATCGTATTTTAGTTGGTATAATTGCCATAAATTCATCATCCAATGATGATGATGAATTTATGGCAATTATACCAACTAAAATATAATGCCTTATCTCCGAAACTACCGAGCCTAAAATTTTGATATTAATATTAAGGCAAAAGGATTCTAATGATTAGAATTATGTAAAGTCATATTTGTTACGGTCGTGAATCATATTTTAATCAACATACAACTTTACACTGACCTGTAAATTGCAAAAAACCTGAGTCAATTTGAATTTCGCGGGCTACCTTGGCGCATCCCCCTTAACTGATACTGAGACGGCCGACGAGAGGCTGGGTACGCCTCGGCGAGGCTGCGCGGTTAGTATAAAAGGCTCAAGCAGTGAGGACTGAGGATACGCAGTAAAACATGCACACACAGACAATACATGGCACAGCAATGCAATACATGGCACAATATACGCAAACTTTACATACTTCAAATAAATTTAAGTAAGTAAAAAAAAATGTTTTGGCTAACCTGCGGTGCACTAAGTACCTATTAATATTTTATTTTCATTAATTCATACATGAGACAATGTGAATAACGCCTAATCATTCATATCTGTTACGTAACGGAAAAAAGTGACAGATAAAATAACGTATATGAATTAATTGCACGTGTCTATCCTACAAATCTATTTATTTCCACACCAATTCACATGATTATACGAATATTTTATAGTTATAACAAATATCACAATACAGCCCTTTCCTAGTATGAGTAATAAAACAGTAAGTACTTACCGCTACTGTAAACGACTCACATTGAATATTTACTTTTAAAAGTCTAATTTTCTTCGACAACGAAACGAGCTGAAAAACTATATTGAACAAAATGGCAAAGCGTTTATTCTTACGCGTCGTGTAGTAACAGCTAGTGAACTAATTTTGCCAGTATTTCAAATTTCTTTATTGCCATGGAAATAATGTTAAAATAGCATAACAGAGAAGAATAACAGATATGTGCAAAATCAGGACACTCATTAATAAATTAAATTTGGAGTACACTAAATAGTATTTTATATTTTGTCTATTAAAGTGTTGAAAGTTTAAACAATATTCTCTGAATATATATTTTTTTTAACTTTTGTAAGAATGGTTAATAATTAAATATTTTTTTTTAGTTTACCGTTAAAGACGTGGACATAGAATACTTGTATGAAACGGATCCTACGCAATGTCTGGTTTAATTTTTTTAAATGAATTGTTTAGGTTTACCAAATGTTTCGTTGTTTTTTATTAAGCTCAAATAAATATTTTATCTGTTTGTTTATGAAATTCTAGTCAGTTGCATCTCGTTATGAAAATAATTGGGTTGGACATTAAGACAGTAGTAAATATACAATTATTTTGAATATGACCCAGGTACAGTCAGTAAAGAGAGAGTCTTCTGTTTTTTTGTATGTATGTGTGTTTTGTTACAGTAGGTATGACGTACCTAGGTACGGAACAGAATGTAGCATGATAGGTATACATGCTAGACAATACAGAGAAGCAAAGCACAGAGTGGCTACATAGTTATAATTAGTAGTTTTAACAACCAACTTACGTTGCTGACCGTACCTATTAATTTAGGTCAATTGCCAATTTTGGTAATGTGTTCCTATGACTACATAGTAAGATCATAAATATAAGTAGTAGAAGGTAGGTACGTACAAATGTCAGTAAAAGTATATTTTTAATTATAGGCTAGTACCTACCTATAGACTCGCACTTGGCCCGTGTTTCCTGCTATATTTTTCCTCTGTGGCCCTCACTCACATTCTCGTTAACTCAACGATTTAATTGACAATGTTTGAAATAATGGTTTCCAAGGCAACGCAATTTGTGTACAACAAGAAATATTCAGTGAGAGGTTGTTTTATAAGATTAAAATATTAATTTATATTGTATTTTACAGCAAACTACTATTCGAGTATAGACATAGGTTCGAATACTATAAGGTTTTTATGAAAATATTTGATACCAGTGAAGTTTTTCTGAGACAAACTGAAAATTATGTCAAGGTAAGAAATAATAATAGGTTCTCAGCTCATTATTTATTCATGTATCTATGTATGTTTTGCATTTTACCACGTGAAAGTTCGCATGTCATCGATTCTTTGATAGCCAGGTGAGTATGAGTTTTTAAACTTTTTTCATAGTAGGTATGTACATTTAGGTCAAACAGCCTACCTGAGTAATTACATATATACGTACTTAGGGACTAGAGATACTTAAATTATTGCTTTTTATACAACAAATAATGTGCGACCATTAGGAGTAATGAGTTTTTCGAGGTTAAAGTCTTATATCAAGTCGCCTTCGTACGAAGATGGGAGGGGTGTCGGGGGGAGGGTGGGGGATGGCTGTTTCACCCCCCGGATTCTTTTCTTGCCGGAGATGCGTAGTTTTTCTATTATTCCACTTTGAATAAAATTTTCTAACCTAACCAACACAAGCCTGTCTGCTCTGGGTAGGATCTGTCACTCATTAGGGTACGGGGAGATAGTTACTTTCTGGCGCTTCGCCGGCCGCTGCCGCGGCACGCTCGCTTTGCTCGCTCGGCTCGCGCTAAGTGGTCACTGTTCTAACCTAACCTAACCTACCAACACAACTCGCTCGGCTCGCGCTAAGTGGTCACCGTTCTAACTTAACCTAACCAACACAAGTCTGTGTGCTTTGGGTAGGATATGTTACTCATTAGGGTGCGGGGAGCTAATAATCATAGCAACATATAAAATTCACGTAAACTCGAGAGCAACGGAATGACAAAACGAACGCCAAAAGTATTTGTCAATGTAAACAGAATGGCGGCTTACGTTTCGTTTCACACATTTCGACAAACGGAGCATCGAAATCGCTACGAAATGTATCAAAATTACGTTCCTTTTTAAGTATTTGTAAGTTTTTGAAATAATAATTAAAATATTTTGGCGCGTCTCCGGCAGCAAAAAATACATTTTATCGCTTAGTACGAACCCCCTACACCCTCCCATATTCACACTTACCTCAGATTCAGGCGACTCGATATAAGACCCAACCCTTTTTCGAAGCTTCTATACCTACCTGCCTACATTAGTGCGTAGTTTTGAGTCGCTCAAAAGGCTTGTTCAAAAAGTAATGAAAGCTTGCTTAACAGCTCTGCTACGAAATAAGTGAATTGAATACTGTTAAGACGGCTAATAGAGAAGTATGGAAGAAAATAATGAAGTATGGAAGAAAATAATGAAGTGACCTCAATTTAATTAGGACAATGGCATATGTAATCAAATGTAGTCTAATGCGGGCCACTCACGATCAAGTTCACCGTCAAGTTTGCAGCGGACTTGAAGCCGCGTCCAGTAAACTTGACGGTGTATGGCTACTTACCCATAGCCACCTCATCGCAAGTAGCTAGTATCTAATGGATGAATTAAGAGAAAGGTAATAGGAACTGAAGGCTGAGACCTGTAGAACCCTGTAGAGTAGGGTAGAATACACATACATACATAAATTCACGCCTTTTTACATAGGATTAGGCAGAACGAAACTACAGAACACCACCTGCTACGATTATTAAGCCTTGTACGTACCTACTAAGCGTTCCAATGTACGCGTAGTTAGTTACACGTACACAGGAACGATATTAGTCCGACGGACTAATCGTTCCTGTGTACGCGTATATTAGAACGCAGTCCGTACAAGGCTGCGTCCTGCGTCCCCACAAGGGTCGCGCGGCTCCGTGAGGCCGAGCCGCGCGGCCGAGCCTCGTGGGGACGCGTTGCAAATAATAGCAAAAGCCTCACGAGGCCGGGCCTCGCTAGGCTTTGAGGCCGCGCGGCCCGCAGTGGGTTGCTTCGTTGCTGGTCATACACATACGCCCGTAGAAATACAATACCTACTTAGAAGTTTTAGGTATACATAAATACATAAGTATATTTTAATATACATTTTATATACTACTTTAGACACTGTACAAAAAAAAAGCGATTTGTCATTTTATTTACCTAGGTTCTTACTTATTAGAGAAATGTAAACAATGAGTATGATCAGTGGGATGGGAGGGTAGTTATCATTAGAAAAGTAGGTAGGTGGTATAATGAGGTTAAATTGTCTAGCTGACTCTTAAGTAGGCGTTACATTTCTAATAGAAAATGAATTATGAAGGTGACTTAGCTTGCTCGATAATGTGACTATGGTTTAGTTTATATTCGCGCGAAAATTAATGAAGTTTTGAATTTCAGTGAATAGGTATTAACTTAAAATGCAGACTACAGTGAAAAAGCCTACCGAATCTAAGCCAAAAAGAGAAAAACAAACAAAGGACGATGCCACGAAGATACCTCAAGAAGAAAAACTCAAAAAGACTCCCTACACTGTCTCCACACCAAGAAGTTTTGTACAGAAGAGTTCGACTGCCGATATCTATGGGCAAAAGAAAAGAGCTGCTGTAGAAAGCGCGAAAGCTCCCAAAAAGCCAACGACCACTTCACACACGACAAGCAATGTATCGCCTATGAAGGATTTATTGAAATCCTCGCCCTCTTCTACCAGTCAACTTACTACAAGAAGCGAAAGATATAAGATGGTGGCCACAAAAGTGTTTGACACAAAGACATCGAGGTACTCAGTCACGCCGAGAAGCAAAGATTTTGGCATTGCTATAAATTCGCCGATCGTTAAACGAAAATTGGATATTGATTTGAAGAGAGAAGAAAGTTTTGTTAGAGATGTTTCTAAAGATAGGAGGGAGAGAGAAAAAAGTTTTGTTAAAGATGCGACAAAAGATAGAAAGGAGAGAGAAAAGAGTTTTGTTAAAGAAGTGTCAAAAGATAGAAAAGAGAGAGAAAAAAGTTTTGTCAAAGACGTATCAAAAGCTAGGAAGGAGAGAGAAAAAAGTGTTGTCAAAGAAGCTACAAAAGATAGAAAGGATGGAGAGAAGAGTTTTGTAAAAGAGGCGACAAAAGATAGAAAGGAGAGAGAAAAGAGTTTTGTAAAAGAGGTGACAAAAGATAGAAAGGAAAGAGAAAAGAGTTTTGTAAAAGAGGTGACAAAAGATAGAAAGGAAAGAGAAAAGAGTTTTGTAAAAGAGGTGACAAAAGATAGAAAGGAAAGAGAAAAGAGTTTTGTAAAAGAAAGTACAAAAGACCGAAAAGAAAAAAGCTTCATAAAAGAAGTAGCTAAAGATAAGAAAGATAAAGATAAGGCCAGTTCAAGAGACCGTGAAAGACAGCGGACTAAAACAAGGACATTGGATGAGAGTGAAGTGAAAATCTTGAATTCTGGGGAAGTCGACAATAATGTCGAAATGTTCAATTTGTCGCGTAAGCTCAGCGCAAAACCTAAGGCTTTTTATGTGGAATTGGATGATGAAAAACCAAGTCAGAGTAAAAAGGTTTGAATATATTTTAAATATTTTTATTCCTTTGATAAAGTTGTACATAGTGTGAAAGTACTCATAATCAGCCTATAGCGTTCCCACTGCTGGGACACAGGACTCCTCTCGGTGAGAGGGAGTGGGCTGTGATCCACCACGCGGGCTCAGTGCGGGTTGTTAGATGTCACATGTCTTCGAATTTTTGGTTCTAGAACATCGGCATGGTAAAACATTGTTAGAAACCGGCGTTTCAAACGATGTTTTCCTTCTTCGTTTTAGAGCAGTGGTGATAAAATAATTTACACAAAGTAAAGCTTCTGGCTGCGTTCTTACCCACGACCTACAACCTACAACTCGTAAGTCACGGCCATTACCACTAGAGCACCGCTGCTTCTCTTCTCTTGAAAGTGCTCATTTTAGCGATACGTGTGTTCATAAATAGTTGGGATGTCACTGTAATAGAAGGCACACGAGATATTTTAGGTTTGTCTATGGGATGCAGTAACCCCTTATGGTTGGGCGGTGGGCTACCAGCTTCTTTGCCACACAACAGCACAAGAAAAACTGATCATATTAAGCCATACCACCGTAAGCCACGCCATATATTGAATAATCTCGCCAAGATGGGACTTGAATTGCAGATTATTTTCCCATACATATAGTTAGTTCATTTTATCTCAACTCAGCCTATTGCAGTCCATTGCTGGATATATGCCTCTCCCATACTGCGCCACAATACCCTGTCCTCCGGCTTCCGCATAGTCTATCCCAGCCACCTTTTTGAGGTCGTCTGTCCACACTACGCTTGCCGATCCTCTGTCTCCAGTACCTACTCGTCTGCTCCAATGGCCATCGGTCCTTCGACAAACATGGCCAGCCCACTGCTACTTCAGCTTGCTTAATCTGCAAGTTAATTCAATAACTCCGGTTATTTGCCGGTTATGGACCAGTCAGACAGTCAGTGTCCACGTTTTGGCACCGTGTGTTATAATGGGCAGGACGCACTGGTTGAAGTTCTTAGTTTACAAACATTGCGGGATTGGTAACAAGACGACTTGACAAAGTTTTCCAAACGCTGCCCAACCAGTTTCTTTGGCAAAAAAAATCTTTAAATCTACCTGTACGTTACCCTTTCAGACACCACCAAGTAAAATATCCAGTGACGAAGACGTAAGTTACGAAGATGATTTCGAGAGCTATGAATCAGACTTCGATTCATACCATAGTTCTACACCTAGTGAACCGAACGGCAGTGATGAAACCGATGATAAGGATGAGAGTGAGGCGGTTGAGACGCTAAAGGAAGTGAAAGATGAAGAGAATATGTTGGATTCTGGTAAGTTTTAGTATAACTAAAGTAAAATTAACGAAAGAATACCCCACATTCTTTCCAATCCAAGACATTTAACTGGCCATTTACCAGCATCGTATAAATAACTGATTAAACACAGTGAATATTTCAAGTTAGGTTTTCAATTCCAGGCAGTTTCGACCTCCGTGACCGTTCAGCGAATAAACTTAAACCAGTCGCCTTAGACTTTATTCTGGAGACAGCTGAAGGCGGGGAGAAGCCCAGCTCGTTACCTGACGAGGGTTTCCAGGAGATGAGCAGTTCCAGCGCTGTATCTAGCATACGGACGATGCACACAGAAGTGATAGAGAGGTATGTGCATTAGAATAGTCTGCCTAGCCTTTTCCCAACTTCGTTGGGGTCGTCTTTCAGTCTTACCGCATGCTACTGAATGTTTGGAACGACTGCCTATCTGACCTCCGCAACCTAGTTAAGTACTGGGTAACACGATACCTCTTTGGTAAAATTGGTTGTCAGCCAGTGGCAATATGCTTAACTGTAGGTCCAGTGTACCTATCTTGGGCAGTCGACATCCATACCAGCTTTTACCATCTTCTTTGTCCATCTCGCTTATTGGCTCAATTTTGAATGGCATGAGCTACTTAGTTCAGGTCGATACGAATGAAGAAGATTTCACAGCACCAGCTATGAGCAAAATACAGCTGCAAACTCAAACTCAAAGCATTTAACCATTTACAGGCACTTTTGAATTGTCAAGAAGTCGGTCAGTCAGAAAATATGAAGCTAGTTGCCCATTCCAAAGCGTAGGTACCTATGGAGAAGAACGGGCAAGAAACTCCATGGACACTCTTTTAAATTATATTTTTACAAACATATTAGTTACATCGTTTGTAATTATATGTGCCAACGATGTAAAAAAGACCTGCCTCTTCATATTCAAGTTTATAAATTAGGATTTAATTGAATACTAATTTCAAAAGTTTCTTTTCAGACCTTTGTTCATCGATTTCGCAAAATCAAAAGAGAACCGACGAAAGAAACGAATAGGAGATAGGCTAAGACAACGGGCAAAGGATTTACTAAGCATAATAACTTTGCACGAAATGTCTTACAGTCTGTTTGAAATGAAACCAATTTCGTATGACTTGTATATGGTGACTTTCGGCAGATCGAATTATACTCAAATTGCAGTACAAACTTTCGATGACGGAATTACTGAAGAGATACAAACGGATGAGATAGAATGCGAGCACAAATGGACCCAACACCCTGTTGAATTTACAAAAAATGATATTTGTATCAAACAAAAAGTCGAAAGTCGAAAATATAGTAAAAATATGGAAGATTATTTAACTAAGTTCACTTTTTTGACTACGCATACTGTGGATGTAGAAAAGAATAATGCGATTAACTTAGATGGAAATTATAAAACAGATCCGTTACGCATTTTCTTTGAACAGAAAGATGGCGTCGGACCAAGCGAAATGTTGCCATACGAAACATACAAATCAAAATTAAAAAATTATGACTATAATACACATAGACTGGGAAAGTTTTTAAAGAGAATAGAAAGTAGAGTATGTAATGTTTTGAATTCTAACAGTGGCAACACAGAACTTTCCGAATTAAATATTACCAATTATCCATTTAGCAAAGGCTATGTTTCTATTTCTCCGAAGCTAATAACGGCCGAAAACCTTTCTTTTCTGAATAGTACAATGATATCACAAATGTATTTTTCTGAAACGAAATCAAATCTAATAATGACAGTCCACAAGAAAGCTCAGAATTTGGCGCTTAAAAAGTGTACAGTTTGTCTATGGGACATCAGTGTTGCCACGCGAGAACCTATAAAACTATTAACGGCTATAGACAATGTTGCTAAAGGAAGATTAAGAGGAACTACTGTTGGATATTTTGTTGCTGCATTAGAAGATGGGTACGTTACACTTTAACAACTTATTAAACTGAAACAAATAAACAGTTAAATAATGTCTTTTAAATTCTTGATTTCAGTTCTGTACATCTTTGGGATTTATCAGAAGAGCCAACATGGCGGGACGATGTTGCCAGCGAGGAAAAACCTACTGATTTAGTAGAAATAAATGAGAAAGAACTCACGGAGTTCGAGAAGCATCGGGAGTGGAATAATAAGAATAGTAATGTTGGATTAGATGCTGTAGGTGTCAAGTTTCTAATTTTTTTTTTCGTTTCATATATAGGAGCCTTATTTCCGCTTTCACTAACACTTGGCGAAACGTAAATGAATAACTAAATAAAAACACGTTGTTCGATTTTCAACTTTCGTACGTTTATACGAGCGTTGAAAATAGAACCGCGCTTTTATTGAGGCATTCATTAGTGTCAATGAAAACGTGCATTAACACCTCATTTTTCTTAAATTTCCAGCAGATATTTTGGTCAATATCTAAGATTAAAAAACTGAAGTAATAATATTTTGCGCAATAACTGAGATTAAAAAAATTAATCGACTTTTGTTGCTGACTGTACCTGCAATACACCCACATTTCACCAGTTATGTTTAAGTCCCATGTGTTAAGAGCCTATACTACCTCAAATGGCTTAGCATGATCCTCCGTTATATCGAAAATACCGGAGCATTAATTTTGAAATAAATGTTTGCTAAAGTTGAGGATTAATGTTAAGTACTATGTTAGACGAAAACAAGATTCCATAAAATTTTCTCGATAGAAAAAAAATCCAAAGTTACCTCCAAACCGAACAATAAACCGCTGGTATTCAAAAAATACTTCAAATTAGATCATGAAACTTTGCATACTAACTGAACTAACTTTATAGCAGGTCTTATGTTATTTAGTTTTTTTGAATTACCTTTATTTTCACCGTAAAAAGCAAATACCTAAACTATTGGCGCTGCCTTCCGCTTAGCACCGCACTCTGTCTCGCTCTCACACAGTCCGCGAGTAGTATCGTGCGAGCGAGATAAAGAGTGAATTTTAGCTGAGGTAGTACAGGCTCTTAAGGAGCGAGTCTATTACCAACAACCAGGCAGGCATAAATCCAGATTCTCAGCTTTTGAGAAATTCCAGCCCTTTTTTTTATGTGAAAACTTCTATATGCGCGTTGGGCATATTTTTAGATGGAAAAAAAAACTATTGAACTCACGCCACTGTTAGCGTAACCGACACCGCTTCGGATGTCCTCGGGATATACTCGGTTTTAATGTATGTTCGATATGTCAGTGAGTGATGGCAAAGTATTCTGTTTGTGTTTTGTTTTCACTTCTGTCGGCACTCGCGGAGTGCCATTGTTTTTTTTTTTGTTAGCCTTGGGCAAAGACCTCCCCAAGTGCTTTCAGGCACTCTTTTCCCGCGCCACCTCCAGCCCTTATCCTAAAAAAATTGGGAAAGAATCTAATGATTGTTAAAGAGTACATAATATATATAATTTCAGCCCAGCAGCATACCTTGCGCTCTACAATCGTGTGCTTACACGAACAGTGCTTTCAATATGAGCAGTGGTGACGCGACTGACCGCATCGTCGGGTTGGAGGTGACTGGGGACCCGCATTCTATCATAAGTCAGGAGGGCGGACGAAGGATTATTGGACAGGTAAACTTTATAGGTTATTTTGTCAAATTATGGTTAATAAATAGCTTAAACTTAGTGCTTTATTGCTTAAAGCTTAACTTAAGCAGAATTTAAAACATTTTTAAACGTTGTGCATAACCAATAGTAATTTTGTAATGACAATATTACACGGTTCAACCAAATTGCTTCAGTTTGGTACCCTTGTTTTTTTCTATTGATTTCAGGTCGTATCTCTTCAAAGTATAGGCGTCCTAACAATATGGTCAATAGTACAACAGAAGTCTAAGACAATCCCACCAGATATCGGCAAGGCATTCTGGTCCAGAATGAAACTAGAGAAGAATCAAACAATATCTATATTGGACCACATAGATCTACCTCTGAAAGACCCACAACATACAGAAAGAAAAACAAATTTCAATTTAAACGCAGCAAAAAGGAGAATGATGAACAGAAAGCAAGAAAAAACTATAGTAAAAAAAGATACTTCCCGCCCAAAATCCGCCATTAGTTTTGATTTTGACAGTGACAGGCCGTCCAGTGCTGCCAGTGCTAAAATTAAAAGAGTGCTGTCAATTGATAAAGATCCTTCTAAAAATTGGGAGAGTGGAATTGTTTGCGAAGACTTAAAAGTGATGAATTGGAAGGATCGAGATCATTATTTGATTGCTAAAAACTGTGGTGAGGTGTTGTGCTGCAAAAGGATTCTCGGAGCCGTTAAAGTGAATAAGTTTGAAGTTGCAAGTAAGATCTTTTTCAATAGACATAGGCATTGGGTATAGATAATGACTTAATACATCGTCCGCCCAATTTCTCATTACAGTCTTTCAGTCAACAAAAAACAGGGGGGGGGGATCAAAAGCTAATTTAGGGGACCTCAAAGTAAATTTTAACGAAGAAAGAGTGAGGCAGACAGATGCAATGATAGTTTTTTATCTCTTTCTAGCTGACGCATCATCAGTAACCTGTATAGAAGTATCGCCTCACCGACTCCCATACTTTCTAGCAGCCACCGACACCGGGACCATCAGCGTCTGTTCTTTGCTTGAAAACAGGGTTCTACTCATATTAGATTGCAGGTAGGTCACTCATTTTCTTCTAGACTAGACCAAGGGGCTTTATTACCTAGTTTTTCTAGTACTTGCGACTGCTAAGCGTTAAGTACAGACATCAAGCTACAACATTCTGTCTTATTTAGTAGATTTTCATTTTTATCGCTAAAGCTTAAGGTTCAAAGTTGATTGGGAAAATTTTACAGTTTCGGGTAGCTTGATGTGCTGGCTTCTGTACTTTTGACTTTAAGTTCTACGAATACTATGAAACTACCAGAACGTTACATACCAAAGTGAAACAGCTGATCTTTTTTGTTATCATCTACAAAAAGTGTCTAATCTGAGGGTTTATAATCATGTGCTGAATTCATGTTAATAAAAGGCGCGTTGATGTCCGTTACACCGTGTATTATAGGTCTGGCTAAGTGCCTGCCCCTTCTCGAAAATACAGGTATGGGGTTGTGTCTTTAAATAGAATAATTGATGTTAAAGGCATTACAGGAACATCCAACCTAAGGAGATTGAGAAGGTCCAGTCAGACCACAAGGGTCGATATATTGGCACTGTTTCTAGTCTCTCTCATCATCACGAAAAGAAAAGTTCTAAGGTAAGTGTTTTCTGTACTTATTAATGAGCCTTCTGACGTCTCACGGTCGGCGGCTGGGATAGCCAAATTGCATGAATAAAATTTTACAAGCCATTATATTGAGGCCCCCAAATCATTAAAATATATTTAGCACTAAACGAAGATTGTTCTATAGATCGATCGATCACCGTTCTGTTTCTGTCAATCATTAAATGTTAAATATGTTTAGCGTTAAATTAATTTCATGTTTTGTAATGCAAGTGGGCCTGAGAATAGTTCCAATTATACTTTTGTTTTAAATTATATGCCACTAAGTGCTCATACACACGAGCGGCACGTTGTCAATGCTTGCAGTTGCCTATCCCATTGACAATGTGTCGTCCGTGTAAGCAAACCTTTGTAGTCAATGGATAAGGCTTGCAATCTTACTCCCGACACGTTTGAGGTCTAATTCGTATCGAGTTTATTATTGTTCCGAAACGACGAAAACGAAGAAGTATATGCGGGGGGATAACTCCCTACTCAACCCACTCGTAGATTGATTCTTGATCAATGAAACTATTGCTTGGCAATTTATATAATTAAATATTTACCATAAATTATAATAATAATTCATAATTGTAAAAGGAACTAATGGTGCGTTTTATGAGCTGCGGTGGAAGCCTCAATATGGCAATAGGCTTTGGATTCGGAGAATCAAGAGCAAGAACTCACGATATGTCCACAAGAAACTCCTCAGCAAATGTTAATGTAATGATAACCTCCTTTTCTCTAAATGTAGAATAGAACAAGATTTCCGTAGATGTGAAAAGAAAAATGGTAGCGAACCCAGTCAGGCGCTTTACTTTGTGTAAAGTATTTAATCACAACTGCTCTCACAACGGTGAAGGAAAACATTGTGAGGAAACCGGCATATCCTAGGACCAAGAATTCGTAAACATTTGACATGTACCAGCACGCACTGGGCCCGCGTGGTGGATTATGGCCTATTCCCTCTCACAGAGAGGCCTGTGTCCCAGCAGTGGGAACATTATAGGCTGACTATGCCACCGGCTACGACTAAAAGTACCTTGAAAACTACCACAGAATGTCAAGTACTTTCATTTTGACTATAAGTTTTGACCTTGGGATTTTATTGACCTCCTTGAAGTCTTGCTGTCGTATCTACAAACTATATTTAAATGAATAGCACATGAGGTGTCAAAAAACGTGCGGTCAGGGACCCCAGTCAGGAACGATGTTCCTTACGCTACACATGTGAAGAAAATTTTGAAAATTTACACAGCCGCCATCTTGGGTTTATATTTTAACCCCTCTATTGGCTTTAACACCCTTGAAAACCATGAAAACGACACCCTGACGAAAAATTTTAACATTTTCGCCGCAGCCATCTTGGTTTTACATTTTGACCACACTAAACAGCTTTAGCACCCTCGAAAACCATGGAAACGATCTCTCTGTCTCTCTACGTTATATATAAAAGAAAGAGACAGTGAGAGAGAGTCAGAGTGCATGGAGGGGCCATAACGCTTTTTCGTTACGTGACGCTTTCTATTAGTTTACTCCGACCGCAAGCTCCGTTATATAACTTCGTTCCAAAAATACAAGCAAGGTGGTAGAGAGACTGCCCAGGGGACGTATATTCAACAAACCCCATTCATGGACGCTATTTTATTACACTAAGCCCTTACATGTGTGTACCGCTGGCCCGGAATATAAAGGGCTAAGGAAGGAACACGGGTGGGATTTAGTCAGTAAGAGTCTGACACTCCCTTCCGCTCCACCCAGAGCGGGAGGGGTCATTTAATGATTTCCCACCCGAAAAAAAAATAAAAAAGGCCTGACATGTATGACTTTTCATTCTTCAGCTATCAGTGACATCATTATCCTGGTCCCACATCAATCCTTGCTGTCTCTTCGCCTCACTGCAAGATGATAGCTTGGTTGAATGGGAGCTGTCGTTCAGCGATATCTACGCGAAATGGGCGGGTGATGCGGCGGCGCGCGCTTGTTCCGCCGGGGACAGTACGCTGGTAAGCATTCGTAGTGAGATCTGTTTTGGTATATTATGACACGATATCACACATAAAATAAATTACGCTGTGGAAAACATAAATAACATAAAAGATGGATACAATTTTGCACTGCCCGGGCGTGACCGCGTGTTAAAAGAGTGTCCATGGAGTTTCTTGGCCGTTCTTCTCCTAGGACGCTTTGGAATGGGCAACTAGCTTCATATTTTCTGACTGACCGACTTCTTGACAATTCAAAAGTGCCTGTATAAGGTTTAATTGAAATAAATGCTTTGAGTTTGAGTATCGGTCGATAATATCGCATCCTATATTATCGACCGATATTAACGCGCCTGTGGGGGCCAGCCTTTACTTACTTCATTCGACTTTCAAAGGAGTAATAATTATTCTTTAGCACAACCAATTGCCTCCTTAATAAAATTATTTTCTCGTCATTTAAAAATAATAGGTACACCATTTTGTTTTGCAGGCCCTGCTAACACCGGGAGGCGAGATCCAAGTGCACAAACTAACGAACGAACATCGGACCAAGGAGTATTTGCTTCTATTCGAAAAATATCTCGCACTTTTGTAAATAAATGTTAAGTTAATTGGGTAGTTGAGTCAGCGAAATTCAAATTTTCTTACGTTTTTTGCAATTTGCAGGTCAGTGTCAGGTTGTATCTTGATCAAAATATGATTCGCGACAATAACAGGTACATATTTAGAGAATTATAATCATTAGAATCATTAATACATCTTTCTATGGTGGTGGTGGGTGGTTGGTGGTAGAAATCTAACTTAGAAAGATATATTAATGATTCTAATTCTCTAAATATGTACCTGTTATTGTCGCGAATCTTATTTTGATCAAGATACAACCTGACACTGACCTGCAAATAGCAAAAAACGTAAGAAAATTTGAATATCGCGGTCTACCACTATCCATTCAACTTAATTTAATGTTTTGTATTTAAGACTAATATTGATCTCTTAGTTTAATATAGAATTTAGAACGTTTACTGTTTTTTCTTTACCGATAAACCTTTTACTGGTGGAGTTGGCTAAAATTCAAATACTTCTACGGGCATGTAAATCACGGGGCTACCCGAATAGATTCGGACACAACCGTAACTTTTATTCATTAACTAGCTGACCCGGCGAACTTCGTACCGCCTCAGATGTTTTTTTTTGTTATTTTTTCCCATGTTTTAATATTAGGAACCCTCACGGGCGTCCCCAGAACACCTTATCAAAATCTGGGGCCCAAGTCTGCTATTTTCATAAATTCGACATTCCAACACGATCCCATTGTCATTTTGCTAAAAGTTCTTATTCTGCTAAATTCATAATGGTCGATCATTGGTCGGTCAATGGCACAAAACATATACGATACTCGTAACGAACTAAAAGCAATAATTACTGCACAATGACGTTCTAATGGTAGGCCACTGATCAAAGGAACTGTCAAAATTTTAGCAGATTACCGCCTAAGTCAGTCATTCATTTGTCATTATGTACGAGATTACCATTCTATGCCATTTCTTTGAATGGAGTATCAGTGGTTGACCATTGGAAAGTCGTATTGACACCATTATATTAGTAGATTACCAAACTAGTCAAAATCAAAAATTTTATGAAATCAATGATAGACCATTCTGATACTATTGTAATAGCAGACTTGAGGCCCTGACCAATGGTTTCGGAACGCATAGAGGACAAACATACAAACATTGATTTTTTGTTATATAAGTAGATCACAAATTAACAATACAATTTTCATTACCCGTAACGGTTAGCATTAATTTGTAAATTCTTATTCACATAATAGCGCTGTAAAGTAGGTATTTGTACAAAAGGATTCTCTGTATGGCAAATCTAAAAATATAACACATAATCTACAAATTGACGTCATTTCAGATTTAACTGAATGTCTAATTCCTCTTCTTCACCACATTTTCCATTTTACTCTTCCCTGAAAATCTTCTGACACAAGCTTTGACAGCAAACGTCAACAGCGCGATGAGCACGGTGAGTACTGCGAGCAGTACGAGCACGAGGTCGAGCATCCAGCGCTCGTACCAGCTGTACTTTAGAGATAGCGAGCGGAGGTGATATGCTCCTGGGGAAAAAATATGGTGTTACTAGCAGCGTCTTGCGGTTTCACCCGCCCAAGTGTCGATCCCGTGGGAAAATCGGAATAAAAAGTATCCTATGTCTTTTCCCGGGATGCAATCTATCTCTCTGCCAAATTTTATCAAAATCCGTTTAGTGGTTTAGGCGTGAAAAGGTAACATACAGACAGACAGAGTTACTTTCGGATTTATAATATTATGAATGACAGGCGGGTCCAACGGCTTAACGTGGTTTCCGAGGCACGGAGGGGTCTTGGTATGTGAAGATGGTCACCCATCCACGGACCAACTGCGGCCAGCGTCGCTTAACCTGATCGATCGACCCGTGCTGCTGTTATTACTTAGCCACAAGCCCCTCAGTAACAGCCAAAGTAACGTGGCAAAAGTCAAAGTAACGGTTAAATTTGTTTCTTCACTATTTTAGCTGTTACTTGAAAGAAGAAACACATGTGCCGTAGTATCAGTAAAATTCAAGTAAAAGTTAATACTTTGACGAATTACTTTAGTTGTTGAAGAAGAAACTGGCTGTTAGTGTGTGTGTGTGAAGTGTTAAGGCTCGCAAGTCGCGCAACGTGCGGTGCGCGACTTGCGGTGCCTTTGTATCGCGCGATTTTATCGCGTGTCGCGCCTGTTTGTAGGAGCCTTTAAGGTCTGTTTCTAGCTGACCGACTGAGGTGGAATATCACGTCACCTCAAAGAGCTATGATGATGATGTAGCGTTTTCATTTAGCTGCTTTGAAAATAGCTTACCTTTGCTTTCAATAGCTAGTTTTACGTAGAATGCGATCAGGTCTGATGGCGGTGCGGGCCTCGCGCGGAATATCTTCGACAAATACTGCGCTTTGTTGTAATAGCTGAAATAAAAGAAAACTCTAAGGATATGATTTTCCACATACAAAAATATAGAGGGTTAGGAAAAAAGATATGATATTTCACCCTCCCGCCATTCACCCTCTTAGGGGTCGACTTTCGAAAAACCCTTTCTTAGTGAATACCTACTCTTCACAAAGAACACACTCTCCAAATTTCATGTATCTAGGACCAGCGGTTTTGGCTGTGCGTTAATATATCAGTCAGTCAGGACTTTGAGTAAGGGGCGAGCCAAAACGTCCTAATTGATAAATCCAGGTACACTTGGGTCAAATCGGAAAAAAAGGAGATAAACAGGGATGAAAATATTATAGAATCGTGGTTAGAAGTTCTACTGTACTACACTGTAAACTCTGCCTATCACTTCGGAGAGAACAGGCATGATATGTCGCAGCCAACTGGTTTAATTAGCCGCTTAGCTAACCGCCTAGCCTTTTAACTAAACGGCGGCCGTTCAACTAACGGCCTGAATGATTCAATTATAGTTTGGGAGGTTGGAACTGTAACCAATCACGCGCGAGCCGATTTGATCGCAGTAACTAAGCCAGGACACCCCGACCAAATGGGTTAGGTTAGAACTGTGATCAACCGCGTGCGAGCCGAGAGAGCGAAGCGAGACGAGCACTACTTCCAAAAGCCAGGCGGTTAACTAAACGGCTAATTTAACCAGTTGGCTGCGACATGTATATCAGTTAGCTAAATCAGTAATTTCCTTCACCACTTTCTTCCTCACCTATCATTACTTAGCATCTCCTTCAGCGCCA
Source organism: Oligia latruncula (assembly GCA_948474745.1). Lineage (NCBI taxonomy): Eukaryota > Metazoa > Arthropoda > Insecta > Lepidoptera > Noctuidae > Oligia > Oligia latruncula. The sequence goes on along the minus strand of OX419713.1, from coordinate 5,524,646 downwards.
CTCCCAACTCCTCAGCCAAATCTGGGTGGAAGTCGACTCTCAACGCGTACCCAGCGCGTCTGGCTCGCTCAGCGTTACCTGGCTGGTCTCCGAAGACTGGAACTGCTAGGAGCGGCACTCCAGCATGGATGGCTTCTAGGGTGCTTAGTAGACCACCGTGTGTTATGAAGACCTTGATGTTCTTGTGGGCTGACAATGATAGGTATAGATTAGAAGTACGCAGTCTTTCCTGTCGAGCATCCAGGTAAATGTATGAAAAAGCTCCTATCATATTAGCCACATGCAGGGCTCGGAAACCGGTTGAAATTCTTAACCGGTTACGGTCATTGACCCCAAACCGAAATCGATTTAGGTTAAGGTTTGCACTTTACCGGTTTTTACCGGTTTATGCAAGAAACCGGTTTTCCATGAATTTTGGTTTTGATAATGGAAATTAACCGGTTAAAACCAAGTTTGAACCCCCCCCGGCCCCCGCCACTCTCGCGAGCACGGTCTGGACGTTGCGATATCATTTAGTTACAAAATTTTATTACGGAGTTAACCGGTTAATTTGTGCCGGTGTCAAAACCGTTTGTGCTTAAGTAACCGGTAACCTTTATCATTTGGGTTTCATAAGAACAGTTCATTTGTTTAACCGGTTAATGAAGGAACGATATATTTACCGGTACTTAATCGAAATTAACCGCTCTTTTTAAACCGGTTCAGAGCCCTGGCCACATGTGGCCTTGCTGTATAAACATTTAGTATTGGATCTGAAAAAAAACTTCATTCCTCCTGGGACTAATGACGCGGATTATTAGCTAAATTGCAAACCCATCACGCTTGGTGAAAGGACTAATAGAGAAACCCAAAAACGCTTTATGTTAGGCAGCTACCACCCTCAAATAATTGAAGTCAGGTGCCAAACTGTGTTTATGTCTGACACCGAGGCGCTTAAATGAGTCCTTCTACTTATATAATCTGTGAAACCTGCATTAGTATTCGTCATCATAGACCCTGTCTGCGCTTAGCATCAGGTGCGACTAGGGTAAAGTCAAAGAATAATAAAAACATTTACACCGCCAAATACGAACAACGCATGATATTTGACGAAAATCCTACATCTCGCAAGCAAAGTTTACCGCGAAATCAGCTTATACTTAGGTATACTGCAGCCCGACAGGAGTCGGATCCACGAGACAACAACACTCATCTGGTCGGAGGAATCTCCCTTTTCAATAAAGGATTTTATTTTATTTTATTTTATTTTATTTTAGGAAAGCTTACAGACTAATAACATTATAGTAACAAAAATACAAGTCTTGCGGAACTTTTTAACTGTAAAGCTGAAGTAAACAGGCGTGTGGCATGTAGGGTGACGTATAACCAAGTAGACTTACCCAGCACGCTAGGCTGTGGCAGCCAGGGCCGCACGTGCACGTTGGGCGGCAGGGCGGTGAGCGGCTCCTCGAATTTCCACAGCACGGTGTAAGGCAGCGTGGAGAATAGCTGCAGTAGGGCTGCGCGCGTGTGGGGCTTCAACTCCGCTGATTTGAGTACTGAGCCCATGCTGAAGTAGACCACACCCTGTGGGGAACCGTCTAAGAGGTCTTGCAAGTCCTGGAATATACATAGCTTTTTGTGAAAGGAAATCCCATTTTTTTGGGCTCGGCGCAACATGTCTTTTTCTTCTCTAAGCAGTTGTCCCTCGGCCGGCGATGAATGAGTTGCGAATAGGACTAGCAACTGAAGACGAGTTGGCGAGCGGCGAGCAGCGAGAGTAGGTACCTATAGTTCCGATAGTTCTGTCTGAGCTGTATATAGCGGGCGTGAGCTCTGACGGTGGTCAGAGCTCACGCGAGCATCGCTGAACGAGTATAATCTTTGATAGCCTTTGTCGCTCAGCGACAAACCAGTGGAGCGAGTCCTCGCTGGCAGTGTGTGTGTGCGTTAATAGGTATATATAGGTATGAGGAACAGGGTGTAAAGTTCACTCATACTCTATAGAAAAGGGAGGATCCTCCGACCAGACGGGTGTTGTGTCTGGCGGGCAACTGCCCGATGATTCATGTCGGGCCGTTGTATCTATACTAGTTGCGCGGCAAACTCTGCTTGCGCGATGCAGGATTTGCGTGACGTCAGTATGACGCGTTGTTCGCATGTGGCGTTGTAGATACCGCTACAGGGCTATGCAGAAACTAAAGAACGCCAAAGGCCAAAGGCTGAATATTATTGACTTACATTTAAAAATCTCCCGAGCAGCTGGGAGGTCTATAATTGTCAGGTTTGCCTGAACATCCTTCTTCTCGTAAGGTGTTGCCCACGTTATCTAAAAAAACGAAAATATCTCTGTCATACCTCTGAAAACCAATAACGAAACATGGTTAATTATTAAACCCCGATTTGAACCATCAAGCTAGTTTTTAATTTCTAAGACGCCACAGTGACTGTAGGCTTACCCAATGTTCCAGTCCTAATTATCTATAGTTTGTTATGCACTAACCTCATGTCCATCCTTCAACAGCGCCTGTACGACACCTTTCGCCAGATGATCATGACTCTTCGTTGGAGCAGGGAATACGCACAGAATCTTGTATGCCAAACTACTGGATATACACAGCACCAGAACTGCTATTACGACCTTCATGGTGACAGTATTTCAAGTGATCATTCAGCTTTTATACCTGGGGAAAAAAGAGATGTGCCTACGCCTAGTGCTAATTCTATAAAGTTCAATTTGAGCCTCACTTAAATACAGAACCAGTGTATAATGTTCCCACTGTTAGGACACAGACCTAACCTTACCAGCTTTAACCTACCACGCGGGCCCAGTGCGAGTTGGTAGATGTCACATGTCTACGAATTTTTGCTTCTAGGACATGCCGGTTTCCATATGAAGTTCTCCTTCACCGTTTTGACAGCAATGGTGATGAAATGATTCACAAAGCGCGAGCCTAGACTCGAACTCAAGACTGTCTGTGTCTACGTCTCGTCAGTCGAGGACGTTACCTCTGGCCCCTCTGGGCAGTGCTGGATTAGCCCCTAAGCAAATTAAGCCATTGCTTAGGGCATCACGTCTCGGGGAGCACCATAAGGCAGAAACAGCACCGATACAGTACTTGCTAGCACATGAAAGGCAAGGCTGTTTATCAGCAAGATATTACAAGACCCAAAAGTCACTCTAGAGATGTGCGCCAATCTATACAAATTGCTCGTCGATGTTTTGGAATAATAAGAGGAGACTAGTGGATAGGAGGGCCTAAGGGCGTGGATTGCTTTTCATTACGCTACGACCCTTGGAAGATGGTTAAATTAGTTACCTTAGATTCCATTACATAGTTACATACAGGTCGACCTAATAAAAGCGTGTTAATAATTATTGTGTCTCGTTCAGTTTGCTTCAACAGATTAATATAGTTGTTATATAAAGGGAACTAATTTTTTGAGCTGTTATTTAAATATTCGAGATGTTATTATGATCAGTTGAAAACAATTACAATGTCAATTCTAAAAATAATTGAGCAGTCCAATAACTGAATGAGCGGTAAGCGGGGCTAGAATGCAAGAGCGAGCGAAGGGCACCCCGATCGGTTTGGTTAGGTTACTTTACACACGAACCGCCTGGTTCAATAATTTTTACCGCCCATTTAATTATTTTCCTTCACTGATCCATTTAATTATTTTTTATTACTCATTTTTGTTTACTTTACTGCTTAGTTTTAACTGCTGAACTAGTTATTAAACGTGCCATTTATAATTTTTAACTTACCAAAACCGCTATTTACAACTGCCTCTTTAAATCAGTGCCTTATATAAATAACCCTACACTCAATATGTATGTCCACAAATGAGAAGTGCCAATGCAACTGATAAAATTATTATTTTCATGATACGAGTAGTACAAGATGGACGGCGTTATCTGATAAAACAGTTTAAAGTGAATGGATCCACTATTCATTCACCTTAAACTGTTTGACCGCGAAACTCAACTTTTCTTTCGTTTTTTGCAATTTGCAGGTCAGTGTCAGATTGTATCTTGATTAAAATATGCATCTGTATAGGCGCCAGCACATCAAGCTACTACAATCTGTCAAGTTTCTTTAATAGATTTTCGACTTTATCGCTAAAGCTTAAGGTTCAAAGTTGATTGGGAAAATTTGACAGTTTCGGGTAGCTTGATGTGCTGGCGTCTGTACATTGACAATGCAACCAGAGTGTTGTAAATTCTATTTTTAGTATATGCAAAACCTGAATATAGTTTGTACAGAATAAGTAACTGAATCGATTCCAATCGGGGGGCACGGCAGTGCCCCCGCCAAGTCGAGCAAAAAGCGGCACGGCCGTACCATCCTTTTCTCGAAGCAGTTCAAGCCATTTTCGACCCCCTATAACTTCGTTGTGGATAAAACTAGAGACCTGAATTTTCAGTAATCAAGCAGGTATTGTATAAACACGGTATATTTCAAATTTCATTCAATTTGAACCAGTAGTTTAAGAATTATAACTAGTCAAAGTTTCTTAATTTTGTCACTCACTGACTGACTGACCGATCATCAAAATTCTAAGGCACTTCTAGCAGACATAGAAGCTTCAAATTTAGAATACAATTAGTGTTTAGTGTATAAATCAAGGAAAAACTAAAATATTTTGCAATTTCGGTCCGCTTTTCTAGATACACAAACTGCACAAATAACTTTGTAATCCCATATAAATATATAGGATTACAAAGTTATATTTGCAGTTAATGAATCAGTGTACCTGTATAATTATGTACAATCTAATGGAATAATAGGTGTAGATAGGTACCTAGATATAATTATGTTCAAAGGTAACTTGTAAAATAGTCAATCAACGGATTATGTTCAAAGGTAAGTTTGGATTACCTATATTATTTGCCAACGATTTGGACGTTCCGACTGACCGTACATCAAAATTCTAAGGCACTTCTAGCAGACATAGAAGCTTCAAATTTAGAATACAATTAGTGTTTAGTGTATAAATCAAGGAAAAACTAAAATATTTTGCAATTTCGGTCCGCTTTTCTAGATACACAAACTGCACAAATAACTTTGTAATCCCATATAAATATATAGGATTACAAAGTTACATTTGCAGTTAATGAATCAGTGTACCTGTATAATTATGTACAATCTAATGGAATAATAGGTGTAGATAGGTACCTAGATATCTGGGGGCACGGCAGTGCCAGTGCCCCCGCCAATTCGAGCAAAAAGCGGCACGGCCGTACCATCCTTTTCTCGAAGCAGTTCAGGACATTTTCGACCCCCTATAACTTCGTTGTGGATAAAACTAGAGACCTGAATTTTCAGTAATCAAGCAGGTATTGTATAAACACGGTATATTTCAAATTTCATTCAACTTGAACCAGTAGTTTAAGAATTATAACTAGTCAAAGTTTCTTAATTTTGTCACTCACTGACTGACTGACCGATCATCAAAACTCTAAGGCACTTCTAGCAGACATAGAAGCTTCAAATTTAGAACACAATTAGCGTTTAGTGTATAAATCAAGGAAAAACTAAAATATTTTGCAATTTCGTTCCACTTTTCTAGATACACCAACTGCATAAATAACTTTGTAATCCCATATAAATATATAGAATTACAAAGTTACATTTGCAGTTAATGAATCAGTGTACCTGAACAAAGTCGCTTCCCGCTGTCTGTCTGTCCCTATGGATGATTGCGCAACGGATTTTGATGCAGTTTTTTTAATAGATAGAATGATTCAAAAGGAAGGTTTATTTGTATAATACATGCATAATATAGTAGAGAAACACTGATAATTTTAGAGGTTTCTAATGTGATGTCGTAAATAAACAGATTTTCTTGCGCTTATATTGCAAAAGCTAGCTGAACCCTACGAGATAGATCAAAATAATGTACTACAGTATTGCACACCTTAAAAAGGTCTACAAAAAAGTCCGCGATGGTATATGTCTATCTGTTAGGGATAACCCACAATAACCATTTTTTATCCTTTACTTTTTACGAGAAATAGTGGCTTGTTTACGAAGCGATTTTAAGCAATACAGCATTAATCTATATCCAATTAGGTACCTTAAATACATTGTGCATTTACTATAGATCAATTTGGCCCTTTGAAGCATGTAATTTAAATGAATATTTTTGAAGATATTACAGATTTAAAAAGTAAGGAAATTGCGGTTGCGCTGGTGAGTTTACCTTAGGCAACGACAGGATAATACGGTTAAGTAGTCACGACCTCTCATCGTTTGGGGTGGGGTGTACCTCGAGCTCAGCAACTCCCCTAAATATCTTGGTATTACCCTGGACAGGTCTTTAACATTCAGCAAAAACTGCAAAAATATCAAGCAGAAGGTGCACACTCGCAACAGTCTTCTTCGTCGACTGATCTCATCGAAATGGGGTGCTTCGCCTGAAGTTATGCAGACTACTGGACTGGCGCTATCTTTTTCTGCGGGAGAATTCGCGTGCCCCGTGTGGAGCCGTTCTGCCCATGCAAAGCTGGTACTTAATATCGTGTCCTGCGTGTCCTGTCAGCTGCACGTTACAGGAACTGATGGACGCTGGTGAAGTCGCCAAACAAGTAGCCGAATTCTGGGCCAAGTCCATTTAGATTGCTATCGACACGCTAAGAAGAAGAATAAGGTCAACTACGAGATGCCATAGTCAAAAAACAAAAACGCGCTTCGCCCTATTAGCACTTTAAGATTAGCAGCGATCGCACGCGTTTATCGGAGCTCTCTAGCGAGGAAAATAACAATTATCCATATTAATGTTATAAATTCGAAAGTAACTCTGTCTGTCTGTCTGTATGTTACCTTTTCACGCCTAAACCACTGAACGGATTTCGATAAAAATTGGCAGAGAGATAGATTGCATCCCGGGGAAGGACTTGCGGTAGTTTTTTTATCGAGCGAAGAAGCGGGCGGAAGCTAGTATATAATATAATGGAATAATAGGTGTAGATAGGTACCTAGATATAATTATGTTCAAAGGTAACTTGTAAAATGGTCAACGGATTATGTTAAAAATAAAAAGTTAAAAAGGTACCGGAAAGGAAAAAAAGTAGGACTATCTACAAAAAGAAGTGAGATGCCATCAAAAACATACCTTGTAAAAAAAGCCAAGTCTCGCAACTCAGTTCTTCTACCGTAAAAAGTTGTGAGATCCATGAAATACCAAGTCGGTTAATTTATTCACTCCCTACTTAAGGAACCTTCTGTCTTAAGTTATTACATAATTAGCTAACCTAACAACATCTTGTAGTGACCATCAATATTAAAAATCTTCTATGTTTTAAATAAATAAATTGACTTGGCTATCGCCATCGCATGAAAACACAATGTATCTCACAGTGCGATTGCCAAGTCAATCTGTTTATTTAAAACACAAAAGATTTTTAATATTGATGGTCACTACAAGATGTTGTTAGGTTAGCTAATTATGTAATAACTTAAGACAGAAGGTTCCTTAAGTAGGGAGTGAATAAATTAACCGACTTGGTATTTCATGGATCTCACAACTTTTTACGGTAGAAGAACTGAGTTGCGAGACTTGGCTTTTTTTACAAGGTATGTTTTTGATGGCATAATTTTTACCCCATGTTATATTTTGTCCCAAAAATATTTAAAAAAGGTTAAAAGTTGGACACCGAGCGACACTAAGTAGGTTATCCAATCTCCGTGCAGAACGGTTAGGTACCTAGGTACCTACCTATCAATGAGCTCAAGACGGCGCGGCGCGAGTGAGCATGTTTTTGTACGGATAAACAGGTAACTTAACAAGCTTATAACTTTGTGATTTTTCATGATACAGTTTTGAAATTTTGTGCATAGATTCTTTACATAAAAATACTAGACACGTGTTTCGGGTTTCGCATATACTAAAAATAATGTTGATACTGGATGTCTTACAGTGATTGTCCCTACGTTCAGGACTTACACGCTCTGATTCCAGGGAGAAGCCGCACCCTAATTGCGTAACACACTATCAATCGGAATCTGAATCATTTTGAAGCAAATTGCTAAACCATTACTTCATAAGTTCGAAAAATTTGTCTGCTCAATAATAGATCAGTCATGTTTATTTCACAAAAACTATGGCGAAACGCTGCATGGGCACTTATGAAACGCGTGAAGCTATGTGAATGCCGTGCATGGTTCAAAAACTCTTTTGAAAATGGCTTTTACAATGTTTTCAAATTAATTACAGTTTTAACAGGTAAGTATTCCAAATTTCAAATCTAATTATAGCTTTAGTAATTCCTGAAATAAGCAGCTGTGACAGACAGGCGGACAGATAGACAAAGTCGTTTATGGGTTCCGTTTTTACCATTTTAGTACAGAACCCTAAAAATTAAGCTTCTAATTTATCAAAATAAACTTACGGAAACGCCTTATTGAAATAAGCCTTCCCCAAGTTCAAAGTATTTAAAAACTGATGTAACAGCATGGACTACAGTGTCAATGACACTGGCTATATAATCAGTGTGGATTAGTAGACTTACTACCAGAGTACCGACAGTCAAGGTTGCTCTAGCAAACTGCGTAGACGCGTGTGGGTTGGGTAGTACCTAACTTGTGTAGTGCGCATCAAACAGAAAAAAAAAAGTTTTTTTGACGTTTTGGTGTCTAAAAACTTTTTGTGTTGTGTTCTAAATGGGAATTTGAAAAAAAAATATAAGTGAGTTTACTTTTTTCTTTTCATTTAAAAGGTTGTCAAATGTGTTGTCGTTTCGGAAGGTGGTCCAAAAAAAAAGTAAAGTATTCTAATTTAAATTCATGGCGCAACTTGTTTCTTACTATAAGTCCCAGTATAGAGGACATTAAACAATTAAATACGAAGTATATGTGACTGTTTGAGTTTATTTTTAGAATAGTGTTGCTATCTCAATTCTTACGTCATTAGTAGAAAATTGCTTCGACATGAATGATCTTTTTATTCGGGTCACTTATTATTATCGCACCGGTAGAATATCTATAAGTAGGTAATAATATAAGAAACCTTCCTTCGAACCTCACTCAAGTGAGCGCAAGCGCACGCAATAAGTCAATCATCGCGGATTCACGTGTGTCGAACTCAAACTCAACTCAAACTCAAAAGCATTTATTTCAATTAAACCAATTACAGGCACTTTTCAATTGTCAAGGGGCCGGTCAGTCAGAAAAATGAAACTAGTTGCCCATTCCAAAGCGTAGGTAGGTACCTATGGAGAAGAACGGGCAAGAAGTCAAGAACCTCCATGGACACTCTTTTAAATCGTCGTTTAGAGTCAAATCTATGAGTAGCTTGAGTAATACTTAGCTATGTTTTATAGCTTTGTACAACTTTGTTCGTCATGGAATAATTGGTAAGCAGTTGAAAAACAGGGACAGGACAGTGGGCCTGGGCAGTGGAATATTATGGGTCCAGGGGCGACGGACTCGGGGACGATTTACACAATTGAAATGATATAAACAATGATTTCAAATTTATTATATGTCAATGGATATAAACAACTTGATGCGAGATTGACCTGTGTAGATAAACAACTAAATTAAATAACTTGATCTGATTGATTAATTTTTTTTAAATTTTAAACTAAGTAAATACGAGTACAAGCTTTTATAACCATTGCCTTATATTTGAAATCATTGTTTATTTCATACCTATACCTAAATTGTGTAATGACGTAATCTAACTTGATAGTAAAAGTTTTAAAAGAAAAGTTTATTTTATTATTTTTAGCGCATTTAAATAAAAGCTTGTTTTTAAAAAAAGTTTTTTTCCTTTTAATTTTTATCTTTATTATTGTTGGGAATCGAACCCAACACACCGCGTTGCACGCGGTCTGCATGCGTAGGCAGCGTGATCGGCGCGTCATCAGTGAGTTGAGACGCGGCGCGGCGGCGACACGGCTCGGCCCGACGACCACTCGCTTCCACGGACTCCACCGCGATGGACGATACTCCTCTCTAATACCTTATTGTTTGTCCGGGAAAGTAAAATTGTAGATTATATTGGCGCCGATTCTGTTGTTCACAAACTAAACTAAATTTAAGTTCAGGCATCTTTTTCTTTCTATTTCATTAAGAAAAGGACAGAAGATAAATATTAGTTTAGTACTGTCAAATTAAGATACTCCATAGACAATTTAGACGAGATTAACGCCGATGACGCGCCGATCACGCTGCCTACGCATGCAGACCGCGTGCATCGCGCTGTGTTGGGTTCGATTCCCAACAATTATGCAAACAAAACAAATAGTAAAACTGACCTTGAAAGCCATCCGTGCCAACTTCACATGGGTGTGCCGGCCCGGCACATCAATGTCATTCTACTAACGTCTCCGCATTTCAGTTTATTGAAAAAAAAACGGTCAAGTGCGATTTGGACTCGCCACACATCAAGGGTTCCGTACCACAAGGCAAAAAACGCCGAAAAAATCACGTTTGTTGTATGGGAGCCCCCTTAAATATTTATTGTATTCTGTTTTTAGTATTTGTTGTTATAGCGCCAACAGAAATACATCATCTGTGAAAATTTCAACTGTCTAGCTATCACGGTTCATGAGATACAGCCTGGTGACAGACAGACAGTGGAGTCTTAGTAATGGAGTGTAGCAGGCATCTCGCAACAACAACTTCAAGGTCACCTTGGTTTGTAGACTGGTTTCAAACCGTGTATATCGTGTTTTAATGAACTCTGCCCAGAATTCGGCTACGTGTTTGGCAGAATTACTAGCGGTAGCGTCCATAATACATATTATCGCTCATCGCTAATAGCTTTTTGTATAATATACTTACTCAAGTGCTTGTTAAAAAATATATCAAATTCAAATCAGTGTTTTATTGACAAGAGATGAATTCCAAAGTCGAGCGGCAAAGATAAAGATGTCTGCTTTTGCCGACACTACGGATTGACTTGTTATCATATTTATTATCTGACTGATAAGTATAGATATCAAACCACGGTTGTTTTTCATAGTAACAATGTAAATAGCTAGATTTCCAGTATAAGCTGACCTGTCATTGTAGGAAAAGTCTATGCAATGCGATATCTTCTGCCGGAAATGCAATTATAATGCAGTATACGTATGTCGCATTATAATAATTGTAAACTCGCGTAGATTTAAAGTGGTTATTATCTACTTGAGTGTCTAAGTATTTATTATATAAATTATAAGATTATTAGCGAGCAACAGTGGCACAGGTAAAAACCTATTTGTTATTACTTTGCTCAAATAAATCACACTAATATTATAAAGGCGAAAGTTTGCGAGAGTGTTTGTTACTTCTTCACGCTCAAACGGCTGGACCAATTTTGATAAAATTTGGTATGGAGGTAGCTGACACCCTGGATTAACATATAGGCTTTGTATCCCGATATACCCACGGGATCGAAACTTGTGTGGGTGAAACCGCGGGGCGCAGATAGTTAAATATAAAAAAAAATTATAACATTCTATCGAATCGTATTCTAAAAAATCTCAACCATTTATGCAAAGATGGGTCAGCTAATTGCTATAACAGACTGTACCTACTACCACCGCTACCCATACACGTAGCATTTGTCAAGTTTCGCCAACAGGCTTCTTCTGGGTAAGCTCACTCCATCGTCGACTTTGTCTCTGTCACCTCTGACCTAGACTAGAGTCAAGAGCAAACCCATTTCAAATAATAAAAAAAAACCGGCCAAGTGCGTGTCGGACTCGCGCACCGAGGGTTCCGTACCATCATAATATGTTTTTAAATTTTCATCGGCGAGGCCTATATTAATCAGAGAATTTTAACACTGTGTCCTGGTGTAGATTATTGCAGTTTTATGTCAGCGCCATCTCTTGACCGATAGTGGAACTAATGTAACTTTTGTTGATGATTTCTGAAAAAGTGTGCTATTTAGAGACTTCGTTTTATTTTTCCTGTAATCTTTACATAAACTTCTATCACATACAATTATTTCAGATTTTTCTCTTTGCAACCTTCGGAGATAAGGGGGGGGACTTTTTTACATTTATCATCAAAAGTCGAAAACTATGCGGCCTAAAAAAAAGAAAATATGTTTGAGAATGTGCAAACTGTGCTGTTTCATATGATAGCCCACAAGCCCTAGTAGCCCCACTTCGAATTTTTCAGAGCCCTTTCAGTCCCTGTTGCAAAAAATAGGATACATGACATATATTTTTATTTCTTTCTTATCCACTCACGTGTCCCGCTTCCCAAGGTTACGTCAGCAAACGTCATCTAAAACTATTCCAAATTACAAGTTGATAGCATTAGTAGTTCTTGAGATATCCAGCTGTGACAGACAGACATACTTAGTCTCACCATAAGGGTTCCGTTTTTACCATTTTGGTACGGAACCTTAAAAGCATTAAAAAATAATGTTGTATTAAAATTAAACTAATTCTTTAATGCAGAACAAAATGAAGCTCAACGCGCTACTGCTGTTAGCAACTATAAGCGGCTCTTATGGCTACCACATCATGGTGATTATACCAGCACCTTCTCACAGCCATAACACGCTGGGGAAAGGAATAGTGGACGCTCTCCTGAGCGGAGGACACGAGGTAAGATCTATTAGTTCAATTGTATCCTGCGGTGCTATTCTGTAAAAATCTCACCGTGAAACCAATCCACAATAGGCTATTTGACTGGTTTCTGATAAACATCTCAGATTATTTAATGGTGTCTAACGAGCCCACAAAAACCCATTACTTCAAATTGCATAATGTATTTCTTTTAAAAAATAGTAAATAAAAATGTACTGTTTAAATAAGCCGCCAAAACGCTATCTTTAACAATATGGCGTCGTGACGTCACGATTCACGTAAACAAACGTTGAAACAGTCGAGATACTAGACAAAAGTCATCTGTTCTGTCAACGATAGACAGAAATTTACTAAATCATGACGTCATCTTAATTTCAGCCAATCCAGACCGTTTTCGATTACGTGGCGCCAGATTTAAAAAGATGAAGTTTTTTCAGGATTTTTTTTATAAATAATACATTGTTTTGTAGTAAAATTAATGCAAATCGATTTTAAAAGCGATAATCTATACGAGTGTCAATAATTATGACCTTATTTTTTACATTGTCAAATAGCCTATTGTAAATTGTTCCAAAATTACAGATATGGATGTATACTCAAGTTAACTCAACTCAAACTCAAAGCATTTATTTCAATTAAAAGACTTACAGGCACTTTTGAATTGTCAAGGAGTCGGTCAGTCAGAAAGATGAAGCTAGTTGCCCATTCCAAAGCGAAGGTACCTACGTATGGAGAAGAACAGGCAAGAAACTCCATGGACACTCATTTAAATCAAAATAATATGGTTACAGAGTCTTGTTAACATCATTCAATGTTAAAAATTATTCATCGGAGAACGATGCAGAAAAAAAAATAAAATGTGTCGTCCCACTCACTGGCGAACCATCACAAGAAAGACTGAAGCTGTGGCGAGACAGTGCTTCCTTACCCAAAACATTCGTCCCACCCGCTGAAGACCTCCCATCTGGACTATGAGTTACCTTGGGTAACCTGGAAGTCTTTAAACAGACTCCGGACCCAGGTTGGCCGAAGCTAGGAAAACCTGTATATGTGGAGATTCGTAAACGACTCCACCTTGGAGTGTAAATGTGGTGCTGTTCCACAAACGATGGGACACTTAATATCGTGTCCTGCGTGTCCTGTCAGCTGCACGTTATAGGAACTGGTAGACGCTGGTGATGCTACTGGTGACGCTAAAGCTTGCGGGAGTGATGATGATGACGTCACGCTGGAGTAGGTGCACGAAGGCTGCGCTGACGTTCATGTTCGGGGTCACCAATATAGAGGTACCTATGAGGAACAGGGTGTAAAGTTCACTCAACCTCCATAGAAAAGGGGGAAACCTCCGACCAGACGGGTGTGGCAACTGCTCGATGATACATGTCGGGCCGTTGTATCTATGCTAGTTGCGCGGTAAACTCTGCTTGCGCGATGCAGGATTTGCGTGACGTAGTATGACGCCTTGTTCGCATGTGGCGTTGTAGATACCGCTACAGCGCAAAACAAGTCGCCGAATTCTGGGTCAAGTCCATTTAGATTGCTATCGACACGCTAAGCAGAAGATGACGTAGACTTTAAAAGTAAATATTTTTATTCTTCCAGGTGACCTGGGTGACGCCGTTCCCAGAAAAAGTCAAGAATCCTCCAAAAACGTTGCACGTTATTGACATAAGCACAGTCCAGAGGTTTGCCGCATGTATGTGAATTTATCCCAGAGTTACCTATCACTACATACCTACGTATTATAAAAATACACTCGAGAGCAATGAATTAGGATCAAACATAGTTAATTAGCATGTTTCTATAGAGAAGTTAGCAATGTTAAATAATGTGGACGTGTTATACAGATACATTAGATAACGCAAGAGCAACTACTTGGCGTGCCAAAAATCGCACCAGCTTACGTACAAAAATCGTAAGCCGCCACTTTCGCACTCAGTCCTGTGTACTGCTGGCTGGGTAAGCGTGAGCCCGGGGGTGGGGCGAGACGGGTGCCGCACGCGGCGTCTTTGAATCGATTTGAATTTCCCATCACTAATAATTGCTTGTGACGTTTTCCCATCACTAAATAGGCCTGGCCGGGGGAGCGTGACGAAATGCGCAAGCACTCAAGGACACCGTGTGGTTTAAGTCAGTAAGAGTCTGACAGACCCCTCCATCCACCCCTAGTCAAGAAATGGCACGCTTGGTTTTCATACAGGGCCTCAAGTCTGCTATTGCAATAGTGTCAGAATGGTCTATCATTTATTTCATAATTGTTGATTTTGACAAGTTTGGTAATCTACTAATATAATGGCGTCATTATGACTTTCCAATGGTCAACCACTGACACTCCATTAAAAGAAATGACATAGAATGGCAATCTCGTATATAATGACAAATGAATGACTGACTTAGGCGGTAATCTGCTAAAATTTTGACAGTTCCTTTGATCAGTGTCCTACCATTAGAACGTCATTGTGCAGTTCGTTACGAGTATCGTATAATGTTCTGACCGACCAATGATCGACCATTATGAATTTAGCAGATTACGAACTTTTAGCAAAATGACAATGGGATCGTATTGGAATGACGAATTTATAAAAATAGCAGACTTGGGCCCCTGATCGTGATACTTGCGTTATCTAGGCCTGTCTAGAGCTGTTCCTTAGGCCTCGGTCTCGAAGTCAGCGATTGCGGGGCGGCGGCGGCGGCGCGGAGAGCGGTGCGGCAACGCAGATACAACATTCATCATAACGTCATAGCAACAGTTTTTATGCAATGGCTCAAAAACTATATAATATGTTACCAGGACAAGTTATCTCAAGTATTAACATTAACGAATTTAAAAGAAATCTGTTCAAATTGTTAAATAGCAAGGTGTATTATTCTGTTGACGAATATTTAAATGACAAATTTTAATTATACTTGTTAACTAAATCCAATTATGACATACTAAATAATTTTGTTAATTTTGATTATTGTTGTATTAATTTTTTATTATTTTTTATTTATTTATCACATGACGTTAAGTAACCTTTGATATTTTGTATGCCTTTTGGCGGGGCACAGCTCGGATCTTATGTATTTATAACACCTTTTGTATTTACCCTGTGTTCACGAAATAAATGAATTTGAATTTGAATTTGAATTTGACATTTTGAAACGTCGGTCGTTAAAAACCAAAAAGTAAAATGCACAACACTACGTCAATGAATACTCGTGCGGGCACCGCTAGACTGCTGCGCGTCGCTCGTACGCCGCTCCCCGCGCCTGCCGCTGCCTTCGAGGCCAGTTCCATATAAATCTATGCATTGAAACGCGCTGTTCCCCGCGCCGCCTTATATTTTAAGCGCATAGATTTTCATTTATTTGTATTGCACTTTTATATAAAACAACATTTTTTTATATTGCCGACAAAAAAATCTGAAGGTGGCGGTTTGCGTCGCGACAAAGACAAGCGACCGAGACAAGCGGGAGACCGCGACCGTTACTTGACTTTAAGCAATGTATAGACATCTTCGCGAGCGAGACAGAGACAGGAGACCGCGTCTAGTGACGGTCGCGGTCTCCAGTCTCGGTCTCCTGTCTGGGTCGCTTGTCTCTGTCGCGGCGCGAACCGCCACCTAAAGTTAGCTAGCGGGTCTAGAATAATTATGTGCTGAATAATTACAGATTGCGATGTCCCTGTACTTATAGTAATTTTATTAAATTCTATACTATCTATTTCCAGTGGACATGACAGACCCTAAAAACAGCAATGGTGGCCTCGCTTTCGTCAAGGAGTTCTCAAATAACATTTCAATGGAAATGATTAACACTCCATCTGTGAAAGAAGCTTTGATCAAGCAACAGTTCGATGCTGTGGTAACTGAGACTTTCTTTTGCGATTTCCTAGCAGGGTAAGTTTTTTTTATTTTTTTTATCGCTGTATAGAGGTATGAGAAGGGTGTAAAGTTCACTCATACTCTATCTATAGAAAAGGGAGGATCCTCCGACCAGACGGGTGTTGTGTCTGGCGTGCAATTGCCCAATGATTCATGTCGGGCTGTTGTATCTATGCTAGTTGCGCTATGACGTAAATCGTCATAAACTCATTAGTTCACTATCTTTTCAGTGTCGCGGCAGTGCAGCAGGCTCCCTGGATCGTGCTGGCCGCCACCCAGTTGTTCCCTACACTCGAGGCTCAAGTTGACGAGGTTCGGTCCATAGCCACCATTCCCTTGATGTTCAACCCATCGGAGACACCCATGCCGTTCGTCAAGCGAGCCATCAACGGCTTGCTTCATATTGCCATGACTGTTGCTGAGTGGTAAGTACACATCTAGCCTTTAAATTATTGTCAAATCGAATACAAGTAAGATTGGTAGGTCGAGTTTAGAGGTATGACACAGTTCTACATACTAAAGTCGCTTTTGTGACCACGTTGTTCTTTAAACTACGCAACGGATTTTGATGCGGTTTTCCAAAACTTAGCGAATTTATTCCAAAAGGTTTGTTTGACTTGTTTTTTCTTTGCCATTACCTTTAATCTTCATAAAAACCTACTGACTCAAGCCCTATGGTGAACTTGCCACCATGAGTTGGGGATGTGACCCCAAAAGGGATCGTCACGCCATGCTTCAACTAGCACTGTTAACATGAGCGACCCCATATTCTTTATCCACATATTATATTTTACTTATATTATATTCCTAAAGAAGTGTGCATATAACACTTTCGACTTAACCTTCCGAAAAAACTTCTTCCAGGTTAGATCGACCAAATACGATCAGTCTCTACGAAAAAACGTTTGGACCTATAGCGGCTGCGCGAGGCCTCACTCTGCCCCCATTCGACGATGCCTTCTACAACGTGTCGATTATGTTCGTCAACTGCCACGAGTCCATTAGTCCGGCGTTCAGTACACCACCTAATGTTGTCAACATCGCTGGGTACCATATGGATGAGAATATTCCACCATTGCCGAAGGTAAGTGTCTTGGTTAAAGACCTTGAATTTGGAAGGAAACCTAACAGAATCACGCCTACTGCACTCACATTCCTTTGGATATATGTTGTTTGAATAAGTCCCATGTGTCTGAAGTCAATGGAGAGCGAGCATATTGCAATGCAACCGGGCATAAAATTTTGTAAATCATGAAACTTTTGACTCTACCTACCTGCCAAAAAGAGTAAACTTACATAAAATGTGGATAAGACAAAGATTAAAATAGAAGACGATCAAGCAGGAGAGCGAGGTGGGGGGGGGGGGGGTGGAGGGGGGTTCAGGGGATCAGACCGGAATAACTCAATTAAAAGCATTATGGAAAAATCTAATGGTCGACTTAGGTGACGTCGATCGGTCAGCAGGCCTTGTGATTAAAAGTATTTGAAGAGTTCTTCTAAGTAATATCTTCAACGCTTAATAAATAAAGAAAAATGGGCCAGCAAAAAGAAATATAATTCAAGAATTGGCCACGAGTCTTGAGAATTAAGGTTTGGAATGGAGAACTGAGCCTAGACTAAAATCTTCTCTGTGTCACAGGACATGCAAGATCTCCTGGACGGCTCTCCGCAGGGCGTAGTGTACTTCAGCATGGGCTCAGTGTTGAAGTCAGCGGCATTTAAACCACCTCTACGCGCGGCGCTGCTGCAGCTTTTCTCCACGTTGCCCTACACCGTGCTGTGGAAGTTCGAGGAGCCGCTCACCGGCCTACCGCCCAACGTGCACGTGCGCGCCTGGATGCCACAGCCAAGCATTCTCGGTAAGCACCATATTGCACTAAGGCCTGATTTTTCAATCATCTGATAACTTTATTCGAGGAATAATTTTGAAATTTTGACAGTTGTTTCATACAAAAACTGTCAAGCGTCAATTTTATTCCTCGAATAGTTATCTGGCGATGGAAGAATCACCCCTAAGTGGTTTGACGAAGCCAACACTTATTTAAGGCATGTTAGTTTTTGACGAGGTCTATGTTAATTATGACAAGGCGTATGTTTCTTTTTAGATAAATAAGGCTTTTGTTTGTCTTTGTTAAGGGCTGTTGGTCTCTGGCAAGTCCTCTAACAAAGCCTATGTTGTTTTGACGAGGCCTACGTCGGTCTTTGAAAAGCTCTGTGTTGATCTTCAGAAAAGCCTTTCTTTGCCTTTGACAGGGAATTCAACATAATTACGAGACCAGTTAAAATATGAATAATTGAATATGCTTGTAGCGGTATCAACGCCACATGCGAAACACGCGTCATACTGACGTCACGCAAAATCCTGCATCTCGCAAGCAGAGTTTACCGCGCAACTAGCATAGATACAATGGCCCGACATGAATCATCGGGCAGTTGCCACACCCGTCTGGTCGGAGGTTTCCCCCTTTTCTATAGAGGATAAGTGAACTTTACACTCTGCTCCTGACCACCTCTATGTGCTATTTATTTATTATTTTGTCCCCAGCTCACAAGAACATCAAGGTCTTCATTACCCATGGTGGTCAGTTGAGTTCGTTGGAAGCTATCAGAGCTGGAGTTCCATTACTAGCAGTGCCAGTCTTTGGAGACCAGCCAAGCAATGCTGAACGTGCGGAGCAATATGGATACGCGCGCAAAGTGGATTTCGGGCCGGATATGGTCCCAGAACTCGGAGTAGCTTTGAAGGAGATGCTCAGTAATGATAAGTAAGTCATTATCAACTTTTGAGAGTCAGAAAACTTTCAATAGAACCACGACGTAAGCACGTAGTTTTTTAAAAACTCTTTGGTTCATAATTATCTAGCCTTTTTAGGCATATATAAACTACCGTACCACCTTCTTAGACAGGATGATATTGAAAACTGGCGCCAAATCGAAATAATCCCTCTCACAGAGAGGAGGCCTGTGTCCCAGCAGTGGGAACATTATAGGCTGATTATGTAAAATGTACTGTTCATCCGTTTATTTCGTTTATTGTCTCCCCTGAAAACTTGAATAGAGGTTTTGGCAAGCGCAACGACGTTATGTCAATCCATTTTTTTTTTTACTTTTCCATTTTTTTTTGCTAATAGAATATCACTTTGTAACTGGGTCATATTCAAAATAATTGTAAGTTACGGATAGGAAACAGATATGAATATTATTTGATTGTAACAGAAAAATAACAGAAAGGAATTATTAGGGCAAGTTTAAATAGCACACGTTTATAACAGGCTACGAGTGCGAAGTCGGTGTGGGTCGCTAGGTGGGTACACAATGAAATAACATTTTGGTGATCGTATTTTAGTTGGTATAATTGCCATAAATTCATCACCATCATTGCCATAATGCCTTATCTCCGAAACTACCGAGCCTAAAATTTTTATATTAATATTAAGGCAAAAGGATTCTAATGATTAGAATTATGTAAAGCCATATTTGTTACGGTCGTGTATCATATTTTAATCAACATACAACTTTACACTGACCTGTAAATTGCAAAAAACCTGAGTCAATTTGAATTTCGCGGGCTACCTTGGCGCATCCCCCTTAACTGATACTGAGACGGCCGACGAGAGGCTGGGTACGCCTCGGCGAGGCTGCGCGGTTAGTATAAAAGGCTCAAGCAGTGAGGACTGAGGATACGCAGTAAAACATGCACACACAGACAATACATGGCACAATATACGCAAACTTTACATACTTCAAACAAATTTAAGTAAGTAAAAAAAAATGTTTTGGCTAACCTGCGGTGCACTAAGTACCTATTAATATTTTATTTTCATTAATTCATACATGAGACAATGTGAATAACGCCTAATCATTCATATCTGTTACGTAACGGAAAAAAGTGACAGATAAAATAACGTATATGAATTAATTGCACGTGTCTATCCTACAAATCTATTTATTTCCACACCAATTCACATGATTATACGAATATTTTATAGTTATAACAAATATCGCAATACAGCCCTTTCCTAGTATGAGTAATAAAACAGTAAGTACTTACCGCTACTGTAAACGACTCACATTGAATATTTTCTTTTAAAAGTCTAATTTTCTTCGACAACGAAACAAGCTAAAAAACTATATTGAACAAAATGGCAAAGCGTTTATCCTTACGCGTCGTGTAGTAACAGCTAGTGAACTAATTTTGCCAGTATTTCAAATTTCTTTATTGCCATGGAAATAATGTTAAAATAGCATAACAGAGAAGAATAACAGATATGTGCAAAATCAGGACACTCATTAATAAATTAAATTTGGAGTACACTAAATAGTATTTTATATTTTGTTTAGTAAAGTGTTGAAAGTTTAAACAATATTCTCTGAATATATATTTTTTTTAACTTTTGTGTAGGAATAATAATTAAATTTTTTTTTTTTAGTTTACCGTTAAAGACGTGGACATAGAATACTTGTATGAAACGGATCCTACGCAATGTCTGGTTTAATTTTTTTTAATGATTTTTTTAGGTTTACCAAATGTTTCGTTGTTTTTTATTAAGCTCAAATAAATATTTTATCTGTTTGTTTATGAAATTCTAGTCAGTTGCATCTCGTTATGAAAATAATTGGGTTGGACATTAAGACAGTAGTAAATATACAATGCCATCAAAAACATACCTTGTAAAAAAAGCCAAGTCTCGCAACTCAGTTCTTCTACCGTAAAAAGTTGTGAGATCCATGAAATACCAAGTCGGTTAATTTATTCACTCCCTACTTAAGGAACCTTCTGTCTTAAGTTATTACATAATTAGCTAACCTAACAACATCTTGTAGTGACCATCAATATTAAAAATCTTTTGTGTTTTAAATAAACAGATTGACTTGGCAATCGCACTGTGAGATACATTGTGTTTTCATGCGATGGCGATAGCCAAGTCAATTTATTTATTTAAAACATAGAAGATTTTTAATATTGATGGTCACTACAAGATGTTGTTAGGTTAGCTAATTATGTAATAACTTAAGACAGAAGGTTCCTTAAGTAGGGAGTGAATAAATTAACCGACTTGGTATTTCATGGATCTCACAACTTTTTACGGTAGAAGAACTGAGTTGCGAGACTTGGCTTTTTTTACAAGGTATGTTTTTGATGGCATCTCACTTCTTTTTGTAGATAGTCCTACTTTTTTTCCTTTCCGGTACCTTTTTAACTTTTTATTTTTAACATAATCCGTTGACCATTTTACAAGTTACCTTTGAACATAATTATATCTAGGTACCTATCTACACCTATTATTCCATTATATTATATACTAGCTTCCGCCCGCTTCTTCGCTCGATAAAAAAACTACCGCAAGTCCTTCCCCGGGATGCAATCTATCTCTCTGCCAATTTTTATCGAAATCCGTTCAGTGGTTTAGGCGTGAAAAGGTAACATACAGACAGACAGACAGAGTTACTTTCGAATTTATAACATTAATATGGATAATTGTTATTTTCCTCGCTAGAGAGCTCCGATAAACGCGTGCGATCGCTGCTAATCTTAAAGTGCTAATAGGGCGAAGCGCGTTTTTGTTTTTTGACTATGGCATCTCGTAGTTGACCTTATTCTTCTTCTTAGCGTGTCGATAGCAATCTAAATGGACTTGGCCCAGAATTCGGCTACTTGTTTGGCGACTTCACCAGCGTCCATCAGTTCCTGTAACGTGCAGCTGACAGGACACGCAGGACACGATATTAAGTACCAGCTTTGCATGGGCAGAACGGCTCCACACGGGGCACGCGAATTCTCCCGCAGAAAAAGATAGCGCCAGTCCAGTAGTCTGCATAACTTCAGGCGAAGCACCCCATTTCGATGAGATCAGTCGACGAAGAAGACTGTTGCGAGTGTGCACCTTCTGCTTGATATTTTTGCAGTTTTTGCTGAATGTTAAAGACCTGTCCAGGGTAATACCAAGATATTTAGGGGAGTTGCTGAGCTCGAGGTACACCCCACCCCAAACGATGAGAGGTCGTGACTACTTAACCGTATTATCCTGTCGTTGCCTAAGGTAAACTCACCAGCGCAACCGCAATTTCCTTACTTTTTAAATCTGTAATATCTTCAAAAATATTCATTTAAATTACATGCTTCAAAGGGCCAAATTGATCTATAGTAAATGCACAATGTATTTAAGGTACCTAATTGGATATAGATTAATGCTGTATTGCTTAAAATCGCTTCGTAAACAAGCCACTATTTCTCGTAAAAAGTAAAGGATAAAAAATGGTTATTGTGGGTTATCCCTAACAGATAGACATATACCATCGCGGACTTTTTTGTAGACCTTTTTAAGGTGTGCAATACTGTAGTACATTATTTTGATCTATCTCGTAGGGTTCAGCTAGCTTTTGCAATATAAGCGCAAGAAAATCTGTTTATTTACGACATCACATTAGAAACCTCTAAAATTATCAGTGTTTCTCTACTATATTATGCATGTATTATACAAATAAACCTTCCTTTTGAATCATTCTATCTATTAAAAAAACTGCATCAAAATCCGTTGCGCAATCATCCATAGGGACAGACAGACAGCGGGAAGCGACTTTGTTCAGGTACACTGATTCATTAACTGCAAATGTAACTTTGTAATTCTATATATTTATATGGGATTACAAAGTTATTTATGCAGTTGGTGTATCTAGAAAAGTGGAACGAAATTGCAAAATATTTTAGTTTTTCCTTGATTTATACACTAAACGCTAATTGTGTTCTAAATTTGAAGCTTCTATGTCTGCTAGAAGTGCCTTAGAGTTTTGATGATCGGTCAGTCAGTCAGTGAGTGACAAAATTAAGAAACTTTGACTAGTTATAATTCTTAAACTACTGGTTCAAGTTGAATGAAATTTGAAATATACCGTGTTTATACAATACCTGCTTGATTACTGAAAATTCAGGTCTCTAGTTTTATCCACAACGAAGTTATAGGGGGTCGAAAATGTCCTGAACTGCTTCGAGAAAAGGATGGTACGGCCGTGCCGCTTTTTGCTCGAATTGGCGGGGGCACTGGCACTGCCGTGCCCCCAGATATCTAGGTACCTATCTACACCTATTATTCCATTAGATTGTACATAATTATACAGGTACACTGATTCATTAACTGCAAATGTAACTTTGTAATCCTATATATTTATATGGGATTACAAAGTTATTTGTGCAGTTTGTGTATCTAGAAAAGCGGACCGAAATTGCAAAATATTTTAGTTTTTCCTTGATTTATACACTAAACACTAATTGTATTCTAAATTTGAAGCTTCTATGTCTGCTAGAAGTGCCTTAGAATTTTGATGTACGGTCAGTCGGAACGTCCAAATCGTTGGCAAATAATATAGGTAATCCAAACTTACCTTTGAACATAATCCGTTGATTGACTATTTTACAAGTTACCTTTGAACATAATTATATCTAGGTACCTATCTACACCTATTATTCCATTAGATTGTACATAATTATACAGGTACACTGATTCATTAACTGCAAATATAACTTTGTAATCCTATATATTTATATGGGATTACAAAGTTATTTGTGCAGTTTGTGTATCTAGAAAAGCGGACCGAAATTGCAAAATATTTTAGTTTTTCCTTGATTTATACACTAAACACTAATTGTATTCTAAATTTGAAGCTTCTATGTCTGCTAGAAGTGCCTTAGAATTTTGATGATCGGTCAGTCAGTCAGTGAGTGACAAAATTAAGAAACTTTGACTAGTTATAATTCTTAAACTACTGGTTCAAATTGAATGAAATTTGAAATATACCGTGTTTATACAATACCTGCTTGATTACTGAAAATTCAGGTCTCTAGTTTTATCCACAACGAAGTTATAGGGGGTCGAAAATGGCTTGAACTGCTTCGAGAAAAGGATGGTACGGCCGTGCCGCTTTTTGCTCGACTTGGCGGGGGCACTGCCGTGCCCCCCGATTATTTTGAATATGACCCAACTATAACCTACTTTTATCATCTTAGTTGATCATAATAACGTTATTGTTGTTTTCCTCGGGAACAGCACTTTTTTTCGGGATGAAAGGTACCCTATGTCCGTTTCTGTACACCTGACAACGTATAATGCATTTCAGGATGATCGGTTCAGTGGTTTAGGCGTGAAAAGGTAACAAACAAACAGACTTACTGTCGCATACCGATAGCTAGTCTCCTCTGAGATCAACCGCCATGGTCGAAATTCGGTCTGGGTGACTAATAATACACAATTTGACTGCCCCGTTGGTCTCGTGGTTGCAAGCGCGACTGCTGTGCGTGGGGTCCTGGGTTCGATTCCCGGGTCGGACAAAGCGTTATTGGGTTTTCCATTAGGAATTTCTTAGTAACAGTCCGAAGTTTGGAAGTAGGCGGTTTAATACCCCCGTGCCTCGGAAAGCACGTAAAGCCGTTGGTCCTGCGCCTGAACTCTCCCCGGTCGTGTCGGATTGCCGTCCCATCGGACTATGAGAGTAAAGGAACAGAGAGTGCACCTGTGTTTGCGCACACACTTGTGCACTATAATATCTTCTGCGTACCTGGCTAATCTCCATTGAGATTGGCCACCGTGACCGATGAACGGTCGGGGAGGCTATTACACTATTACACAAATATTTTTTGTTGCAGATACTCAAAGCAAGCCAAGCATCTCTCCCATTTGTTCCAGTCCCGTCCTATTACGCCTAAGCAGACGATCAACCATTACATCACGCTCGCGATTGAGACCAAAGGTATTGTCTCTTCCTTTACATTCGTGACTAGGACTTTAGTCCAATCTAACTTTATTTTTCACAACAGTTTGTAGAGTACCTGATTTTAAAACTGTATCTACTGCGTAATCACTACAGTTTTACAAAAGTGAATTTTACAGAATAGCACAATGCTATTCTATAAAATTCACTTCGAAATTCACTCAAGTGACCGCACACAATTCGAAAGCGGACTCATTTGTTTTGAAAGTAAATTATCGCGGATTACATTACCGTTTGAATTGCGTAGTGATGTAAAAGAATACTTACGATAAAAAAATTACCCGTTTATTAAGGGGGAAGCTCTAAGGTGGCCCGCGAAATTCAAATTTTCTTACGTTTTTTGCAATTTGCTGGTCAGTATTAAGTTGTACGTTGATTAAAATATGATTCGCGGTCGTAACAAATATGTATTTACAGAATTATAATCATTAAAGTCATCAACACAACTCTCTAAGACCATGTAATTCCCAAATGTCAAGATTTCATGAAATAGTCATTCGTCGTTGTCCCCGAGTTTACGTCTCTTCGTCCACCCTTGCCCCTCTCACCCCTCCGGCCTGCCTGCTGCACCATCAACCAGCGGTCGGCGAGCCGTAAGCGCGGCGTCGCCTAGCCGTAGCCGAGTCGACGTATCGGAGTTTCTGATCCGCTTTGGTTACGTGCTTACGTTACGATACGTGTGCTATGGACCTTTGGACTGCAGAAACTTTCGTAATTCGTGTAACATATTTTACAGGAGCATACCATCTGCGCTCTCTATCTCTGAAGTACAGCTGGTACGAGCGCTGGATGCTCGACTTAGTGCTTGTACTGCTCGCAGTGGTCGCCGCGCTCATTGCGCTCCTGAAGTTTTTGGTCAAGACTGCTATTAGAAAACTTTCGGGGTCGAAGACTTACAACGAAAAAGGAAGCAAGAAGAAGAGGCATTAATTTTTTTTTTTTTTTTAATCCGGTCAAGTGCGTGTAGAACCCGCGTACCGAGGGTTCCGTACAAATTTGTAGGTATGTAAATAGTTTATTACGGGATTATGGATTATTATTATTATTTTAAATGTAACTACAAATTTACGGTTTTCGGATGTTTTCCTTTACTTTTCTTGCCAAATTTCATGATTCTAGGTCAACCGGAAGTACCCTATAATTTTGATTCCCGTGAGAGTATCGAAATATACGTTTTTTGCGGCATACACGGCCGTATATTTTTTTTACGTTAACTTTGAAGTTTGATTTTTTCACAGCTTCAAGGGACTGAAGACCTGAGTATAATTTTATTATGGTTTTAATTTCAATTCGATACCTCCACGCGTTCCCGAGATAAAGGGTCTTGACAGACAGACAGATGGACAACAAAGTGAGCGCATAAGGGTTCCGTTTTTTTCCTTTTGAGGTACGGAACAGTGGGACATTATCGGCTAATTTTTTGGAGTTCCGTAACGGAACCCTAAAAAAATTAACCGATAATGTCCCACTGCTGGGCAAACTCCCTACGCTCTTTCCTGAGCTGTCAAGGACCAATCTTTAAGAAAGGAGTCCAGCATAGCTGTACAGCGTGAAATTTTAATGGTTGTTTTCCCGCGGCAGAACGATTTGCACTCAGTAGTGCTACCGATTCATGGAGTTATTTTTTTTTTCAAATTATTATAAAAATATGATCTCAACTCGAAAGCGTGAGAATCAATAGTAACTCACGTGCGCCCGCCCGCTACCTACCATCTTTGCAGGAAGCACGAGGACCACGCGCAGTCGTTCGTTTGCGCTGTAGCTATAATATTGGTTCGAAATCGTGTTCGAAAAATCAAAATCAAAACATTTTATTTCACATAAACCTACATGGGCACTTATGAAACGTCAGAAGCTAGGTACATGGTTCCAATTAGTCGTTTCTTATGGAGAATAGCCGGCAAAATTAAATAGACAACCGCTATTCTTTCGCTGCAGCTGCTTGCTGTCAGGGACGAGACAAATCAGGCTATCGAGATGTGTCATTTTCGATACGATAGCATGTCGGATGATTGTAAATAGCTATGTAACACACTATTACTATCAATTTGAATCATTTTGAAGCATATTTCTAATCCATTGCTCCATATGCTCAAAAAATGTGTCTGCTCAACAACGCAAATAACGCAATGAATGTTGTTGAATTGTCAAAATGAAACCCATTGCTACTGATAGTGTGTTACGCAATTACCCTGCAGGTCATCCTGCCATCTCCGTCTGGGTCTGCCGCGATGTCGTTTGCCATCGTCAGACATGCGGCAGATGTGTGTTGTCCAGTTTGTTATGATATTGTAAATAAGTATAAAGAAGAGTTTTTTACCTAAATTATGATTTTGTTTTATTTCATCATCGTTGTCCTGTTCCAATCATTGCAATGCATTTCAGGAGTCATCGCATGACTTCACTTGGGACCGGGTGGCCTAAAAAGGCCACTTTGGCAGAATCATAAAAGGATAACACTATGAATCATAATGGACAGTTAACCGTTAAGTTAATCGTATCAAATCCCATTGGTGAAGGATTTTTCAGTTATTTTTTTTTGTCTGTGCTGAAATACCAACCAATCCAATCCAAATCCAATCCCAATCTCTTTTCTACTTATCGTTGTCCTGTTCCAATCATTGCAATGCATTTTGGAGTCATCGCATGACTTCACTAGGGACCGGTTCTCGAACGTTATTTTTCAAACGCAAGTAAACTGCTGCAATTGGATGTTGGTAAATCATTCAACCGATCACAGCGTAAACCGCGCATGACAAAGATTAATTTTGCGATCATTTTCGTGAGAGAAACTTGGGGCCTAAAAAAGCCACTTTGGCAGAATCATAAAAGGATGACATTATGAATTATAATAAGACGAAGAGAGTACGTGTTTTTTTTTTGGCTGCACTACGTAGGTATAATCAAAGAGATTTGGATTGGATTGATTGGTATTTTAGCACAGACAAAAAAAAAATATTGAAAAATCCTTCATCAATGGGATTTGATACGATTAACTGTCCATTATGATTTATAATGTTATGCTTTTTCTTGTATTCATCTCTATCAGCCTTTATCTCATTATGCACCCTGGGGGCCTAAAAAGGCCACTTTGGCAGAATCATAAACGTATTTTGCTTTTTTTCGTTGCAAGAGATTGGGATTGGATTTGGATTGGTATTTAAGCACAGACAAAAAAAAATAACTGAAAAATCCTTCACCAATGGGATTTGATACGATTAACTTAACAGTTAACTGTCTATTATGATTTATAATGATTTAATGAATTCCTTTTATGATTCTGCAAAAGTGGCCTTTTTAGGCCCCCTGTTCTAGCCATACGGTAGGACCTATAATATTTTGCACAATCCATTCGTCATTATTTGCTCTTTAATTTTCAAATTGACTATACACTATTACGACTACTTTAACTAGGGCCAGCATATTGTACGCTACTTAATAATAGATGGCGCTTTATTAAATGCGATGTAACAAATGAAGAATGTCTCAATATTTCTGTAAAATAAGATTATAAACATCTACAAAAAAATAAATAGGTAATGCAATAGCACTAATTGCCATATTTTTGCGTCATCAAGCTTTTTTTTACAGGACAGAGGTTTTGCTATTCGATAATAGATGGCACTCGCTGCCTTGAAACCTTTTGTGAATCTTTGGTGTAGTGTAGTGTATCATTGGTGTAATCGTATCAAATCCCATTGGTGAAGGATTTTTCAGTAATTTTTTTTTGTCTGTGCTAAAATACCAATCAATCCAATCCAAATCCAATCCCAATCTCTTTGATTATACCTACGTAGTGCAGCGAAAAAAAGAAAAACACGGACTGTCGTCGCCATATTATGATTCATAATGTTATCCTATTACGATTCTGCCAAAGTGGCCTTTTTAGGCCCCAAGAGAGAGGTACCTCCGAACAATGTGAGCCGTGTCTAGAAGTACCACTTTCTGAATCAAGCTCCAGCTACCCAACGGGAGGCTGCTCAGGTGTTGGTCGAGGCTCTTGGCACATAAACACATCATCTGCCTAGCCTTTTCCCAACTACGTTAGGATCGGCTTCCAGTCTAACCAGATGCAGCTGAATACCAGCACATGGAGCGACTCGGTTTACGATCAAAGATTTAGGCAGTAAGACATCCATTGAGGTTGGAACACACCACTTCTCTCCGCGCAGTCGGGTGTCAAACGCAGGATGCACAATTGATGACATCCCTGCATTGTGAATAGGGGTGTCAGAATTCAGAAAATA
This sequence comes from Oligia latruncula, assembly GCA_948474745.1. Lineage (NCBI taxonomy): Eukaryota > Metazoa > Arthropoda > Insecta > Lepidoptera > Noctuidae > Oligia > Oligia latruncula. The sequence continues at coordinate 5,495,253 of OX419713.1, read as the reverse complement.
AATTTTTATTTCAATAACTTCCTCATTTTTCTGACCAACAACCAGCCTTACCACGGGATATCGTGTTACCCATTATGTGGGAACAAGGCGTGCGATTCTTCATGCAAATGTTTTCCCCTTTTTTCTTCCTGAATCATTCCTCTAGATTTTTTTTTTTCATAAATTCAAGGTCTGGTGTAAACACGTCCCTGTCATTTTCTTTTTTTCAGCAATTAGTAAAGAAAATATGACCCTCTAAAAATTGCAAAAAATGCCCTATTTTTACCGCCGTTTTAGGAGGACTACCAGACAAATTGGAAATTTGAAAAATTAGCATAAAAAAAATTGCAGGAACCTAAACATACTCTTTCTTAAAATGTTAATGTAAAAAAAATTTAAAAAACCCCCGACACAAAATAATGTAATTACCCGACACAAAATAATAAAAAAATAATAAATAAAAATAAATAAATTAATAATAATAAATAATTAAATTAAATAAAAAAAAAGTTAGTTATTTAATTAGTTTAATTATTTAATAAATTTGTAATAAATGGATAATAATAATAATAAAAATAAAATAAATGGACGAAGTTATGATGACGAACAATTACCGGAGATTTATTGTGAAAGACGGCACGGTTGACATCTGTCGGGCATGTCACCGGCCGGGGGAATCAATCAGACATATCATCTCCGGGTGTTCTCGTCTGGCTAACGGAGAGTACTTGCATAGACACAACCTTGTAGCCAGGATAATCCATCAGCAGCTTGCTTTGAAATACAGCCTTGTGGAATCGGAGGTGCCGTACTACAGGTATGTGCCCGACCCAGTTCTCGAAAATGGTAATATCACATTGTACTGGGATCGATCCATCATCACTGACAGGACTATTGTTGCCAATAAGCCTGATATAGTGGTGGTGGATCGATCAGAGCGGCGCGCAATGATTGTTGACATAACCGTCCCGCATGATGAGAACCTCGTGAAAGCCGAGAAAGATAAACAGATCAAGTATCTCGACTTGGCTCGCGAGGTTGTCGACATGTGGGATGTGGACTCAGCAACCATTGTGCCGATAGTCGTGACAGCCAATGGGTTAATAGCCAAGAGCCTCGACCAACACCTAAAGAGGCTCTCGTTGGGCAGCTGGATCAAGGGCTTGATTCAGAAAGCGGTACTTCTGGACACGGCCCGCATTGTTAGGAGGTTCCTCTCTCTGGAGCCCTGACCGCCGGTAGCTTGGACCCTGTTCCCGATACCGGTGGGCTACTATTTTTTATATTTTTAAATGTTTTTATATTTTTTATATTCTAATATTTAAAAATATAATTTATATGTGATTTAATGAAATAAAGGAAATAATAATAAAGTAATTTAAAAACCCCCGATTTAAAGAATTTATGTAACGAGACTAAAAAAGATAAATTCGTATGGATTTCGGGGGGAAGAACGGTCCACTACGGGGGCAGACTTGAGGTAAGGCGACGGCATTAGTTTCTTCAAATACCTATTTATCAAATTCCTCGCAGGCCTCGTCCCCTCTTACCTGGGTTGTGGCGGTTAGATAGGCAGTCGCTCCATCGGAGGAGGGGTCGAAGAAGACGTCAGCATGACAGTCATCTCCGACTCCTCCCAGGTGGAAGCCAGCAGGCGACGGGTGCGGGGGCACCCTCGCCTGTATTGCACAGGCTTCCACCAGTGCCGGACGGGAATGGCCAGGTGTTCCCGGCCATTCCCGTAGCCCCCCAGACGGGGGGACATGCGGGGCCCGCCAGCTAGGCGGGCATGCGCCGGGGGGGTTGTGGATGCAAAGGCTGAGCCGGATTCCCATGACCTCCCCATCAAGGCGATGAGGGAACACCGCTGAGTTTTAGTGGGTATACTGCCACCCTGGCAAGGAGTCCCACATACTCCGTCTCTTCCCCCGACGAGCGGAGATGCGTAACGTCATTTCTCAGCGAGAAAAAAAAAAAAAAAAAAGCAGTCGCTCCATGTAAAATGCTGGTATTCAGCTGCATCCGGTTAAACTGGTAGCTGATCCCAAAGTAGTGGCGAAAAGGCTAGGCAGATGGTGGTAAATTCTGACTGCTTCGTTACTCTAGCGGTGGTAAGCGCGACTGCTGAGAATAATCAGCCTATAATGTTCCCACTGCTGGGACACAGGCCTCCTCTCTGGTGAGAGGGAGTGGGCTATAATCTACCACGCAGGCCCAGTGCGGGTTGGTAGATGTCACATGTCTTCGAATTTTTGGTTTTAGAACATGCCGATTTATGATTTGACAGCAGTGGTGTGGTGATTAAATTATTTAAACAAAGTAAAGTGCCTACTTGGGTTCGAACCCACGACATTTAACTCGTAACCTAAGTCCTGTTATATTGGCTCGATCTCTATTTTACCATAATGAATTCCTAATACAAGGGAATTTTAACATGTGTCCTTGAGAAATGATAGTGACCTATTTTTTCAACTCCACGTAAATAGTAAAGGACGTGGCATCCCTGAGGTGTTTGCAGACAATTTTTTCTACATTTTGGCACCTCACACCGAATGCATGCTGTTCAAGTTATAAGAGAAGAGCGGTTATGTCGTATTGTGTTAACAATTGCACCTTTCAAATAAACGGTCTTCAATGTAATGCTGTAAGATAAATAAAAAAAATCCTGGAATAGTCCTCTTAGTCTGCCAACTTCTTTATCATGGGAAAAAACCTTTAAATTATCTTAATAATTATTATATCAGTCTTGCCAAATGTATTCCTAAAGGCCAAGCAAAGGTGTATGTGTGTGTGTACATCCACATTTCGCCAGCTATGATAAGAGGGACCATTTAACAGAAGGCATGTGGGATGTGGACTCAGCGATCACTGTGCCGATAGTCGTGACAGCCAATGGACTAATAGCCTAGAGCCTCGACCAACACCTGAGGAGGCTCTCGTTGGGCGGCTGGATCAAGGGCTTGATCCAGAAAGCGGTACTTCTGGACACGGCCAGCATTGTTAGGAGGTTCCTCTCTCTGGAGCCCTGACCGCCGCCGGTAGCTTGGACCCTGTTCCCGATACCGGTGGGCTACTACTGTTGCCGTCAATCAAGATACGCATCAAAATGAGTGTCTGAGGCCACTACAAGAGGTATAGACGCCAGCACATCAAGCTACTGCAATCTGTCTTTCTATAATAGATTTTCAACTTTATCGCTAATGCATTAGGTTCAAAGTTGGTTTGGAAAATTTGACTGTTTCGGGTAGCTTGATGCGCGTCTGTACAATATTAAACCGCTGTCGTTTATGCCATACGCCCATATTTTGTCGAAGACACCCAGCGATCCTTTGCACTCAAGATATGACCAGTAATTGTCGATTACAATTTGTGGTACATTTTCTGTATATTGTTATGTTATTCACGTCCGAATGTGAACCAGTAGTAAAAGAGCTATTTATTTATTTGACGGAGTAGGTATAGTGTGTGTGTGTCGTTATTATCAGCCATATTTTAACTACTGTGGGCTACTGTGGGTATGTGTTGGTTATTGCGCAATACAAAAACCGTTTGCAGTTCAAATCAGATTATAATTTTACGAACAGTTCAATCACACTAGCAAATTACACAATGTAGGTAGGTACACGACACAACCAGATACGGAACGTGGGACAGTTTCTGAGCACATGTTGTTCGTACGATGTCCAATGTCCAAGAGAGCTTCACATCGTTCTGTCAAGCTGTCGTCGAGGGTCGACCCCCCCACGAACTCAGGCTAGACTCTGTCAAGCGCCACCAGATGGCGCTGGCGTTCCGAATGGTCGTTGTCGTCACAGCGCTTCCGCCTCGTTGTCAAGTCAGCTCCCGTACTAATGATGTCTTCGTCATATTCATTTATTTTATGCCTACATAGATATAAATATAAAATAGTACTTCACTTCACTAGCTTGTTCTTGTGCTGTTCTGCGGAACTTGTCCGCGGAAGCGAAGGAACACCACGTCCTGCGGCCAGAAGTCTTCTTCCATGACGACAGGCGGACTTGTAGTGAACAAGATCGTCCGGCTAAGTAGGTACAACTATCACTATTTCTAAAACCAGAGCTATGGCTTCGTTTCGCATAGGGTCACAGCATTATGCTGAGGGATGGCCGTTGGGACAGCGTTGCCAGGCACATAAACACGTTACAGCTTTATCCTGGGATGGTAACGTCAGTAAGGGCTCTAGTACATTGTAATTGGTAATGTCCATAGGCGCCATGTGCCATGTGCACCTGCACTGGACCCGCGTGGTGGATTATGGTCCACTTTCTCACCTTGAGAGGAGAGGCCTGTGTCCTAGCAGTGGGAACATTGTAGGCTGATTTTAGCAGTACGAATACAGCGGAAGCAGTGTGCCATGGCAGAATTAAGGCGCGACACGTGATAAAATCGCGCGCGACACAAAGGCACCGCTCGTTGGGCGGCTTGCGGTGCCTTTATGTCGCGTGTCGTGTCGCGCCTGTTTGAAGGAGCCTTCATAGGTATGGTGTGGCAGTATTAATAGGTATGGTATGGCAGTATTTTTCTCCGACGAGCTCCTTTACAACGAGCTCAAACCTACTAGGTGCTTTTGATTGGTAGGTCTTGCATGAAATGAGAATTTCTTAAGAAACTGTGAGTGTAATAGCCTCCCCGACCGTTTTTGTCGGTGGCCAATCTCAATGGAGATTAGCCAGGTACGCAGAAGATATTATAGTGCACAAGTGTGTACTCTCATAGTCCGATGGGACGGCAATCCGACACGACCGGGGAGAGATCAGGCGCAGGACCAACGGCTTTACGTGCTTTCCGAGACACGGGGGTATAAACAAACCACCAACTTCCAAACTTCGGACTGTTACTAAGAAATTCCTAATGGAAAACCCAATAACACTTTGTCCGACCCGGGAATCGAACCCAGGAGCAGTCGCGCTTGCAACCACGAGACCAACGGGGCAGTCGCCGAGTGTGACACTGTAAAACCGACATTGAGTCGAATGCAAAAGCTTCCAAACGTGACATACGTCACTGTAACTCTACAGTTATTATGATTCGCGCCGCGTTCACGCATACTCAGTCCAGTTTAAAGAATTCGCCGCTGCGTTCATGGCAACGCTGTTTTAATATTCAATCCGTGTGTTATGTTTTTAGTTTTTTCACTTTCTTTGCACATTTTTGAATCTGATACTTGTTTGGTATGATGTTGCTAAGGGACCAACATTCTTTATTACAAAGGATTGGATACGAGATTCTTGAAAGTATTCAACATGACATGACATCACAATTTTTCCTCGAAAGGTTAGGTTAGTTAGAGGAAGGATCATCGTACGTTCCCGCGACCCCCGGCGTAGGTGTGAGATGGAACACCGGGGTGGTTTATAGTCGGTAGAGTCTGCCAGACCCCGCCGCCCGCACCAGGGCGGCGGGGTCTGACATCCATGAGGTTTTTCCACCCTGGAAACAAAAAAAAAGAAGGTAGACGTGTCCTACCCTACGTTTTTCCAGGTGTGTCCATAAATCATCATATTCTGGGGTCGCTTTCCAGTTTAACTCGATGTAGTTGAATACTGGAGCGACTGCCAATCTTCCCTCCACAACACAGGTGCTGGGTAAGATACCCCTTGGTAAGACTGTTTGTCAGACTTTCGGGCTTCTGACTACGTACCCGTAACGACTGTAAAAGATATCTAAGATCTGTCAATAGTTCAAAATAAATTAATCGCTGTTCATCATCTGCCTAGCCTTTTCCCAACTATGTTGGGGTCGGCTTTCAGTCTAACCCGATGCTGCTGAATACCAGTAGTTTACATGGAGCGACTGCCAATCTGACCTCAAGAACCCAGTTACTGGGTAACACGACACCCCTTGGTAATACTGGTTGTTAGACTTTCGGGCTTCCCGTAACAATCTTTGAGAGTTGTTACGAAACTGTCAAAAATTTACCACAAATATTGAACGTAGTTCAACATAAACTTGGCAATGGTTTACTGACGAAATCTACGCTAATGTATGTATGTTGACAAAAATAATCTGTCGTCGAAATGTCTTAAAATATGTCCAAGTCAATCGGCAAGAGCTGTAGTGCGTTTAAATATAAAATGACCTAAATCTTCAGGTGCCTGTCGAGACAAGCTGTCATGTATTTGTTCATTTTTTGGGTATAAAAGTTATTTGCAGGGCTCGTCCAATGGACTTGAACATACTACTACTAGGTACTACTAGCTTCCGCCCGCGGCATCGCCCGCGAGGTATGTCGATAAAAGCTATCCTATGTCCTTCCCCGGGATGCAATCTATCTCTCTGTCAAATTTTATTGAAATCCGTTCAGTGGTTTAGGCGTGAAAAGGTAACATACAGACAGACAGACAGTTACTTTCGAATTTATAATATTAGTATGGATAGTTACACTTCTGCCAACCCTTAGAGGATTACAGGCATGAGTTTGTGTACGTATTTACATTATGTAAAACTTGTTTATGGATATAATATCTAATAATAAGTTTAATGCTACACGTATTCTGTAAAGTTCACTTTGACACAAATGACTGCACACAATTCGAAAACAAATGAGCTCGGTTCGAAGTGAATTTTAGAGAATACCTTGTAGCTCTAAAAAGTTCATTTAGTGCTTCGATCAATATTTAGTGTATGAAATTTTCTTAATGAACTTGCTTAATTTTCCAGTTATTTTATTTCCCTTATTTTATTTTACACATGTTATTTTTAAATATTAGAATAGAAAACATTATAAAATAGGTACGCGAGCCCACCGGTATCGGGAACAGGGTCAAAGCTACCGGCGGCGGTCAGGGCTCCAGAGGGAGAGGTACCTCCGAATAATGTGAGCCGTGTCTAGAAGTACTACTTTCTGAATCAAGCCCTAATCCAGCTACCCAACGAGAGGCTGCTCAGGTGTTAGTCGAGGCTCTTGGCACATAAACACTTCACTATAACACCACATCATCTGCCTGCCTTTTCCCAACTATGTTAGGATCGGCTTCCAGTCTAACCAGATGTAGCTGAATACCAGTGTTTTACATGGAGCGACTGCCTATCTGACCTCCACAACGCAGTTACTGGGTAATACGATACCCCTTGGTAAGACTGGTTGTCAGAATTTCGGGCTTCTGACGACCCGTAACGACTGTCAAAGATCCACGAATGACAGCCGGGACCAATGGCTTAACGTGCTTTCCGAGGCACGGAGGGGTCTTGCTATGTGAAGATGGTCACCCATCAACGGACCAACCGCGGCAAGCGCAACTTAACCTGATCGATCGACCCGTGTGGCTGTTAATTACTTAGCCACGAGCCCCTCACTTCACTAAACACCACATAAAACAAAAGGGCCAAACAACAACATACAATATTATAATAACCGCATATTCTACACCAATTTCGCCAACAGAACCTCACTTTTACCCGACCTGATTTCGTCGCCATCAAGATATTACCGAAACAGCACTGCTTAGCCCTCTAAGGATAAAGCGTGCACATACAACTTTCCTCTCCACCATACATGGATGGGAAACTCCCTTGTCTTAAACGTCGAACACTGGATCGTGCAAAGAGGATGATTCTGATTCAATGGGATAAAATAATAAGGGTACAATATAAATGCTCACCAAAAAAAAATTTTTGAACCTACCAAAATGGATTAATGCTCACCAAATCTTGTTTCCCTGAAATAGTAACAATAATACCCAAAATGAAAAATATTGGCGACGACGGATGCCAGCGAAGGGCACGTTAGGTTTGCTATTAGCCGTAACATCGATATTTAGGACATTCGATACTCTGTACTTCGATATTTAAGCCTTTCGATGTCACGTTTGTCGATAATTAGATTTTAGATATAGTTATATTGAACGTAGCATATCTAACCCTTCGACAAAATATAAACTTACGTTATTTTAATTTTCGGTTTTATGGTCGTTCGATATTTTTCGATGTTTTGAACATTGACATTTTAACCGTAGATAACTTTCGATATTCAAATATGTACCCGTTCGAATAGCTATAGTGCAGCACACCATATAGGTACAGCTAGCGCCACGCTACCTTGAAAACTGAGTTTTTTTTACGAGATAGGAGAACTACCGAAGTTCATTCCAAGATAGTCAAACTAAGGACCAAGGAACTGGCTCTTATTAGAAAACTGGAATGTCAAACAGCGAAAATTGCGACGACGGTAAGCATTTATGTGAGTCTTAGAAAAAAGAGCAAAAGATATGGAATAGCCCTTGCCGAGTCAAAGAAGGCAATATAACCGGCAGTCAAGTCTGAGTCACGATAGAACACCGTCGTCAGTATATGGCATGCGCCATGCTTTGCAAACACGTTGCATAGCGGCGTAGACAGAGTAAACTATAGACTGCTGCATATCTTCTTTTTCATTCGCACAAGAAAAAGAGAAATATATTAACGTAACTAGCAAAGAAAAGAGACAGAGTAAAAATATTTCTGTCCCTTACTGCGTGTCGACTCTCAGTTTATAAGTGTATAGTCTATGGTGTCGGCTAAGCACAACAATGTGCACAACAAGTTTGACGTTTATGAATGAAATAATAAAAACTACACCGCGATTAAACGGAAAATAATATCTTTTTCGTGCATAATTCATACATTTGCGCAACTGTGAAAATGGTAAGGTGCAGTGTAATAAGCTGTAAAAATGATACTATGATGAAGATTGCCGGAATTTTTTGTCGCTTTCGGTGACATACCATGAGTCTATAGATTACTCTGTCTACGCATAGCGGGGTGGTACCGTACTGTAATAGGCTGAGCATAGATTTATTCTGTGGCCTAAGGCAGTCATTCATTTGATAATATGTACGAGATTATCATTCTGTGCCATTTATTTCAATGGAGTGTCAGTGGTTGTCCATTGGAAAATCCTAATGACGCCATTATATTAGTAGATTACCAAACTTGTCAAAATCGACAATTATGAAATCAATGATAGACCATTCTGACACTATTGTAATAGCAGACTTGAGGCCCTGGAGTGGAGACCGAGTATCGGAAAGCGTAGCGTATGACGTACCCTGGCCTAGATGGGCCGACGACCTTTTGAGAAATTGTAGTAGTAGTATTCCAGGTTTCCTTAGGGCCTGTGCACACCACGTTTTTTAAACGCGCCGTTTACGCGCGTTTGTAGCGATACAGACGCGATACGCACGCGAGTCTGATACTGGCAGGCACTGCTCTATAAGATAAAAGCACGCCGTCGACGCACGTTTCTAAAACGCGCGACAACGGCGCGTTTAAAAAACGTGGTGTGCACAGGCCCTTAAATTTACAGACACGTAAATTCGAGGCTTTTTAAATTAATTTATAAATTCCAGTTAAAATCAGATTGGAATTTAATCAGTTTTCATCGGAGCACTGGGCCCGCGTGGTGGATTACAGCCCACTCCCTCTATAAGAGAGGAGGCCCGTGTCCCAGCAGTGGGAACATTATTGGCTGATTATGCTTATACCGTACCTAAAATCTTTTTTTTTTTTTTTATAGGTTAACTCCATCTATTTCTTTGTCTGAGACACAGAGGAAACACGACATAGAATAACTCTGATTTTGATTGACATGTTTTTCCTAGACATGTTTATGCACATAAACATAGGAATAATACTCAGATTGGACGCGCATGTTTTAAATTATAACAAAATATACGTATTTACGGATAAACACGACAATTTGAGACTGAAAGACTCTGTAATGCAACATAATAACATAAAGATATCCAAGATGGCGAATGTCAATGTCAAATCATTTTAAAAACAATGTCTCCTTGTGTAACGAAATGGTCACGTTTTGAGTAATCAATGTCAACTCAGTATTTTTTTATTCAAGAGGAACAACAAACAGCTACAATATAAAACATAGAAACCAAAATAACACAAAACAATAACATAGACAATATTGAAGCCCACAACGCTGTTCACAGATTAACGATAGGATATAATACAGTGAAAGTAATCGCTAGGGAAACTTTTTTTTTTGTTACTTATTAACTCTTTGATTGTCGTAATTAGAAAGACAATTGCTTATGTCGGACTGTGTAACATAAGACATTCGAGAGGTTAAGATACTCTTCTCCGAAGAGGAAAGCAGAGGTTGTTGTTGTAACTACAGTTACACATAGGTAAATGCTGTATAATGCAGGGCAGGGTGAGCCTATATTCTATGTTAGAATGTTTGGTTTCCAAAAAAACCAAGACAGGGCTGTCAACAGTAAGTGAAGCCGGTTTCGTAAACATGTGTGCACATAGTGAGGTGTAGTTTGATTGTAAATGGTTGTAAATGTGTGCGTGTGAGCGTGTATACACAGAGCGGAGGTGTAGTTTTTTCATGCTTCACAGGTCACTGTACTGTTCGCAGCGCTATGTCTGGACTTTTTATTCAGTCTGAGCCTCTAAGGTCGTCATCTTTCTCTTGTCCTTTTCCTAATTTATTAGTTATCGGCTTCTTCTTAGCGTGTCGATAGCAATCTAAATGGACTCAACCCAGAATTCGGCTACTTGTTTGGCGCCATGCAGCGTCCACCAGTTCCTGTAACGTGCAGCTGACAGGACACGCAGGACACGATATTAAGTGCACCATCGTTTGTGGAATAGCACCACATTTACACTACAAGGCGGAGTCGTCTATCAATCTCCACCTGAATAGATTTTCCTTGCTTCGGCTAACCTGGGTCCTGAGTCTGTTTAAAGACTTCCAGGTTACAGGGAGGTCTTCAGCGGGTGGGACGAACGGTTTGGGTAAGGAGGCGGGCGCGTTGGGCATTTTTGAGATGGGAAAAAACCATTGAACTCGCGACACTGTTACCGTAACCGACACCGCGCTACATTCGGATGTGTTCGGCTGACCTCGGGATGTACTCGGTTTTAATGTATATCCGATATGTCAGTGAGTGATGGCAAAGTATTCTGTTTGTGTTTTGTTTATAAGACGATTCACAAAATACACACGTAATTGTTCAAGTTTTCACTTCTGTCGGCACTCCCGGAGTGCCACTGTTTTTTATGTATCTACTGGGCAGTCAGCCCCGCTACCACTTTGCTGACTGACTAATTTTGTTACCATGGCATGAGCTATTCTCTCAAAGTTTATATAATGCCAATAGGAGAGAAGACTACGAAGCCTCCCCGACCGTTTTCGGTCACGGTGGCCAATCTCAATGGAGATTAGCAAGGTACGCAGGAGATATTATAGTACAAGTGTGTGCGCAAACACAGGTGCACTCTCTGTTCCTTTACTCTCATAGTCCGATGGGACGGCAATCCGTCGCGACCGGGGAGAGTTCAGGCGCAGGACCAACGGCTTTACGTGCTTTCCGAGGCACGGGGGTATTAAACCGCCAACTTTCAAACTTCGGACTGTTACTAAGAAATTCCTAATGGAAAACCCAAACATTTTGTCCGACCCGGGAATCGAACCCAGGACCCCACGCTCAGCAGTCGCGCTTGTAACCACGAGACCAACGGGGCAGTCAAGCACCAATAAAATAGTCAACAAGCCAATTAATAATGATCCTCTTGAATACCCAATAACTCTTGACATAAAGACATATTGTTATCGAATGACAATTTAGTTGACTGCCAGACCGCGTAGCAACCAACGAGTTAAAATAAGAATGTTTCGTTGGCAACACTGGTAGGCTGAATGAGTTATGATTGTTGCCAAAAAAAAAGATCAGCTGATGCTCGATACCGTTTTGGAGGAAAACAGATTCATTGTTTTATTTTTTATTTATTAATAAAGAACGCCAACAGCATATTTATAACAGGTTTACAAAAGTATTTAAGAAAGGTTTGTTAGGAAGTAGGGAATAATCCGTGAACTTCGTTATGTTGTTGGCTACATACTAGGCAGGACTAACACATAGGTAGATAAAAAAAAAAATTTTTTTTAGGTCATGATATCCGCTAGAGGGCGCCATATTCAAATTAATGTAACGTCACATAGCCTATACCCAGCGGACGATCAAGCAAGACGCTTCCAACGATACCCCATTTGTCAAAATATGACAAGTAGTTTAGAAGTTACGAGGGAACAGATGAACATACATACATACCGGTCAAAATCATAACCCTCCTTTTTGTTTCGCCGTATTCGGGTAAAAAATATGTGTTTGATCTTTGCTTCCTCTACACAAGACATAACAGAATAAGATCGAATACAAAGACAAGATATAATACAAAAAAGAGAGCTTGAAAATTGGCCAGAGACAAACTTCACTTCGAAATTCGGTGTCTCGTTGTGAATCTACGATGATTTGACTGACACAAACGAGTTCACTTTCGAATTGTGTGCGGCCACTTGACTGAAGTTCAAAGTGAACTTTCCAGAATGGCACTACAAATTGGCATTTCAAAGTCACTGATAAAAATATCTCTCAATTGTTCCATTTAAGTCACCTCCCAACCCGAATTCCTCTCGTACAATATAAGTTATTTTAATTACAAAACAAACACTAGTTAGTTCCAGTGTGTCAATTTTTCTTTTTCATTCATTTGTTTCTTATCTGTCTCTCTTTTTTTCTCATAAGCCAATTGCAGCAAAAGACAAAAGTCAGAAGGAAAACTTTTGGTTGGGAACAATTTGGATTTGATTACGATTTCATAGGTCCAGTCTTACCTACTCTCTTGGTATGGGTAGCGATCACAAGCAATCAATCTGCACACACTATCAATCGGAATCTGAATCATTTTGAAGCAAATTGATAATCCATTGCTTCATAAGTTCGAAAAACTTGTCTGCTCAGCACCTAAATAACGCAATGAATGTTGTTGAACTGTCAAAATGAAACCGATTCCGATTGATAGTGTTACGCAATTAGGGTACTGCTTCGCCTTTTCCCAACTGTGATGGGGTCGGCTTCCAATCTAACCAGATGCAGCTGAATACCAGTATTTTACATGGAGCGACTACCATCTGAACTCCATAACTCATTTAGGTACAAAAATCTGGGTTGTGCTGGATAAAACGATACGCCATAGTGAGACTGGTTGTCAGAGTTCCAGGCTACCCGTAACGACCGTCAAAAACCTTTAAAACAAACAGAAAAACAAAAATGTAACGGCTGAATACCAGTATTTTACATGGAGCGACTCCCACTGGCCTCCACAACCCAGTTACTGGGAGTGGGTAACATGATTCCCCTTGGTAAGACTGGTTGTCAGACTTTATTGTTGTGCGTAAAATAAAGGCGAAAATATAAAATTAGGAGAAACAAAAGTGTGCCAAGATAAATTAGGTCTTAAAACTATATGCAAATGGATAGGGAACCTATTGTGTGAGTTCAACCTTCTGCAACATCTTTGCAGCTTGGCACTATCCAAAGGCGCCTCTAATATTCTTAAAAACTAATCAAACACAATTGTAGTGCCGTCTCGGTGACAATGCGACCACTTGCACTATTTGCTTAGGAATGGTCTCAGTAAATAGCGAGGCTACCTGGGCGGCCTCTGTGGGAGCAAACCATACACTCTTATAGTAGGTCAGTTTTAGTGAAATGTCAAACGAATTTGGTCCATGTGCATTGTGCAGTGCAACTATATTGTAAACCTGTGAGTTGGCTTCTTTTGGTAAAAGGATAGTTTGTAGGGTTCCGTACCCAAAGGGAGCCGACTGTATCTCGTAAACCGTAATAGGAAGACAGTTGATCACAGTGTGTATTTCTCTAATTGCCGCTATAACAACAGATAATAAAAATGAAATAAAGTTTAAAAAAACTAAGGGGGTCTCCATAAAAAAATCGTGTTTTGTCGGCTTTTTCTTTGTATGCGAGTCCAACTAGCATTTGGCCGGTGGTTTTCGGTCTGTAATTGTCTCACGGAAAGGTTTTTTATTTAGAGGCTTTTCTATTTAGAGAAGGAACGACACTACACTACGGCCAAGTGTCGTGATTTCATTGATTTAATTTTAAAAACATACGTTATTTTAATACCGAATTATATATCCACTGTGGCAACACTATCAACAAACTTTTAAAATGTATTTCCACTATGGCAACTAAATGTATTAGGTATTCTACTTGGGCAACACTTAGAAATAAGTTATGACATTCGTTATTTCTGGGTGGGGCAAATGTCGTTTTAAATGGTAAAATGTAGTGCAGAGTCAGTCGTTGTTGGATTGTGAAAAAGTACAGTTGTGCGATTAAAAAGTATTAGCAAGAAAACGGTTTATTTCTTTATACAAGATTGTTGGCCATTCTAAGGTCCAGATTTCCTCAGGTTCTTTTCCTCTAGATACTGTTCACCAGTGCAGAGGTGTAACTGTTGTACTTGCCTGGTTTGGAGATGTCGTGAGATGGTCAGATGGGAAATTTTATCATAAGAGCGTTTACGACGTACGGCATTTCATACAAACTTTCTAGCCCTTGTTTTTCGAAATGTATGGACAGATTTTAATGAAACTTCATACGCTCAAGCAGGATACAAAGGACTAAAAAGTTATAGTAAAGAACATTTTCGAAATGTCTTATTTAAAAAAAGATAACTGGAAATCTCTGTTTCTATGGAAAATTTAAAATCGGTCTAATTTGGCTGTGACACTATTTTTCGAAAATGTTCTTAACTAACATTTGTAAAATTTTTACATTAGGGATCTAGAATTTTGTGCTGAATTAATGATTGCAGTTTACCCGTCGATGTACCGTGCCACTATGTATGAGAAGCAGTGGCAAAGGTTCCATACAACTCGATTCCTACCGGCTTCCCTTTGAAAAATGGCACAGTCAGTATTCTATAGAGAAATAATACTCCGTCTTACGTCTTACAAAAATTCACCATTCGCTACTGGGCCTCAAGTCTGCTATTACAATAGTGTCAGAATGGTCTATTATTGATGTCATAATTGTTGATTTTGACAAGTTTGGTAATCTAGTAATATAATGGCGTCATTATGACTTTCCAATGGTCAACCACTGACACTCCATTGAAAGAAATGGCATAGAATGGTAATCTCGTACTTAATGACAAATGAATGACTGACTTAGGCGGTAATCTGCAAAAATTTTGACAGTTCCTTTGATCAGTGACCGATGACGTTTTAATGGTATAGAACGTCATTGTGCAGTCATTGCTTTTAATTCGTTACGAGTACCTATCGTATATGTTCTGTGCCATTGACCGACCAATGATCGACCATTATGAATTTAGCAGATTACGAACTTTTAGCTAAATGACAATGGGGTCGTGTTGGAATGACGAATTTATAAAAATAGCAGACTTGGGCCCCAGATGAGAAGTATTGATTTGCTTTAGTGGACTACCATTGACAATAGGTGGTGAAGGAGCCGACTTTTTTCTTTACTCACTCAAAGTGGCAATGACCAAGAATTCCTGTTGTATTGTTAAAGCAAATTGCTTTCGAGCAAAAGGTTGACCATTCATTATTCGATTTAAGTTGTCTATAAAAGTTTTTAATTAGATTTGGTTGTCCATTCATTATGTCTGCTTTCGGAAGCTAGTGTGCATTCTCTAAAATTCACTTCGAAATTTGAACGGTCTCTCGAATGAATCAGCGAAAAGTCAATCATTTGACTTTACAAACAAACGAGTTCAGAGTTGTGTGCGGTCACTTGAGTGAGTTTCGAAGTGAACTTTACAGAATATCACATCACTACAATGTTTCTATGTGAATGAATTTCGAAGCTAATATCGGCCGTAGGTCAAGCTAAAGATCAAGTTTTCAAGGTCCGTATTTTGATCGAATATAATTCTCCATTTAAACTACTTACTAGATATTTTGATAATCACACTAATATTATAAAGGCGAAAGTTTGTGAGTGTGTGTGTGTGTGTGTATATATGTTTGTTACTTCTTCACGCTCAAACGGCTGGACCAATTTTGATAAAATTTTGTATGGAGGTAGGTAGGTAGGTTAATTTTTATCCCGATATTTTAACGGGATCGACATTTACGCGAGTGAAACCGCGGGGCGCAGCTAGCTATGGAACTATACATAATTATAACAGATGTTTTTTTTTTGTTTGTTCCCGATTTTCTTGAGAAAGATTTTGCACATACCTACTGGCCACTTTAAAGTAAGTTACAAAAAATCAATAAAAAATCGAAGTAAAAAAAAAAACATGATCGCACATTCGCGCAGGACAAATGACACTCCGCCACATAGCAGGTAGCCTATTTTAAAGTAATAATTCAAACACATTAGGGTTATCATCCCCTATCATTCTTCGGCTTTCGGCACACAATGGCATGCACGTGGGAAAGGTGTCAATATTCTCATAATAACCTGTCTTGCAAGGAGAAAGAATAGGGTGGTGAAAAGACTTCTGGTGAAAGGGTTCCGTATGTGTTTTTTTTTTGTTTATAATAAAGTTAAAGTATTTTATTTTTCATGTGACGCTCGCTCCAATTTATTTGTTGTGGGTTACGTAATAAACTGTATTACATATTAATCACACTAATATTATAAAGGCGAACGTTTGTGAGTGTGTGTGTGTTTATATGTTTGTTACTTCTTCACGCGCAAACGGCTAGACCAATTTTGATAAAAATTTATATGAAGGTAGCTGACACCCTGGATTAACGTAAAGGCTACTTTTATCCCGATATTCCCACAGGATCGACACTTACGCGGGTGAAACCGCGGGGCGCAGCTCGTATCTCATAAGTAGGAGTGAGGAAAATATAAACAAAAAGTTCATTTTGTAGCATGAAAAATAGGTAGGTATCCTGATTTATTTCAAGGTTTTTGCAAATTTTATAATGACGCACACGGGCGGAAACTTCCACAATAAGTAGGTATTACGTAGAATATACCTAATCCAAGAACCATTAAGGAAAATGAATTTCCTAATAAAAGTTAATATTATTTCAATGTCATACGTCAGCCAATACAGATAATTTTATGAAACAACTAGGTACAGTCAACAGCAAAAGTAGATGATCAAAATTAGAAATTCAATACTAATGAACGGAGTTCGCGTTAGAACTGTGTGGTGTCGAAGTACTACTACTTAGAATACTTACTACGTAGAATACTTTTGAATCACTTCGACGCCACACAGTTCTGACGCGAACTCCGTTAATTAGTATTGAATTTCTGACTTTGATCATCTTCTTTTGCTGTTGACTGTACAACTAAATTGTCTCTAAACTATAACTCCATTTATAATAGCATTAGAAAAAAGAGGCTCGCAGAAGCAGGAGTACGAAACCTTTTATTTTCAAGTTAAGTTCAAACGATTTTAATAAATAATGTATGTGCTTTTTTGTAAGTAACAATGTATGGCATACAATAAAGCATATTCCATCCATCTACTCGTCACAATGCTTGGATAGGTACATAAAATGAAACAATTTTTAGTAACAATCAGTTTATTAAAAACAACTTTATCACAATGGCATGTCCTTATTATGTTTTTAACAAACCAAATAAATACGACACAAAACGCTACTTGACTGATGGTGACAAGTCATAATTTTAACTATAATAATTTAGAATGCCAGAGGATTAACAAAAATACACTTTCGCAAGCTAAATACCAAATAAAAAAACATTTTCCAGAGACATAGAAGTGTGAGACGAGATTTATTGCTATTAAAGAAGAGAAAAAGTTTTGCCACCTTAATGATATAATGGAGATGATAGATGTTCCATTCCCACTTATTCATCATCCTCTGATGATGATGATGAAGAAGTTTCACCAACGTTAATAATAAATCTTTCAACAACATTATCCATTATACCATCAAGTTGGCAAAACCTTTCCTCTTCTTTAATTGTATGAGCAATGCAAGATTGCCATTTCTCTGCAGTTATGTTTATGAGTGCTTGCCGCTTCACTTCTTCTAATTTAAAACTTTGATTGTTTTGGGCTTACATACACGCTACATACACGCTACATACCCCTTCATTTGAGCCCAAACTAATTCTATTGGGTTGAGCTCGCAGTGGTAAGGGGGAGGCGCAATACTAATATATTTTTTTCTTTAGCCATCTCATCTACAGCAAACTTTTGGTACAAATGTTTTATTTGTTTCACTTTTTCTAATAAAGTGGCCCTAAAGTCTTTTTCCTCAAAAGGAATATTTTTGTTTTTTAGCCACTCTTGAATATCTGCCTTTCGTGTGGCTGTAGTTGGCAGCTTCTCCACTTTCCTCGAATGATATGGCGCATTATCCATAACAATAACAGCACCATTCTCAATTTTTGACAATATTAATTTGAACCACTTATCAAAATTGTGTGCATCCATTTCAGAATGGTACTCTCCATCACCCTTTTTGGCTTCAAATATTAATTCACTATCCATTAAAAACCCTTCTGTAGATCCTGTGAAATGAAATAAAAGCAAATCAATAATTGTGCACCGGTGGCATAGATTACTTGACTGCTGGAAATAGATCTCAACCTTTAAATAGCAACCGAAATTGACTGCATCATTACTGTCCTTGAACAGGTAAATCTACTACCATAAACCCATAATCTACCCATAAACATCTTTCTCCGAGGGGAGGCATTAAATTAAGACTTAATTTCAGTGACAACGGAGAGATTATTTTATTCATGATTTGTTATGTAACAATGGTAAAGTAATAAAAAAAAAAAATATATAAATCAAGTTTTACCAATATGGCCAATGATAAGCCGCGTTCCTTTTCCAGTTAGCTTGCAGAATCTTGTCCAACGTTGGTAACTCATTATCAAAGAAAAAAGAATGAATTTTTCTTGGTATTCCACTTAACGTAATATCATCATAATCATCAGATTTTGAGTATTTCCGTTGACGAGGATGTGGCAATTGCAGGCGACCTTCTGTATTGTACTCTTTGAGTACATTATAGACTGTTGCACGAGATATGCCTATAAATTAAAATTAGTAATGTATGTTATTACCTTACAATGCATGTTACTTTCAAATTTTGTAAAAACTGTAAGTTTCCCGAACAGAATAAAATAAAATACATTTATTTTTTAAGGTAATCATTTTATGATCCTTACCCGCAATTTCTGCAGTTTTGTTAATTAACTGCGTTCTATAAACAGGAGTACCTTCGGGCCCCCTTAACATCTTCATAAATATTTATCACTATTCTTTTTTCTGTAGAACGAAGCGGTGTTTGCTTTATTCTATTTTTCTTAGGAGACAATATTTTAACATCGTGATCTACTTTGGGGCCTCGTTTTTTTCGCTGCTGACACTGATCAGCGCTACTAGCAGTTCCAGAGCGCACATGTTGCGCTTGCAAGCCACTCGGGCCTGCACCGGGATTGTCCGTGTCCATAGTTCAACAAAACGCACCGCTTTGTACGAACAACACAAAACTAACGCTAATAACGATAACAAAACAATAACAACAGAAAAACAGTAACAAATAAGAACTAAACCACGAAAATTCAGCAATAACAAGTATCCACAAGTGAGTGAATGACAATTTGACTTATACAGCATCATATTGTAGTCTTTGAATTTGACTACTGCAGATTATTTACGCAATTTGACGTATGGACGGATGATATCATAAACCGACAAAATAAAAAAACACGTGCTGCCACCACTTAGAAGGGAATATGTAACATTTTAGATTTGGTAGAGTTATAGTGACATGAAAAACGTTCCGGGTCCTGTCCTCCCCTGCTTCTTTTAGATTTTAAACCTTGACACGGCAATACTTTATGTAAAAACTAAATAATATTAAATGAAAGCCTTGTAATTTCAGAAGGTAGATAGGTTAAATAAGTACAAATGAGTGTGACAGCTGTTACTTAAATTTATTATATTTAACTCCACATCAATCTTGACTGTAATAATGTTTGTTGTACTTTTATTACAAAGTGTGCCCCTAAAAGAGTCTTTTTTAACTTCTGTCTAATGCTATTGTAAATGGAGTATAGCCTATTTTAAGTCTATTTATTTATTTATATGTATACTTATATTTTATTTATTTTTTTACTTGAAAATAAGTATCTTTGTCTCGCCCATGCTGACCGTTTTTAGGAGTAAGGGAGTCCAACTACTTATCTATATAACTATAAAACAAAGTCGGGTTAGTTACACCATTTCATTTATAACTCAAGAACGGCTCGACAATTTTTTATAATCTTTGATTTGTGGGATTTGTGTCCGCCCCGAATAGCAGAATAACTATTAAAATATGGAAAATATTTATGAAAAACAAATATAGGTAATGAAGATAATTCATTTTCTCACACATGTACTTAGTTATTAATTCTAAGGCAGTACGAAGTTCGCGGCAGTCAGCTAATACTAAATACAATTTTGAAAAGATTTTTCAAATTTCCTCCGATCTTAAAAAATAAAAAAACTACAAACCATTCAAAAACAGAACACAAAACCTCCACGCAACCCTAAACCATAGACAGTAGACGGCCAGTTAAAGACGTTGGCGCGAAAAAAAGCAACAATATGGCGCGGGCACCCAAGTGGAATGCCATTGATGCCTTTCTGAAACAGATATAGATCTTTTTGCATCAGCGAGCCGTTATTTATTGTATCGTAGTGATCTGCTGGCAGTCTTGTTCGAAATTAAATTATTGGGCTTTTAGGTTGACATTGTTTCCGTGTGGTCAGATTCGGTTCTTCATAAAATCATAACTCGTTTTGATATGGGCTATACCAGCCGGTTGATTCTGTAAAAATCTCACCGTGAAAACTTAGGTGATGTGAGTTTGTTTTTGCTAGGAATTGACACTATTGACAGCTCACTCCACGCTAACTTCATCTAAGTTTTCACGGTGAGATTTTTACAGAATAGCACCGCAAAACATAAGCTCAGCTGCATACCTAATTGCGTAACACATTAACCATAATCAGCCTATAATGTTCCCACTGCTGGGACACAGGCCTCCTCTCGGTGAGAGGGAGTGGGCCGTAATCCACCACGCGGGCCCAGTGCGGATTGGCAGATGTCACATGTCTTCGAATATTTGGTTCTAGGACATGCCGGTTTCCTCACGATGTTTTCCTTCACCGTTTTGAGAGCAGTGGTGATGAAATAATTTACACAAAGTAAAGCGCCTGTCTGGGTTCGAACCTACGACCTACATCTCGTAAGTCGCGGCCGTTACCACTTAGCCACCACTGCTCATTACACATTAACACTACTTTCATTTTGACAGTTCAACAACATTCATTGCGTTATTTACGTTGTTGAGCAGACAAATTTTTGGAACATATGAAGCAATGGATTAGCAATATCCTTCAAACTGATTCAGATTGAGATTGTGTGTTACGCAATTAGGGTACTGCCGGTCGATTCTGTAAAAATCTCACCGTGAAAACTTAGGTGATGTGAGTTTGTTTTTGCTAGGAATTGACACTATTGACAGCTCACTCCACGCTCACTTCATCTAAGTTTTCACGGTGAGATTTTTACAGAATAGCACCGCTGGTCATATGTACGCACACCGGGTTGCGAGTACTATGCACTTTCTGAAGAACATTACTAATAAGGTCAACTGTAACCAGATTACTTAGGGGTGAGAAAAATAGTTTACGTCACTCAGACTTACTGAATATAGGTACACATAAAATTTCATAAGAATCGGTCAAGCCGTTTCGGGGGAGTTTTGTTACAAACACTGTGACACGAGAATTTTATAATATTAGAAGAAGATAATATGATTCATGCCTTAAAAATTCAACGTCGCATATTAAAACAAGGTCTAAAGTCTAAGGCGCAAGCGCGGCGGCCATATAATGTTACAACCTGCTGACGTATATTTTTTGCACATTACAATACGGACTTCGGACTACAAGAAAGAGAAAAAAACTGTCCAAGTGCGAGTCGGACTCGCACACGAAGGGTTCCGTACCACAAGGCAAAAAAAAAAACACGTTTGTTGCATGGAAGCCCCCCTTAAATATTTATTTTATTTTGTTTTTAGTATTTGTTGTTACAGCGGCAACAGAAATACATAATTTGTGAAAATTTCAACTGTCTAGCTATCGCGGTTCTTGAGATACAGCCTGGTGACAGACAGACGGACTGACGGACAGACAGCGAAGTCTTAGTAATAGGGTCCCGTTTTTACCCTTAGGGTACGGAACCCTAAAAAAGCCGGCCAACTGCGAGTTGGATTAAATCACTAAAGGTTCCGTATCACTAGTTCACCACTCATGTCTGTGAAATTACTGATTGTATTATTTTCTGCGCCCTAATTGCGCAACACACTATCAGTAACAATATGAATTATTTATAGAGATTATAGCTAATCCATTGCTTCATATGTTCGAAAAATTTGTCTGCTCAACAACGTAAATAACGCTATGAATGTTGTTTAACTGTCAAAATGAAACCCATTCCTACTGTTAGTGGTTTACCCCACTGGTGCACTTGAATTAGATGAAGGTTGACTCGTATGTGTATTGTAGTTTTCTAAATAATCATAAAATGCATGGGAGTAGTGTCTGCCTATTTAGACGTGGCGAAAGTTCCATACAACTCGATTCCTACCGACTTCCCTTTGAAAAATGGCACAGTCAGTATATAATATAGATTATCTTAATAAAGATATCCGGCTTACCTCTGTAGCGGTATCTACAACGCCACATGCGAACAACGCGTCATACTGACGTCACGCAAAATACTGCATCGCGCAAGCAGAGTTTACCGCGCAACTACTATACAACGGCCCGACATGAATCATCGCATCGGGCAGTTGCCCGCCAAACACAACACGTCATGTTCGTGAACGGGCGCCGTCAGTTGGGGCTGGTCAGCACTCAGCTGCGTAGGCTTATTTTTATTTTAAATTATTTTATTTTTGGATTGTTGTTTTCTTACTATTTGCTGCACTCTGGACGCTTTTAACGCGTACGTCTTTTTAACCGACTTCAAAAAGGAGGAGGTTCTCAATTCGTCGGAACCTTTTTTTTTTTTTTTTATTTTTTTTTTTTATGTATGTTCCCCGATTACTCGGAGACGGCTGGACCGATTTCAAAAATTATTTTTTTGTTTGAAAGGGTATACTTTCCAGGTGGTCCCATTGTCATCAGGTCAGGATCTGATGATGGGATCCTGGAGAAATCGAAGGAACTCTTCAAGTATTATAGGCACACCTATAGGGATTTGGGTATTTTTTATAGTAACTCGTGCATTTGCTCTCGGAAAGCATCATTTGGTGAAGTGGAACTGATGATGAAGACCACAGATGGCCACCGGAACTACTCAATAATAAGTATTTCCCGGTTTGCGATTCGATTACTTACTTTAATATGGTTGCTAAGCAAGTTATGCTCGTCACAGTGCGAATGGTGAAATGGAGCTGATGGTGGAATACCAGGAGAACTCTTCAACAATTAACGTCCCTGCATCGGGAAAAGCAATATTTTGTAAAAGGCGATGAGCAAGTTGGCATTAGGCTTGTAACTTAGATACATTATAAACAGACACACTAAAAAGCGAGAAATAAAAACTTTTTAACAAAAAAAAAAACCGACTTCCAAAAAAACACTACAAAGTTAAAAATAACTTTTATTTCGGAAGTCGGTGGCAAAAAACTAAAATACAGATCCAAAGACACCGACTTCCGAAATAAAAGTTATTTTTAACTTTGTAGTGTTTTTTTGGAAGTCGGTTTTTTTTTTTGTTAAAAAGTTTTTATTTACATCGTTCTCACATATAATTGTAAATTCAACATTAAAGATGCAACTAATATTTTTGTAAACATAGAATTCCCGTTCTTCTCCATAGGTACCTACGCTTTGGAATGGGCAACTAGCTTCATATTTTCTGACTGACCGACTTCTTGACAATTCAAAAGTGCCTGTAACCATTTACAGGCACTTTTGAATTGTCAAGAAGTTTGAGAAATGCTTTGAGTTTGAGTTTGACTGCCGCGGTCTCGCCTAGCATTCTATAGTTTCCACTCGATTGGATTAGCACTGCTCTGGACTTTTTACTTTATTATTATTTCCATTGACACCGGTTAAAGTTACACGTACTCTATGATTGGTACTAAACATACATCCTTGTGATAACAGATGAAAAAGCCTTAGTAATCGCGTTCACTTGGCAAGTTGGCATCCATGGGTTACGGAACCCTAAAACCACGCCACCTCTACTTATGCGCCGGCGCAAACGATACATAATATTTTACACGTCGACACTTGTTCCGCTGAATGGTGAAATATTTAATGGGGGGTATACACCGGCCCTGTTGTATAGTTAATGGCTGTGTAGCTTTATAAGTGGTCTCACAGACTTATAAGTCTGTGAGTGGTCTAGACTGAAAGGAATTGCTAATTAGGACATTTGGGTACTTATTTTTATAGACTTTTGATCGCCGTTGGCCATTAGCCTGTTGGCCTTACTTGACGGGAGATATTCTAATATAATAGGTCATCATCACTACCACGCCATGCAGCCTCTGATTTCATGCCAGCTTCTTCGGACATCACACTTATCACACTAATATTATAAAGGCGAAAGTTTGTGTGTGTGTTTATATGTTTGT
Organism: Oligia latruncula; assembly: GCA_948474745.1. Classification (NCBI taxonomy): domain Eukaryota; kingdom Metazoa; phylum Arthropoda; class Insecta; order Lepidoptera; family Noctuidae; genus Oligia; species Oligia latruncula. Next base: position 5,470,816 of record OX419713.1, on the reverse strand, counting down.
TACTTCTTCACGCTCAAACGGCTGGACCGATTTTGATAAAATTTGTTGTGGAGGTAGCTGACACCCTGGATTAACATATATGCTACTTTTTATGCCGATACTCCCACGGGATCGACACTTATGCGAGTGAAACCGCGGGGCACAGCTAGTACCTTATGAATAAATTCAAAAACACTTTCACTCGGGGGTCAAAACCTGGACCCCACGCTCTCAGTCAGCCAGTCTTAGCGCGATGAAGTTGGCGGGCACGCGTCCTGCTATGCCACGCCAGGAGTAATTTTTTCTGGCTGAGTACCAGGGGTGATCTTCAATTCAAAGACACTTTTTGAATGCACACTATTTATTGCACTGCTTTGGGTACACAACCGTTGACACATGTACAGTATCTTATTTTTATATTATAATTATTAGCGAGTAGGAAAAAATACGTGACCGAGCAAGCTGCTTGTAAGATGGCTAAGGAAGGAAACGGAAGTACAAGAGTTGCCACTACAAAATAAGAATACTATTGCCAAGTAATGACATTTGAAATTTTACTAAAATTATTTTTATGTTGTTGCCAACAGAAGTAACAAACATATAAACACACACACACAAACCTTAACAAACTTTCGCCTTTATATTATTAGTGTGATATCTACGAAATTTCAAGCTAGAGATAAGACAATGCGTAACATTACTGGCAAAAAATTATCGAGTCCAAACTTCAAAGATATCGCGTGTATATCCTGAAGTTTCGGCAAAATCTGTAGCGTGACGTAATAATCGACAGGTGCGCTGCGGCTACCTGCATCAATGTGTAAACTCCTTTAATTTAACTAGGGGTACCTTTCGTCGAAGAATTATGGTGCGTTAAAGAAATTACATACGTCAGGAGAAGTTGTTTATGGGCATAGGACACAGATGCTGAAATGCGGAGGTCGAGTGCCAAAGGAATGTGTGGATACAGTTTTTTTTTTACAACTCATGATGATCCTAGTGCAACCTAACCTGAATAAGTACCTACTTGATTCTTGCAACTGAGTACATGCCTACTACTTATTTTATTTCAATTAAACCATTATAATGTTTACATAATCTATGCTAATATTTAAAATAATAATAATATGTAAGTACAGTCACGAGCAAAAGTATGTATACACTTGGCTTTATTCAAAGTCGATTTTCTCCTTTATTTTTGAATGAAATTTTATATTAGTAGGAACATAGTATTTTCGAACCCATAGGTATATGTTAAGTGTCGTATTTCAACGCTGCATTCGTTATTTCGTGAAAAAATCGCAATTTAAAGTTGCTTAGTGTTGACATATTGGTGCTCGTGACTGTACATACATTTATATGAAAAAAATAGCCATAGGGCATCAAAAAATTCCCAAAAGGCTGGCAGCATTGCCACGTTGTATGGCGATGCTAATTCTTTGGCCAAGAAATAGGCCAGCCCTCTGATCACGTGAAGAGTTGACTAACCGCTTGGCGATATCTCGAAAAACCAAGTGGGCACTCGGACCCCATGGCCCTAGTGTTTCAACCCCAAACGGCTCAAACATATAGCTCCCAATAAGGTTGTTATATTTGCGCCGTTTTAGGTTTTCTGCTCCTGCAGCAGCCGCCCCAGAACAGCCCACCGTGCTAGGAAGATGGGATGGCGCGAGGGTGTCGACACAGGTAGCATCCCACACCAAAGGCCTACCCAACTTCCAAGGCATTATGGTCATTCCATCTGGCCTCTTCCCACCGTCGCGTGCCAAGCCATTGAGTTCTAAAACAGCTGGCAAGACAAGAGCCCGACGGATGATGTTGTTAATGCTGGCGTGCCGTGCAGCGCTCTTGCTGCAGGATAAGCCATTTTTTTTATTTTAAAAGAATTGGCCAAGTGTAATAAGGAACATCTAATATGTAAAATTCACTTCGAACCATACTCAAGTTACTAATAAGTAAAATTCACTACGAACCATACTCAAGTTACATCTAATAAGTTAAATTCACTTCGAAGCATACTCAAGTTACGTCACACAAATTGAAAACGAACTCATTTGTTTTTCAGTAAAACATTGCGTATTCACAGCTAGACACCCGTTCCCTAATTGCGTAACACACTATCAATCGGAATCTGAAACATTTTGAAGCAAATTGCTAATCCATTGCTTCATAAGTTCGAAAAATTTCTCTGCTCAACACGTAAACCACGCAATTAATGTTGATGAACTGTCAAAATGAAACCGATTCCGATTGATAATGTGTTACGCAATTGCCCCACCGTTCCAATTTCGAGGTGATGTTGGATGATGATCGCGAAATCTATAAGATCGTTATGGACCCTATCAGGTGCAGCACATGAGCTTATCAGAAAGTAGGCATTTCATTTGGCTACCAAAGTGACAAAATCACCCAAATACTTACTTATCAACTCGCACGCACTTCAGTGCGTGCATGCATCGCAAAAAGTTCGGCGCACGCGTTTCGCATTGCATACCGAGACCGTTTCATGGTACCTAATAATAGCGTTGCGTCGGACGATTTCCATTCGATAAGGAGACATTGTAATTATTTGAGGACTATCTGTCATCGAAGATACAGTTTGCCCTCAAAAAAGTACAAAACATGCTTTCACAGCGAAATTTTATATGTACTCCGGACCGCTACTCTATGATAGGCCTAATGATGAAGGAAACATCTACTCCTTAAATCATAGTCAATCAACTCAGCCTATCGCATTCCACTGCTGGACATAGGCCTCTCCCAGACTGCGCCACAGCACCCTGTCCTCCGCCTTCCGCATCCAGTCTACCCCAGCCACCTTCTTTAGGTCGTCCCCGTCCATCTAGCTGGGGGGCGTCCCACACTACGCTTGCCGATACGCGGTCTCCACTCCAGGACTCGTCTGCTCCACCGGCCCTCTGTCCTTCGACAGACATGGCCAGCCCACTGCCACTTCAGTTTGCTTACTCTGCAAGCTATGTCGGTAACTCCGGTTCTTTTCCGGATAATTTAAATCATAGTAGCTGCAAGAAACTCCCTATAGAGGCTCTTCAAACTATGTCTGAAGATACAGAGAAGTTATTACTTGTGCTAAAGTAAATATTGTTCGTATTACACCTTTTTACATAAGTACCAATAAGAAAAATATTATTAGTATGTGATTATTTATTTTAATCAATTAATGTTACCTTCAATCGCCTGGAACACAGGATTACCTAGTTCAGGCACAAATCATGGGTGAACTCGACAAAGATTTAAGAAAAACTGTATTTAACGTTAGTCTTTATATTTTTGAATAAATTTTATTATTATTTATTTTTTAACCATATCTTATGTGGCGCTTTTGGGGGCTATCTCAAAGTTCAATAAAATCTTTACCTATCGATACTCATCCGTGCCTCGGAAAGCACGTTAAGCTGTTGGTCCCGGCTGTCATTCGTGGATCTTTGACAGTCGCTACGGGTAGTCAGAAGCCCGAAAGTCTGACAACCAGTCTTACTAAGGGGTATCGTGTTACCCAGTAACTGGGTTGTGGAGGTCAGATAGGCAGTCGCTCCCTGTCTAGTATTGATATTCAGCTGCATCCGGTTAGACTGGAAACCAACCCTAACATATTTTGGAAAAGGCTAGGCAGATGATGAACATCTTACGTAGAGCAGCCTCGGGAACTTTGTTATTATCATCGGTTTAATTTTTCTCGAACGATGTCCCCAAAATACACAGGTTTCCGGCGGTTGTGGGCATTTATTTATTACTATCTGTTGTCCGCGACTTCGACTGCGATCCGGGTTAAAAAGTACCCTACGTCCTTCTCTAGGTCACTTTCAACCCATGTGCCAAATTTCATCCAAATCTGTTCAGCCGTTTTAATGTGAAAGCGTAACAAAGAAATAAAACAAACTTACTTTCGCATTTATAATTTACTAGCTTCCGCCCGCGGCTTCGCCCGCGAGGTATGTCGATAAAAACTATCCTATGTCCTTCCCCGGGATGCAGTCTATCTCTCTGCCAAATTTTATCGAAATTCGTTCAGTGGTTTAGGCGTGAAAAGGTAACATGCAGAAAGACAGACAGAGTTATTTTGGAATTTATAATATTACTAGCTGCGCCCCGCGGTTTCACCCGCGTAAATGTCGATCCCGTGGGAATATCGGGATAAAAAGTAGCCTATATGTTAATCCAGGGTGTCAGTTAACTCCATACAAAATTTTATCAAAATTGATACAGCCGTTTGAGCGTGAAGAAGTAACAAACATATAAACACACCCCCACTCACACACACACCCCCACAAACTTTCGCCTTTATAATATTAGTGTGATTAGTATGGATTTTAAAATAATAATAATATACTAATTTCAGATTATTTCCAAAGGTAACAGGTGCGTTTAGGCTTTATTATTATGGTTTCGGTTGCCATATGGGTCCTCTAAAGCCACAGGACTGAGCTTCGCGACAGATGCGTGGATTAGCACAAGAATTAAATGGTAAACAATTATGTCATGCATTGGCTCGTCTAACTGACAAAACTGTGGGGTAATTGCGTAACACACTAAGTAGGTAACTGTAGGAATGGCTTTTATTTTGAGAGTTCAACAACGTAAATAACGCTATGAATGTTGTTGAACTGTCAAATATTCATTGCGTTATTTACGTTGTTGAGCAGACAAATTTTTCGAATTATCGAATATCAATATCCTTCAAAATTATTCAAATTGAAATTGTGATAGTGTGTTACGCAACTAGAGTGCTGATATAAAATCGGACTCATTTGTTTTTAAATCCGCGATGTTTTCACTTTAAAAACATTTTAAAAACAAATGAGTTCACTTTCGAATTGTGTGCAGTCACTTGAGTGAGATTCGAAGTGAACTTTACAGATTAGCACTGCTGATTTTATCATGGTATTAATATCGATAATTATTTATGTTATGTAGGTTTTTGAACCATTAGTAAACCTACACTTTTTACAACACGTTACTTACGTTAATCGGCGCATACGCATGCATGGCAAAAAATCGTCGCGTGTCGCGTGAACGCAAAGTAGGTAATGCCCCACTTTCATGTTTATTGATCGGAGATATTCTTAGGAACATAATTACAAGGAAATAATGAGCAAAATTCAATAAATATTTTTCCAATTTCTTTAAATTCGGTTTTTAAATTAAATAACCTACTAATGAATGCACAATAACCAAACTATTCAGTAATAGTTTCGAGGAAATCTGAAGAATTTCGGGGTTAAAAATCATTGTATATTTTTAATACATTACAAGATTATTTGGCTTACTGCAGTGCATAGGTCAAAGTCCACACTAAATCTTTCATTCAACTTTTAATTAGATATGAAAAATATATCACAGATAACAAAAAATGAAAATGATGACAGTGACAATACTGACAATGCTGACGGTGTTAATACATACCAACTACTGGATTCAATGTACAAAAATTATATTATGTAGTAGATTTGTAGACTTTGAAATTAGAGCAATTATTTATTTACGTAATACATACATAGTTTGTAGTATCCCAGAGTACAGACGCCATCACATCAAGCTACTACAATCTGTCAAATTTCTTTTATAGATTTCAAATTTATCGCTAAAGCATAGGTAAGGTTCAAAGTTGATTGGGAAAAATTTACAGTTTCGGGTAGGTTGATGTGCTGGCGTCTGTACATAGGTTGGTATGTGCAAGTAAGGTAATCTGTGTTTGACATGAGACTCTTCAATTCATGAGTGAAAAGCTGAAACCTAGTTCACTATTATACTTGAGTGCACTATTATAAATTGTTAACCGCATCATCACTAAGATAATTTAAGGTAAGAAGAAATATAGTTATGAGGTAGACTTTGTAAGAACATACCTAACTGTTGTATTTACTTTGTAAGATTGTAACGGTTTTATTAAGTAGGTATCAAGTGTCATAAATACCTCGGTAATGTAGCTCTATTATCATGAATATGTTTGCAGATTACGAAAAACATTTAAAAAATAATGCCATATGCAATCCATAATGATTGAATTTTCTGGTGTACAATAAAGTATAAAAAAAAAATAGTGCCAGCGCCAATAATTATAATGCCACGTGAAACCAAGGCGAGGTAGCCTAAATTGCCCAGTTTCCTTTTTTGAAATTGTATAAGTGAATTTTTTTGTAATAGCCATTGCGCTCTCGAAGATGGCCTACATCGTGAAAAAGGTACGGTATAGACTATGGTCAAATCATTCACAACTGCAACGACGCGACGGGCTTAGCAAACCGCTGACTCATTCCATATGTGACCACGTTGTGGTTTCCCTATAGCACAGCATTATGCTGAATGGAAGCCTTCTTGTCGCAGTCACGACGTGCTGACTATTTCTGTTCTGTGCTCGTATATCGATTTTGTATTTTTTTTTTTTCGAGATATCTTATCTTTTCGTATGCACGTGTTTCTGTGGCAAATAATTTTAAAACCTATTATTGTTTCTTTCATATTCCTATGAACATAAAAAAGTATCTTATCGGAATGCAGTACTGTGTGACGTATCAATTTCCGATTCACTCCCAATATCGTACGATCACGATCGCGCGGTTCGAACACGTTGGCAGATTGGCACCGGTCGCGTAGCAATCCTGCCTGCCAGGCACTAGGCAGCCAGTATCGGACGAAGTACCGGCCGGCAAACACGAGCGCACATACCACGCGACAACCCGCTCCCGCCAAAATTACGCTAAACTACTTTCGAAAACTTTAACTAACGAATTACTGAATGAAAGTTCAATTTTTTTAAACTGAGAACGAACTTAAATGTGTTTTTGATACTTTTCTGTTGTGCCAGTGGTTTTTTTTTTGTGATTTTTGATATTTTTTTAGTTTTTAAGTTTGGATTTAAAGTGATCGTGAATGGATGTTATGTAATTGTGGACAGGTGAGTCTTATTGTTTTAATTAAAAAGTCATACGAGCGAGGAAACAGGAATTTTGAGTTCGACATTATTGGCGGAGGTTACAAGTTGCGCTGACCGGTTATTTACAAGGAAAGATGTAATGAAATGGGCGCATTTATTTTAATTAGGTATTACGAGATAAATTATTTTTTGGTAGGTAATTAATAATTATTTCTGTAAATGTGAAATATAAATGGAGATATTTTGTGCAAGTTGTGAAAGTAATTGAACAGTAGGTAAATGACGTATTTTAAATAAAATAAAAAATAAAAATAAAAAACATTATAATATTTACACTGAATGAAAGAATAAAAATAGATAGCATAACTACCAAAAATAAAATATTTAATAAATCATATTTTTTTTGTTATCATCATGAACAGGTACCTACTTACCTAATGAAAATAATACGACGTATAAGTACTTTAAAAAACATTTTTTTTTTCGAAAACAAATTAAAACGCTTCACTAAACTGGAACCTCGTGTCGATATTTTAGCCTATCAAAACTAGTCTTAACTAGTCTAGTAGTTTATTTACTCCCATTAAAAATAAATTCTTCTTGCTAAGGTCATTAACGTCGAACTATTCACACGAGTAATTAGTAAAATTGTTAACTAAAAACAATATCCCAAACTAATATTGTTTGTAGGGGCATTAAGATAAGACTAATGCTAATATTTTTTTTTAAGTCAATATCAATCATTAGATCAAAATCAGGCTTTTCTGCGAAAACTACCTAATTACAGGTAAAAACACAGTTAGCTATAAAATAGTAATTAAAAATATATAAGAAATTTAAAAAAAAAAAAATCATATAGCCCCTTTAATCAGATTTACTATTTATGAATCAAAACAATTCAAACAGATTAGGTAATGAAAATACACAGAATTGCAAGAAATATATAAAATTTATATATTTTTTGACATTATATTTATTTTTTTACTTATTTTATATGAATTGACTCTTGTTGAACCACTTAACATTTCACATCAATTCTTTATTTGGTATTGTTTCTGCATGTGATAATTCTATTTAATATTGTAATGTTCAACAAAATGTAAATTGTTTATGAATAAGTCAATGAATGAATCAACGAATGAATATAGCGTGATGTGTTGCGTAAGAATTATTAGGTATTTAATATAAATTAAATAACTACAAAAAGAACTTGACTTTGTGTTTTCCCGAGTACCTAACATTTTAGTGACTTGATAAGAATACTGAGCAAATTTTAGTTTCTAAAATAGAATTAATACAGGGGGTAGGTATAATGAATTGATTTTCTTATTTGAAATCCGTATGCAATATCATTGTCATCCACCTGCCTTTATAATACTAGCTTATTATAGTGCCTTATTGTAGGGAAAAGGCCTCTTCTTTATAGAGCAGACATGAGCTGCCCTTATCCCATTTTTTTTTTCAAATCTAAATCAATATCTCAAATCTTTTATTAAATTATCTTTATTTATGCAATCCATAAAGTACAATTACCTACTGCTGGTAAATAAAAAAATATAGAAACAATTATGGACCCTGTCGGGCACAGAAATTTATTAATTATAAATTATTATTAATAATAAATAATATTAAAGGAAAATATATAAATAATAATTATTATATTTATTTTTTTTTTTTATTTATTTGGGGTCTGCAAAGCTTAACTTTCTTCTATTTATTTATTCACTGGCTGACCCGGCGAACTTTGTACCGCCTCAGATTCAATAAAAACGAATGTACGAGAAAATGAATTATCTTTTTGTCTTTATGCTCGACTCCGGAGAGTCGTGGCCAGGGGGCCTAAAAAGGCCACTTTGGCAGAATCATAAAAGGATAATATTAAGGCGAAGACAGTCCGTGTTTTTCTTTTTTTCGCTGCACGACGGTAGGTATAAACAAAGAGATTGGGATTGGATTTGGATTGGATTGATTGGTATTTTTAAAACAGACAAAAAAAAATTACTGAAAACCCCTTCACCAATGGGATTTGATACGATTAACTTAACAGTTAACTGTCCATTATGATACATTCTGCCAAGTCACAAAAAAGCAAAAAAAAAAAAAATGTTTCGATTAAAAAATACTGATAGAAGCAAATGCTCAATTAGTTTTTCCATAGTTAATGAAGCATTTAAAAACAAATTACCTACTTGTATTGATAAATGTATGAGTTAAGAGTTAATACGATGTAAGTTGTATTGTTATCATTAAAAAATAATGTCGCCGCGCCGCGACAGCTGTATCGGAGTCTCCAATGATTCTGAATGAGAATTCTTATTTGTTTAATCTCTGACGTCAATGCTAACATTTAGTCTAGAGAAACTGTCGATCTCTAGGTAACATTTGAATTCTTTCAGTTTTTGATAACTGTAGTACTATTCTTTAAAGTTCACTTCGAACCTAACTCAAGTGACCGCACACAATTCGAAGTGAACTCATTTGTTTTTACTTTAAAAACAAATGAGTTCATTTTTTTTAAGTAGGTAATTCATCGCGTATTTACAAAGTGACATCGCACCAATGATAGCTAATGTTGCCAATATTTTCATATAAAAAAGTAATTTTAAAAAATTAAACCGACTTCAAAAAAAATTAACTCAAAATTATGAAATAACTAATTTCGGAAGTCGGTGTCTTGGGATCTGTATTTTAGTTTTAGTTTTATGCCACCGACTTCCGAAATTAGTCATTTCATAATTTTGAGTTAATTTCTTTTTGAAGTCGGTTTATTTTTTTAAATTATTTTTTATTTCGTAATTTTTAGTTTTAAGTAAAAACTGGAATATTTGTTTGTAATACTTAGTAATAGTTTTGTTGTAAATATTGCACTAGAATTTGACCTAGGTTTTGAGATGTTTTCCCTTTGACACTACACCCGTAGCTCGTATCAATAAGCCGTCACAATTATACGTATTAGTCCATATCTTGAAAATTACTGTATCGATTTTGATGAAACTTTCACCCTAAGTTGAAGTAAATGTAAGCCAATAAAAAAAATGGGCACGATCCGATTAATAGTTGCGGAGATATGCGTGGACAACCATACATACATACGTCTATAAAATTTTGTATATTTGTTTGGAAGCCCTAAATGATTGTCATATGTGAATATAATGCAATTCCAATAATATTACATACATACGTGTCGAATTGATAACCTCCTTTTTTTTGAAGTCGGTAAAAATTAAAAGCCTTTTCTCAGTCAAAAAAGAAACAGCAAGCTCACTGCGTGTTGTTGCCATGGCTGCACCACGGTCAGAAAACCTCTGGGTCACCAAAACAACTATAAAAAAAAGCTTTGAGATACATAATTATTATCGTTATCAATATAGCTCACGACCTTGACCGCTTGAATATCTCAGGTTGCTTTTAAAAAAGAAAACATTTACATATTTCTAACATTCAAAAATACAATAATTTAGACCTTCAGTTTTCTTGCATTCATGGTTTGCGGGGCAATTGCGTAACACATTATCAATGGGAATCGGTTTCATTTTGACAGTTCAACAACATTCATTGCGTTATTTACGTGTTGAGCTGACAAATTTTTCGAACTTAAGAAGCAATGGATTAGAAATTTGCTTCAAAATGATTCAGATTCCGATTGATAGTGTGTTTTATATGCAACTGAAAATGGCTGAAATGAGCAGTGGTGAAACATCGTGAGGAAACCGGCATGTCCTAGAACCAAAAATTCTAAGTCATGTGACATCTGCCAATCCGCACTGGGCCCGCGTAGTGGATTACGGCCCACTCCCTTTCACTGAGGGAGGCCTGTGTCCCAGCAGTGGGAACATTATAGGCTGATTATGTATGTATGTGTATATTAAAATCAGCGATAGACAGTAATGTCAGATAAAATTATGAACAATCAAAATGAATCAACTCGTTGGACATAGGGCTCTCCCGAGCTGCGCTGCAATGCAACACCCTGTCCTCCGCCTTCCGCAATCATTCTATCCATACTAATAGGTATTATTTTAAATTCGAGAGTAACTGTATGTCTGTCTGTTACCTTTTCACGCCTAAACCACTGAACGAATTTCTATAAAATTTGGCAGAGAGATAGATTGCATCCCGGGAAAGGACATAGGATAGTTTTTATACCTTTTCACGCCTAAACCACTGAACGGATTTCGATAAAATTTGGCAGTGAGATAGATTACATCCCGGGGAAGGACATAGGATAGTTTTCATCGACATACCCCGCGGGCGAAGCCGTGGGCGGAAGCTAGTAGCTTACATAAAACTCAATTCGAGATAGCAAGTGATACCTTCTTAATTTTTTCGTATGACTAATGTGGCTTCCATTTGTATTTTCATTCATAAAAACATGTTTAATTTCTTCACTCATATAAGTAGGAGGTCACAAAAGCGCATACGCATATTATGTGCACCTCGCTTGCCTTCGCCGTTCACAATAACCATAAGCAGTGAGCCAGTGACATGATTTATTATAGCTTTATTTTTAACCGACTTCCAAAAAGGAGGAGGTTATATGTTCGACTTTATGTAAGTTTTTTTTTTTATAGACGTTCACAGCTTTCTCCGTCAATTTTGGACCTGTTTAATTTTTTTTTGTTTGAAAGGGTATACTCTCGAGGGTTCCACTTTATCAAATGATGATTTCCTAGATCAAATGCTCAAGTTACTTTAAAAATAACCAAATCGCTATAACTTTGCCTATAAAATTTGAAGGTTTCCCTCGATTTCCATGGGATACTCTCCTTAGATTCCAACTTGTCCCACCATTGTCATCAAGTTGGAATCTAAGGAGACCACAGAAGAAGAAGAAGAACACCACAATGAAGACCACAGATGGGCATCGGAACTTCCTGATAGCTTCCTGCCACTAATATTCACATAGCAACTAGCAAGTAGTGTTATATGAATTGGTGTGGGGTAGGTACAACTAGAAAGTGAAAAATAAAAACATTTTTACAAAAAAAAACAACCGACTTCAAAAAAAAACAACCTATTTCCAAAAACAAACACTACAAAGTGAAAAATAACTTTAGTTTCGGAAGTCGGTATCAATAAACGAAAATGCGGAACGTAAGGAAATTAGAGGTATTTTTGACAGATTGAGACTGAGATCAGAAGGCCGAATATGTCAAAAACTTGTCAAAATATAGGGTTTTTGTTTGGGTGGGAAATCATCAAATGACCCCTCCCGCTCTGGGTGGAGCGGAAGGGAGTGTCAGACTCTTACTGACTAAAACCCACCCATGTTCCTTCCTTAGCCCTTTATGTTCCGGGCCAGCGGTAAGTAACCCTTTCGGACAATCCCGCTGACCAAAATGTAGGATTAGAGGTATATTTTGACAGACTGAGACTGAGATCAGGGGGCCTAAAAAGGCCACTTTGGCAGAATCATAAAAGGATAACATAATGGACAGATAACCGTTAAGTTAATCGTATCAAATCCCATTGGTGAAGCATTTTTCAGTTATTTTTTTTTCTCTGTGCTAAAATACCAATCAATCCGATCCAAATCCAATCCCAATCTCTTTGATTACACCTACGTAGTGCAGCGAAAAAAAGAAAAACACGGACTGTCTTCGCCATATTACGATTCATAATGTTGTCCTTTTATGATTCTGCCAAAGTGGCCTTTTTAGGCCCCCAGACTGTGAAAGTTCTTAAAATTACGAGACACAAAAAAAACACATACAGCCTCCCCGACCGTTTTCGGCCACGGTGGCCAATCTCAATGGAGATTAGCCAGGTACGCACGAGATATTATAGTGCACAAGTGTGTGCGCACACACAGGTGCACTCTCTGTTCCTTTATTCTCATAGTCCGATGGGACGGCAATCCGATACGACCAGGGAGAGTTAAAAAAAAACGAACGAAAACGGACGAAATTACGAGAACTGCCCCTCAGTTACACAACATAAAATTATATTATCAAACGCAATACATATTCCAATTTTAAATTACTCGTAGATCGTCCATATTGTTTTAATTTAATCAGACTCATCAATAAACCCTTGGATGTATTATATGAATGTCAGTGGCGTACGTCCACTCGATAGGCTTTGTTGAGAGGCGGAGAGGCGGAGAGTCAGGGAAAAATCAACCCTCGTGTGCGAATTTATGTAGATAGTTATTTAGGAGTGATTTGGTACATATTAAGTACATATTGGAACATATTAAGGCCAAAATCTAGAATACACCCTGTATTCTAGATTTTGGCCTTAATATGTTGTCTGTCTGTGAAGAGGTGTAGACAGGGTTATTGGTAAAACATTAACAACCTCTTAAGAGGTCATTGTACTCATCATTATGAACAATCTTTACTATGGGACCAAACCTGAAATCGGGAAAAAAAAATCCGCTGTTCCCTACATTTTGCCGAGTTATACGAACATAAATGTAGGGAACAGCTGATTTTTTTTTAACCTGATATCGCGAGGTTGTTAATGTTTTAATGTTGTAAAACTCACGCATGCAAAATCCGATTCATGAAAAAAGAAAATCATTTTTAAAAAAAAATCTGATTGGGCCCCCCTCTTGACCTCGATCACGCCTGATGGAAAGCAATAGATGAGGTCTATGATGGAACGAGCGTGTCCAAAAGATGCCTAAGGCACTGGAACTCCCACGCATCGATGAAACACCAGCAGACTGCTTGACGCCGGACTCCGGTGGGAGGGTGGTCGGAAACCAGGCGGGAGTTAGCCCTACCACCGCAAGGGAAGAACTGGCCACACACACCACACTCACACACCCACTTTCGTTTTCGTCAATTTCAAAGTGTCACTGACTCTGGCAGAGCCACCATCAGGGATTTTAATTTTGATAGCACAAAAAATTTGTCGCTAATTAGTCGAAATTTGTCGCCAAATATCAGAATTTGTCGGTCACTGGTTCAAAAGTTATAAGGGTTTATAGGTGGCCGATCTGGAGAGAGTTTCCCCAGCAGGGCCACATTTATATCTCAAAAACTAGGGCACCTAGCGAAGATCTGTTTTCTCCCATATTTAGTCGCCAATTAGTCGGAATCAGTCGCCAAATATCAGAATTTGTCGGTCACTGGTTCAAAAGATATTAGGGTTTATATGTGTAGGTATAGTCCAAGAGCTAGATCGAATAGTTCACGAAAAAACTTCGACTAGCTCTTGGACTATACGTTACTAATTGAACTCATTATATCTCCTAAACTAAGACCCGATTAAATCTGTGCTGCTGTGTGAGGGAATGCTAGCCGCATTTAAGCATATAAAATGTCATTATGAACAGACAATAGTCCAATGGTTTGGCAATTTAAATGCGTTTTGTAACGACGCTAACAATACTGCGGCCCTGTTCTAATTAACTGACCGATTTACTAATTAAACGCAAATAAATGTTTTTTGGTGTGTCATTTTGGTAATGTTGAACTGTCAAAATGAAAGCCATTCCTACTGTTACTGTGTTACGCAATTAGCCCATTATCATCATCATAATTTTCAGCCAAAAGACGTCCACTGCTGGACATAGGCCTCCCCCAAGCACATCCACTTCGACCGGTTCTGTGCTTCTCGCATCCAACAGGTTCCTGCGGCCTTCACAAGGTCATCGGTCCACCTTGTGGGAGACCTGCCAACGTTACGTCTTCCGGTACGCGGTCGCCACTCCAGAACCTTTTGGCCCCATCGGCCCCATCGGCCATCTGTTCTGCGAGCAATGTGCCCTGCCCACTGCCACTTAAGTTTGGCAATTCTTTGTGCTATGTCGGTTACCTTGGTTCTCCTGCGGATCTCTTCATTTCTGATTAGATCACGCAGGGAAACTCCAAGCATAGCCCTCTCCATTGCTCTTTGGGTGACTTTTAGCCTTCTAATAAGGCCTATTGAGAGCGACCACGTTTCAGTGCCATATGTCATCACTGGCAACATGCACTGGTCAAAGACTTTCGTCTTGAGACACTGCGATATGTGGACGAGAAGATATTGCGTAGCTTCCCGAAAGCTGCCCAGTCGAGTCGGATTCGACGATTGACCTCTTTCTCGAAAATGAACCTACCGCAATTACCCCGCAGCACCCGGTAATTGCGTACACACTTTCAATCACAATCTGAAGGAACAGCTGATTTTTTTTCGCGATTTCAGGTTTGGTCCTATAGTAAAAGTTGTTCATAATGATGAGTACAATGACCTCTTAAGAGGTTGTTAATGTTTTACCAACCCTGTTTAAACTTATTTTTTTTTATTACGTGGTGTGTTATGGTCCCCACCTTCTCACAGTCAGGATTCCTGTGTCCCAGCATTGGGAGCATTGTAGGCTGATTATGCTACGCTACCCGATGACGGCATAAGATCTCAATGTGAAAGGGCGTCCTTAATACCATTCTGCTAAATTCTAATCACGAAATTGATTTGTGTAAGTAAAGCTGCGTACACATTAGCACCAACGCACGCATTCCCCAAGGATAAAATGACATAATAATGAATATTCATTATATTTAAATAATGCTTGTGCGTTTGAATTTTGACCTTACCGTGTTGTAGTAAAAAATAGGACAGACGACCGCGTGTAGCTATCGTAAAAAGTAAAATTAAGTAGGTGTTATTGTATATTAAGGGGTGGACCCAGTAACTGGGTTGTGGAGGCCAGATGGGCAGTCGCTTCATGTAAAATACTGGTATTCAGCTGCCTCCAGTTGGACTGCAACGTGACCCCGACATATTTGGGAAAAGGCTACGCAGATTTTGACCTAGACTTCACTTCGCCATTCCAACAGAGTCGAGATATGAATCCGCGATGATTTAACTTTAAAAAATTAAAAACAAATGAGTTCACTTTCACTTGTCAGCACCATAATTGCGTAACACACTATAATGAAACTTCATACGCATAAGCAGGATACAAAGAGGTCTAAAATGTTAGTAGAGAACGTTTTCGAAAAATAGTGTTACAGCCAAATTAGACCGATTTTAAATTTTCCATAGAAACAGAGATTGCCAGTTATTATTTTTTAAATAACACATTTCGAAAATGTTCTCTACGAACTTTTTAGACCTTTGTATTGTATCCTGTTTATTAAATGCGTATGAAGTTTCATTAAAATCAGTTCGTTCATTTCGAAAAATAAGGGCTTGAAAGTTTGTATGAAATGCCGTAAGGCGTAAACGCTCTGGGGATTACAGGACCTAAACGCAAAAAAACGCAAGTTTTAGAAGCAATAAATGTGATCGACTACAGTAACCAAAATCAGAAAAATATATGACATTCTTCAGGATATGTCCTAGAAATTTGATACGATAGAAAAAATACATGAAGATGTAGGTCATCGAATTCCTCGCAGTTTTTTTAGCACAAGTAACAGAAGCTTGGCAAGCCTAACAAAAAATCATCTTACCGTGAAGCTAATGCTATCAGATCTAAAGCTCTTTTCTAAGAATACGACAGCTTCTTATATTTCTACTATAATCAGTATGCTTAGACAGCGGTTTTATTTTACACAGAATCATTTTAAACATGTGTAATACTAAACGATGTCAATGTGATGACAGGTCAGCCATTTTGATGTAAAAATCGATTAGGTAGTCAAAGGTACAAAGTTTAATTTGTAGAGGCAAAGGTATTGTTTACTTGATGTAACATTAAAATTACATAATGGTTTTTTTTTTTTCAAATTTTATGCGAAACTTGAGTTGACATTGGAATGAAAGCTGTTAATTCAAAATCGAGATTTTGACTCGAGTTCCAGAATAAGGCTATTTATTCATCGAGGTTTCCAATCTACAGAAGAAAAATTGTTTTATAAGCTAAATTATGAACTGAAACGTGTTTTCTTTTGTTCCAGGTTAAAAATGGAGTTAAAATCGCCAAAAGCGAAGAAAAAGTCAAGCATAGCAAAACTAATATCGTGGGGCAGAATGTTCAAAACCCCTTTGCTCATTCTTTTTTTATTGGGCACCACAAACTGTGAGCGCGAAAGTGAAGTTACAGAATTGGATTCTAATTTCAAAATTCAAAGTTATGACGGCAGCCATCTTAGGCATAGACATTCTAATGGGACAGACAAAAACAAAATGAGTGACATTAAATATTTGAGAAGGCATTTGAACAAACAAATAGTGAATTTTGTTATGACTGATTTTCTTATTGATGGCGAAGTGGAGAACAGAGTGCATTTTAATGGTGTTACTGCTAAGGAGACGTATGTTGGATCTGATGGGTGAGTCGTCTTTTATTTTGTTTTTGTTTATAGTTAAGTACATGATAAGGAGTATTTAGTCTGTTACGGTCTGAAATTCTACCTAATGTTGTTGTTTATGCTTTTTGACTACGTACTGGGCTCATGAAACCTAGGAAATTACAGGAATTTTGTTGTTATGTTTGCAAAATTATCCGGAAAATGTGACGATACTTAAACTCTTTATTTCTTCGTAATACACTTGCATTCTCAATCGCTTCAATGTCTCCGAAAATTCGTCTTACAAATGTCTTTGGCGAGTAGGCTTGATATCGTGAGTTTATTATTAACACCCGAGCTATTACTACAAAAAAACTCACCGTGACAACTTTAGTGAAGTGCCAATAGAGTCAATCGCTACCATCTGCAATTCATATGGCAAATAATTTAATTTAATGTTCTATGTCCTGTAATGTTTATTACTTTGCATATCTTGCATTGTATACAATCAAGTATTTTCTAACTGAACAGACAGCTGTGCTGGTGGGGAGTTTGTTGCGCCACTTCTTCTCCCCAGCGAAAGCATTAGGAAGTGGTGAAGGGCGGGCGTTTTGGGGGACTGTCTTTTGTAATTTTGACGTTAGAAAAGTGATGATTCTCAGCCTAGTTTGAATCAATTTAGATTTCTGCAAGCGTAGCATGAACACTTCTTTATGAGTAGACACTTCACAAAGTGACATTTCTTAATTTTTGACATCCCGCCAAAGAAATCCTTCTACAATATGTATTTTGTCTTTCGTTTCTTCGGTGGTCATGCTACGCGTGCAGGTGGAATGCCAGTTCACTTCACCAAAGTTTTCACGTTGACTTTTTTTTACAGAATATTTTACTACAGCTGATATGAAACTCGCAATCCGAAGCAGATCCTAATTTATTCTGTAAACTAATTTTAAAAATTAATCACCCAACGTGAAGAGATAAGATTAAAATACAAAGAACAGAGGGTTTAAAGGAAGCTGTTGTGTCTACATGCCAATTTGTATGATACCACACAAGACTACAACTTGTAAATTATGTAGAAGTCCCGTTATCCTGACTTTTGACCCTAAAATGACGATCTTGAATGACATTTATGGCCACTATTTGCTTGAAAAATATTGAATTGAACTTGAATTTAATTTTATATTTGACATTATTTTATTTGCTGGACTTATCTTGTGTCGGCACTTCGATCACTGACCTGTATTATATATGTATGATAGAGGTCAGGGAATTCGATTTGTTAATCTGTCGTACCTCATTCAACTGACCGCCGTGCTATTCTGTGAAAATCTCACCGTGAAAACTTAGGTGAAGCTGTGTCAATTGTGTCAGTCCCTAGCATCAGGTGTACTTTATTTATTTATCCATTTATTTTAGGCATCAAGGCCCATATAAACACATACGATACAATGGCGCCGATTCTGTTGTTCACAAACTTAACTAAATTTAAGTTCATGCATCTTTTTCTTTCTATTTCTTTATGAAAAGGACAGAAGATAAATATTAGTTTAGTCCTGTCAAATTAAGATACTCCACTCCATAGACAATTTAGACGAGATTTAAAAAATGGCCATTAAAAATATGTCAATTTACGTCAGGCGCTGACTAATTTGACAGGACTAAACTAATATTTCTCTTCTGTCCTTTTCTTAATGAAATAGAAAGAAAAAGATGCCTGAACTTAAATTTAGTTTAGTTTGTGACACAACAGAATCGGCGCCAATATTAATATAACTTAAAAATACTATAAATAAATACAACATTATAATTAAACTAAAAACTAAGTTTCATTAAAATCGGTTCATTTATTTCGAAAAACAAGGGCTTGAAAATTTGTAGGAAATGCGGTACGGCGTAAACGCTCCTAAACATAACCGGCGAAATGAAGGTGTACCACAGGGGTGTACTATAGGTACCCAGGGATTACTGGTGTCAATGAATTGTTTTTGTTGCAGTGTTGTCAAAATGCAAGCAATTTTTGTTAATTAGTGTGCAATTTTAAGTGAAAAACACTACTGACCCCAACATTGTAGAAGAGGCTAGGTCAAATGTTTGTTATTGTTTTTATTAATTATAATAACAATATTATGGATGCTGTCTCAATTAATAGCTCGATGCAGATAGCTTATCTGTACTCTTACAAAATTGCGATGCGGATATCACAGTGCGTTTCAGTTTATTTTAATAAAAAAAAATATCTTTCATTATTTTTTTATTATTATTTATTTATTATTCAAAAAAAGTTACAAAACATTGTTACAATTAAACATACCGCACAAACCATTGCGGGTTTAACAGCGGTATGACCAAGCGGTACATCAAGGTACATTAAAACATAATTTTAAAAGCTAACAGTATTAAAATAATAATAATAATATGTACAAGTATATAAAAAGGAGGAGAAATAATCAAAGGGCATCAAAAAATTCATCCGCATCGCTGTCAACAGGAAACGTGCCCAAAAGACTGACAGCATTGCCATTTGCCACGTTGTATGGCAATGCTGATTCTTTGGCCAAAAAATAGGCCAGCCCCCTGGTCCATAACCATAATCAGCCTATAATGTTCCCACTGCTGGGACACTGGCCTCCTCTCTGTGAGAGGGAGTGGGCCGTAATCCACCACGCGGGCCCAGTGCGGATTGGCAGATGTCACATGTCTTCGAATTTTTGGTTCTAGGACATGCCGGTTTCCTCACGATGTTTTCATTCACCGTTTTGAGAGCAGTGGTGATGAAATAATTTACACAAATTATAGCGCCTGTCTGGGTTCGAACCTACGACCAACAACTCGTAAGTCGCGGCCGTTACCACTTGGCCACCACTGCTCTCACTGCCCCCTGGTCACGTGAAGAGTATACATCAATTTGTTAATTATTTGTCTCATACATCAAGGGGGATCCGCTAAGGTAGTCCGCTAAATTCTTTACTTGCGTTTTTTGCAGTTTGCAGGTCAGGTTGTACAGTCAGCAACAAAAGTCGATTAACACTAAGTTTTTTTTAATCTCAGTTATTGAGCAAAATATTTGTTCAAAATTGCATTGTACTTCTGCTGCAATTTTGAACAAATATTTTGCTCAATAACTTAGATTTAAAAAACTTAGTGTTAATCGACTTTTGTTGCTGACTGTACGACCGTAACAAATATGGCTATGAGTACAGAATTATAATCGTAGGAATCATCATGTCACAAATATCATGATTTTATGAAATAGTAATTCAATAGGAATAATACGTTTTAATTTTGAGCTTGAGTTTGAGTTTTGAGTTTAAATTTTTACCAGTAATTTTGGTTTAAATACCAAACTACTGAACGGTTTTGATGAAATTTCTATGGGACCAATCTTAAAAAAAGTTTTTGACGTGACAACGTCTTAAATTAGGTTGCGGCTGGGAGTCACTTATGAAAAAGTGTAACGCTCGGTAACGTTACGATGAGTCACCGAACGAGAGAGAGGCCCGCCGAATGCCTTGCGTCTCTCTCCCACTCAACTATGATCGGTCTGCATGTCATATATATATGTATTATAGTAGTTAAAATTTGTGCAATTCTTATTTTCATTCAATTCCTTGTTCCTATTGTGCAATTTAATTATATTCATATCAATAAATATTCTACCGAGAAAAAGACGTTGTCACGTAAAATCTTCGCCCGTAAAACCGACTTTACAGGCAACCATTTTTTTTAAATCGGCTTATAAATACGGAGTTATGGGGTAACAAAAAAAAATCCCTCAAAAAAAAAACCTCTTTTTTTGAAGTCAATTAAAAAGGTACACTTCTGCCTAACATTTCGGGGAATTGAGGCGTGATGTTATGTTAAGTGATACCTTAGCAACACAACATACTTAGTCTTACTTTACTACACGATGACGTGTTTAACACTGAAACCCATAAAATTCAAGAATAGGCCATAAAGTCTACACGAGCGTGTCGTAGTAACATCTAGTAGTAATAATTCAAAAGTTAACCATAGAAACTGCATAACCTTACATAACATCACGCCTGCACTTCCTGTAGGGGTTGACACAGATAGAGGTGTAATAGAACCGTCACATATCGCCAGAGAAACTTATAGAGGAATGAGGAACAGGGTGTAAAGTTCACTCATACTCTATAGAAAAGGGAGGATCCTCTGACCAGACGGGTGTTGTGTCTGGCGGGCAACTGCTCGATGATTCATGTCGGGCCGTTGTCTAAATATGCTAGTTGCGCGGTAAACTCTGCTTGCGAGATGCAGGATTTCGTGTGACGGTCAGTATGACACGTAGTTCGCATGTAGATACCGCTACATATTTAAGTCCCATGACATGTAATGAAGACGACCCTATGGCTAATAAACCGCAAAACCCGTTGATCCTGCGCCTGATCTCTCCCCGGTCGTGTGAGGCTGCCGTCCCATCAGGCTATGAGAGTGAGGGAAGAGTGAGTGTACCTGTGTCTGCGCACACACTTGTGCATTATAATATCTCCTGCGTTCTCCTAATGGATATTAATGTGGGATTAGTTCGATATGGGCTGAATAAAAGCACTGATTTTCTTAATAATCTTGAATTTTATTTTTTTAAACACGTCTTAGTCGCTAACGTCCTTCCTTCTTTCTCCCCGTATTCCAGTCTCACACCTTTCACCTTTTTTAACATTAGTTTGCTTTCTCTTTCACTCCTTGACTATATCATATGTTCATCTCTTTCATTCAACATGCTTCACATCTGTCATTCATCTTTACGTTTCATTCCATACATCTTTCATAACATTCCGATCTTACATTAATATTATAAATGCTATTAACGGGGCACAAATCCACACTACGGGATGCTACTCGGCATTTTTCCAGAGGAAAAACGCAATGACCCCCTGGAATCTATCTGAAGACCGCATACGCTCGAAAATCAGACTTGTGACCACTACACCAACCATACAGCCTTTAACTGGACGCTTTAAACGTGTACGTCTTTTTTACATCGTTCTCACATAATTATATTTAAATTCAACATTAATGATGTAACTAGTATTTGTGAAAATTTAATTGAAAAGAGTGTCCATGGAGTTTCTCGCCCGTTCTTCTCCATAGGTGGAAGAATGGGCTTCTCTTGAGAACTAGCTTCATATTTTCTGACTGACTGACTTCTTGACAATTCAAAAGTGCCTGTACAAATGGTACAATTGAAATAAATGCTTTTAGTTTGAGTTTGAACTTAAAATAATGAGGCTTGATCAGAACATCGTAAATATTGCTTAAACTCATGGACGCGCAAAGTAAAGTATAACAAAGTTACAAAAATAAAATATTTAGCTATTAATCTCGGAGTTACATAACAAACTCCCGGCCATGATCTTACTCAAGGACGTTAACAACGCACTGTTTATATGTCTCTCCGTCCTAATCAGTGCAACAGCAAACAGTTATCTACATTTAGACGTTATCAGCATTTCTAACGTCAACTTTCACCTACAAAATGATCTATAGATACTGACTTCTAGAAAGAGGACGCCAAAGAAAATTCAATGACAATTAATGATATTGCCGATCATAACAATATTTTGTTATCGGGAAAATTGTGGTATTCAGCAGTTTAATTGCGTAATATAGTCGTAATTACAATCGTTGGTGAGTGACTCGACAAATATATAAAAAAATAAGCAATGATTATTGTTTGTAGTTAAAGGAAAAATCAGAACGATTATTTTCCATTCCCACAGTAGAGAATTTCAAATTGAAAGTGTGCAGGGCTCATTGCTCGCAGTACAAATGGCCGATGGGGCCGAAAGGTTCTGGAGTGGCGACCGCGTACCGGAAGACCTAGCGTTGGAAGGCATAATGTGGACCGGTGACCTGGTGAAGGCTGCAGGAATCCGCTGGATGCGAGAAGCACAGAACCGGTGGAAGTGGAGGTGCTTGGGGAGGCCTATGTCCAGCAGTGGACGTATTTCGGCTGAAATGATGATGATGACGTAGATCATTAATTAAACGTCTTTATAAAATCAAAATATCAGATTGAATTGTGACAGAAGAAACGAGTTGTACTAAATTATTATGATGAATGACACTTATAAATTATTATATTGAACATATAGCTATCCGCACATCAAAAAATGTCGGATTAAAATAGATCGCACAGATGTGATAAAATAATATCACTACTGCGCCATACTGCGCTCTGAAGGTCGAATTTTTCAGCTAATTCCTAGATTAGATTTAGACACGAGCGTAATCTATGTTAAAGTTTATAGAGCAGCGGGTTACAGCTATGTGGCGTTATGATAAATTAATCCTACAAGCATGCAAGCAAGATTTAGCAGTAGTGCTCAGTCACCCAGTGGTAACGGCTGCGACTTACGAGTTGTTGGTCGTGGGTTCGAACCCAAGCAGGCACTTTACTTTATGTACAGGTCTACTCTCAAAATGCTGAAGGGGAACGTCGTGAGGAAACCGGCATGTTCTAGAACCAAAAATTTGAAGACGTGTGACAACCGCCAGTGGGCCCGCGTGTGTCTCCCTCTCAAAGAGAGGAGGCTTGTGTCTCAGCAGTGGGAACATTATTATGCTGTTCGAGCATGAAAACTTATTAGAAACTAGCAGCGCCCCGTGGTTTCACCCGCGAAAGTGTCGATCCCGTGGGAATATCCGGATAAAAAGTACCCTATGTGTTAATCCAGGAAATGGTCTATCTATGTGCCAATTTTCATCCAAATCTATTCAACGGTTTACGCGTGATTGAGTAACAAATATCCAAACATCTTCACAAACTTTCACATTTATATTTATTAGTAGGATAACAGTGATTATCTTTACGATAGAGTTAGACGGACTTGAACCTTGTGAAGGTCGCAGGAATCCGCTAGATGCGGGAAGCACAGAACCGGTCGAAATTACGCCAGTATGTCCAGCAGTGGACGTCTTTCGGCTAAAATGATGATAATAATTATGTGTTTTCATTCACCATTTCGTCTTTCTTCCGTGACCTCTCGCTGCGTTGGCTGAGAACAAACTGCATAGACGCTGCCTGCGTATAGACTACATATGCCCTACGTGGACGCGTAGATGCTGCGGTAAGCTAGCTACATAGGTGCTGCTTAGGCACTGCGTAGACTCTACGTACACGCTACGTAGTCACTGCATCGACACTGTAGCTGATACGATGCGCTAGATTCGCGTAAGCACCTAGCCGTTTGTTCACCAATCTAAATCTAATTTTACGTGAAAGAGAAGTGCGATTCTAATTTTAGCTTTTCAATGTTCGACCTTCAAGAAGTCTCCGACCTAGAAACTAGTCAAGTTCATGACACTTTTACTCACAACTCTCTTCGTGGATAACAAATGCGTCGCCTAGATCCTTTTTATTCGTTTTATTTCTGTTGAATTTTCTAATGCAAATCATAATACCACTTTTCATGTTCACGAAAAATGGATGTTGGTGAACAATAAAGCATTTACTAGCTTACTATTGAGAATGGGGTCCATCCATTCTCAATAGTAAGCTAGTAAATGCTTTATTGTTCACCAACATTTATTTCCATTTTTCGTGGCTAAATAATAACAGCCGCACAGGTCGATCGATTAGGTTAAGCTACGCTTGCCGCGGTTGATCTGTGGATGGGTGGCCATCTTTACATACCGAGACCCTTCCGTGCCTCGGAAAGCACGTTAAGCCGTTGGTCTCGGCTGTCATTCGTGGATCTTTGACAGTCGTTACGGGTAGTCAGAAGCCCTAAGGTCTGACAACCAGCGTCTTACCAAGGCGTATCGTATTACCCAGTAACTGGGTTGCGGAGGTCAGATAGGCAGTCGCTCCATGTAAAATACTGGTATTCAGCTGCATCCGGTTAGACTGGAAGCCAACCCCAACATAGTTGGGAAAAGGCTGGACAGATCATGAGGTGGTCGAGATGAATCGTTGTTTTAAGTGGTTTTTCACTTGCTGTGTCCAAGTACTAAATTGCTTTGTCTACTGCTGGGCAAAGGTCTCCCTCATACTTCTCCAATTTTGTGCCATCTCCGGACAATCGGTCAGGAATGAGTCCAAATTGTCACACCAGCGTTTCTTAGGCTTGCCTCTGTCTTCAATACTTTACACAGTGGGTTGTGATGATTCTGGCCCATCTGTCTTGATGCATCCTAAACGAATGACCCGCCCAGTCCTATTTGTTTGTTCAAGTATGAATAAAATGTTCTCTCTCTCATTCTGAAAACCACACATCAACCGTCAAAACTACTAACATAAATATATTTCCATCGATTCTGTTACTAGCGAGCAGTAATATTTTTTGCTCGAATTGCATCTAAAATTAAACCACTGAACTTTGTACGCACTCAAGACAATTTATTTGGGTTTACACGGGAATGTTGTTGTTTAAATACGCCGTTTGCTAGCTCTAATTCAGGCTCAGTAAAACTATTTAGACCGAAATACAACTCATGTTTTGTTGGATTAACAGTGCTGTGTGTGGTCTGCGTATGCTTAATTAATGCTTACCGCAATCCTCTGGGTCTCTCCCAAGTTGTGTAACATCCTTTTTTTGTTTTCGGGGGGAAACCTTCAAAAGGCACCTGGACTTTGGGAAAAAAGACCAGGTAGTGTGGGATTCTTACCACACTAAAACCACCCCGGTGATCACCATCAGCACATGGAGGGGGGCCGGTTACCTCTCAATAGACCAATCCAGAACCCCCTCAGTGCAATGCCTGTTAGGGCACGTCTCTGGGGAGACTATAAATGGGTCTTCCCTGAGCCTCACTATGCACGGCGGCACGTGATCACAGTGCCACCGTATTCCCTGAAATCACTTGGTGGGCAATCAGAGTCCTCACTCCTAGCGCCCGTGATTTCAAAGTCCCGCCTGCATTCAATGATGCAGGCGGGGTTTCGGCGTGTTAGGCGTCGAGGCGGTTGCCTCCTCGACCCCTGCTTAATGCTTACCGCAATCCTCTGTTGGATAAAGGTCTCTCCCAAGTCGTGTAACATCCTGGTCTACGCGTTCTTAACGCTGCCTATTAAAGGTTGTAGGTCCGTCACTCGGTACGGCTGGTCCATAAATTCAAGGTTGCCCTGCGAGCTATGGAACGCGCTATGCTTGGAGTCTCTATGAGGGATCGAATCCGCAACGAGGTGATCCGGCAGAGAACCAAAGTTGTCGACATAGCTGAACTGAATAAGCAAGCTTAAGTAGCAATGGGCCGGCCATATTAGCCGTAGAACCGATGACAGTTGGGTAGACCTGTTCTTAAGTGGAGACCGTGAAACGGCAAACGTAAGGAACAGGCAGGAGGTCAGATAGGCAGTCGCTCCATGTAAAATACTGGTATTCAGCTGCATCCGGGCAGATGATGATGGTACTTTTCGCCAGTCATGATTACTTCACTTTATTTAGGTTTAACATTACACGTTTATCAATATCATAGATATTGAAATCAACTAATCTATGACGCAAAGTAACGTGAGGTTTGTGGTTACGCTGCACTATCGAGTTGCTATCAGTCGCGCAGGTAAAGCATTACCTATTGACAGCTTTAATGTGTGTTGATGTAACATTAGTATAACTGGCTCTAATATCTACAACATCAAATGAAATGAAATTGTTTATTTTGTAAAAGGATATTGGAATCACTTGTACACGTCATATACAAAAAAAATAAATAAAATATAATTATCACATTCAACAATCAACATTCAACATTTTCGAAATACCTTATTTAAAAAAAGATAACTGGAAATCTCTGTTTCTATGGAAGATTTAAAATCGGTCCAATTTGGCTGTAACACTATTTGCCGAAAATGGTTTTAAGGAACTATTTAGACCTTTGTATCCAGCTTTTGCGTACCTATGAAGATTCAATAAAATCGGTACATTCAAATCGAAAAACAAGGGCTTGAATGTTGGTATGAAATGCCGTACGTCGTAAGTATTTTTGTTTAAACTGTCAAAATTAAAGAAAAACTATAATACCGTTAGTGTGTGACGCAATTACCCCGATTGTCGTTTGAGGACATAATAATCATACACCATCGCCCTTCTACCACCGGACAACAAGACGTACTGCAGCGTACCATCCGCACTTGGTTGATATCCCCACGAGTCGTACTCAGCGCTTCTCCTCCACTTTTATTATGCGCACAGCCAAAGTGTGGAACTCTCTGCCGGCATCTGTGTTCCCGCCCACATTTAACCCGTCTGCCTTCAAAGCAAGAGTGAACAGGCATCTTCTGGGCACCCTCGTTCCATCATAGACCTCATCTATCGCTTACCATCAGGCGTGATCGGGGTCAAGAGCGGGCCCATTTAGTAATAAAAAAAAATAAAAATAAAAAATGGTGAGCAATTATTTTAGTTACCTGTACAGATAAGTTAGTCGTGTACCTACATTCTATAATTAGGCTAGGAGTCGGTCAGTGCCAGATATACGGAACTTGTCTGTTGGCAAGTGTGGCTTTATAGTGTAAACAGTTGGTTAGGGTTCTTTTTTATTATCATACGTGGTTCTTGGCAAAGAACTCGTTTTAAAAGATAAGACCTTTAATGACACATGAGTCGAAGAAAATTGTTATGAATACTGATAAACTATTGGGAATTACCAACTACGGAATTCATCGGTCATCAGTTGTCAACAGTTATAGACTTTTGGTCCACCAGTTCTTCTTCTCCTTCTAAGTCAATCGACCAGGGCCCCAATTCTATATTATGGATAATCTAGATTTGGGGTCCTAGTCGATCGGCAAAATCTTACCACGTGCAAACAGCGTCAATGTCGTGTCTTGAAGGAATTGAAGACAGACACACTTTCGCAATCTAAATCGGTTCAGCGTTCAGTTCAGGTAACAAGGCAGGCAGACAGACACACTTCCGCATTTAAAATATTATAGTATGGATTTCATCATCACTGCTCTCAAAATGGCGTCAAACGGCATCGTGAGGGAACGATGTTCTAGAACCAAAAATCGAAGACATATGACATCTACCTGGGCCCGCGTGGTTGATTATGGCCACCCCTCTCACAGACATGTGGCCTGTGTCCCAGCAGTGGGAATATGATTATGTAGCGGTATCTACAACGCCACATGCGAACAACGCGTCATACTGACGTCACGCAAATCCTGCATCGCGCAAGCAGAGTTTACCGCGCAACTAGCATAGATACAACGGCCCGACATGAATCATTGGGCAGTTGCCCGCCAGACACAACACCCGTCTGGTCGGAGGATCCTCCCTTTTCTATGGAGGTTGAGTGAACTTTACACCCTGTTCCTTATACCTCTATAATTATGCTAAGTTCGTCCTTCCATCGTCATCTTGACCTACCGCGATGTCTAGCATTGAATGAGACCCACTTAGTGCGTCTTCTAGTCCAGAGGGAGAGTCTCTTGACATTTGTTCCGCTTCCCATATGAATTAGTTGACCTGTCGAGCACGGTCGGGCATCATTTAAAATTAACTGCAGAACATCACGCCACCTCAAACTCTTGGCACGGCACATATAGAACTATTTTTGTAACTATTATTACGCGACAAACAATTTGCTCTCTGCTAGACGATAATAGTAAAACTGCCACGCCTTCTTCTAATGAACTCGTCATCTCGTGACTAAATAGTTAATAGGTCAAAAATCTATAAACAGACTCCGGACCCAGGTTGGCCGAAGCAAGGAAAACCTGTTCAGGTTGAGATTCATAGACGACCCTTCGCCTTGGAGTGTAAATGTGGTGCTATTCCACAAACGATGGGACACTTAATATCGTGTCCTGTCAGCTGCACGTTACAGGAACTGGTAGACGCTGGTATTGGCGCCAAACAAGTAGCCGAATTCTGGGCCGAGTCCATTTAGATTGCTATCGACACGCTAAGAAGAAGAAGCACTTTATAGATAGCTAAATAACAGACGAGAAGATTTATCAATCTGTGATGTATAGCTGAACTTGCCGCGGTCAATCCTTCCTTGGATGATCTGCAAGTCGACACTCATCGTCTCAGTAGGCATTTATATATATATTATATAGTTTTTTTTTATTGCTGACTGGGCCCTCTCCTGACCTCGATCACGCCTGATGGAAAGCGATGGATGGGTGGGATGGATGGGTGGATGGAATGAGCGTGCCCAGAAGATGCCTCTTCACCTGTCAGTCCCGTGGTTAACATATGAATGTCTATGAACAACGTCACGGATAGATGAAGAAGAAGTGAGAACTGATGGCATAACCTTCGAATATCGGTTTTGCTCGGAATGTAAGTGATAATGATAAAGGCTACTTCAAACAGGCGCGACACGCGATAAAATCGCGCGTGACACAATGGCACCGCAAGTCGCGCAACGAGCGGTGCCTTTGTGTCGCGCGCGATTATATCGCGTGTCGACTGTTTGTAGGAGCTAGTTTTTTAAATAAATATGTGTTACGGTCGCGGGTCATTTTAAATCAACATACAACCTGCTATTGACCTGCATATTGGAAAAAACGTAAGAAAATTTGAATATCCTGGGCTACCCTGACGCTCTTATGGCAAATGGATATTTAGTGGATCACTCTATACAGTTTATGGAGTGGTCATGTTATACATGCATACAGTGAGCTAACAAAACTTCAATACCTTTCTTTGATCTATAAAAAGGTTTGATACAGATGTAATGGCGTAATAATTACGTTATTACACGCCTAATAGCCACGTACACGTGTTACGTAAAACACGTAGTTTTAACGTAAATATTTACGTTTGTAACTTGTGTAGTAAGCATGTGTTTTAGGACCGAAAGCCCTTGTGGAGATTGTGATGTTACAGGTTACGCTTTACATTATAGTTTAGCAGTAGTGGCTACGTTTACGAATGCAAATTGAGATGTGGCTTCTGGGCTGAAATAAGTCACTTTATCTTCTTTTTTTAACCGGAGCCATAGTTATAGTCCATTTGGAAAGTATTACACACGTGTAAGAAACTAGTGTTAGTAAAAAAAAAAAAAATATTTTTTACATGTGGAGGATGTTCTACCACCTTCGATTTTTCTGCCCCCAAGCATTGCTGTGTTCCGGTGAAGGGGATTGGTACCGGTGTAGTACCAAATTAGAAAAATGTTGCACAGGAAACATTTTTCAGCTTTGTACTTTTTTTTTCTTGAGCGTGGGAAATCATCAAATGACCCCTCCCGCTCTGGGTGGAGCGGAAGGGAGTGTCAGACTCTTATTGACTAAAACCCACCCGTGTTCCTTCCTTAGCCCTCTATGTTTCGGGGTAGCGGTAACCCTTTCGGACAATCCCGCTGAGCTTTGTATCTGGGATGGTAAAGCATCTTGGGATGACTCTGGTATTGCAGGTGTCCATACGAGGTGGTGACCACTTTTCCTCAAGTTGCCCACAATAATAAAAATACAGCTTCCGTGGTCCGGATTCCGGATGATCCACGACATCTTTATTAATAAACATTTATTACCACAATAACAATATTTTTCCTCGTACCTCTAATTCGCGGTACAACCATGAAGCATTATCAAATTCTAGTAAAACAGAGTACTTAAATCCGGAATTTATTATTATAGAGAACACTTAAACATGGCAGTTGACGTCACTAGTAATGCTTTTTTTTTTTTTCGGATTAGAAATCATCAAATGACCCCTCCCGCTGAAGGGAGTGTCAGACTCTTACTGACTAAAACCCACCCATGTTCCTTCTTTAGCGCTTTATGTTCCGTGCCAGCGGTAACCCTTTCGGACAATCCCGCTGACCAGCCGGAAGTAACGCGTCGTGGGGTAGCCCACGACGGGAGGGCGGTTGTGCTTGCACACGACGCACCAACCTATTAGGTCGGTGCGCCCTTGAGTTATATGTCCAGTAATGGAATCATAAACCCATCCGCGGACATGGTCCGCATAGACAGGTATGTCGGCTGTTAACCGACTACTGGCCCCAAGGCCGTCACTAGTCATGTTTAGGTCTGTATATCGCAAAAATAAACAACTTCGTTTGAAGTATTTGTTTTCTAAGAACACTTTTAAAAGAATACTGGCTGAACAAATAAATAATTTCGCTGTAGTTTTTCACTTTGAAAAAGTATAAATCTTTCGAAAGAAACGGTTTTTTTTTTCGATGTAGCTCAGGGAAGATGTGTGTTAATTTGTATGAAGACTTTGATCAGTACGGAGAATAGAACGGACGGATCGGAACAGTGAATGGGCCCGCTCTTGACCTCGATCACGCCTGATGGAAAGCGATGGATGAGGTCTATAATGGAACGAGCGTGCCCAGAAGATGCCTAAGGCACTGGAACTCCCACGCATCAACGAAACACAGCAGGCTGCTTGACGTATCCGGTGAGAGGGTGGTCGCAGACCAGGCGTGCGTTAGCCCTACCAAGTACCACCGCAAGGAAAGAATTGGACAGTCAAATAAGATGTTGGGTGTGACTGTCCAGAATGAGCCGACCACTCGGTTCAGTTGAGTAACTGGCTGAACAAACTGCGCTACACGAAGAGGCTTCTTCATGCACCCCAAATTCATGCCAGATGCAGCTGAATACCAGTATTTAGAAGGGTGTTGTAATAAATAAAATGAAACCATTAACAACATAAATATTTTGGACTATAGACCTGAATTTTTTGCGAACAGATTTTCATTTTCAGAAATCTTCGTAGATAAATTGCTAGTATCAATAACTATTTGTCAGAAAAACATTTATTCTATTCATGACATGTTTATAATTTGATAACTTATGGCTTGACAGTTGGCTAATGCATTCCTCTGTATATTGATAAATAGGTTTCTTAGTAATAAATCTATCTATGATCGCATTTTACGTAGAGATGATTGAAATATAACATGATTCGAATTTTCTAAACTGACATAAGGTAAACGCGGGTGTAGTCGACAGGGACCCAGAAGTCGTCAAATTGTCTAAAAACTTCAATATCTTTGTCTTCTAAATATTTAATTGGCCGATTTTTATGGCAACATATTTTTGGTAACGTATTGCACAATTAAAATAACAACACTGAGTTTTAACTGTAATGGTGGCTGAGATATCTTACTTGAAAAGTGTGTCCCACAATTTTTTCATTTTTTTGCAAGTTTAACTGCTAAATGTCAAACTCCGCGCGCAGTTTTGTTTTTTGATTTACGAATCTTCAGTGGGGTCTACGGTAAGTCTGATGGTTTGATGAATTAGTTAAGTTAATTTGCTGATGATGTAACTTGAAGTTTGGAACAGTTTTATCATAAAAGTATTTTTTTTCGAACGTGACATCTATTGGTACCTAAAAAGTCCTACTTGACCCAAAACTCGTCATATTAAGTGCTATTTTGACGATTACTGGGACCCGCTCAATAGTTGTCTTTAAACTCGTCATTTGAACCTTATGCTTTAGCGATAAAGTTTAAAATCCATTAAATTAATTTGACAGATTGTAATAGCTTGATATGCTTGGCGTCTGTACAAACATTATAAGGTTTGGGCTACATTTGACAAAACTAGGTTTCTCTTAAACTGTTTTCGCTTCTCTCACTCTTTGCTTGAGTAAGCGCGCTCTGCTTATTCGTAAAGGTATAATAATAAGTTGTAATTAAACTCTGGCTAATTGATGCTAGTTTTCCAACAGTAACTCACTCAGATTGAGCGCGGTTGGTACAGTTTCAATCAAATCCTCACCTATATAGAGGTGTCTTCTTACTAAGTCTTCTGCCGTTGAAACTTCCTAATGTTCTCGTAATCTTGACTCATGCACGCACTTGCACTATGACACGGTGCTGCCGATTAATAACTTGTCGATTGTCGATGATTTTTTTAAGTTTTCAGGTATACCTGAATATTTAAAAAAATCAGCCCATTAGCTAGCCTAGCTTTTGAATTAGCTTATAACTAGATTTTAGGCTTATTGTGTTACATACGATTTAAAATTTTCTTTGGTTGGCTTTTTTGTAATTTCGAGCAGATTTACAGTCGTTATGAGGCGAATTATTTTTTACTCAAAGGCTTTTGTAAAAAAAAATCATACGGTTTCCGATACTGCCTTAACTATTGTATTTGCCTGAGACTGGACTTAATTGCATTGCACTCCTTATAAAGAAACCTTTCACCGTATGCGATATTTTTCAGTTCTAAGCAGATTTATGGTCTATATGAGACGATATATTTATCTTTTTTCCTACTTGCTGCAGATTTTCTTTTGTTTTCTGATACTGCCGTAGCTTTTGTATTTGCTCTGCACTGGGCTTTTGAGATTCGTTGCATTCTTTATGATGGAAGCTTACTTTGATTGAGATTTTTTTTCATTTCTGGCCAGATTTACGGCCGGCGTGAGACGACATTTGAAATTATTTTGCTATGGTACCGGATCCCAGAGGGTTTTTGAGCAAGCATATGTAAGGCGAAAGTTTGTTAACTGAGTAGGTGCGGTATGACGAGAGAACACCGAAAATGCTTTTGGCACAGTTTCTGATGGGAGCCCCGTGGTCAAGAGTTCACTTTCAGATTTCAAAAAAGGGCCAAATTAAAGTGATCTTCAGTGCCGTTGATTTTCGTATGATCATGTGCGGCCTAACCCATAACGACTTAAATAAGCAAATCTGATGAATAAATTATGGGCTTTCCTTAAATCTCACTTTGAAAACTCAGATTTGGACAATTTTTAAAATAAGTTATTCTGTGCAATAGTGTTACATGTCCTGATACTGAATATATAAATATCTGACGGATGGATGGAGCCTTTTGGCAAATATCACGAAATTTCATTGATTCAAGAAATTCAGGGTAAGACATCCAGCTCGGTAGACACAACTTTGAGAAAGAGGCCGACAGAAGGATCCAGTTGGGTTGGGCAGCATTTGGAAAACTTCGTCAAGTCTTGTCGTCAGCTACCCCGCAGTGTTTAAAGACTAACTAGTGCGCCCTGCCCATCATGGCCTACGGTGCTGAGACGTGGACACTGACGGTCTGGCTGCTCTACAAATTCAAGGTAGCTCAGCGCGCTATGGAGCGAGCTATGCTAGGAGTCTCTTTGAGGGATAAAATCAGGAATGAAATTATCCGAAAAAGAACCGGAGTTACCGACATAGCTTGCAGAGTAAGCAAACTGAAGTGGCAGTGGGCTGGCTATGTCTGTCAAAGGACCAATGGCCAGTGGAGCAGACGAGTCTTGGAGTGGAGACAAGCGTAGTGCTCCCAAGCTAGATGGACGGACGACCTAAAGAAGGTGTCTGGGGTAGACTGGATGCGCAAGGCGGAGGACAAGGTGTTGTGGCGCAGTCTGGTAGACTCCTATGTCCAGCAGTGGACTGCGATTGGCTGAGTTGATTGATTTACAAAAGCACCCAAAAGTGGTAGTAATTTTGCATTTATTTTTAAATTAACGAACCAAGTAGATTTCATTGCTATTTACATTTGAAGCTGACCCTTTTGTGAAGATTTGTGGGCATTCCGAAGTTGGAAATATCAAACACTTAATAGTAATTATTAAAATATATGTAGTGAAATTAAAGCGTCGTCGGAGTACACTATAAACAAACTCGATTATTTCAAAATTATACTATGACACTAATTGAAAATTCGACGCATAGTGAAAAAGGAGGGTCGGGAGTATGCGCTTGCACTTGCGATGTGACGTCAAACGCAAATTATATTTTGCTTCAAAATTAGTACAATTATGACCAATCTTTTGAATGCTCAATCATTAGCCTATCATTCAAATTATCTTAGTTATTAACGGTTGAAATGTTATAATGTTTTTGTCGGTCAAAAATGTTGAATTTTCCAGACTGAAACAACATTATCACGACAAAATTTATTCTGATAAAAACCGATTCTGTGATTCTGATATCTTCATTTTTTAAGCAAAAATATTACAATTTACCTACCTAGGTACTCTGCTAACACTTCACAACCTTTAGTAATTTCTTGCAATTTGGTCTTCTACCTACCTTTTGTTTCTTAGTCTTGCCACTCATAATTATGAAAGACAAACACAATTTGTTTTAATGTGTAATCATATTGAACTCTATGTTAAAGGCCTGAGAGTTCATATTAGCATCAAAAATTGACGACTACTGGGTCCTTTTGATGATTAATAGTACAAATCTGGCGAGTACTGGTACAAATCGCCCTTTTTTCACATTTGCTTCAATATGTATTTATTATCACGAAAAATTATAAACATTAAAACTAAATTAGAATAACGGATAATTTTTCTATTTTGTCATGTAAAAAGTTTCGTTCTAAATTCAATACTTTTCACGCAGCAGTTCTTCAAAGTCAGTGAATTTCAAAACCCGACGAGTATTGGTACATTTACCTTACCGTCAACATTCTTGCCAAAGGGTTTCGTGTTACCCAGTAACTGGATTGAGGGTTTCTCAGATAGCTCCATGTAAGCTGTATCTGATAAGAATCTGGAACCCGACCCCAACATAGTAGGGAATAGGCTAGGCAGTAGGCAGATGAGGATTATTGATGATACATGACATGAATCAACCAATGATTCCACTGCTGGGTCTCAGGCAAAGAGAAGGAGGAGGAGTCGGCCGTAACCGTAACATACTGTAGAGGTATCTACAACGCCACATGCGAACAACGCGTCATACAGACGTCACGCAAAATCCTGCATCTCGCAAGCAGAGTTTACCGCCCAACTAGCATAGATACAACGGCCCGACATGAATCATTGGGCAGTTGCCCGCCAGACACAACACCCGTCTGGTCGGAGGATCCTCCCGTTTCTATAGAGTATGAGTGAACTTTACACCCTGTTCCTCATGCTTCTATAATACCACGCAGGCACAGTACTAGTTGGTGGACGTCATAATTATGTCGTTTAGCTCACTGGTTCATTCACGATGTTAACTTCGAAGTGTGATAAAGATAATGCTCGAGATATTAAGATATGATCTAATTTCATTAATTTAATTACACTAGTAAAGATGATAAAAAATATTAGGCACCTAACAACGACTGAAATATTCAGATGAATTAAATAAACGAATTAAAGTTGCTGGCATCGATTCAGATCATCTATTTTTATCTGAACAATACGATACATCACAACGTACTGTTCTTACCATAGAACATGAGTCTATGTGTTGTGAAGGTCAAGACGGCAGATGCTTTCTTGTTGAATTTTGAAGTTGGGTATATGTCGCAGCCAACTGGTTTAATTAGCCGTTTAGATCCGCCTAGCCTTTTAACTAAACGGCTGCCGATAAACTAACGGCCTGAATGCACCCCGACCAAATGGGTTAGGTTAGGTTAGAACTGTGATCCCCCCCGGTGGGTTCCCGCATTGTCGAAAAAAAGGGGCAGGGGTACCAAGGGTGCCCAGACACAAAGTCGTCTGGCGCCCATGTGCTGGTTCGGTCCCTGGTGATGGGGAGTACTCCCCGGAGGAGTGTCCGGTGTCGGACAGCCGCGGCGGGTTCACGGTCTTACGGATGAGTGCTAACGCGTGCTCGTGTTCCTACCGTAAGCGGCAGGAGGACACCGTGGAGTTTTAGTGGGTTAGAGTCCCACATCACTGCACTACCTCCCCGTGGTAGTGCGAGCATTTCTCCACGTTAAAAAAAACAGGTTAGAACTGTGATCAAACGTGCGAGCAAAGAGAGCGATGCGAGGCGAACACTAGGTACTTCCAAAGGCCAAGCGGTTAAATAAACGGCTAATTTAACCAGTTGGCTGCGACCTAAACTCTACGTTTGCGCACCAACATTGCGCTTCGCACATCTACTTTGGGTTTGGAACAAAGCGGCCACCACGACAATGGATAAACGCGGAACATAGTTTGTGCGCAATCATAGCGGATACCAGAGAATAGATCAATTCATGACAGCATTATCAGCCTATAACGTTCCCACTGCTGGGACACAGGCCTCCTCTCAGTGAGAGGGAGTGGGCCATAATCCACCACACGGGCCCTGTGCGGGTTGTTAGATCAAATGTCTTCGATTTTTTGGTTCTAGGACAAGTCGGTTTCCTCACGATGTTTTCCTTAATATTTTCGTTAAAAAAACACAGAACTATCATTTAGATTATTTCTCACCAGTATGTGAGAGAGATTCAGAGTATGATTCCTGCTTACAATGTTGCGCCCTAGGTATTGTGTGAGCGCTGAATGAATGGAGTCACAGCTTCGCGAGTGCAATACACCTGTTTAGGGTGCGATAGGCTAATGTGGATACACTGAAGGCGCCTAAAATTGGCCTCAAATGTTGTCTACCCATTTCATGCCTCGACAGTACTGTCTGGACACAGCTGACTGAACGCATTGGTGTGAAAGACTGCATGCCGGTTGATC
This sequence comes from Oligia latruncula, assembly GCA_948474745.1. Classification (NCBI taxonomy): domain Eukaryota; kingdom Metazoa; phylum Arthropoda; class Insecta; order Lepidoptera; family Noctuidae; genus Oligia; species Oligia latruncula. The sequence goes on along the minus strand of OX419713.1, from coordinate 5,433,482 downwards.
CTGACCGCGGCAGTCACCATACACGTACAAACTGTGGGCCTAACACGAACGCGCCGTGTAAATGTAAGTTACGTAAGTTTCGAACGATTTTAAAATTGAAAATATTTGCTTCCCACATAATATTAAGTTATGGACTTTATTCATATCCATATAAATATTATATCTGTGGGGTATACCTATTGTGTTTATCGCTTTAGAATAGTTGTATTATGGATTTAAAAATCGTTCGATTTTACGTTACCTACGTTTTCGGCGCTCATCGCCTCTGGAGTCTGAAGGCGATGGTTTCGCGTTGTTAAAACTTATGTGGATTGGTTATGTATGTGGGCTAACTACAGATATAGATAGACCTAGATAACGCAAGTATCACGAACTGTATGAAAACCAAGCATGCCATTTTTTGACTACCTACTATGACGTCACAAGCTCGCGCTCTCACTCACGCTTACCCAGCCAGCAGTACACAGGACTGAGCGCGAAAGTGGCAGCTTACGATTTTTGAACGTAAGCTGGTGCGATTTTTGACACACGAAGTAGTTGCTCTTGCGTTATCTAGGTGTATCTATATCTGTAGGGCTAACCAACAATCATCAACCAATTAGTGAGTGCTTTGCCAATAATCTACTTAATTATTATGTATTACTCTGAGGTATACCCTCCTTAGTCTAGCGCTTAGGCTTGCACAAGGCGGTCAACTGAACTCCCTGCTCACTTCGCGACTCTTTGCCAGCTACGACATAGGAACGGGACCGGGAAACTAGAGATGTTTAACTGTTTCTGCCCATGTTAGAGATATCGATATTAAATAGACATGAGCTGTGATTTAAATATGAAACTAAGCAGTGTGCTTCTGTAATTATATGTCTCGGTAAAACTGCAAGCTGGTCTAATGGAACCTGTGCTCACAGGTAGGTATATTATTTTGCAAAAAAAATCTAAAGATTTGGCAAACCCTAAGTATTCATTTTAAAATTACGAATTACTTACTTAAATGTCTTATTTTTTCGTATAAAACTTTTTAAATTATATTTTGCTAATGTAGTATAGTTTGACGCGTAATACCAATAAGAATCTTACGCGTTTCACAAAAAATAACAAAACCAAACCTAAATCGCCTATGGCACTAAGGCCGCCTTTGTACATTTTTGTGCCTATAATATTAAATTAATAAATATATTCAACTTCCCATAAAACCTTTTTAACCAGCACCTTGAAAACAGGCTCATTACAAAATTAATTACCATATTTTATGACAGGTGACATCTGATTCCTTCGCCCGCCATCACTAATCTAGAGCTATTGTCTGTGACCGGCGAGCCGTCGTTTGAGATACGAAACGCGCGCGTTTAGTTGCGCGCATAATAATTTATTATCTGTGAACGTTGACAGTTGGCGGGAAAAATGAGACAAGATGGCGTCTGTTGTTTTTTTCGGTTTTGTGTATTGGAAATATTGAATGGGTGATAGAATGTTGATGGTAGGCTCTTCAATACTTTAAAATGTGTAACAATATTATCCATCCTTCTATGTGTACCTGCTTTTTAGGGCAAGATTCATAGATCGCACTTTGACTTTACTTTGGTAAGCGTCTTAAACACTTGGCAATCCAAAAGTGCTTTGAGTTTGGCTTGGAGGGTTTTTCAAGTATCTACCGTGTATCGAGATGCAACTAGCCCATCTTGGAGGCCATCTATGGTATTTTTAATCATTGTCACACTTCTTAAAAGCTTCCATAATAACTAAACAAAAAAAGCATCAAATTAATTACTTTACAGAGAAAAGAAATTTCTCCGCCACAAAACAAATGAGCATCCAAAACTAAATAATACGTTATCTGTTATTTTAATCGAAACGTGTATCGATTTAAATATAATACCGATTATTTCGACACGGTGCTGGGCGTTATCAACGAAACCATAGATTAAAGAACAACGTTATTAATTAAAAGTAAAAAAATAAAGCCCATTTCCATTAGCGGGATACGTGTCAATTGAGATGGGCTAAGGCGGGTTACACGCTTGCGGCTGACGCAATAATATCTTAGTTAAAAGAAAGGCATTATTTATTGGATGATATGATGTGAAGTCCAAAAAAGGTATGCTACTTTAGTTGAAAGCGTGGCCTTTGCAAGCAAGTGTAACCGTGTAGAATAATACTAATAGGTAAAAGACTAAATGACAATTTGAATCCCCTCGGCAAAAGTTTTTCTTTTGCCGCTGACAATTATGTAAGTCATCTGGGCTATCTTTGATTTTGACATATGAGAAGTCTAGAAATAATTATATACTACATCCTGTCTGTCACTCATGGATCTTTGACAGTCGTTACTGATCGTCAGAACCCCGAAAATCTGACAACCAGTCTTTCCAAAAGGTATCGTATTACCTTGTTTCCCAATAACTGGGTCGTGGAGATCAGACAGGCAGTCGCTCCATGTAAAATACTGGTATTTACCCGCAACCGGTTAGACGGGAAACCGACTCCAACATAGTTTGGGAAAAAGCTAGGCAGATGAATATACCACATCAATTTTCATTGCCACAGACATCCCGTGTCCACAGCATGAGCAACATACTCATCAGAAAGTTAGACCAGCCAGGTGGCCTACATTGATGCTCCATTTAGACTACAATATTGAAATGTACAGACTGCACATCAAGCTACTACAATCTGTAAAATTTCTTTAATAGATTTTCAAATTTATCGCTAAAGCATAAGGTTCAAACGTAGACAGAGTAAACTATAGACTGCTGCATATCTTCATTTTCATTTGCACAAAAAAGTTAGATTTAGAGTTTTTAAAAGATTTAGAATTTAGAAATTTTGTATGGAGGTAGCTGACACCCTGGATTAACATAAAGGCTACTTTTTATCTCGATATTCCCACGGAATCGAAATTTACGCGGGTGAAACCGCGGGACGCAGCTATATAGTGTCGCTATAAAAGACGCTGATGCAAATCCACGTAAAATGACGGTTGACCACCTTTCACACTTAGCGTAATCAGCCTACAATGTTCCCACTGCTGGGACACAGGCCTCCTCTCTTCGAGAGGGAATAGGTTGTATTCTACCGCTCGTGCTCAGTGCGGGTTGGTAGATGTATTTTTTTTATTAAAAAAAAAAAAACAAAAAAAAAAAAACACACACACAAAAAACACTACTCTAGGTATGTACTTGTTTTCTTTTACCGTTTTGAGCTTTGCACACGTATGTATGTCCTAAATAATAAGGTCGAAAAGTTAGTGGCCAACCGCCATAATTCATGGTTGTGCAAACAGCCTTATAATAACCTTACAAATGAATCAACACTACACAGCATAGGCTAATTATTAAGTTTTTCGAACTCCCAGACTTATAATAGAAAGTCTTAGCGAAAGTAATGATGTTGCACTTTTATTGATCTTGGTTAACACCCACGGCCAATGGTGAATTATTTTTAATTATTTAGGATGGCTGGATAAGAATAGCGTTTTATATTAGATTCTAATTTGAAGACTAATTCGTGTTAAGCCTTAGGCGAAATATACAGGGTTATTTGTAAAACATTAACAACCTCTTAAGAGGTCATTGTAAATGTACTCATCATTATGAACAACTTTTATTAAGGGACCAAACCTGAAATCGCGAAAAAAAATCAGCTGTTCCCTACATTTATGTTCGTGTAACTCGTCAAAATGTAGGGAACAGCTGATTTTTTTTTTCGCGATTTCGTGTTTGGTCCCATAGTAAAAGTTGTTCAGAATGATGAGTGAAAAAAATCAGCTGTTCCCTACATTTATGGTCGTAGGTATAACTCGTCAAAATGGGGGCCTCTGCCTATCCATTCGAGGAATTACAAGCGTGATGTTATGTTTATGTTAAAATATAGTTTAAATGCTATTACTATTACGGAACTTAATCGAGCTTATCAAAAGTACTAAGTACGTGTCACTTTTATTTAGATTTAAATCATACATTTTCGTATCAATTGATTTCACAACAGCAAAACCCGCACTGCCCACATCCAAAAAGGTCCGTTACATCTCAAACCATAGACAATGTGACAGTTTCCAATTGTGCCGTTGCCCATTACATACTCGGGCTAATTAAAAAAGTAAAACCGCCGCAGGAAACGTCACTTCATATAGCGTTCCGAATTTGAAAAGATTGACAGGCGGTATGGGCCGTGCGGGCGGGCGATGTGACCGAAATAAGGAGAAATGTGAAAGATTTTTTAATGTGTCATTTTTATAAATTGATTAATAAATGTCGCGAAATATTGTCTCGGTTAAGTTTGTTAAGGCCCAGTATTATGCCGTTGACCTTGCTCAAATGGGCGTTACCGCTGAGAATGCCCCGCGCACCCCCTCATCATACTTACGCGCGAAGTGCTCACGAAGTTTATATTTTGTAGGGCTGGCTGCCAGTGTCATGACGCGCGATGCTCGCATATAGGTAGCCAGTAGCATATTTCAGAGCAGTGGTGTATAATTATTTTTTTTACAAATAAGAACTCGTTGTAATATTAATAAAATAGAATATAATTATGTATTATCAATGTAACTGGGCGGCGGAATGTAGACAGTTATTATTAGCTTTTCCCCGCGATTTCGCTCACAAATAAAAGTGAATGAGTTAGTAGGTACTTACCTACTTTTTTTTTTAACGCAGAATAAATCGAGTGGAAAATCTGACCAATATCAAATCTGCCGGCCATATCTGTACCGTTTGCGCGAAGCTCAAAATGGGGTTCATGGAGCCCTAACCCCAATGCGCCCCATATCGATACCTCGGGGTTCAAAAGATGAACACGACTTTTCAGGAAATCCAAAAACTCGATAGATTCGAGTTTAAAGGTGTGGGTGGGGTGTGTGTTTCAAGATGGTGTAAATAACTCTAATTGGCCAAAATGCTATACACCCTTTGAGCCCCAAGGTATCGAATGATGGTTTGTGGGCCCCATATGACCCGTGACCCCCAGTTCAATTTATTATCCAGAAGTTTATCTAGAAGCCACAAGCGGTCGTGGGCTCGGAACTTTTTGGTTCAATAAGGCCGGCCACATACGGACGGAATTCCGTTGCGGAATTCCGTTTCAAAATATTGATTTGGCATTTTCGAAGGCAACAAATCCATACAAAATCAAGGATCTATCGCACACGTACAGTAGTTTTCCGTTCGAAATTTTCTGCCTTCGAATTTATTTCGTATGGATTTGCTGCCTTCGAAATTCCGAATCGTTATTTCGAAACGGAATTCCGATTTTGCCGGCCTAATCAAGACATACTATAAAGGTTGGTCCATTTATAGGGTCCAATTTTTTTTTGTGTAAAAAAAGAAAAAGGGAAATATAGAGTGCGAGAGTGAGAGAGAAAGTGTATTGAATGTCAGATTTATTTTGAACATTGACAAAAGCAAAATAAAAACACACATTATAAAGTGAAAACACACATGAAAATTTTACAATAGAAAAATTTAATTCCAAAACCACTTGCTGAGGAATTTTTGCAACAAGCTGCAAAGTCTTACAACAGACACAAAATTTCTTATACGGTTCAGAAAACTCCTAACAAATAAAAGAAACCACCAACCATGCGAAAAGTATTAGTAACTGCAATTGCAAAATACAAGCATACTGATAATGCAATGCAACTCTATGCTGATATAATGCTTGCTGCAGAACATGCTTTTGGACAACCACCCGCAAACGATACTTTTGTGACAAACTAGGCGAAGTAGAAGATATTGATAAAGACTTTTACACAAACACACTTTGGCAAAAAAAAAATATTATTAGCACAGCTAGCCGCACACTCGCGCAGCTTGTTGCACGATGTCGATAGCAACTCTGTAGAGGGATATCATAGCATTGTTATTGCTAATATTAATTTTATTTTTTGGCAAAGAGTGTTTGTGTAAAAGTCTTTATCAATATCTTCTACTTCGCCTTGTTTGCTACAAAAGTATCCTTTGCACGTAGTATGTTGTCCAAAAGCATGTTCTGCAGCAAGCATTATATCAGCATGGAGTTGCATTGCATTATCAGTATGCTTGTATTTTGCAATTGCAGCTACTACTACTTTTCGAAAGGTTAATATTATTTTCTTTGTTAGGAGTTTTCTGAACCGTATAAGAAATTTCGTGTCTGTTATAAGACTTTGCAGCTTGTTGCACAAATTCCTCAGCAAGTGGTTTCGGCATTAAAATTTTTCTATTGTAAAAATTCATACGGCCTTTCTTGCAAAAGCTTTGAATATGTGTTGACGTCATCATCTGATATAATTCTGCCATATAACAAATTATGCATTTCTATGCTTTTCTTAAAACCCTCGACAATAATCGTTGACTCCATGCCGGTAGATGGTCCTATAAACAAAAACAAAAAGTTTAATATTGTAGCTTCCAATATACGAAACCTATATTACGGTTTTAGTTTTCTAATGCAATTACCTCAATCATTGATATAATAAATATTAGTTTGATTTCAAAATAATAAAGTGAGTCATTTCAGCGTTTCAGTAGTAGGACTGCACAAACACAACAATTATTTTTGAAAATAATACAATGTATTCTGTGATAGGTACTTATGTTTTTAACTATTATTTTATCATTCATTATTTCAGAAAACATTGACATAATATCGCCCTCATTTGTTGTTGGATACTAAGTTCAGATTTTGTTCAATAGATTGATCACTAAATATTTAATTAAATACTTTAGATGTCTAAATCAAGATGTTGTGATAGATCACTAAATCCCACAGGACTAGAAGAATATACGGAATTCGCAAAATTACCTGTCTTCTTTTTGAAATGCCTTTTGATTTGCTTGTAGAATTTTGTGAACAATGGTTGATGATCGCTTTTCAATAGTAGAACTGGAAAAATACAATATTTATTAAATATACACTAGCTTATGCCCGCGAATCCATCCACGTGAACGTAATCGTAAAGGAACGCGTCGGTCAAAAAAAAAAATTCAATTCCGAACCGATATTTCGAAACGGATTTCCGTAACGGAATTCCGACTGTATGTGGCCGGCCTAATATTATTACCCTGTATTTAGCAGTCTGGTTGAGATGAGTAATAAATAATAATACAGGATGAAATTAAATTAGCTAGCGAAACTCCGCAGACGTGATGGGTATCGATAGCTACTAAACACTATAAAATAATAATAAAAAATGATTTTTTGGGGTCAATGACCGCTGGTATTGTTGTTACTTGAAGTGTGAGTTGATAAAATCTGTTTTATCGTGTTCAGATATCGATACCATCACGTCTGTGAAATTTACAAAAAAAAATATTTTTAGACTGATATTTTAAGTGAGTGAAACTACCGACAGTGGATGACCCCAAAAAAATCATTATCATCTTAATTTCTCGTTTGTTTTATCATGTTTAGAAACCCATCACGTCTGCGGAGTTTCGCTAGCTAATTTAATTTGACCCTGTATAGCGCCCAAGTACCTATGCACGCAAACGCAATACAAAAGTGCACTCACTATTCCATCACTTTCGTATCCCGATGAGACGGTACGGACACGACCGGCGCGACGGGAGATCAGGCGCAGGGCCGACTATTTTACGTGATCCTCCGACAGTACGGATCATCTCATCATCTGTCTTGTCAGACAATCAGGTGATCAGCCTGCAATGTCCTAGCTCACAACAACTAAAGCTGCTGTTTCCCAAGGGAATCGAACCCACGACCTCCAGATCGAGAAGATAGCGCTCTCACCACTAGACCATGGAGGCAGTCGATTTTGATAAGTAGGTAGGTACTTACTCGACATCCAATCGAGAAGCAGTATCATCCGGTTCTTGAGTAGTAATTTGCTTGTTCGCCAATCTAAAATAATAAAATCATTGAAATACAATTGGCAGCACAGCTGATCCTACTGTAGGTACTTTAATTACTCTGTGGCCTTCGGTGAGCCTCAGGTGATGATATGATTCGGTAAATCAATTTCAACTTAGTAACAATGCCTATACTAGGGTGTACTCTATATCTATAGGCATTGTTACTAAGTTATAAATATTAAATTCACGAGAAATATATTTATTATTATCATTCTTTATTTAGGTACTTATAATAAAGTTTCTTACCGTCTTCGTGCTATATTCTGCACATTATGGAGTAAATGCTTTCGGCGAGCAGCTTTCCATCTCTTTCAACTTTGTATTATCTTTATTTCCCATTTTTATTTTCACGGTACAAAAAGTAAAAATTTCACTGCGGAGCAAAGCGACACAGGTCTGTTCTCAACAACGTTCCGAAGAACACTGGCGCGGTGCGGGCGGCAAGGAAATGAGCAAGCGTATATCGTAAAAATGTAAATAAAATCGTATAAAATTAGATAATAACTATTTCAAAATAAACAATACATCACTGGATGCAGTTTGGCGTTAGAAATTTTATGCTATATTTTTAATTGTAATTATAATTGAGAATGAAGACATAAACTGCTTTTAAAGAGAATTTAGAGGTGTGTTTGAAGATTTTTTTCATGCATTAATGTATGTTTAATTATGATTTGAGTTACATCACTGTATTAAAATAAGTCTTGAAAATATCATGTTTTTTTTTTTGGTTAAAATTATTTACTGTTTAAGAGATACACTGCTTTAAAAAACCAACTTTTTGACCGTTTTCAAGGAATCTCCGCCTTAAGTCTATTTAACAAAAGTTCGAAATTGTATGAAATCTTTCAAACAATGAGTCGTAAGTGTAAAACTTAGCTAAAATCATCTGCCTAGCCTTTTCCCAACTATGTTGGGGTCGGCTTCCAGTCTAACCAAATGCAACAGAATACCAATATTTTACATGGAGCGACTGCCCTCCACAACCCAGTTACTGGGTAATACGATACCCCTTGGTAACGGTGTCAGACTTTCGAGCTTCTTACCCGTAACGACTGTCAAAGTTCTACGAATGACAGCTGGGACCATCGACGCTTTCCAAAGCATAGAGGGGTCTCGGTATGCAAAGATGGTCACTTATCCACAGACCAACCGCGGCAAGGGTAGCTTAACCTGATCGATCGACCTGTGCGGCTGTTATTATTTTACCACGGGGGCGTGATGTTATGTTATGTAAATAAATTTTCTACCTAATGCCATTCATCTCAGTAACAATGCTTACCTACAGAGTTGTGGGACCAAAATGATCGTGAGTTGAAATCGTGAACCCACTCCCAAAACATGCAAAATATTTTACTGCCTAGAATATCATGCTTGTTCGGACATATTTCTTACTAGCTTCTGCCCGCGACTTCGTACGCGGATCCTGTTGGTTATGCCAGCGACAACGGGGTAGTCAAAATCGAAGATCTGAAACGTCTGATGTCGAATTCTAAGAACCCGGGGACTGGATAACAACGGGATGCGCGAGACGATTCGAGACGTCATTTTCAGGCAATAATGAACCAATAGGGTGGTAAACTTGGCCTTGCACTTTGAATGTTGGCATAAATGGGCCTTCTGAAATCTATTTCGCAACAAAAGATGTCATTTGAAAGGCATTATTGTACGAACGTATGTTGTCCAAGAAATGTTTTGACTGTGATGGTCACCGATTAGCAGTGATCTTAATATTTCTGGAGGATTTTGTAATATTTCAATATGTACTTTCCCACCTGAGCAACACATACCGTTTGTTTCTTTTTGCTATTTAACAGCTTCACAAAAAGTAAAATTTTTAACCATACCTCCGATGGCGGAATATGTGGCGTAGTCAATCATAGGAGTATATGTAAATGCAGTCCGTTCCTTATCAACCCAAGGAAGGTCGCCATGCCCTACGGCTATATCTTGAGACACATCCGATTCTTTAGATGATATCGACATTCTGTTCAGAGAATGTCGAAGTCGATCAGAATTCAAACGTTCGTTGCGCTCTTCTTAATCTGTCTCTTCATGCCGTACTCCAGCAATTCTTTCTTTCTCACTTTCTGATTATGAATATTTTGTTGTGTGCGTGTTCGGAACAATGTATGATAATCTCACCGTATCAGCGGTCAGTCGCGCATCATATTCTTCACTGGTCTCTAGAGATCTGGATGTAGATGCGTAAATACGCTGAGAACGCAGGCGTGCTTTGCGATCCGAAGAGGTTTCCACGGAGCGAGTTGCAGCCTGATGTTCTCAAACAGCATCAAGTCTCTCCTGACGCTCTTCGGTAGATTCTTGGGATCTTATGATCCTCAATCTTTTAGCTCCTTTGGAACATCGGGAAAGATTTGACCTCTTTCTAGGCATGGTTATAGTTTTATTATGAAGAAGATACCTGATCAATTAAAATCTAAGTGACTGCTCCCCTACCAAGGGTGCCCAGACACGGGATCGTCTGGCCCATGTGCTGGTTTGGTCCCTGGGGTGGTCACGGCGTGCTATGTGTTCTGGTGCGCCGGTGATGGGGAGTACTCCCCAGCGGAGGGTCCGGTGACGGACAGCCGCGGCGGGTTCACGGATGAGTGCTAACGTGTGCCCATGTTCCCGCCGTAAGCGGCAGAGGAGGACACAGTGGAGTTTTAGTGGGTTAGAGTCCCACATAACTGCACTATCTCCCCGTGGTAGTGCAGAATGCATGAGCATTTCTTCACGTTAAAAAAAAATGAATGGGAGTTTTGGCCAGTAGAGTCAAATTTTCAATGATATACCATCGTCATCGAAAATCAGTCCTAAAGTCCTAGATTTCCACATCAGATGTTTCTGATCTTCGATTTTTATAAGTCAACAGGAAATGCCCATCAGACCGAATAACTTTAACAAAGACGTCATTCCTATATGTGTTATGGTGTAGCTGGGCTCTTGGAGTTCCCCATCAGGTGTTCCAGATCTTCAAATTTATTCTCTCAGCAGAAAATCCTCATCACGTGGAACAATTTTTGCTATGGTACCATTTTTGTATCTCTTATAGTTAAGCTGGTCTGTTTCGGTTCTGCATCAGGTGTTCAAGTTTCCAAGAAACATTATAGCCTGAATGTTGTCCAGCCATAATAACTATACAACAAAAAAAAAATCATTCAAATCCGTCCAGTAGTTCCGAAGATCGGACGCGCAGGCCCGAGGCGTGTACGTACTCTGATAGAATACCTTAACAAATGTTCGCCGTGATTCTTTAAATTGACATAACTTTTTTATTTATGAACCGATTGACATGAAATAAACACTAAATGTTAAGTGAAACCTACTACAATATATTAGTGAAAACCGCATCTAAATCGAATAAGCCGTTTCTGATATTAGCGTGCACGAACAAACAGACAAACAGACAAACCGACAAACAGACAAAAAAAAAATTAATTACAATTTCGGGTTCGGCATCGATATAATAACAACCCCTGCTACTTTTTTTTTATATATTTCCATTGTACAGACACCACTTTTCTACAAATTTATTATATGTATATAGATTAATAGTAACAAATGTACCTATGTAATTTGCTGGGAACTGTTTAAGGGCCCCTTTTCCCGAAACTTTAGGCATTTTACGCGCTGAGTCGGCTTGCGCCCGCGTTGCACAGGAGCCGTTGCGATATGAACTCCGGTGACCTATGGCGGCGGACGAGCACGCCACAGTACAAATAAATCAATAGTTCAAATATTACACTAGTTTACTAATTTTTATTTTTTTTCGTTCACAAGACAAAACCGTTGGATTTGTTTTGTGACTACCTTCTAATCAGTAAAAATAAATGTCAAATATTTTTATCAAGTCTGGTTTTTTTATAACACTCACAAGAAGTTTTGGCTTCATCTGGTTACGTAGTGATCAATTAATTGTCTTAAAACTCAAAAGCAAACATTTAATGAAATTCTATTTTGTTGAAAATGTTTTTCAGACGGTGCAAATTAGATCATAACATTTTTTGTTGTATTTACAAGAAAAATATGTAGTAAAAAACAGATCGGTTACAGAAGCTATAAAAATGGTACTACTTTATTTAACTTCAACTTTCGGTAGCAAATTTTAATAAAAAGGGTTTTCCAAGTAGTAGATGAAAAGTACTAAAAAATTCGGTAGCAAGAAATAAAAAATACGTGCAATTTAGATTGTCAATTTTGTGACAAGACCTAACAAATCACGAAACTAGCTGCTATTTTTGCCTAACTAAATATGTAGGCTTTAAAAACCAGAACAAGTGGTGTTAGTTTACATACAATATAATGATGACCCATGGGTCAAAGAGTGTGGTACTTAAGATACAAACACGTTTGTATGATACGACTACATACAGAAAGCATGGCTAATAGAAATCTCTATTCCTAGACAGCACGTTTCGCCGAAAACTTTGTTGGTAGAAAACATTGTTCGTAGATGTCTCGGTTCATAAGAAGCACTTTTGACAGAGATCTCTGTTCATAGATAGCATTTCTTGCCGGAAACTTTGTTCATACAAACCACTGTTTCACCTTGGTTCACAGAAAGAACCTTTGGTTCACGGAAACCAATTAGATCATTATTTTTTAAGTAAGCTGTATTCCCATTCGCTCGCTCTTGCATCTTATGTTGACGGAGCTCCGCTTGGCCGGGCTCCTATTTCTGTGTAAAGGGTTTAAAGTAACCAAACCGAACCTCGGGGTGCCCTTCGCTCGCTCTTGCATCCTACGTTGCGCTTTTTTAACCAAGGGAAACAGTGGTTTCTATGAACAAAATTTACGGCAAGAAGAATGAACAGAGATCTCTGTCAACAGTTCTTCCTATGAACCGTGATATCTACGGACAATGTTGTCTATCAACAAAGTTTTCGGCGACACGTGCTGTCTAGGAATAGAGATTTCTATTAGCTGTGCTATCTGTATGTAGTCGTATCGTACAAGCGTTTCTATCTTAGGTTCCACACCGTGGGTCAAATCCTATGCTACGTTCGAAAAGAATGCCTTACCCGATGTTGCCTAGTAGTTTCAGTCAATAAAACGAAGCAAAACCCACAGAATTGGAGACAGAACCTAAGACCCCATTTCGAGCCAGATGTATGATTTTGATTTCGAAGGATCTGAATTGAAGGATGGCGAATAGCTGGGTCTCAACATGTCTTTAATAAATCATTTTCCACACTCACACCGAAATTTTCACCAGAAAACTTGGGAAACTTGAACGATAAACATGATGTTCGTTTTTACCATAATTATAAGGGTTTTGGGGAACAGTACCAAGATTTCTGGTATAAAAAAAAGTTTGCAGATTACTGTTGGTCTAATTTAAGAGATACTGATACAAATCTGAATTAAAACAGAGTAAAATTTGCAATATGTAATACTTTCAATATGTGGTAATTTTAAAATTAACAAAAAAAAAAAGTAAAAATTTTGAAAACTAGACGATCCAAATTTTTTCCACTTCAGAATCTCATTAAGCATTTTATCCTCTATGCAAACACATGGTTTTCATCTCATGAACAAAAACGCTGTAAACTAGTGTTATTGGCGTTGGCGACAGACACATAAATTCATAAGATTTAACGTGGGAGAAAATGAGATAGGAAGCATTGTATAGTGTTTCTTAAGTTCGTGGTTCTCTTTTTGAAGGTTTCACTTCTACCACGTGTGAATTGCACACATGTATTTTGTCATACGCTTTCAAATTTCCACGCGAACGAAGTCGCGGGCAACAGCTAGTAAATAAATAAATATCGTTGGCTTGTGTCGTGGACACCGTGGATAGATGATATAATACATATATACTTTTTTTGTAAATACATAGGTACTTCTTATGTACAAACATCCATGACTCAGAAACAAAATAATGTCCATGCTCATCACACAAACATTTGCCCCTACCGAGATTCGAACCCGGGCCCTAAGATCGTAAGGCGGCCTCACTACCGCTGCGCCATTCGGATCGTCAGTTTATGTAAAAAACAACCGACTTCCAAAAACACTATAAAGTGAAAAATAACTTTAATTTCGGAAGTCGGTGTCTTTGGATTTGTATTTTTGTTTTTTGCCACCGACTTCCGAAATTAAAGTTATTTTTCACTTTATAGTGTTTTTGGAAGTCGGTTGTTTTTTTTGTAAAACAGTTTTTATTTTTTACTTTTTAGTGGGTCAGTTTGTAATTTATCTAAGTTGCCTAATGTCAACTGCTGATCACCTTTTACAAAATATTGCTTTTCCCGATGCAGGGACGTTAATTGTTGAGGAGTTCTCTTAGTATTCCACTCTCCTAGCTGATAATCCTGGCTGCTGCATCAGGCCAGACTTATGTCAACATTGCATTGAACCTAAAATTTAGTCCTGTTTTAAATGAGCCCAAACACGACTACGGTGCTGTAATTTCAAGGTTTGTACTTTTTCTGGTGCTCCTGGCTTCAGCATCAGGTCTGTAAGTACTTCGGTATTCCTCATTAACAGTACGTTTATCCACACATCGAGCCCTTTTCAATGAGCCTAAACACGATATATCTGCTGTTAGTTGTCGAGGAGTTAGGTACTCTGCAGACTATCCTGACTGCAGCATCAGGTCATGACTTGATGATCATGAGACCAAATGTGGCAAATGCCCTATCAAACATCAAAACAATTTACTAAAACAGTCCTTGCCTGTTCGAGTAACTTCTTACTGTTAAGGAGTTGTACCTTCCATCATCAGCCCAGCTACCTGAGATGGTGACAACCATACACAAATACACAAGATACTTCATAAAATATGCGAAAAACAATAAGTGAGCCTATAAAATTTGAGGGTTGCCCTCGATTTCTCTAAGATCCCATCATCAGATCCCAACTTGGTGACAATGGGACCACCTCAGAACTATCTACTTTCGAACAAAAAAAGAATTTTGAAAATCCGTCGACATTATTGGCGGCGTATTCGATGAACAAACATACAAAAAAAAAAAAAAAAAAAACATACAAACACCCGAACATAGTAAGTACCTCCTCCTTTTTGTAAAGTCGGTAAAAATATGTAAAGGTGAATGTTTCCATTAACAATATTAAAGATTTAAAACTCTAGTCCTACTGACTTCGCTAGTCTGTGTAGAGAAGCACAAGTAATAATATTGTGACGCAATACACTTTCGGATTTTCTTCACTTCAGATGCCCTTTTTTTCTTAATTTTGTTTTTTTTTATTTGCCATTTTAATTACTTCTAATACAACACATTTTTACGCAGGTAAGTAGGCACTATTACGCGCGAAGACGATAATGTGGTTGCGAGCAAAAATTGCATAGGTCCTCCCTCGATGACGTCCGACAGGACACTGGCGCGGTGCGCGCGAGTCGTTTTTCACGCATTTATTTTATATGGAAAAAAATAAGTGCTATATTATAAATCTATCCAATAATATCCCTGTTAAACCTGATTAGTAATTGAAATGTAAAATTTTCATAAAAATTGCGTTCCCCCAAGTCTCATACAACTTAAAATCCTTTCAAAATCGACTTTACTTCTGATTTTTTTTTTGTCGAGCAAAATGTTAAATATTGTGTTTTTAACCAAAAAAGTCACTAGATTAAACATGTATCTGTACTATATATTTTTTTGCGAATTTAAATATGGTGATTTCTCTGAAAACAACTCGATCTAGAAACGTAAATTTCGGAAAAGGGGCCCTTAAACTAGGGTGCACTCGGAGTTAGAAAATGTTAGGTAATTTTCAAATACATTCCTTTTCTGCATGCATAGCGCGCACAATGACATGTCACTTTTACAAACTGCCATTTTGATTCATAGTGTAGGATAGAGGATAAAGTTTTTTTTTTGTCTCCCTATTAAATTGGGATAAAGACAAGAGAATTATGATTTTTTTTTATTAAAAAAAATATGGAAAACCATAAATTCAGCACATGATTCTAGACGAAACGTAGAAATGTTTAGTTGGTTATCAAAAAAAAATCTGCTGTTTCATTGAAAACTGCATTACCTACGCGTTCAAAATGTATGGAATAGCTAATTTTAATTAAAATAATCGACGAAAAATTTCAATGCGTTCAGAATCATGCAGCTACTGAAAAAGTGCACAATTTTTTCAGTCCGCGACTTCATTTAAGTACCTACAACAACATTTCAAAGGTATTTCTAACCCAAGAGTTCGATTATTCATCTGGACATGAACTCCACTGAAGTAACCAAACAATGCCTCACGATATCCGATCTTGTGTTAATTGTTAGAATCGATTGCTCAAATGCTCAAGCATTTATCTAATCTACTCCGAGGCTCGTTGGCAACTAACTCATACTGCAAACAGACTACAAGACTACAAGTAGGAAGTAGTAGATATATTTAAAGCCAGTAACTTCCACACTAGCATACCAGCTCCTTGCACGTGCCAGCTACTGTCATGTGTAACGCTAACTGGCATGACTGTTACTGGATATAAGTAGCTAGCACAAAATTTGATTTACTTGCATGCCCGTTGAGGGAGGGGATGCGGGGGTTGCCAAAGCATACCTTTGTGCGACACGGCGACGCGATGGTAATACTGGCATAGAAGGGCTCAACTTGCATGCCAGTATTACTTGCAAATGTATCCACAGTGGGCCAGTTACTCGTACATGCCAGTAAATTTCATGCCAGCTACTTTCCCAATTTACTGGCATGTGTATCCCCGACTTTATAGTAGCTTTTAACCAGGGACTTGCAACGTTACTCAAAATAACGTTACGCGTAGTTACGGTAACGATAATTTGTACCGTTCCACCAGGATCGTAACAAAATTTATTCCTTGGCTATAACGATACTGACAAACGGAACGAAATCTTAAACTGTTCATTAACAATATTATCAATATATAGTTATTAGTATAACGATATAATAACGTTATTCATTTACATACTCAACTTTGCCAGCTTCATGACATAAAGATGACGAAAAAGTATGAAGAATAACGTTACAAATTAATCTGTAACGTTTCTCCTGTAACGTTATTACTTACACAGATAAGCTTAATGTTACTGATACCTATAACGTTACTTATAATATTGTTCTACGAAAATTGTATTCTATAACGTTTTCTTTTGTAACGTTATTGATATTTTTAGGTTTTAGTATCGTTACAAATTTTGTAACGTTATACGATAATATTAGTGGTAACGGAACGAAATTCATTTCCTTTTCAAGTCCCTGCTTTTAACGTTCACGTCTTTCTATAACGTTCTCACTTATATAATTTCCACATGAATGATGTTCCTAATATTTTGTTATAATTTTATGATTTAAAAGAGTGTCCATGGAGTTTCTTGCCCGTTCTTCTCCATAGGTACCTACGCTTTGGAATGGGCAACTAGCTTCATCTTTCTGACTGACCGACCCCTTGACAATCCAAAAATGCCAGTAATTGGTTTATCTTATCACACTAATATAATAAAGGCGAAAGTTTGTGAGTGTATGTGTTTATATGTTTGTTACTTCTTCACGCTCAAACGGCTGGACCAATTTTGATTAAATTTTGTATGGAGGTAGCTGACACCCTGGATTAACATATAGGCTACTTTTTATCCCGATATTCCCACGGGATCGACATTTACGCGGGTGAAACCGAGGGGCGCAGCTAGTTTTATTATAAAGTTGCTACATCGGCTTGGAAAAGACAGTAAACACACATAAAATGTCGGACAATAATTAAATACATAGAAAAAATCACACTGCACACTTTTCCTCAAGCAATTAGATGAAAGTAACCGCGCTGTGCACTCGCACATGCTCACACGCAACAATCACGACGAAGGAGCCACTACATAGATAAAAAACAGAAGATTAAAAAAAAAAATGATCGGTGACCAAACGGTGTTGAGACTTGAGACTCACACAGGATATGGAAGCATGGCACAAACGGAGGAGGACTTTACAGGAGGACTAATGAGTGGAACAAGGCTGCCAATGACGATGATGATCATGCTGATGACCAGCCACAACAGCTGCTAATCTCAAACAAACAAATGCATTTATAACTTTTCCATCCTAGTTCATCGGTCATAGAATATCACTAGCTTCAATTTTTTTTTTTTAACTATCGCCTTCTTCAGGTAGACTAAATTCTTTTGACTCGATTTCTCCTAGGTCGTCCTTGCTTTTATTTTTGACTGTCTTTTCTTCATCATCATCTTCTTCTGCTGGACCTAGTCCTGCCCCAAGCGTCGCCACATCGACGCTTCTCGCACCTACAGCCTTTCATGTGCCGAAATCTATCGTGTCAACCAATCATGCGACTAATCATTATCAGAATCAATCATGGAAACTGTCCGGGCGCCACACGCAATCAATCCATTTTTTTATTAGCGGCTGCTTTTGATGTTCAAAGTATAGTCGACCTCGTTATTGCTTTACCAACCTTAGATCGAATGACACTTGCACGTCGTAGAACTTCAAGGTCCATATGCTTGAAGACAGATAGTTTCAACCTTAATCATAATTTGCGTAGTGATAGCCTATATAAAGGTGTAGCGTACCGACGTTTTCGTGGAAGGCTACGCGACACCACGCAGCGCAACACGACGCCGACACAGTCATCACTTCGTGCACAATAGTTAGTTTTTATTAAAATACATATTATTATGTGTTTTCGGTTAAGGTATTTATCTATGGCCCTGCGATGCCTGAAATAAATGGATTATTATTATTATAATGTTCCCACTGCTGGGACACAGGCCTCCTCTCGATAAGAGGGACTAGGCCATATCCACCACGTGGGCCCACGTTGTTGGATAACATCTTACCTTTTATTTTCAACCATGTTGAGGGCGGCTTGTAGTCTAGCCGGATGCAGCTGAATACGTGTATTTTATGGAGCAAACTGCCGAGCGACTTCCACAACCCGTATACTAGGTAACACGATACCCCTTGATAATACTGGTTGTCAGACCTTCGGGCTTCTGACTCATCATCATCCTCATCATCATTTCAACCGAAAGACGTCCACTGCTGGACATCGGCCTCCCCCAAGCACCTCCATTTCGACCGGTTCTGTGCTTCTCGCATCCAACGGGTTCCTGTAGCCTTCACAAGGTCGTCGGACCACCTTGTGGGAGGCCTTCCAACGCTACGTCTTCCGGTACGCGGTCGCCACTCCAGAACCTTTCGGCCCTATCGGCCATCTGTTCTGCGAGCAATGCGCCCTGCCCACTGCCACTTAAGTTTGGCAATTCTTTGGGCTATGTCGGTTACCTTGGTTTTACGGGCTTCTGACTACCCGTAACGATTGTCAAAGATCTACAAATGACAGCCGGTCCAAACGGCTTAACGTACTTTCCGAGACTCGGAGGGGTCTCGGTATGTAATGGATGCAGTCACCAATCTACGACAAGTATTGCTTATCCTTGACGGGTTGACGTAAGGCTGATATTATAGCCACGACCAATCTTAGTAAAGCGCTGCATGCTGGTGGTCAGGATACCCGTTGAAGCCGTGGAAGCTGGCTGGCTGGGTGACTCGCCGCTAAAACTTACGGGAGTGATGATGACGTCACGCTGAAGTAGGTGCACGAAGGCTGCGCTGACGTTCATGTTCGGGGTCACCAGTATAGAGGTATGAGGAACAGGGTGTAAAGTTCACTCATACTCTATAGAAAAGGGAGGATCCTCCAACCAGACGGGTGCTGTGTCTGGCGGGCAACTGCCCAATGATTTATGTCGGGGCCGTTGTATCTATGCTAATTGCGCGGCAAACTCTGCTTGCGCGATGTAGGATTTGCGTGACGTAGTATGACGCGCTGTTTGCATGTGGCGTTGTAGATACCGCTACAGTAACAAATAACTGGCAGTTTTTTTTTGTGTTTTGTTACGTTTGGGATCTTTCTGTCACTTTTCTCTTCTCTTTAAGTGGTAAAGGAATTACGAGGTCGCACTACGCTGCGAACCTTCTGATTCCTTGAACTTGTACTTTCGTGATGTCCACGCATCATCGCGTGCGCATTTCAATTATCACTCATTCTCGTGCCGCAGCAGTTGAACTCTGAGCTTTTAAATAGCCCAATAACTTTGCAGAAGGCCGGGATAGATTTGTAGAAGATTCATTCGATGACAATTTATTATGGTTAGATAAGAGACTCCTATGATTGCCGATTTAATATCGGGTTTTATTGTTGTAAATGAGAATTTATAGTTTCTGCGTTGATTTTGCAGTTGGTGGTCGTATTGAGAGTCGATTCCATTAGGGAAATAGCACCGCCTAGAACTGTATTGTATATTTCAGTGGAGTGATTGCGTTACACACGAACAGAAGTAATGGCTTTCACTTTGACAGTTTAACAACATTCATTACGTTATTTACGTAGTTGAATAGACAAATTTTTCGATCTTAAGAAGCAATGGTCTAGCAATATCCTTCAAAGGGATTCAAAGCATGTGCAGTGTGCAGGACATAGTAAGGTAACATGGAGTCTCCTACCCATTGTGTTCCATAGAATTCTACGCTTTGAAACAGATTTCTTAACTCATGATTATCATCTGCCTAGCCTTTTCCCAACTGTGTTGGGGTCGGCTTCCAGTCTAACCAGATGCAGCTGAATTATATTTTAATTTTAATGGAGCGACTGCCTATGACCTCCACAACCCAGTTACTGGGTAATACGATATCCCTTGGTAAGACTGGTTGTCAGACTTTCGGGCTTCTGACTACCCGTAACGACTGTCGAAGATGCACGAATGACAGCCGGGATCAATAGCTTAACGTGCTTTCCGAGGCACGGAGGGGTCTTGGTATGTAAATATGGTCACCTATCCACAGACCAACCGCAGCAAGCGTAGCTTAACCTGATCGATCGACCTGTGCGGTTGTTATTATTTATCTACCTGGTAAATGACATACCTAATGATGAAAGTGTATGATTAAAAGTAACTGAATTTGACATGCACCTTTCTCTCCTTTTCTCTATACGATTACATCTACAAGAAGCTAGATTGACACAAAAAATTACGTGTGTCCTAATCAGACCTCATTTTTCCTTCCATAAACAACAGACCATTTGCATTCGTCCATCTCATAAAATCGGCAGGGAACACTGACCGAAGCAAAGCTCGAACGTAAGCTGAGTTCGAAATTTGAAACAACGTCAACAAGATTAGAGCGCCGCCATGCGCCATGTTACTGAAACGTCAAACTTACAAAATGGATTCCCCGTTTTCCCGCGCTCCTCTGGGATTCTAATGTTGTCTCTGAATTTGTGGGTAATTATTGTAAGTGATACTTTATGATTTGTACAGATGGAATCTAGATTTCGTATTTTGTGACAATTAATTTGTTTTAAAACAACGTTTATGACTGCATCTGACCATTTTTCATTTGTTTTTCGAAAATAAAAGATGACACTGCTCCTTAGAGCCTCACTTACATGGGGCTTATACATAACTGGCGAAATGTGGGTGTACTAAAGGTACCATCGAGGAAACTTACATCTATACACTACACCGTAAGGGCTATTTTTGCTGGCAGCGCTCGGTCGCTATAGAAACGCTTGCTGCTAGCAAGCGTTACGACGTGGTCATCGTGTGCACGGGATTTTGTTTCCAAATCTAACTGTAATGAAATGAGCAACGTTGACGAACACGTGGACTTTTCTTAAACCAAATCTAACGAATCGATAGAAAAACAAACTCGAATGACTAATAAAACTAAAAATACCACATTACAAAGTGTCAACTGAGATAAAACATATTTTTAAGTTCCAAAGACAATGAAAAAAAAAAAATCACCAGCCTCTGCTCGTTCTAAAAGTTAGTCTTGGTCCTAAACTAATACAAACCAAGCAATGTAATTCGAATACGCCGAAATATTCATTGAATTGTAATGACATCAGGCAACAAACAAAATCAAAGATCGTTCGGTCGATAGCAAAAAAAGTTTCACAAAAACTTTAAAGGGAGCTTTGAACTTTTTGGTGGCGCCTAAAATGTTGTTTTGAACTTCCGTTACCTACTTGTTTTTAGGTCGCAATTTTTTCCAGGTTTTTAAAACTTTCGTTTATGACCTCTTGATTTAACAATAACAGCCGCACGGATCGATCTAAGGTTAAGCTACTCATGCCGCGATTGGTTCGTGGATGGTTGACAGTCAGACAGATGACAGATGGGCGGGCGTTTTGGGGGACTGTCTTTTGTAATTTTGACGTTCGAAAAGTGCTGATTCTCAGCCTAGTTTGAATAAATGACTTTTGCTTTCGATTTTGATGTTTTCATTCCAGTCCAGCATCCAATATCAAGCACTTGTTGACTATGTCAATGTCACTTGATTCCAGCGCTGGATCGAAACTCTGTTTCTATGAATCAGCGTTAACTTCACTACTAAAGTAAAGTAAAATAAGTGAGATTTTCTCCGTTGTGTTCCCGCAGAAGTCTTTAAGTCGCCTTTTCATCTTTGAAATGGTATAAAATTTCTTTTTTACTATTTCCTTCTCTGGGATACCATTTCTGTCACAGAGACCTAATTTTGGAGTAAAATTATACAACAAAATACTCTCATTGTATTTACACTTAATCAATGCATTCTAGACTCAATAAGCTGAATATTTTTCCTCAATTAACACCTTTCTTAAAAACTAAAAATGCATTCTTTTGGGTGTGTCATCCTACTATCCTACTTCCTGTCCTACTATCCTACTACATAATCAGCCTATAATGTTCCCACTGCTCCTCCTCTCGGTGAGAGGGAGCGGGCCGTAATCCACCACGCGGGCCCAGTGCGGGTTGGCAGATGCTACATGTCTTCGAATTTTTGGTTCTAGGACATGCCGGTTTCCTCACGATGTTTTCCTTCACCGTTTTGAGAGCAGTGGTGATGAAATAATTTACACAAAGTAAAGCGCCTGATGTCTGGGTTCGAACCTACGACCTACAACTCGATAAGTCGCGGCCGTTACCACTGGGCCACCACTGCTCTATCCTAATAATATCCTACTAATATTATAAACGCGACAGTTTTTGTGGATGGATGGATGTTTGTTACTCTTTCACGCAAAAACTACTGAACGGATTTGGATGAAATTTGGCACACAGATAGTTTATAACCAGGATTAACACATAGGATACTTTTTATTTCTATATTCCCACGAAATCGAGACTTATGCGGGTGAAACCGCGGGGCGCAGCTACATTACAGACCATCATCATCTGCCTAGCCTTTTCCAAACTATGTTGGGGTCGGCTTCCAGTCTAACCGGATGCAGCTGAATACCAGTATTTTACATGGAGCGACTGCCTATCTGACCTCCACAACCCAGTTACTGGGTAATACGATACCCCAGCTACATTACAGACCTTCGAAGTTCAACCACATGACTGAAGCGCCATTTTATGCGCCCGGGCAAGCAACGGTACGTTCCGCGCTTTTTGCTTAGGTACGCGACTTTCGTGAATCATTCGATAAATATAATAAAAAAGTATGTACCTAATTGTTATGATACAGACTACGATAGGAACAAATTGTCTTTGTATTTCCGGTTGCACAAAAAAATAATTTTAATGTAGGTCGTATTTATTTACGATGGAGTTGAAGCTTTGAACCGGTCGAAGTGGAAGTGCTTGGGGGAGGCCTATGTCCAGCAGTGGACGTCTTTCGGCTGAAATGATGATGATGATGAAGTTTTAGTTGAGCTAAGAGTTCTTAGTAGTCGCATGGCCACTAGAACAACGTCACAACGAACTTGTACTAAGGCTCATTTACATTGATCCAATATTTTGATCCAGCGCAGTGATCTACCATGCCATCATGCGTGACGTCTACCAACCCGCACTGGTGGATTATAGCCCACTCCCTCTTGAAGGGAGGAGGCCTGTGTCCCAGCAGTGGGAACATTATAGGCTAATTATGCAGCGATCCTGTGACGTTGGATCGACCGCGTCGGTCAAGTAGGGTCTGCCAATGATATTATATAGGTAAAGGAAAGATACGCTACGTTCATACTGAGAGACGCGACGTTCTGTATTGTTGCGTTGTTATTACAAGGTACTTACATATAGGTGTATAATAGTTTTCAACTACGACTGCGATAGATAATAGGGAACGTATGACACAGAAAGAGATAGCTATCTGTAGTGTGTTTCTCGCTGCTATTAGCGGACTAAATGAAACTACAACAATTGTCTGAATTTGTCTGCAACATCTACCTCTTTAATATATTATCATTGAGGTCTGCTTTAGTCTGGATACTGGACGGGATTAAACAGTGTTTACACTGGCCAACTACGAATCCAGTACCTCTGCATTCCAGCGCTGGATACTGAACCCAAAGAGCAGCCAACGTTACTCGGAAGAAAGTCCACATACCCTCAAAGAATGCTAATTATTTTAAATCATCCTCATTGCCTCACAAACGCCTACAAAGCTACCGTTACCCACTTATATTATAGCCTACAGCTACTGTCGCTTCATAGAACAGTGATAGACGTAATTACCATAGACTATAGAGTAGAGCCACCGGAGGATTTCGTAACGGACCTTATTTGAAAAAAGATTTATAGAATTTTGGTGTTAATGGGAATGGGAAAAGAGAAATTGGTGATCCAAGAACTGAGGATGACGTAGCACTCTCAAAAGTTACAAAAACTATTTGATTTGGTAGCTCACAGAACATATTAAAAAACCTATAAAATTATGATAATCTTGAAATTTATAGTCCTTTATAAAGATTTTAAACAACCTGAATTTAAACATAATTAGTTGTAAATAAAACCATGTCTCCCATTTCACACGCAACTTCAAAACTCAAAAGATAACTTTTTTGACATACAACCTTTCTCATCCACCATCTTGAAAAAAAGTTCCTCTAACGATAAGTTACATTCCAAATGATTTCAAACACGACTGGCCGTGAAAGCTATCACTCAAAAACGAACAAGTGTTCGAAATTTGAAATAAAATGAATTAATGATGTATCGACGCCGACAAAGTTAGTTTGCTGGCGAGATAAAAGTTGGATCGAGTATCGAGTAACAATCGAGTATTGGCTCAAATCGGATAAGAATCTATACTAATAATAAAGCTGGAGAGTTTGTTTGTTTGAACGTGTTGTTAATCTTTGGAACTACAAGTCGGCTTTAAAAAATATTTTGCATTTGGTCCAAATTCTTGAGGAAGGTTATAGGCTAAGATATCACGCTAAGATACGTAGGAGGCGAGCAAAAACAAAAACGGTCAGAAATAACACAATAATAGCCCGGGCAGGCGATGCGATGCGACGGGGTTAGTCAGGGGAACAAGAAATTTCACACGGACGAAGTCGCGGGCAGAAGCTAGTACTTAATAATCGTATTGAAGTTATTCCAGCCCCTCCAAAATATAGTAGCCATGCGTACTATATCTCGAAAACTATTGAATTTCGGCCATACATATCTATGGGGGGTTCAATTTGTTGCATTTTGGCCCTATCAGCTCCTGACGGATATAATTCGAATTACTTACAAGTAACAGTGTAATTTATTGTACGAGTAGTACGGTTATTAAACTACATATTTACTTAATTTAAAAAGCTAACAGTCTTAAATAATAATTATGTAAGTACAAGTACAAAAAAAGGAACGGAAATAATCAAAGGGCAACAAAAAATTCGTCCGCATCGCTGTCTTACAGGAAACGTGCCCAAAAGGCTGGCAGCATTGCCACGTTGCATGGCAATGCTAATTCTTTGGCCAAAAAATAGGCCACCCTCTGGTCACGTGAAGAGTCGACCAACCGCTTGGCGATGTCTCGAAATACTAAGTGGGCACTCGGACCCCATGGCCCTAGTGTTTCAACCCCAAACGGCTCGAAGATATATGTTCCAAAGAGATCGGAGTATTTGCGCCATTTGAGGTTTTCCGCACCTGTAGCAGCCGCCCCAGCACAGCTCACCGTGCTTGGAAAATGGGATGGTGCAAGGGTGTCGACACAAGTTGCATCCCACACCAAAAGCCTACCTACCTTTCAAGGTATTATGGTCACTTATATAAGTTATTACCGTTATTATATTTTAGTCAGCTAGTGTTGTCCCACTACAGAAATATACAGCAAAGGCCTCTCTTTTTGTCTGTCGTGTCAAGCTCATACCACCATAATGGGCCAAAACAGCTCAAAGAACATAATCAGCCTATAATGTTCCCACTGCTGGGCTGGGACACAGGACTCCTCTCAATGAGAGTGGGCAGTAATCCACCACGCGGGCCCAGTGCGAGTTGGTGGATGTCACATGTCTTCAAATTTTTGGTTCTAGGACATGCCGGTTTCCTCACGATGTATTCCTTCACCGTTTTGAGAGCAGTGGTAATGAAATAATTTATACAAAGTAAAGCGCCTGTCTGGGTTCGAACCTACGACCTAAAACTCGTTAGTCGTGTCCGTGACCACTGGGCCACCACTGCTCAAAGAACAATTTTACACAATTCGTCATAATGCGTAATGCTACTAAATATGTGTCAGTTCGTAAATGCTCCACAATCCTGGAAACCATCGAACCGATTTTGATGTGGCACTAACTATTGAAAACGCTATTGTTTCAAAAAGGTTACAATCTATAAACTTCGCGCTTTGCCCTCGTATATTGAGCAGAAAACATTAAATTTTGTAATTTGAGAAAGCTAGAAATTCGTTTTCCGGAATGGTCCTTAAAAGGTTATTATGACTCATGCACTGAAACGTTTAAAGCTTCTCAAAAACTTACCCTCTTACTAATGTTGGAATTTAAGTCACTTTTGAGAACCAAGGTACAAGAACATAGGCCAAAAAATTACCAAACTCAAGTGGGCAGTTGTTCACAGAACAGGGGGGGGGGGGCAGTTCTCGTAATTTTAAGAACGTTCACAGTCTGATCTGTCTCAATCTGTCAAAAAAAAATACCTCTAATTTCCCTACATTTTGACAAGTATTTGACATTTGTTTGTCGCCGAGATGAGACTGCGGCTAGATTTTGAAGGTTTTAAATTACGAGAATTAGCCTTGAGCAGTGGTGGCCCAGTGGTAATAGCCGCGACTTACGAGTTGTAGAACGTAGGTTCGAACACAGACAGGCGCTTTACTTTGTGTAAATTATTACATCACCACTGCTCTCAAAACGGTGAAGGAAAACATCGTGAGGAAACCGGCATGTCCTAGAACCAAAAATTCGAAGACATGTGACATCTACCAACCCGCACTGGGCCCGCGTGGTGGATTACAGCCCACTCCCTCTCACTGAGAGGAGGCCTGTGTCCCAGCAGTGGGAACGTTATAGGCTGATTATGTGTATGTGTGTGGCCTTCAGATCGCTAATGGGGTCGAAAGAAGTGGCGACCGCGTACCGGCAGACGTAGCGTTGGAAGGCTTCCCGCAAAGTGAACCGGTAATCGGTTCACTTTGAGAGGTTCACTTTTTTCTGGAGACGGTCGCAAGAATCCGCTGGATGCCAGAAGCAATCAGGTCGAAATGGCAATGCTTAGGGGCCTGTCCAGCAGTGGTCTTTCAGCTCATGATGATGACGTGACGTTTATTTGGCGCGATCGTACTAGGGCTCTATTCCTGTGAGTAAGAAGTTATTAGTAATATAGAGTTATGAGGAACAGGGTGTAAAGTTCACTCATATTCTATAGAAAAGGGAGGATCCTCCGACCAGACGGGTGTTGTGTCTAGCGGGCAACTGCCCGATGATTCATGTCGGGCCGTTGTATCTATGCTAGTTGCGCAGTAAACTCCGCTTGCGAGATGCAGGATTTTTGCGTGACGTCAGTATGACGCGTTGTTCTCATGTGGCGTTGTAGATACCTACTGCTACAGTAACTTCAGTTTCAGTTAACTTACCGTTGTTCGTAACTTACGACTCGTAGGTTAGTCATAGTCAAAATATTGCCAAATCGTTGATAGAGTAGGACAAGCCAGTTAATTTACAAACTAGGCCATTTTAATAGGTTTAATAGTCCAGGTAAATTATGAAATTTTCGCAATTGGTCCTTATCGGGCAATTGACAAAATCGTTCACCCATTTGTACCTAACTATGAAGTTTGCTATCATTAAAGACTTGGGGCGTATTCTAGAACGATTTTGATGAATCTAGATTTTAGACTAGACTGGAGTCCAGCGGGGCAATTGCGTAACACGTTATCAATCGGAATCGGTTTCATTTTGACAGTTCAACAACATTCATTGCGTTATTTACGTGTTGAGCAGACAAATTTTTCGAAGTTATGAAGCAATGGTTTAGCAATTTGCTTCAAAATTATTCAGATTCCGATTGATAGTGTGTTACGCAATTATTATTAGGGTGCTGATTAGTATCCAATCTGTCAGTTTGACATTTGTGTCTGACATTTGTGTCTAGACTACTATCATGACATATACACGGAAATATAATAAGGTGCAAGTAAAAATTAACCGGCTTATGAGGGAACAGGGTGTGCGATTCTCCATACAAATCTATTCCCCTTTTTACCGACTTCAAAAAAAAGGAGGTTATCAATTCGATACGTATGTATGTAATATTATTGAAATTGCATTATATTCACATATGACAATCTATTAGGGCTTCCAAACATACAAAATTTTATAGACATATGTATGTATGTATGTTTGTCCACGTATATCTCCGTAACTATTAATCGGATCGTGACCATTCTTTTTTTATTGGCTTACATTTACTTCAACTTAGGAAACAGTGCAAGTTTCATCAAAATCGATTCAGTAATTTTCAAGATATGGACTAAGACGTGAAAGTGTGACGGCCTGGCTTATTGATACGAGCTACGGGTGTAGTGTCAAAGCGAAAACATCTCAAAACCTTGGTCAAATTCTAGTGCAACAACTAAAAATTACCAAATAACAAGTAATTTAAAAAAATTAAACCGACTTCAAAAAGAAATGAACTCAAAATTATGAAATAACTTTAATTTCGGAAGTCGGTGGCAAAAAACTAAAACTAAAATACAGATCCCAAGACACCGACTTCCGAAATTAAAGTTATTTCATAATTTTGAGTTCATTTCTTTTTGAAGGCGGTTTAATTTTTTTAAATTACTTTTTATTTCTTTCTGAATAATGCCTCTAGAGCAATTTTTTTTTTTCACAAATTCATGTTCAACTTTTACTATGGGACCAAACCTGAAGTCGCGGTAAAAAATCAGCTGTTCCCTACTATGCATATCCAATAAGCACCCAACTAAACGTAAACAGTGCTTAAACTTTTTCAAATGCACGAATTCCATAGTTATTCTACGTTCGAAACGAAAATATTTTAAGATTTCACCCCGTTTACTGAATGATAACTTAACTTGTAAGAGATTTTTTCCCAGCAGCAAACATAACATTGTGTTGCCTCAATAATGATTAGCTATAAATCATTATACTTATAACTTGTACGAATGAGCATAGTAATTGATTCGACTTATGAGTTCCGTCGATAGAGTTTATAATGGATTTATTTTGTTTGTTACTTTTTCTTTTTAATACCCTATTACTTTTTTATCGTTAATGGAGAAACTAACGTATGAGGAATCGTTGTAACGATTCCTCATACGTACTGTAGTTTCTCCTCAAAAAAACACTGTAAAATTTGATCAGAATTTATGGTTAATATATTTAAAAAAAGTCTTACCAAGGGGTATCGTATTACCCAGTAAGTGGGTTGTGGAGGTCAGATAGGCGCTCCATGTAAAATACTGGTATTCGACCCCAACATAGTTGGGAAAAGGCTAGGCAGATGATGATATTTAAAAAATGCTGATAACTTACATAATCCACGCACACACCATCATGCACTTCTTTGACGAAGTTTCTTTTATTTTTGGAAAGTAATTACAACCTACAACTCAAAGTATTTATAGCAAGCAATTTATTATTCGATTAGTAACTAAACAGCTATTAATTAGAAACCTGCAAACTTGTTTCTAGTTGAAAACGACAATGGGCCCAACGTAGACCCTTGAGAAACTCTGGGACTTAGCCATCAAATTTTTCATCACAGATACTATACATTGTTCTGTAGTGCTAACATGTTCCATTTTGTAGTTCATAATGATGTCGTTTCAGTCGCTTTGACACCCCAACATTCAATATTGTAAATAATAATATAGTCAGTCGTGTCGATAATCAACGTTGAACCAAATACAAATCAATGCCATGGTAAAATATGGCGGTAAGCCAATAATTATTCGTAATCAATTCGGTTAGTTGTCGAAATGTTCTAAATCGGGAAACTGGTTGCTCACCTAGAACGGTAGCGACAATCAGCAGCTCCGTTTTTGGAAGACTTCTGTGTTAAGCAGTCGATCGCTATCAGTTGAAATGTAGATAATTTGTCAAGTTCAAATGTTGCAACATTTTATTTTCTTTTTGGTTGCCATCTTTATTGACTTCAATCAAGTCTAACTTACAATCTTTGGTTAGGGTGCTTGCATAAAGAAGGATTTCGGGCCCGACTCCGATACAGATCGCTGCAGGCTGATTTTCGGAGAGAAACAGTTACATGTTTTAACTGTTTCTTTAAATGTAAGCGCATAAGTTAACACGGGCCTATTTCACCCGCACCAATCGGACCGACTTCTCTTTACCGGGAATCCACTTCTTTATACAACCACCCTTACTCTCATTCGTCTACGTTACGAAAATCGTTGTTCCACCTAACAGGGCATTCTACACTAGATACGTTAAAGAGTCCAGTACTGCTGTACGACCGCTTCCGGATTTTTATATCCTGGAATGATGTTATTCTCCTTTATACCACTTTCATTTAAGTCCAGACAATAAGAAAACTATAAATCTACTTAAATTCACTGACAACGCAGCCTATAAAGCCACTAGGTTTAAAAACATGAAATTTTGCATAAGAATTCTTGATATTACGAAGCTCGAAGGTGAGCATTGAGGAAGTGTTTCTGAAAAGTTTGTGTGGACTTTCTTCAAACTCAAACTCAAAGCATTTATTTCCATTAAACCATTTACAGGCACTTTTGAACTGAGTCGGTTAGTCAGAATTATGAAGCTAATTGGCCATTCTGGAGCGCAGTAGGTTCCTATGGAAAAGAATTCATTAATTTTTGCCGCTTGGATCGTTTTGTAAAATATGAAATTGGACATTGCAAACAATATCGTATAGAAGAGAATACTCATCATCTTCAAATTGCTTAATCAATAAAGGAAACACTGGAACCAATGATTGTAAGTTAAAAGCTAAGTGACGACGACACACTCGTTATCAGTCGATCGCCGCGCCGGCGTGCAACCGCGGAATGTCGCCTTAAGTAGCGCGAGCCGAGCCAATAGCGGCGACTTTAGCAATTACTGGCAATATGGCAATGTTGTGATTAATGTAGATGTAGAAACAACGAGAGTTATTAAAACAAAAGAAAACATCATCAAACCAATCATCATCTGCCTAGCCTTTTCCAACTATGGTCGGCTTCCAGTCTAACCGGATGCAGCTGAATACCAGTATCTTACATGGAGCGACTGCCTATCTGCCCTCCACAACCCAGTTACGATCAATACGATCCCCTAAGTAAGACTGGTTGTCAGACTTTCGGACTTCAGATGACCCGTAACACCTGTCAAAGATCCACAAATGAGAGCCGAGACCAATGACACGGACGGGTCTTGGTATGTAAAGATGGTCACCCATCCATGGACCAACCACGTCAAGCGTAGCTTAACCTGATCGATCGACCCGTGCGGCTGTTATTACTTAGCCACAAGCCCTTCTTTTGTTTCATCAATGAGTCAAGGAAAATCATTGCTTAAAAAATGAATGCAGTAAGCAAGAGGAGAACGGAAGAAAAAACGTATTGCGCGTAGTTGTTGTTGATGTCTTCAGATGATGATGAATTTAGCAAGGTTACCTGGTCCGCGGTGGCTTTATTTAGAACTAACGAAATCTCTTTGGAAATCTGACAATTTCTGTTCACCGACAGCGCAGTGCTGCCGGGTCAGATAGGCTTGCTCCTGCTCCACAATAAATTCAAGATAAATTCAAATAACTGTCACTCTTCACTCCGTCACGGCAAATTCACATACTGTGCCAACCTGCAATTATTTTCTTCCCAGACTTTACATGACGTATATCCAGGCCCCTCTTGTCCAGGGCACTCTGGGCAAGTGCCCAGGGCCCCGCGACCTTCGGGGGCCCCGGCCTGCTCTCATAAAAAACATTCATTGCAGCCACCGTATCATTCTACGCATTATTATTATGTTCAATGACAAAATAAGTTATTTGCAGTGCGATTTACAATAAATTTCTAGCCTCCCAGTTATCAAAAATATTAGAATGTTTCTCTTATTGTCTCTTATTTAAACGGGGCCCCGTGACCCTTATGTGCCCAGGGCCTCCAATAGGTTAAAGACGGCCCTGCGTATATCCTGGCTTGCCTCACATGAGAAGGTGTTTTTATTGTAGCCTAATCCGATAATCGAGTAACCCAAGCGAACGAAAAAGTACTAGGCTTGCATAAGATTGAGGAGTTGAACATTTTTTTGTGGGCGAAGATCCGTCTTCGGGCCGAGGTTCAGTACCCAAGAGGCACAAGTCGCATAAATCTCGACTATGCTCAATGCAATGCAATGCAATGCAATGTAAACGAATACAGATAAATTAATAGATTAGTTAATTCAGTACCTACTATTAATTTTACCTATTATTAGGATCGTGTTTCCAATAATCTAATGCAACACCCCGATAAAGCACTTACCGTGAACATAATCCATTGGACCAAAAAGTACCAGGAGTGCATACAAGCGAAGTGTTAGAACTAAGAACATTAGGAGTGGGCGGCCACAATCCGTCTGCGGCCGCGGTCGGACGAAGCAATAAAGATTAACTCGATGCCAACGCGATAGATGTCGCTATTCTCAATATAAACGTAAGAGGATTTTAGTGCATTCTTTTATTTAGAGAGTGAGAGTTTGTTTTTACTAAGATCGTTGAAGTTTATGTGGGGTCTGATTAATTAACATAAAACATATCAGATTAGAAATGATCATTGTTGACTGCCTTGGTAATGGTAGCAGGCAATCGCAAGCACCACTAACGACTACTAAGCACGAGGTTTTGGGTTCGAGTCTAGAGTCAGTCAGTGTCATTGTTTTTTAGGGTTCCGTACCCAAAGGGTAAAAACCCTATTACTGAGACTCCGCTGTCCGTCTGTCCGTCTGTCACCAGGCTGTATCTCATGAACCGTGATAGCTAGACAGTTGAAATTTTCACAGCCGATGTATTTCTGTTGCCGCTATAACAACAAATACTAAAAACAGAATAAAATAAACAGACGTGTTTTTTCGGCGTTTTTGCCTTGTGGTACGGAACCCTTCTCGTGACAGTCCGACTCTCACTTGGCCAGTTTTTTATTTTTATTTGAACTACAATGAGTCTTTATTTGGGCCCGGAAATAGGGCCTCGCAATAGGACCCTCGCCCATGATATGGATACAAAACTGGCGAAATGTGGGTGTGCTGCCAAGTTGCGTATGTATTTATTTATTTAATTATATTTTAAGCACACAAATGTACAGAGGCGGACTTAATGCCATAGGCATTTTCTAATTTCTACCAGTCAACCAGTTATAAAAATATTTATTAAAGATTTTAAATATTTTGATTACTACCGTTAACTTTTTTTTTTTTCATTCGCAGGAAAGTGTTGAGCTGCATCACTTTTCGAATCAAACGGATGTCTATCGTCTAACATCTCCAAATATTTCCCCTAAACAGTTCCTCATAGAATTAAATAATAAGTTCTACGTCATTTTAAAACTGCACTATTTCTCCCTCCGCCGTGACCCTCAAATGTACACTCGACACCAACTACGCTTCATTAAACACATTCGATTCGCTTGTGGTCGCACTAATGCCGCGACTTTTGGACGTACAGGCGCGCACACTTTCATTCGACATAAATATTGTTGAGATTTACCACAAGGGTATAATAATAAAATTATCGATGCTTTTTTTTTTTTTAGGATGGGAAATCATCAAATGACCCCTCCCGCTCTGGGTGGAGCGGAAGGGAGTGTCAGACTCTTACTGACTAAAACCCAACCGTGCCGTTCCTTCCTTAGCCCTTTATGTTCCGGGGCAGCGGTAACCCTTTCGGACAATCCCGCTGACCCGGCAGGCTTCAGCCCTATGGGGCTCCTCCTCGATGCTGACATCTCTTTGAGGCACGCGTGGAACACGTACGCGCCGTCCGGCAAATTATCCATGCTTTGACGTAACGAACCCTGCTAGCTATACAGTCCGGAGCTCGTACTCTCGGAGGTCTGAATGCCCTAGCCCAGACGGAACCACGTGAATACAAAATCATTGTCCAAACTCTAGAGAACTAATAATTACCTGCAGCATTCTACAATAACCTTTTTATCACCGCGACATCATTCTGGTACTTACCTACTGTCCATATCACCACGGAAACTTACGATAAAGAGAAGAATGCGTTTTCTACTCGACAGTACCACTTGAAAACAGTCAGCATTATTCCCCGAAGACACGCGTATTGATGTCAACGCGTCTGTACCAGCGATCGCTAATTTATATTTATTATATTTTGTACATTTTCTATAGATAATTGGGGCTTAAAATAATAGTGAGATAAAGCTCGAGAATGGCGCCGATTCTGTTGTTCACAAACTAAACTAAATTTAAGTTCAGGCATCTTTTTCTTTTTATTTCATTAAGAAAAGGACAGAAGATAAATATTAGTTTAGTCCTGTCAAATTAGTCAGCGCCTGACATAAATTGACATATTTTAAATAGCCAATTTTTTAATCTCGTCTAAATTGTCTATGGAGTATCTTAATTTGACAGGACTAAACTAATATTTATCTTCTGTCCTTTTCTTAATGAAATAGAAAGAAAAAGATGCATGAACTTAAATTTAGTTTAGTTTGTGAACAACAGAATCGGCGCCATTGTAAAAATCATCAATTCTGTCGCTAATGTTTAATTAGTAAGTACGGTCAAGGAGTGAAATATGTAAGTAGTTAAAAAAACTGACAAAGTGCGAGTCGGACTTTGCACACAAAGGATTCCGTACCACAAGGCAAAAATGCCGAAAAAAACACGTTTGTTGTATGGAAATTAAATATTTATTTTATTTTGTGTTTAGTATTTGTTGTTATAGCGGCAACAGAAATTCATCATCTGTGAAAATTTCAACTGTCTAGCTATCGCGGTTCTTGAGATACAGCCTGGTGACAGACAGACGGACGGACGGACGGACAGACAGCGAAGTCTTAGTAATAGGGTCCCGTTTTTACCCTTTTGGTACGGAACCCTAAAAACAAGGTCTACGAAAACTGAACAGTTTTTAAACTTAACCAATTTCTATAAGTACATTTGCAACTTATAGTTAAGTAGTACTTTCTCCCCTCGTGGATCTAATCTGAAATATAAACATCACTTCACTCAGACAGGGGACTTACAGCCTAAATCTTTTAGCAAACACATTGAGTGAGCTAGGCAGGGAAACTTCAGGCCTTCGGGTCCCCGTCTGCGGTTTTAAATGTTGCAACCGAGGAGTTTAATCACTGACTGTACCTTGAGAGGTCTTGTTTAAATGTCGTTTTGGTGTGATTTAATGATTTTGTTGCGTATTGTCGATGAGAGCAATTTGCGAGTAGATTGTATATTATAGTCAAGGAATGAAAATATTATACAAAAATATATAAAAAACGTGTTTTTTTTTTCGGCGTTTTTGCCTTGTGGTACGGAACCCTTCGTGTGCGAATCCGACTCGCACTTGAACAGTTTTTTTTCTTTCTTAGTTAATCCCCAAATTACAAACTTTTTTTTTTCCTTTATTAAGAACAGAAGTTCTTAGTAATTGATTACAATCTAGCCTAAATAGACTAATAAGCAATTTAACTCTATACCTTAATATTTTACGAGATAGATTATGTTATAACTAAGAATATTGTCAATTTGCACTTTTACTCAGTTTAGTAGCACTTTCTTAGGGTTTGATAAATTGATAAAACACTGTTCATGTGTTACGTGTATAGGCACCATTCATTCAATGGCGCCGATTCTGCTATTCACAAACTAAACTAAATTTAAGTTCAGTGCATCTTTTTCTTTCTATTTCATTAAGAAAAGGACAGAAGATTAATTTTAGTTTAGTCCTGTCAAATTAGCTTCAAAAAAAATCAAAATTAAATAAAAATAAAATATAAAAATTAAATAAAAATAAAATCAAAATCAGCGCTTGACGTAAATTGACGTAATTTTAGTAAGCAAGTTTTTAATCACGTCTAAACTTGTATGGAGTATTGCAGGAGCTGATTAAATTGACAGGACTAAAATAAAATTTATCTTCTGTCCTTTTCTTAAAGAAATAGAAAGAAAAAGATGCACTGAACTTAAATTTAGTTTAGTTTGTGAACAAGGGAATCGGCTCCACTACAACTAACTCAAATGTATTACAAACTAAAACAAATTTAAAGCAAACTACGTAATGCGATTAGTTTCGGAATCGCCCTCCAAGTACAGTGATGCACAAATTGCAATAAATATCAATTTGTAAGCTATCGACATTAATTTAATGTCACTGGGGAGCTTTGAGTGAAAAGTGATAGCTTTATCAATGGGGTGATTTAAAACAACCTTGATGATCAAGTTCTGTTCGCGCAACTGAAGTTTGGGCCAAAACTTTTTTTCCAAAAAAACAATCGACTTCAAAAAAAAACACTAGTGATTTAAATAACTTTAATTTCGGAAGTCGGTGTCATTGGTTTCCGCATTTTCGTTTTTGACACCGACTTCCGAAATTAAAGTTATAAATTATCACTATACATACATTGTGTTTTTTTTAATTCAATTGTTTTTTTTTGTATTTTTTTTTTATTTTTCACTTTTTAGTTGTACATACCTACCTGCCACACACAAATTCAATTAACACTAGTGTATTGAAGAATTGAAGACACCGTCTAGAAGAATAATCAAAATTCGCATAGAAATGCCGGAGATGCAGTACATTTATACATATAACTTCGTACATAAGAATAACTACCTAATGTATTACTACACACTAATATTTATAAAGGCGAAAGTTTGTATGTTATGTTTATATGTTTGTTACTTCTTCACGCTCAAACGGCGGGACCAATTTTGATAAATTTTTGTATGGAGGTAGCTACACCCTGGATTAACATATAGGCTACTTTTTATCCCGATATTCCCACGGGATCGACATTTACACGGGTGAAACCGCGGGGCGCAGCTAGTGTACCTATAATATGTCTAATTCAAGTAAAAAGTTGTCAATATAAAAATGCCGTGCCATTTTACTATTCCCTTCAGAATAGTGGTTTGTAAGTTATTATACCGTCTAAATCTGTCTCAATATTTTATGTCATCGTCCCCTGTGTGTCATCCCCAGGGACCATAGACTAATAGCCACTCTGCATCCCCTTTGCACTCGCCATAATCTAGTTTTTAGTCTATTGATCTGTGCAGTTTTGACGAACGGAAAGTGATATTAGCAATAATATTATATTAAAGGTAGATATCGCACTAGGGCGCGCAAATTGTTGCAGACAAATTCAGACAATTGTTGTAAGTAGTTTCATTTAGTAGCGACTGTAGCGAGCAACACACTACAGGTAGCTATCTCTTTCTGTGTCATACGTTCCGTATTATCTATTGCAGTCGGTAATTTGTAATAACAACGAACGAAACAGTATGAACGTAGCGTACCTATCTTTCCTTTATAATATCATTGGATATTAGGGTAACAAATAAACTGAATTAATCTTAATTTTTTACCAACTATCTTTATAATATAATTATGTATATTATTTATTTGTTTTTAATAAAAATTTATACACTGGATAGACTTCTTATGCTAAATTAACTTACACACTATTAAAATTTTAATTTAATTACCTAACCTAAAAATTTAAGACGTGACATCTTCCAACGTTCCAACACGCATTGGGCCCGCGTGGTAGATTACAGCCCACTCCCCCTCCTATAGAGGAGACCTGTCTCCCAGCAGTGGGAACAGTACCTATAGGCCGATTATGTGGTCAACCTTACGATATTTTTGTCACTTTGTTTATGTTGATTGTAATCTCCTTACAATCAACATACAAATACTATCTCTAAACCCATAAAAACCCGTTTCAAAATCAGAGATAGATGTACAAAACTATTTTAATTACGAGTATATACGATACGGACGGCATTGAGTCATTAAAACGACTAATAAAAACCCTTTAAATATTACCTTACCTTTGATTGGTATTAGAAAGAGAAGTATGTGTATTTCTTCTTGTGTTATGGGGATTAGTGCCTAAACACACTATGCCGAAGATACGCGACCGAAGTTCGGCATGATTACGCCTGCAATGCTATTTAACGCAACGTAATTTCGGCATAATGTGTCATCAGTAATTCAAATAGCATAACAGGCGTAATCATGCCGAACTTCGGTCGCGTACCTTCGGCATAGTGTGTTTAGATACTTGCAGGACCTAAACGCAAAAAAACGCAAGTTTTAGAAGCAATGAAAGTATATGATCGACTATATTAAACAAAACCAGAAAAATATATTATACTAGCTGCACCCCGCGGTTTTAGCCGCGTAAATGTCGATCCCGTGGGAATATCGGGATAAAAAGTAGCCTATATGTTAATCCAGGGTGTCAGCTACCTCCATACAAAATTTCATCAAAATTGGTCCAGCCGTTTGAGCGTGAAGAAGTAACAAACATATAAACACACACACACACCCCCACACACACTCACAAACTTTCGCCTTTATAATATTAGTGTGATGATTCTTCAGGATATACGGTAGGTAGACGGGTGTATTGAAAACATAATACAACAAATTTGATCATGAAGATACCTCTAAAAACTTTCTTTTTACAATAAAAATCATACTAATATACATACAATCATTCTGATTTTTCGTCAGATTATCCTACAAGCAACATCGCAGCTACCCGAAACTGTCAAATTTTCCCAATCAACTTTGAACCTGATGCTTTAGCGATAAAATTGAAAAACCATTGATGAAAGTTGAAAGATTCTAGTAGCTTGATGTGCTGTCGTCTGTACATAGGAATATCTACTAACCTCAATGGTTAATTGTATTTGTAGAGTCGGTAAGGTGTCAATGTCTTAATAAACGCTTTATGGTTTCAAGTTAATTAAACATGGTTGAGGTGTGTCGGTAGTTATGGAGCAATAAAACAAATGCTGATCTAATTCCGATAGGAAAATAATAGTCATCTGAAGATGTTGAGCTTTCAAATAAGATTTGTGGTCAGTTTTAAGGCTTTGAGTAATTACAGTGGCCGTTGAGAGAGTGCGCTCCTGGCACCTGTCAGTGTCACACTAATATTATAAAGGCGAAAGTTTGTGAGTGTGTGTGTGTTTATATGTTTGTTACTTCTTCACGCTCAAACGGCTGGACCAATTTTGATAAAATTTTATATGGAGGTAGCTGACACCCTGGATTAACATATAGGCTACTTTTTATCCCGATATTCCCACGGGATCGAAACTTATGCGGGTGAAACCGCGGGGCGCAGCTAGTAGCTAATAAATATCAACTTCGCAAAATACGTATTCGTTTGTATGAAACAGGTGTGAGTTTATGTAATCTGCATTCGCGATTTATTTGCCAAAAATGTACTTAAACAAATATGAGTTTATGGAAAAATAACTTTAAATCCTACACAATAAAGTTCAGTTTACGCTATATAACTTTTTCAATAGTGCTAGTTACTCTGAAATCTACATAATTACTATTAGAATAAAATTGATATTTGTTTAACTTGAAATAATAATATGTGTAAGTAGTAAATACTACCTTGATATAAAATGTGAAATGTAATATTCGTCACGAGGATAAGCATTAAGGTCCTCCCACTTTTCAATTCGTCATCTGCCCAGTCACCAGTCTAACTGGGTGCAGCTGAATACCAGTACTTTACATGGAGCAACCCCCTATCTGACCTCAACAAGCCAATTACTCGGTAATTAATACGATAACCTTGACCTTAACCTAATTTAATATTGTGATTCATCAATACTCTACATCAGTTGTATCTATTAAGACATACAGCTGCCAATATATGCCTCTTCAAAATTCTTTTTTTTTTATGTGTAATCCGTAAATTAACTTTTTTTTTTTGTCTTTGTTTCAGACTCGGCCTAAAACTCCGTCAGCTGACAGATGGCAGCCATCTTATCCAAGTGATTTACTCACAAAATGGCGACATCCAAGACTGTGAATACGTAACGCAAGGCAAATCAACAAGAAATTTCCTAAAAACATTAAGAAAAGAATTAAAATTAGCATTAGATGAAGAAATTTATAGAATAGTAAATAAACAACCAAAAAATATAGAAGACGAAAAGTTTTACCGCCATTTTGGGAACGTCACTTTTAGAATACTAAAAGATGGCGACCGGTTGCCGCCAGACATTTCGAACTGGCTGGATTATGATAAATTGAAAATGGAATGCCTGAAAAGGCACGAAGAACTACAATATATGATGGAGCATAAAAACAAAGTTGGAGAAAGCTCTCTGGCTAGGTAGTTGTTATATTTTTACAAAGCAAAACCTTATTATTCAAATAAAACGAATTTACGGACGAATTTGTATTCCAAATTTATTTTACTTTTAGATAGCGAATACGAAAGTCCGTTAAATTCATTTTATTTATAAATTCATTCGTTACTGAGGGTACAGTAATTGCTTTTCAAAAAGGTTATCTGTTTAAAATATCTTGAATTGAACTCTTTAAAAAAATATTTAGGTACGCTAAAAACTTGTAAAAAGTTTTTGTTATGACGATTCAAGACATTTATCTATGGAATGCACGACGCTCATCTCCTTTCGAATTTCATCCTTTACCTACAATATTCGAATTTCGAAATCCTGACGAATCGCCAGTCCATGGAATGACCTCTTCACTTTTTTTCACCGGTATTTAGACTCCAGCATTTTGGCATATCTACCTGAACTATGTATATTTTGCACGTAAACAAAACTACACCATATTATCGCTATATCTTCAGACAGGGACTACTGCTTTTTGCTGCAATATATCCTTATTGATTCCTACGTTCATTTACTTAACTCATTCTCATTACTTAATCGAATGCTCTTCATCTACGACATCATTCACCTGTAACCTATGGCTTCTGCTCAAAATGGTCATATCAACTAAACTTTAGAGTTCAGTACCTACGTTCTAGTCTAAAGCCTTAATATCAGCTTTAAATTTCGGTCAGCTACGCTTGGTCAGCAGACATACATCCATCTGGCCCTACTTAGGTTCTACTATTTAGTATTCTTCTGACCTCACCATGTCCCTTATATTGGAGTACCAAAGTGTCCATACACCTGCAATTTTAAGGACCTAAAAACACCACTAATGCCGGCGTGGCCCTTACTGGGCCCAAGTCATCTACTTAACGTAATTTACATTTACCATTGACTTGAAATACCTATTCTTCTAAAAACAGAGAGTAACTTCATTTTGGCCAGACTTAAAAGTAAAGTGGCAACGCCATCTGTTTCTTGAGTTTCAATCATCTATCAACTTTAAGTGTCCCAAAAATCTTTAAAATCTCGATTATTTTGAACAGGACCTGTCATTATGTCATCAGTCAGTCTTTCATTTCCATCGCTCATTATCATCAATT
Source organism: Oligia latruncula (assembly GCA_948474745.1). NCBI lineage: Eukaryota > Metazoa > Arthropoda > Insecta > Lepidoptera > Noctuidae > Oligia > Oligia latruncula. The sequence continues at coordinate 5,391,972 of OX419713.1, read as the reverse complement.
CATTCAAAATTAACAATGGTAATTTACAAAATATCTCGCTAATAACTTTAAGTTATATATCAATATATTCTTTGCTAAAAAATAATGTTTCAAGTGTCAAATATTCATCTTACACTATTGGTTTCGGATTAAACGTGTTTTTGTTCAGTCAGACGCGAGTACAGTGATAAACTTAATAGCGTAATTTAGACACCTATTCTTTAAAATGAAAACCTGATGTCGCTAAATTGTGATATTCTGATATGATTCAGACTGTGAATTCTTTCATATGACAGTCATCATTCATCAATGAACTGGTTCTCTTCTCTTGTATCAGCTTGAACTTTATGAGGATAGATCATGCCGTGGTAAATCAATTAGCCGGTCATCAAAGTGATAGCGGAGTTGACTGTCAAGCCCTAATTACGTAACAAACTATCAATCTCAATCTGAATAATTTTGAAGGGTATTGCTAATCCATTGCTTCTTATGTTGAAAAAATTTGTCTGTGCAACAACGTAAACAAAGCAATGAATGTTGTCGAGCTGTCAAAATTAAACCCCGCAGGGGCGTCCAACGTACATTTAAGTATCATCGAGCGTGGGGCTTTATACCTTATACTATACTGCTGAATAGAAGGGAAGCGCCTGATGAAGGTAAAGACAGTCAGCCCTGCTGCAAACCTTGTTGTCAGACCAAGCTGTTCATTACAGGATGAGTTAGATTCTCGTAGACGTTGGGCCGATACAAAAGAAGATGTAGGCAATCTTGCTAAAGTCACACTCTTGGTAAAAAGGATTAGTGGCTGTAGTGCAAGAATTTAACCATGCTTTAAAAAATCTCTCTTATAAAGAGTTTTTATTTATTTTATTAATACTTTGGAGGAACTCATTCAGGCATCATATTCTCGCACTTGGCAATCCACACTGGGCCCGTGTGGTCTTCTCCTTTACAGGCTTGAGTCCCAGCAGTGGGAGCCTTACTGACTACTAAATTTGCGACATCAGGTTTTCATTTAATACTTCCTCTTTACCAATGTATCATAAATATTTGACCACACAGATCACCGCAGTATCGCTTACAAAAAGACTAACATAAGATGAAAACGAAAACAGGTCTCGAAGATCATTCAGGGAGAATTTCATAGTGCCTGGGACCAAATGGTGCGGGGCTGGACACATCGCAGCAAAGTACGGGGAGCTAGGCGCCGACGCAGACGAAGATCGATGCTGTCGGTCTCACGACCATTGCCGACTCAACATCGGAATGTTCAAACGGAGATTCGGTTACTTCAACTATAGGCCGTATACTATATCTCACTGCAGATGTGACAGGAGGTTAGTTCTTTTTATAATTTCAAAGACAAGGTTGATTTTTGTTTGTTTCTTATCGTGTGCCGGTGGTAAGGGTGTGTTTTTGAATTTCGTATGGGATTCTGGTTTTTGTAAATACCTATGTTTTACAGCAGGGATAACACACACTTGGGAGTCACGTACACCGCACTTGATTGGCCAAACCACAGTCGAAAGCAGAAGGCTGTACAAAAACAGCTAATTCCAACATCGGAAGCAAAATTATAAAACAATATTATAGGTAGAGAAAAGGACTTACCATAGCTGCACCAGTCCTCAATAACCCGTTGTCCTAGGTGAACGACAAACGCGGTAATGCGATGCGACGCGACGCAACGCGAAAATATTCCGCCGTCCATACGCGACGAAGTGCGGACTTGTTTTTTGGGCGACGAGACGCGACGCAGTGTGAAGTAGGGTTGCCAACTTTTTCTAGAAGAAGTAGAGTATATTATTATCTGGTTAAGTATTGGTCGCATTACGTCGCTCGCGTTGCGTCGCGTCGCTACGTGTTGCGTCCCGTCACTCACCTAGGAGAACGGGTAACTTCGTATACAAAGCGAATTTGTGAATGATGCTCTTACATGTTCTAGTCAAAGACATGAGTTTCGTTTCATCTGAAGCAGCATTATAGATTTATAGCGCACTAACTTAGGCTGGTTATAAAATACATAATATCACACTAATCACACTAATATTATAAAGGCGAAAGTTTGTGAGTGTGTGTGTGTGTGTTTATATGTTTGTTCCTTCTTCACGATCAAACGGCTGGACCGATTTTGATAAAATTTTGTATGGAGGTAGCTAACACCCTGGATTAACGTATAGGCTACTTTTTATCCCGATATTCCCACGGAATCGACACATATGCGGGTGAAACCCCGGGGCGCAGCTAGTTTATAATAAATATGTCCTGTTATATCTCGGACAATAGGGCTCTGCAATAAATCTAACGGAATTGTCATAATGTTCTCGGACAGTCGAACGCCAACGGCTGTAGTTTAAATTCGCATAAGGCGTAGGTCGTGCATATGTCGCAGCTCGCAGCCAACTGGTTAAATTAGCCGTTTAGGTAACCGCCTCGCCTTTGGAAGTAGTGCTCGCCTCGCTTCGCTCTCTCGGCTCGCACGCGGTTGATCACAGTTCTAAACAACCTATTTCTAACCGACCATTTCGGCGGGGTGCCCTGGCTTAGTTACTGCGACCAAATTCGGCTCTCGCGTGATTGATTACAGTTCCAACCTAAACTGTAATTGAATATCATTCAGGCCGTTAGTTGAACGGCCGCCGTTTAGTTAAAAGGCTAAGCGGTTAAATAAACGGCTAATTAAACCAGTTGGCTGCGACATATATATAGCATAGCTATCTCACGGTACCCTAAGGTATCCTAGAATGATAGGATGCAAATGTATGCATCCATGACGAACTGACTCACTTCGCTTAGAATGAGCCTTCCACCTGTAGATGAAGATTTAGTAATAGTCGAGCTCTTTGAGAGCAGTGATGACCCAGTGGTATCGGACCCGACTACGGTCGTGAGTTCGAACCCAGGTAGGCACTTTACTTTGTGTATTAAAATTTCATCACCACTGCTTTCAAAACGGTAAAGGAAAACGTCGTGAGGAAACCGACATGTCATAAAGCCAAAAATTTAAAGACATGTGACATCCGCCAACCCGCACTGGGCCCGCGTGGTGGATCATGCCCCACTCCGTCTCACAGAGAGGAGACCTGTGTCTACTAACTATTGGAACGGTTTTGGTCGTGTTTTTGAGTTTTTTTTTTGTGTTTTCTTAATTTTTGTGGTGAGTGGTGATGGCGCTTTCTGTTACATTGCCAACGTTTTTCCTTGTAAATACGTCATGCTTCCTTTTTGATGAAGGACTATGAGATAAACCCCAGATTTTTGATCGACTGATCTAGGCTCACTACAGACCGTATTTCGGCCACGGTGGCAATCTCAACAGAGACTAGGCTTCGGCGCAGGAGTTAATGTAGTGCACAAGCGTGCGCGCAGACACAGGTGCACTGCCTCTTCCCTCACTCTCATAGTCCGATGAGATGATGTGTAGAGCATACGAAGTTATGGCTCCTGCAAGCAGGCGCGACACGCGATGCGAATCGCACGCGACGCAAAGGCACCGCTTGTGATTCGCGTCGCATATCGCGCCTGTTTGAAGGAGGCTTTACCCTTCGCTTATGTAGGTACTAATTCGTACATTTTTCTTTTGTGGAAGATTTAATCATACCGGATGAACGTGAATCAAGCTCAAACCATGCTCCAAAATTAGCAATACCGATATAAAAGGTATGAGGAACAGGGTGTAAAGTTCACTCATCCTCCATAGAAAAGGGAGGATCCTCCGACCAGACGGGTGTTGTGTCTGGCGGGCAACTAACTGCCCAATGATTCATGTCGGGCCGTTGTATCTATGCTAGTTGCGCGGTAAACTCTGCTTGCGAGATGCAGGATTTTGCGTGACGTCAGTATGACGCGTTGTTCGCATGTGGCGTTGTAGATACCGCTACACCGAGAATTTGGTCAGGTTCGCACGGGACAGGCGCGTTATCCTGCGTCGATTTTTTTTCGCGCAATTGGATTTTCAACGCTCTTGGCTCTGCAGCGCCGTCAGTTGAAAATCCAACAGTGTTTCTCTTTCACGCGCTGGCATGCGGTCTGTTGGATTTTCAATACTCGGTTCAACACGGAGTGTTGAAATCCAGTGCGCGATAAAATCCCGCAGCGATACTTTTACGTTCGTGCATACGTGGACTTTGGTTCCAAAGTTTGGAAGTTCCGTAAGAATTTCTAACTTTCCTAAGAAATCAATGGAGCATTAAACAACCTAAAAACAGAAAGCCTTATCGCCACTAAAACAGAAACGAAATAATATCATATTACATCAATTAGTAGCAAGCCTCAACGGAAAAAAATTTCAATAAAGATTAAACCATACTTTACACTTGCATCTAGTTCATTGCTACATTTTCTCTGACGATTTTCAAACTTTAGAATCCAAAACGCAGTGGAGTTTGAAACATCGAAAGAAACACTCTCAAACTTTTTAATAGTAAGAGTTTGATGTCCAAGGATCCTATAACATAAAGTTTATGTCCTTCTTCAGTAAAAACCTCAAGAGTTTGACCCATTACCGTCCTCATTAAGATTAGATGAGGATTATTGAGATTATAACATTATTTATTTTTATGTTTTCGTTTATAATAAGGTAATAGAACTTATAGATAATGTCTTATCTCTCTCATTATCAGACTAGTTTTGACGTTTCTGTCCCGCTGAGATCAAGATGGCCGCTGTCTATGGTTGCTAGATGAGAATTTTAAGTCTGTGGGAACAAATCCCGCCAAAAGATGGCTATGGGTATGCATGATAAGTCGCCATACACCGTCAAGTTTACTGGACGCTACTTCAAGTCCGCTGCAAACTTGACGGTGAACTTGATCTTGAGTGGCCCGCATAATGTTTAACCAGGGCCTACTTCACTATGACCGTCTAATGATTACTTCGTCAATTCCATATCTAATCACGACATCTGCTATAAACGTATTTTCTATGACACAATGAATTAAACCGCGCGAAATGAACGCGAAGCTGACGTGGTTGGAACTGTCAAAATACATTTATAGTCTGACTTTGAATTAGCTGCAGTAAAATGACACTTCTTATTAGGTAACTCATTTCGCACTGAGTTTAGAGATAATTATGCATGTCAAATAAGTTTAGTTTGCTTCACTATTCTGTACTAGAAAACCAAGATTTGGTTGATGGCCGCGAAAAACAAAAAGACGCCAATTTCAGTCATTTATGTAACACATAAGCTGTCATTTTACTGCAGCTAAATAAAAGTCCGACTATAGTCCGTACGGTTGACATTTTGATTCCTTGCCGGGGTTTCTACAAGACTCGACACTTTGCACGTGGTAAGATTTCGCGGGGAATACCATAATAGTTACCATACAGAATTGGGGCCCTGGGTTCAAAACCACCTTGTTATATTGCATAACGAGTTAACATCTCCATAACTATTTCGTAACCAAACATTTATTTCAAGCTATTAATTTTACTCTAACACTACACGAGGCAATAAAACATGTGGTGATCTATAGATCATTCATGCGTTGGCAACGATCTATGGATCTTTATAGCTCTTCGGGATCTCTCACGGATTTACAGCGACTATCCCAAAGATATTTACGGTTATTTTTTAAATATCATAAACACGTTGGTGGTCCATTCTATATTTGAAATTGTAGGCTGTTTGTAAAATTAAAAAAGTAGAAAGAGGTCATTATGGTCAACTTGTCAGTGCTTAATTTTAAAAAGTAAAAGAGATGGGCGTCGTCGTAGACATAGACAATCGAATGATATAGAACGAATGGTTAACGATATTCGAAGAAAGTTGTACAAATCTGTTTTTATGATTCAGTGAGTTGTTCAATTAGTACAGCTGAATGGTCGGAGATTGATTCTTTATTCGCAATTGCAAATAATTATTTGTTTACAATGTTTGTGGGTTGAGGGATGATTTTTCAATAGTCCGGTAATTATCTCCGAGAAGTAAATAATATATCAAACTGTCATATTTGTTATTCAGATAAAAGTTACCGCTCTATAATATTGACAAATCAGTCTTTATTAGATACCTTATTAATGCCTCTATAGTATTGACAAATCAGTCTTTATTAGATACCTTATTAATGCCTCTATAGTATTGACAAATCAGTCTTTATTAGATACCTTATTAATGCCTAACTCTTCGAGGATTACAGGCGTGATGTCATGTTATGTGTGTGTTGTTAAACACTTTAGAAATGCTTTAAAATGATTTCTTTTGTTGTAAGAAAAACTACATTAGAAGCATTAACTCTCAATTTCCGCTAATGAGACACAATTGATTTTCTATTGTATCGGACTACATAGGGTACGCGCGGAGAAAGTTCCTTTTTAATTCAAAGTCAAACATTTATTTCAAATAGGCGCTTAAAAGCCACTTTTGAAGGTCAAAGTTCAAGATCCACCATTCGAATATCCTAAAACCATTCGTTCGACTATCCCACCAACAATACGATCCCCATCAGAACAAAACGCGACACAATGGAGTTACTCCGAGTTCCTGGCACAAAGTGGTGCGGCAAGGGCTTCTCAGCCACCCGGTACTCTCAGCTTGGCGGCCACACGAGGACAGACCGCTGCTGCAGAGTCCACGACCTGAGATGCCCCTTCTGGATCGGTGGAATGGAGAAGAAGTATGGAATTTACAATTGGAGGGTGAACACGCTCATGCATTGCCGATGCGATGAAAGGTAGGCTGTATGCGTCGATGTCGTTGCTTGAATGTGCGCTGCTGTTTTTTTTTTTTAAAGCTGTCTTTGTTGTCTGTGGTAGTTTTGGCGCGTTTTTGTCTGTCAGTTTTTATTTCAGTTATTTTGTTTGTCAGTTTTGTTACGACGTACGCAGTTTTTTTTGACGAAGCATCTCCTTCGTAACTTGCAAGAGTCGCTAAAGTAAATTGAAGCTAAAACATAATTAACTCTATTCTAAGCCTTGTTCTATCAAAGTCAAATTATTTATTTCAAATAGGCGGTACATTTAAACGTCAAAATTCACAAGAAAATAGAATTGATTCTAGTTTTCCTATCCAAAAGGTAGTTTCGTATGGAGAAGAAACTCCAACTCCTAATTATGTGGATGGTTACGTGTCTTGGCTTGCCTGTATCGATGTTGTCATGTCTGTTTTTATATAATAATCGCTATATACTGGTTAAATCTATTTTACACGCAAAAATATGTTTTGTATTTGCATGGTTGTGAACTGGTGAAGGATCTTTTTGTTTACTTAGATAAGTTTTTATATTTACCTACTGTGTTTTTTATACTTATAAACTTACTTCACTTTTAACTTTTTTATCTTCTTTTTCTTTATATTTTTTTTTTAATAATTAACTTTAGAAACTCTTAGTCAGTACCTATTTAATAGAAGCACGATGATTATTATGATTGATATATATGCATTAATACTTAAAATAAAATATTCTAAACTTAATTCACATAAGTAGGTACCTAATATTTTTTAACCAATCAAGTGAATATAAAATTATAGAATAGAATAGAATAGAATAGAATAGAATAGAATAGAATAATTATTTATTTGCATAGAAAGTAGGTACAAAAAATGCAGATGTTTTTATAATTAGAGATCCTTATACATTCTACCTTAAATTAGGCATGCAAACATTTAGCACAAGTGCTTAATAGTCTATATAATGTCAATATGAAAATTATTATAATATGGTCAATAAAAATTAAATAAAGAATTAAAGATGTCAGGATGGTAGCTATAAAGTTTTATCATTTAAAAATTCACAAATAGAGTAATAACATTTATCAATTAATAAGACTGACAATTTCTTTTTAAACAGTGGAATGGACTCGTTTTTTATTCCATCGGGTATTTTGTTAAAGATAATCGGGCACATACATATAACACTCTTCCTTAATAATGCAGTGTTATGACTACTGACACATAGCATGTTTGAATACTGCCTTCTAATTGGTCGTGTTCTATTGTCAGACGATTTATTAAAAAGATGCATATTTGATTTCACAAAAACAGCTATTTCGAAAATGTAAAGTGACGGGAATGTTAGCAAATTTAGGGACTTGAATACAGGTACGCAACTATCTGTTACTTTCATGTTACACATTGCTCTTATGCATCGTTTTTGAGCCTTGAATACCTGTTCTCTCAGACTACAATTTCCCCAAAATATTGTCCCAAATCTCAGAATTGACGCTACTAAACCATGATAAGCAACTAATCTGGTGGGCATATTCACTTTCCTAGATAGGTTAAAAAGTACATACGCTGCTGTACTTAGTCTTTTGCATACCTCTTCTGCATGTGGCTTCCAGGTTAGTTGGCTATCTATCATTAAACCTAAAAATTTTGCAACTTGCACTTGATCTATTTTTTGTCCATTGTAATTTAAATTTAAAGTTTGCGGTGATATACGTTGATAAAAATGCATAACATTAGTCTTTTGTATATTAATCATTAAATTATTTTGATCAAGCCAGTGTATAATGTCCGATAAAGTATTATTTATGTCATGTTCATAAGTTTTTAGGTCTATACATTTAATCAAGGCAGTACTATCGTCAGCGAATAAGACCATAGGATGTTTTATGCGTCGTGGCAAGTCGTTAATATAAATTAAAAATAATAAAGGCCCCACCACAGTGCCCTGCGGTACGCCATATCTGATAATTCTGTGTTCCGATAAGTATTTTTTCTCACGCTTAGTCTTTAGACATATTTTGGAAATTTCTGTCTGCTGTTTTCGGTTGCTGAGATATGATCTTAAGAGATTATGCATATTTCCTCTGATACCTATCATGTTTAGCTTGTATAAGAGAGTTTCATGGTCAACACAGTCGAACGCCCTCGTCATATCAGTTAAAATTGCGCAAACTGGTACTTTTCCATCGACGTTTCTCATTATCATATTCATTAAATCGTAAACGGCCGTATTGATACCTTGATTTTTTCTAAATCCCTTTTGTTCTATACTCAAAATATTATATTTAGATAAGAATTTATTTATCGCGTCATAAATTATTTTTTTATTAAAAAGGCCATTAAACAAAAATATCAAGTAATAAAAAAAACGGAACATTAAAATTAATTTACGTTCATAATGACAAACCTCCGTGCTGGCAACCTTTTTTTATTAAAAATGTCCCCAAATGGTCGAGGAACATTAATAGAGCCATTTCCTTAGCCCGAGATCCTAGTACCGGACAGAATTGATGCGTTATAATAAAATAAAAAATAAATAGAAAAAAAAAACTAATGTGGTGAGTTAAAGCGGGGAAAGAGAACAGCGACATGTGTAGAGACTTCTAGTTATTTTTTTTTAATAAACTAGCTTTTCTGTAAGGACTTGAGAGAGGCCAGCATTGGAATAGTATAAATATTTTTTTTTTTTAAAGCAATTTGACTTTCGGGAAACCTCCCGACGCGACGCCACCTAATGATTTGTAAAGTCAAATAAAAATCCTGAACAGATTCATTTAAAATATGAATTATCACACCAGTATCTAACGAATAAGTTTACTTGACAAAAAAATTAGCCGTAGCGTGTCATTTATTACTGACAGTTTAAAATACCTAAGATAAGTTCAACCACATCCTATTTGCAACTGTAATTAATGCACAGAAAAACACTCTCAATCAATACAATCTTAAGCACGGTACAGCTTTTCTAAAATGTTCAAATTAATTATGTAGATTCGTAGAAAAAAAAGGCGCGAAAACACAAACGCACAGATAAAACATGACCATAGACAATCCGCTCAACATTGCTCTATCCCACAAAAGAGGTTCAGATTTTATCTCACACCTTCTAATTGGTGGTCATAAATAAATATCAGTGCTCAGTATCTCCGACTGTCTGTCTGTTTGTATGTGTAGTGATAAAATGCGGGTTTAGAACTTAATTATTATAATATGGAGTTTAAAAATTGAATTGTTATACATAAAATGTAGCTCTTTCAACTACTTAAAAAGTTTTCGCATCTTAAGTTAGGTAATTGTTTCATGTAGATCCAGCTATTCTGTAAGTCTCACAGTGAAAACTTAGATGAAATCTGCGTTTTATTCGAGTACCTATACCTGCACTGATCCATCACATTATATAATTACTTACAATTTGTTTAATATCTCGTTACATTAGAAATATCGCTTCCAATAAAAATAGATACTGAACCTTTAAAAATAGATCCCAATAATTTATTCCACGTGATGTAACAAAAAGCACAATCAGAAAAATTTTAACTAGGTGTTTATGGTCTCCAATTGTCAAAAACGATCCTTTTTTACATTCGGGACAGGGGCAAAGGAAAAATCCTACGCAGCCCTTTATCCGACAGATCGAATAAGAGATCGGTTAGATCGATAACAGTCGTGTTACTTTTGTCTGCTACAATAAAATACCAATTTTAGGATACCGCAACCGATTATTTTATTAAGTTCTTGTTCATGAAAATACAAAGTTTTTGATGAAAATTACTAATTTCGGTAGCAGTGGCGAAAATCCATACAACTCGATTCCTACCGGCTTCCCTTTGAAAAATGGCACAGTCAGTATTCCATAGACAAATAATATAATCTTATTGAAGATATCTACTCCGGCTTACCTCTTACAAAAATCGACCCTAATCGCTACTGGTCGGTAGATAATCTAACGAGGTCGTACAATGAACAGCGTATTTAATGATTAATAACTTTTATAAAAAATTTAATTACCTACTTTACTTTGACGCGCTCTGTCAGCTCTTCAAGCGGATTTCTATTATTTTCTAAATATGAAAATAGTTTTTATCTTATGATTATTATTATGCCGTCAACTTATAAAATACTCTCAGAGGTTGCATGAAATCGCCATGCAGGATAAAGCCTCTACAGTACCACTTTGCCTGATACAACACATTGCTGTATGTAGCATAGATTCAGGGAATACAGGCTTGTTTCTAGACGTATCCAATCTTAAAACAATATGCGTTCAATACTTCGCTTACTTTAAGCACACTGTTTTCTCCCTCCGTTAAATAATCATTGAAAAAGTTTAATGAAGAATACTAAATTAGTATGAGCACAACAAAGACATTTCATCAGGTCCCTATCGATTTTTTCCACGTTTTTGCACGCAAACCGTTTACGTCAACTTGACGCGCGATGGCGCCATTTTCTCCGTTCGAAATTCGAAAATCGCGCGCGGCTCAATGGGCGGGTAATGGCGCGGAAAGCATAGACTAAACAGGTGTCCGCTTCCCCTGTTCCAAGTTTATTTTCAGTCTGTGCTAAAATTGAAAATGTTGCGAGCTGTGTGGTTATTTACTGTATAAAGGAAGCCATTGTTAATTTATTTGTAACTGGCATGATAAGAATAGAACTTGAGTGACTTTTACATTGTTTTGTACACTGCATTCTAGATTATTTAGCTGTTAACGACGGTAGTAAGTGATTTCTCGATAGTAACAATAGGCCGTTAATTACTTTTTATGTGATTGGTTTATATACCTATAAAAACTACAAGTACATAGGTACCATACCTACCTGTTTTTAATGTCAGTTATTTTCAAACTACCGCAAAAAGGCAACACTGAATATACTAAATAAAGCCCTTTTCTCTAAACAAATAAAAAAGCTTACCTAATTCAAAGTCCACAAAAAGAACCCTCACTTTTTCGCGCCAAAACCGCTGTCAAAAAACTGTCAGCGGCGCCATCTTAGCGTTTATGGTCGCGTTCCGTTATCGCCACGCTCCGTAGGATTTATAATGTGTGAATAATACGCCTGGAGGTTAAATATGCTGGCTGACAATACATAAATTATTAGAGAGGGGCGTCCTCTGGCGGCTAGGTGAGATAACTATATTCTTGTTTATCGGCTTGGAAAGGTTTCTTATTCGGGGACAACAACAATGGGTATCTATTTGTTACGTCATTTATTTGGATGTATTTATAAATGGTGGTTTTAGACATTTTTTTAAGGAAGGTGTAGTGACCGATAATTTGTAGGCTTTCCTAGGTATTTTTTAGGCTAATCTTTTATTTGAGTTTTTTGGTCTGAAAAAGAGGTTTAACGCCTCAACCTCATTTTAATATTTCTCGCGTTTAATTTTTGGTCGATATTCCAAATTCCATAGTGTCAGTTTAAGTAGTTCGACATCGAACAGTAGCAGGACCCGATACAACTGTCTCATGTGTATCGTGGGTTCGAACCTAGACAGGCGCTTTACTTTATGTAAATAATTTCATCACCACTGCTCTCAAAACTATAGGAAAACAGCCACACAGGCCGATCGATCAGGTTAAGCTACGCTTGCCGCGGTTGGTCTGTGGATGGGTGACCATCTTTACATACCGTGACCCCTCCGTGCCTCGGAAAGGACATTAAGCCTGTGGTCCCGGCTGTCTTCGTGGTTCTTTGACAGTCATCAGTCGTTACGGGTAGTCAGAAGCCCAAAAGTCGGACAACCAGTCTTACCAAGGGGTATCGTATTACCCAGTAACTGGGTTGTGGAGGTCAGATAGGCAGTCGCTCCATTTAAAATACTGGTATTCAGCTGCATCCGGTTAGACTGGAAGCCGACCCCAACATAGTTAGCATATTTTCATCCAACCATTCTCGCAACGTAGTCAGTATGCTATTCTGTAAAGTGCACTTCGAACCTCACTCCAGTGACCGCACACAATCAAAAACTCACTTGTTTTTAAACTATAGTCGGACTTATAATAAGCTGCAGTAAAATGACAGCTTATGTGTTACTTAAATGACTGAAATTAGCGTCTTTTTGTTTTTTCGCGGCCTTCAACCAAATATTGTTTTTCTAGAGTAGTGTAACAAATGAAACTTATTTGACATGTATATCTCTAAACTCAGTCCGAAATGAGTTATTAAGAAGTGTCATTTTACTGCAGCTAATTAAAGGTCGGACTATAAATCATCGCGGATTCACACGGTCACACCTCGACACTCCGGATTTTGAAGTGATGCATAGAGAATTAGTGCTCTTGAAATATCAGCTTGGAAAGTTGGAACGCCTGCTGAGCAATGCTAACTGTGCGTGAAATGACGCTTAAAATAGTTCACAAGTTACTACTAACTAGCTAATGTCATTTATCTACACTAAGCACACACGACGTGGCGTCTAGATCTAAATATGGATCAGAAACGTGATTAATCAGAACTTTACAAAAATCTGTATGTAGATACTATGACAAAATTGAATGTTTGGATATTTTGTTTGGTTACTTATTTCTCAAAACTCCTGAAAATTTCACCGTGAGAACTTAGGTTCGTGAAACTTTACTTCTAATTAACGTATTTCACTTCGAAGTGAGCTGTCATTCGCATTCCACCTTATGTTACGGATTGACACTATTGACAGCTCACTTCAAGCTCAATTCATCTAAGTTTTCACGGTAAATCTACAGAATAGAGCGGCTCATCTAGATAAAATTCGAAGTTAACGTTGATAAGGAGTATAGTTGTTTTCCGGTTCTGTTCAGTCTGGTTTCCGGAAGAGCCAAACCGAAAAAAAAACGTAGAAACGTAGAAGTATTAGACACAATAAAAGCGTATGATCGACTACAGTAAACAAAATCAGAAAAACATATGATATTCTTCAGGATATATGCTGGGTTCATAGTGTGATGAAAACATAATACAACTATAATTTGTTTGGCGCTGGAATAACACTGTACTTATCAAATTCCCGCTAATTTGGCAATATTTTTTAATGCTGGCAACATTGTGTCCTGCGCCATTTTATTTAGCTCTGACAGTCAGGGCAACAATTTAAAAAAAACTATAAAATCAAGTAAAATGGCATAGCTTTATTCAGAATATGCCTAAAGCTATTTATTCAAGGAAAAACTGCGAGCTTTCGTTCAGAAATCGTTAGAGTTTTCTTCTAAAGTTTCGAAGTTTTCAAGCTAAGACACGGCCAGTGATTTCTAAACTCCTGCACAAACTGTGGGTCTGACATAAATTGGTCTTACTCTACTATTATCGAGTCGTATTGTGGACAGCGATCAGCCATTGCCGTATTATTTTAGTAATCGGTACAGGAGTGCTGTTATTTGTAACCGCGTTTCGTGCTAACCGTTATCAGGGCTGGTGGGCAAAGAGTTGGAGGAAAATTTTGAGAAAATCGCTTATTTCGTTTTTGGTTCATCTGTGGAGCAAATTGAAAATTCTGCACTGAAAAAAATAAATAATTAAGGATTATTCTATAAAATCATATAAAATCACTAAGTATACTTAATTTTGCAATGACAAAAGGTACCTACAACCTACTCTATTTTATGACTGGTCTGGATACAAAAAAACAAACATTAAAACACTAATAAGTAAAAATACTAACATCATTTCAGAAAGTTCCATTTGACTTCCCTAAATGTAGTTCTTACGTAGGCGTGCATCTAGCCGTGCAGTGAATACTGAATACAGATCACCAAGCCGAGATAATAGACAATAATCTCTATACCACATTGACATCTGTCAAAATTTTGCGCGCCAAAATAGACTGTATAATGTAGTAGAACGTTGTGTCCTACAATGATTATCAAAAAGATAAAACTGTAAATAACAGAATATTATAATAAAAATGCTAAATAAGTAAATTCTTCGTGCCTTTCTTATTAGAAGACTAGAATACTAATCAGTTAAAAAAAATTTTTGACTAATCTATGGCCCATGAATCTGCTCTATCATATGGTACGCACACTGACATTATCAAGCTATACATTTCCAATATAAGCTGACTTCTCATTGTACGAAAAACCTATCCAATGTGAGGTCAGCTAAAACTGGAAGTTAATTATAGCTGTGACCATTTTCACATACCGTGACCCCTTCGTACCTCGCATTGGTCCCGGCTGTCTTTCGTGGATCTTTGACAGTCGTTACGGGTAGTCAGAAGCCTAAAACTCTGACAACCAGTCTTACCAAGAGGTATCGTATTACCCAGTAACTCGGTTGTGGAGGTCAGATAGTCAGTCACTGCATGTAAAATACTGGTATTCAGCTGCATCCGAAAAGGCTAGGCAGATGATGATGTCACTGTGTGTACCTATTTTAATAAAATTTAGTTCCTATATCCATATTCTTCTAGAGTCATTGGTACTAACTTTTGAGATTAGTTGGGCCCTAAAAATCCAAAAAAAAAACAATGAAACGACTTTAAAACCGCAACTTCCTAAACTTCTAAGCACTAGAAATATAGGGGTTACAAAAAGTCCTAACTTAGATTGACTGCAACCCGTATGAAAGTTGATAGAAAAAGCAAACAGTAATAAGAAAGAGAACTTATTTAGTTTTTAATGCTTTTAAACATTGTAAAACACACATTCTCAATAGAACCCAATGTACAGACGCCAGCACATCAAGCTACTACAATCTGTCGAATATCTTTAATAGATTTTCAACTTTATCTCTAAAGCATAAGGTTCAAAGTTGATTGGGAAAACTTGACAGTTTCGGGTAGCTTGATGTGCTGGCGTCTGTACTTACTTACTTTGTAAAATACATACAGCTTTACGCACGACTGTATTCCCCAAAGAGGTGAGCAGAAGTCTAGAAACTTATAGTAGGTATAGGAATATGTTATGGCTGACTGTTTGCTCCTGAAAATTGCTCGGAATAAGTCAATAACCACCAACTAGGGATAACCAAGGATCGAACCCAAGACTCCGCGCTCAGCAGTCGCGCCGGCTAGCAATAAATCAACGGGTCAGTTTTTATTCTCATCAGAAAACAAATTCCATGTTGATAAAACAAACAGCGAATAACTTTTTTTATACATTAGCGCCAACAAAACAGCCAGACAGCCATCAAACAGCATTCCTTTTTCAAATTCCGATACCCTAAAATAACATTCGCAAAACACACGTTCGCTCATGATCAAAGTTAAAAACAAATGCAGCCAGCCACAAAGCATTGTAGTTATGCGGGCGAAAAAACCGATCATTTGCGCTGACCGACCAATACTGGCAACACTAACGACCAAAGACTAACAAGTCTTTGTTTTTTTTTTTCACTAATTCTTTTCGGGCGGTCAAGGAAAGGAGTAATCCTTCTTTTGTTCTTACGTTGCCCGCATTGATTCGGTATTTGGCGGTGCCTGTAGTATAACTAAGCCACTTATGGCTTACGGGGTGGTTTAGGGATGGGAATGTGGCGATGGTTTGTTTAGCTTTTAATTTTAGAGTGTAGAAAGCTTTTGTTTTAAGTTGACACGAATAGGTTTCTAAGCCGTAGCGTCGGTTTTAAAAATATGGTTCTAGATTAGAATTATCATCAATATTGGCTTTGTCTGGCCAATGACTCCGTTTCTGAACACAAGCCTCATAGTTAAACTTTTATTAATTTCATTTCTTGACTATGAGCTGGTTTTTTCTAACCGTGTCTCGGACATCATGACGTGTTACATAGCGTTAATGCTCTCGATTTTTTTTCTAAACATTCGGGTTTTTACATCAGCATTGAACTATCGACAAAAATATCGCCACCGTCGCAACACTAGTGGTGGCCGGCAGCTTGACCAGAACTTTGGCAAATGAAGCGGGAGAGAAAGCGCGACAAGCTCGCGCGTGGAATGGACACAGAGTAGTAAATACACAGAGATCTTGAATGCTTGAGCATTGATTTAAAAATAAAATTAATCTGTATGTATAATCTTGCACTTGACTTCACAGTTTAAAAAAAATCTTTTATTTGAATGGATGCTGAATTTCGTTATCACCAGCTTCTGCCCGCGACTTTGCCCGCGTGAAATACCTCTTCATAATATTAGTACAGAACAATAGATGAATGAATCTCCTTTGAATACTTGCAAGAAATTCAATACTTACTCATCATCTGCCTAGCCTTTTCCCAACTACGTTGGGGTCTTCCTTCCAGTCTATCCGGGTGCAGCTGAATACCAGTATTTTACATGGAGCGACTACCTATCTGAGCACCACAACCCAGTTACTGGGTAATACGACACCCCTTGGTAAGACTGGTTGTCAGACTTTCGGGATTCACAACCCGTAACGACTGTCAAAGATCCACGAATGACAGCCGTGACCAATGGCTTAACATGCCTTCCGAGACATGGAATTCAATACTTACTGTCTACTTTAAAGAAATCACATTTATCGTTTACTATCCTATCTAAACAGTTTGCTCTTTGCGGTGATTCTCGCTCGGCACCCCATAAACGATTACTAACCGTACCAGCCGAGGGAAAGGAGCTCGTTAAATAAGAAATAGCCGCGTATGTGTCAGCTTTCACTAATCCGTTGTTTGATACACCGAAACTAACGTTTACCTTATAGCTATTAGGAGGAAACAATTATTATGGTGTGCATTCAAAAGAGAACAGAATAAGTTAGGGATAAGACAAACAAGATATCTTGGACAGATTTTTTTTCTGCATGCTGTCAAGCAATCGGTCGACTCAACCTATCGAAGTCTACTGCTCGACATTGGGCTCGCTTAGGCCGCGCAACAACACCCTGACCAGCATCCAGTCTGTCCCAACTCCCAACCACTTTCAAGGTTGTCGGTCCATCTGGCTTTGGGGTGTTCCACACTATGCTTGCCGATACGCGATCTGCTCCGGCCAACGGACCTTTCACAAACATGGCCAGCCCAATGCCACTTTAGTAAACTAGTATGTCACTCTGCAAACTATGTCAGTAACTCCGGTTCTTTTCTGGATAATTTCATTCCTGATTTTATCTTCCAAAAATAATCTATACACTTAGAACTTGTGTGTACTGTGTGGTAATCCTTAAACAGCACTTGGAAATCGATCGGTGTCACGGTGTCAATCTGCCATGATTCATTTACTTATAAACAAATGTGTGCGGTCATTTGGATGAGGTATGAAGTTAGTAGATCCGCGGTGCTTTCTTTTGACAATGCATACTTTTGTCTTAAAATGCAAAGCATTTTTCATTATTTGAAGAAGAAGTCAAATAAGACCATTTTGAACTTCATTCCTTTCAGCGTTCAATTCTCTATCATTACTGCATAGAGGCATTTCTATTTCTTTCTTCTATAAATCTTGGCATTATCCTCTACCTTGCTCTTTATTTTTCCACCTGTTATACAGATTTCGTCTCTGACCCCACGCTTACTCTGTGGTCCCAACATAAGTGCATAAGATGTAAGGTCTTGTTTAAGTGCAAATGGTCGAAGCTTTGTCAGCCCTCTGTAATCTGTACATTACAATTTAACATTTGCTCAGCAGGGCAACTGAGTATGCAGCTTGAAATGCTGGGTATTTTTACATCTTTTTATTATTTTTAATGTATTACAGTTTGCTCACAGCGTGTGAAAAAAAAAATAGTCTTAGGCCTTTAACGTTGTCAGTTATAGGCATAGCAAACTTAAAAAAAAAATCTTCAAAATTATGCAGAGACACCTGTAATTATGAATGATAATAATTTAATGAGTCACATTATGGAAGGGACAGAGAGAGGTGGAAGGAGAGTGGGGAGGCTTTTGCCCAACAATAATATATAAGGAAGGATTCTAAGCAAATATTTTATTTTAAAGCCCCAGTAATCACGACTTCCTAATCTTATTACCAAGAAAAAGACAATTTAACACGTTTTTTTTCTGCTAGGAATTGGTTAAAACGTTTGACCTCTCTGAGCTTCGTTAAGTGTGTAACGCGCCCATAGCTTTGTCAGCCGTCGGTAATCCGTTATACCCAACGTTCAAGATAAAAATGTTGTTCTTTTACACATTACCTAAGAAAACTTGCCTAGAAAAATACCTACTTCTTACATTAACGGCTTTTACCTTAATCGCTTTAAGCACACTGACTAAAACTCTATAGGAAAACAACTGCCTGAGAAGTTACTTATCTAATTCTATGTAAAAAACTTAAAATAAATTAGTTTTTTTTTTCTGACCCATACTGTCCAGTGCGGGGCAAAGACGTCCATTCCTCCACCACTAGGTATCAAGTCCTTCCAGAGTTCCTCCTCCCAAGTTCATTTTTCAAACAAATCCAAATAAGTAAAATAAAATCTTCAGAAATCTTAAAAATATCAGTGCAAAACGTACGAAAGAATCCCTTGTTCTTGGCATAGGCGGGGGCACTTTATCCGAATATATTACTGGATGCACCGATAAGTACCCTCGTAGTGGTATCTGAACGCGTGCGTTTGACAGCAGAGCTGGACGTAATGGCGTTTCGCGCCATTTGTTACCGCCTTTTTTGTTTTGATGGCAGCATTGTAAATTTTGACGTGGAATCAATGATTTTTGAATGGTTTTGATTTCTTACTTATGTACATTTTTATTGCGTAGGGAAGGTTGAGGATTAAAGCCAATTTTATCTAATCTTTTTGCATAGACAACTTTTCTTTACTTTATAAATCTTACTCACAAAAGATAAAACAGTAAAATTAAGAAAAAGCATACAAAGTGACAATACAACAATGACGATCCCAATCTGCCTTCGAAAATTCAATCAAATATATCCAATACAAAACCCATAGTCGGCCTATCACTACGTTTGTTTGAAAAACTCACGTTTTTAATTTCGAAGCTAACATTTAGTTGATAATTCCAAAATACTCGTAAGCATTAACATTGCATAGTGGATTTCCAAATTGTATAGCAACCCCCTTACTAATAAACGTTGTATAGCGTCTGCATAGTTACACAACGCTTTGTCTTCTTCTTTCGAAAGTCAAATTACTGACGACTGAAAGAGAGAAATTGGTGTGTAACTATTCATCTGATTTAATACGTTTATTAGTAAGGGGGTTAAGACAATAAAATAAGTCTTAATAAAGTTACTTCCTCTTATACTCAAACATGCCAAATATAATATTTTGTCACCATAATATAAAATTAAACGTCAAACGAATAAAACCTCATTGTCTAATAATACCCGTAGGACTGCGCAATAAAATGCAATTCGCTGACGTAACACAATAAAATGGCCGATGTCTGATGAAGAGGTTCTAAACTCGTGGACAATAAAGACGCTGGTCTTCATTTTAATATCGAGTGTGGACGTTAATGTTGCGATAAAATGTTACAAAATGAAGGTTAGAGCTTTGGTTTTCTAGGAAAGCGGTTCCGTCTTATATTATAACGGCTTTCAAGAAAATCTGACATTTTCTCTATATTTGGACGGCTTTAAGTTATAGTGTGACCGTTGTCCGCTTTCTTGAAAACAAAGTTTAAAAAAAAAGAACTTTACGTTTAAAAAGAAAACATAGTGAAGATAGCTGATGAGGTTTTTAATTTACGTTTTACCACGTTTAAAAAAAAATAGGTTAAGTCCTCTCAAAACTAGTGCATGGTAAATTTCAGTTTAAATGTATTGTTTTTATCTAGGTATATATTTAGCCAATAAGCCATTTATTTATTTATTTTACTTTAACTTTGTAGGTATCCATAGTTAAACCAGTAGCAACACTTTCAGATTTAAATACGATGGCTCTATTACCAATTTAAAATCCAACGTTCCCATTGTTCTTTCGATGAAATGCTACAAAATAATGCAACTTCGCGCATCGCTAGGCATGGAAAACTACCCATAATCTTTAGACTATAAATCAAAGTTATTGGAGCCATAATATTGACATAAAAGTCAACAAATCGGACTCAGTATTAACTTTTAACACTCCCATCTTTAATATGAAGATTTACAGCTTATTATAATGGCGCCTGTCAAACTGTCAGTTTATGACGGTCGCGCCATAAATTGGCGGGAGTGCATTCGCCATCTTGGAATTTTACGAATGTGGACGCATGTTGAGGAAATGATCGTAGATGCTTTATGTTTTGATCGCTCGACGGCTATAATATTTACGTAACTAGATAGATGTTCGAAGATATTGAATGAACTTTTCTTCTTTTCATGCTAAAGAGGACTAGACCATTTGAGTTAGTGTAGTGTATAAATATTTAAGTAGTATAGTAGTATAGTATTTAAGTAAACAAAGTGTTTCTATCAATTATATTATCAATCAGACTAAGAAATTGCTACGGAATTGTGTAAAAGTGCAAATTGATTGCCAAAAATCACGGGATATACTTGCAAATTGTAGATATTTGTAGAGTTGACCCTCAAAATCACTAGTGTATTAATATATATATATATATAATATAATATTAATACTCTTGGTGCCCCAAAACCTGCACCTAAAAACGTATCTATGGTAAGGACGCCACTGATAGCGCCATAGAACAATAGATGTGATGGTAGATATTCTATGCATACCGCGTAATTTTTTTTTATGAACCTTTTTTCTTTGGGAAGGATTACCCTGGCATACTGATTAGTCATCACGGTCCGTATGTTCTTAATGTTCTAAATGTGCATACACACGCACGACACGCGGTTGACGGTTTTAAAGTTTTCCCATAAGGGTTTTCACAAATTTCTTGTGGTTTGGCATACATAATGCTGCAATGGCAGAGGCAAGGGCAGGCGTCAACAACGTGCCGCTCGAGTATTTGAGTATGGTGCTCAATTACACGAGCTGCATGCTGTCAACGGCTGCAGTTGGCCTCTGCCATTGCAGCATTATGTATGCCAAACCACAAGAAATTTGTGAAAACCCTTATGGGAAAACTTTAAAACCGTCAACCGTCTAAAATCTATCTCTATGTTCACAGGTTCCGGGCATGTCTCAAGCTAGCCGACACATCAGTATCGAACATGGTGGGAAAGCTGTTCTTCAACGTCGTCCAGACGAAATGTTTCATCCTCAAGCCTGTCAAGATGTGCACGCAACGCTCCTGGTGGGGCAAATGCCTCCGGAGAGGTTATACGAAACAAGCCTTCTTGAGGGACAACCTACCCTACTAGCCTGTTTAAGGCCTTACCTTTGCCATTAGAAACTAGGCTGTACAAGGTTTTATCTTCGCCTAAAAAAAATCATTGACAGTTGATTATTGTCGATGACCATTTTATTCAATGTTGCCAGTGTTACCAGTTTAATTTTAGGGTAATTTCCCAAAGTGTGGGTAAATGTTAAGAAATATGGCAACGTTGAATTCCTGAGTACATAAAAACGTTCTTAATAATATTTATTTCTGTGATCGTAAGAGTAACTTAATGTATTTTTAAATGTTACTGTAGATGGGTTCCGTTTCTCATAGAAATTATACATATGTGTGTCGAATACGGGTTTCGAATGTTAAAATAAAATGTTTGTCTGTATTTGCTGGTCCTCTGTGTTATTAATATTTTGTTGTTATTCACACTAGGAAATTATTTCTGACAAATGGTACTTTTTCTGTCGATAAATAATAATAAATCGACATCGACGCAGAATTTTTTTCACTTTTGGACTCATTTTATAACCTCAGAGACCAGTATTTATTTATTTCTCAATCCGTACTTTACATATTCCTTACTCACTGCCATTTTAATATATTCCGTCTGCCAGTTATGCCAAGCGAAAATATTCTTTATATTCGGGTGATTTTACTTCCTGGTGGATTTTAAATATTCACTGAATTGATTCTTATTGGTATTCAAAAGTATAATAACAATGCGAAGATGACAATACGACAATAATTAATGAATACATTGGCATTAAGGACTATTTAGGTACTATCAAATATTTAAAAGCAGTTTTTTTAATTTCATTAGTACCTAGGCACTAATGAAATTAAAAAAACTGCCCAAGTGCAAGTCGGACTCGCACACGAAGTGTTCCGTACCACAAGGCAAAAACGCCGAAAAAACACGTTTGTTGTATGGGAGCCACCCTTAAATATTTATTATATTCTGTTTTTAGTATTTGTTGTTATAGCAGCAACAGAAATACATCATCTGTGAAAATTTCACCTGTAGGTATATCTATCCCGGTTCATGAGATACAGCCTGGTGACAGACAGCCAGTGGAGTCTTGGTAATAAGGTCTTTTCACCGTTTGTGTACGGAACTCTAAAAATGACGTTTTCTAACAAACTAAATAGTAGTGATGGACCGACTAGATGGATTTTGCTAATCGTTGACTAGCTATTGACTAAACTATTGGATATACTTATTTGGATGAATTTTTGTATGCCGACTGCCGACTGGCAAATATCATGAGATATACGAAGTTTAATTTATTGTCGTATTGTTGTCTCCACCTTGTATTACAGCATCGTCTCAATTATTTCGATTTTTAACAAAAATAATAGACTTATAATATTTATCACTAGTTTTTATTGTAAAAGGCTATTATTTTTCGCTTAGCTTTCAACTCGGACATTCAGATTATTGGTTTTTTATTGTAAATATGTAATTAAACAAAAAGTTAACCATAAAGTAAGAAAAATAAAAAAGTACCTAACCTCTTGTAAAAAAAAAAACTTTCCGAATTTCTAAAATCGTAGAGTTAAATTAAAATAATGCAAAAGGGTGATAAAGGCAATTATTGCCAGGATTTAAAAAAGAAAACATGAAAACTAACAAAAAAAAAAAAGTCTGTCAATTTTTGTCTATGTCATCCAAATATTTGGCAATAAAACTTACTAGATTTAGCAAACTTGTAGATATTATAGTAATATCTCAGGTGAACCCGGGAATAGACTTGTATTGTAAAACAAACATGCTTTAGGACAATTTCTGTCAAAAAAGGATAATGTTTGTTTTTTCATATTGTGTCTTACCGGTCACAATAAAATGAACAGAGTATAGTGACTTTGACAGATTTTAGTCCTTTAGCCATGAATAAAGTAACTCGGTATAATCTCAATAATAGTGTATAAAGTATGATTATTAAAATAATAAAGTAATATAATTAATTTAAATTATTTACCGCTAAAAACTTTATTTTTATGACAATACCTTTCACAACATTAAATGTACATTCATTCATTTAGTAAAAGGCTAATTTTGGACTTAACTTAGGTACTATGCCCACTTTGCCCAGGCATACCTTAAAATAGTCCTATGCCCATATTATCCATCACCATTCATCATTCGTTTTCATTTATTATTTATTTATTATTATTAAATGGGCATTGGACTATTTCACACCGTTAGGTGCACTCACCTAGCGGTGTGAATTGTAACTATTTGCTCTATCAAACTCTTTTCAAAGACTAGTTATTTTGTGCCAAACCTAATCAAGTTCTTCCATTTTACTCCAACAAATTAATATTTTTCATATCCCATACGTTTTTAGCGGGTTATAGTTGTAAGAAAGGCGTGCGAAGTTCCTCTATTCGACAATATGGATGTTTAGTCAAATAAGTATTTTGTGATTCTCACATGTAGATGTTTTAAATGTTAGTTGTAGGATTAATTAAGTAGAACAAGCAATCAATTCAATGAATAATAACAATTGAAGAGCCTCTAGGTGAGTACTAATAAAATGTTGTAGAAATAAATGCAAGGTTCTGTGTTTTTTGTTTCGGACTGACAGACATCGGGAATACGTTGTGAGGAAACCTGTAGGTAGGTACCCTAATTGCGTAACACATTATCAAATCGATATTGCTAATCCATTGCTTCGTATGTTCGAAAAATGTGTCTGCTCAACAACGTAAATAACGCAATGAATGTTGTTAAGAGTAAACTAGTCGCGAGCTCGAACTCACTGGTGGTCATGGCCAAAAAGCACGCTGTCTCATCTGGCTTCGAGAGCTAGTATCAGTGATGAGCAGTTAGGCGCTAGTCTACACGCACAACGTCTAGTTCTCACGCACAGAAACACCGTTCCAAACTTATAGGCGCGTAAAAAAATCGAAAAGTGCTTTAGAAAATCGAGTTTTATGGAAAAACCACTGCATAAATCAATTAAAAATAAAGTTTATTGAACTCTTCGATAACTGAGCTTTGTCGGTACGGACTTGGTTTTGAAGATTTTACAGTTCTTTTATTACTAATTAATTAAACCCAAAGTTACGTTAAAATAGCAAGAAAAACGAACCTTTGCTGGCTCATAACTTTTTAATGGCTTTTTATTTTTTAGTAGTGGAGTAATACTCTCCCGAAATTTGTATGGAAAAAATATCGACTAGTGGCACCTTAAACTGGCCAAATGAAAGCTATTGCTACGGTTATTGTGTTACGCAATTATCCTTCTGGACTTCTAGTTAAGTAAGTCTGAAATGGCCAACCCGTGTTGAGCAAGCGTGGTGATCAATGATCGTGGAGTCTAAAAAGGCCACTTTGGCAGAATCATAAAAGGATAACATTATGAATAATACACACATAGGTACATAGGTACATACATGTGGCGAAGACAGTCCGTGTTTTTCTTTTTTCGCTGCACTACGTAGATATAATCAACGAGATTCGATTTAGATTGGATTGATTGGTATTTTAGCACAGACAAGAAAAAAATAACTGAAAAATCCTTCACCAATGTGATTTGATACGAATAACTTGACAGTTAACTGTCCATTATGATTCATAATGTTATCCTTTTATGATAATGCCAGAGTGGCCCTTTTAGGCCCCTGTTCGCATTATTTAAATCGTTTCCAATAGCCCGGACTTTACCAATGTAATGTATGTACAGTTCGCGTCAAATAACTTTGCCGCTCTGAAGCTAGGCTCTTTCCTCGCCGCGCCAATCCGCGCCATGCGCGCTGCTGTTGTATTCATAGGATTAACTACTGCGCAGTGACTTGTTGCCTACTTCAGAGCGGCAAAGTTATTTGATGCGAACTGTAACAATGTAAATAATAATGTATGTAGTATGAATGCATGCTAGCAGTGTGAGAAATCGTTTTAATATTATAGAGAACTTTTATTTTTGTTCCGATTAATGTAACTGATGAAATAAATAAAAAATATCTTGCAAATAATTTTGTGTTGTTTTCACTTGCCTCCTAAGGGCCTTTTAAAACGCGCCGTTGACGCGCGTTTGTAGCGATACAGACGCGATACGCACGCGAGTCAGACGCAGCCTGTAGACCTTCTATAGGCTAAAAGCGCGCCGTCGAAGCACGTTTCTAAAACGCGCGTCAACACCGCGTTTAAAAACCGTGGTGTGCACAGGCCCTACGTGTGCATACACACGACTTGGTACGCTTCAACGGCAATCCTCCACCCACCACCACCCAGTCCTCGACCCAATGGAACAGCCATTCGTTCGATGAAAAAAAGTGGTCGTCGTGATTATTTGATATTACTTATTAACACTAGGTGACATCTAGTTATATGCCTAAATAAAAGCGTGCTTTTGGATTATCAACTTGTTAGAGGTTGCATAGCATTAAGTGTAGGTTAGGAACTCTTTAGAGAATGAATATTTGAAATGCTATGTGACATAAAGAAAAAAACAAATACTCGGTCTTGTGTCGTGTGTTAAAACAAAAGGATGTGTTGTGTGATATAATAAAATTTAAATAGTGCTAAATACCTATAAATAAAGATAAAGAGACTTATACGCGTTAGGGCTAAATAGATCGTCTATTAGGTTCAATGGAGTAAACTGTTCGTTAGGTTTAATTATCATCTATACTTCGTAAAACTCTGCTGCTACGGAAATCGACTTCACTACTTCATAGAGGTAAGTCGAGTTATCCGCAACACAACTTTCGGTGCTGAACCGAGCGTTGAAAATCCAACAGCGCGTTAGTGAAAGCGGGCATTATCTGTGATTATAGTAAGTACCAGCGCGCTACAGAACTTTCGTAGCGAAACAGCTACGTCGTAGACACTGATCTACGAGAACCATGAAATTTCAATAAAAATCTGTGGATTGAAGTATTCTACTGAAGGGCAAAGCCTCTTCTAATGAAAGAACAAGCTAGTAAATTTATCTGAATTTCCTTCATTGTAAATCAGTGTTGTTGAGAAAAGCTCATAATTAATAAAAGTTTGAAAAACTCACATGGGTTCATTCCTCATTGCATCGCGTTCTCGCCGCGCCGCCGGTTCGCGCGTAATGCTGGTTTCACACGAGAAGGACAGTCCGCGAGTGATAGCGATAGCGGTGGAGCGTCGACGACGACAACGGCAACACTCACAGACTACTATTACAATACTAGAGAACACTAAACTTACAAATTCACAACTAGATCCAAGGATCCAACAGTTAAAAACGCGGTAAAACAAGGACCAGTGGCCGCAACTGGTCCTTGTTTTACCGCGTTTTTATCCGTCAAATTCAAAATTTTCTTTTTTTTTCTGTACTTTAACACCACCTTTTTTATTCTCATTTTGAATTGAACCTAATTTTTACCTATTGCTAATAATGTTTATGTTAAGTTTACGTGTTGATTATAATACGATTAATGCAATCAATTAAAATAATTTGATTGTTTTAAAAAGTTTCTGCACCAAAAAGAAAAAAAAAAGGCAGCCGTTGTGTACCGTACCGTTACTATCAATATCGGTTGCGGTTGCACTATATCCAGTATAGTAGATATTTCTTACTTACTATCTAGTACAGACCTATGTATTTCTGTTAACACATCCAAGCAGGCTGACTATAATTTTTGCAGGAGTAATAGGAGCCGGTTTCAACGGTAATAACACCGCCATCTAGCGGTCGACGGAGATTTTGACTCCAGATTTTCTAGCCGACTGAATCTTAAACCAACTAGTCTGAAGTCTTTTGGTAGTATCTAATACACGTAGAAGTAATTTGTTATAAAACTACTGCTACTCTCCGCTAGATAGCGCTTATTAAAACGAGTACGTAGATACAAAATGTTTATTACATTTAGGAAGGAACATAGAACAGATAAATTTACACCATATAAACATCACCATCCTGATGTTTTAACAATAAAACATTTTCTCCGTCCTTCAATTCATACTCGACCTCTTTTAAAATATCTATTTTACCGCCATCTGTCTCCGTAACCTGAACTAATAAGTTCTGTTCGACGTTTTTGCTCTTAGCCTGTTTGCCATGCTTCGCCGCTAGATGGCGGCGCAATCCTCTCACTCTCGTATAGGTGGCGCCACAATGCTCACAAGGGTGCGATTCTGATCGGACGTGTGTTGACGAAATATGCTCTTCTAGGCTTATTTTGTAGCCAAATTTCTTGGTGCAGATTGTGCACTGAAAATAAACAAATTTATGGATTAAACTGTAGTTTTAATTGCCCTCTGCTCCTGTGAAAATAGACAATACAATGACACAAGACAATAGTATACAAGACCCCAGACCAAATAAAAAATCAAGACATAGCGCTGCGAACAATACAGTGCAACATGCAAAAACTACACCTCCGCTCTGTGTATACACGCTCACACGCACAATTTACAACCATTTATAATCAAACTATACCTCACTGTGTGCACACATGTTTACGAAACCGGCTTCCCTTTACTGTTGACAGTCCTCTATCTTGGATTTTATTTGGTCTGAGTAAAAGACAATAATAAGCAAGTTTTGCCAAGCTTATGAATACATACCTCATATTTCTTAACGCCGAGATGTCTCCTGCGATGCGCACGTAGATTTGAGCTGGAAATACATCTTTGTGGGCACATGTCACAGCTGTATGGACGTTCACCTGTATGTTTTCTGTGATACAAGAATAGAAAATGCGTCACTAGGTCCTCACTAGTATCTAAAAACATTGCTCACAGGATGGCCGATGTCACCGGAAAGATCAAGAGGGACGACCGTGTGCCGCAGGGCACAGATATTACTTTCACTTTGAGAAAGAGTAAATTAATTTGACAATTGAATGAATACCGAAAAAGTCACCAATAATTGAAAATGCAGCGCAAACTGAACTTTATTTGTGAGTTTTAAAGTTGATTTTCGAAAAACACACTTTTGTTTACATGTTTGCAAATCAAATCGCGAATACAGTATAGTGATGTTTAGTTTAGACCTATGTCTAGCAGTGGCCAGGACACCTTTCGGCTGAGATAATGATGGTAATAAATCAAGTAATGCCATTACCTAATGTGCACTGTCAGTGAAGATCGCTGTGTGGCTCTGAACTCGCAGTGTGGACACTGATGACTCTTGGTACCTGTGTGAGTTAGCTTGTGTTTGTGCAAGTAATCCTGACGAGTAAAGACGCGGCCACAAATCTGAAGAAGAAACAAAAGAGTATTGTATTTTTTTTTTTTGTCTAATAGAATAACTTGTTTGTGAGGGGGAGAGGTGCACTCTTCTTCGTCCCATCTAAAGCTAATTAAGTGGTGAAAGATGGGAGTTTTGAGCATTTAAATGTTGAGACCAGATGAGCAATTAGGGGAGGCCTATGTCCAGCAGTGGACTACAATAAGCAGTCAAATTAAAGAAAGGTTCATCATGCATTTCCTGCTAGAAAATGAGACAATTCTTACATCACAAACAAAATTCTTCTCCTTTCCATGTTCAGTCATATGCAGTTTCAACAATTGCTTAGTCTTAAACGATTTTATACACTTGCAACACTTAAAGATATGCTCTGGCAACTCCGTCAAAGTGTTGTGTCTATGGTCTTGCATATGATACTCATACATGCACCTTTTTGGAAGATAGCGGTCACATATTGTACACTTATATCCATCTTTCAAGCCTTTACAGAAGTTCCCTTCATGACTTATCCTTGTTTTTCGACTTTTAAAACGTTTTTCACAACCAAAACATTTGAATAGTGTTCCATCGTTTTCTATGCCATGCATTTCTGCATTATGGTGGGATACGTTTTCTATGGTTTCAAGGTCTATGCAGCAAATATTGCAGTAAGTCGGTGAGCGTTTGTGTAAATACTTTTTTCTGACTCTAGAATAGGTTTTTAATTTCTTTTCTGTTTCCAGTTCTTCATACTCTAAATTATCATCAAAATAAGTATCTATTCCTTCATAAACTTCGTTTACATCTTCGCTTTTTATCCCTTCGCATGTCAGCTCTTTCATTTTAGATTCTTCAAAGCCTTTCTGCAGTATTTCTCGTAACTTGGCATCAGTCTCCTGGCAAAATGTTTTGTAAAAGTAAAATCGCTTAATTTCGTTGAAACAGTTGGCGCAAACCTTATTTAGGTGGATATCATCTACTGCTATGTGTAAACAGTCTTTTATTATATCAGCTAAGCAGGTTTCTGTGGAATTTTCTGAAAGTTTTAGAAGTATTTCCATGTCTGCATTTTTGCTCCAGCATAATCTGCATATATCTTCATGGGAGAAATATTCGTAGTTGTACAGTTCACTGTCGGTCGAAATCTGGTGCCAGTGCATGATCTACAGTTTATTTTTTATTGATAAATACACAAAATGAAAACCAATTATATACCACAGAAAGCTCGCTTTGTTGACGATTTTGACTTGTCAATTTGTTTGTCAAACTCCAAACTTCAAAAGTCAAGTTTTTGTCACTGGCACTGCTGTCAGTCAACGTAAATGCTGCCATATTAAATAATATAAATCAACAATCAATCATCGACTGCGGTTTTGTATTTCATATGAACTTAGCACACAACGGAATCACAAAATTCATAGAACATTTTTCGGGCCCCTATAGATTGAATTTATGGGTAATGATAGTGAAACATGTCAGCCCCTTTATAATCGGCATGCGCCATCTTTTGTCTACTAGTGGAACCAACTAACATCTAGTATTTAGCATCGAAATTGAAACTCCAAATAAAGGCGAACTACAAGCAACGATACGCCGAACATTAATTGAACTCATTTCGAAATATAGAACTTTACTTAGGTTAAGCAGAGGTGTTTGTGGTATCTACCATTACACATTTTCATGTTTTTTTATGGTTGAATGGGTAGTTGAGACCGCGAAATTCAAATTTTCTTACGTTTTTTGCAATTTGCAGGTCAGTGCCAGGTTGTATCTTGATCAAAATATGATTCGCGACAATAATAGGTAGGTACATATTTAGAGAATTATAATCATTATTACATCTTTCTAAGTTAGATTTATATAAGAGATTGGTGGTAGAAATCTAACTTACAAAGATATATTAATAATTCTATTGATTACAATTCTCTAAATATGTACCTGTTATTGTCGCGAATAATATTTTGATCAAGATACAATCTGACACTGACCTGCAAATTGCAAAAACGTAAGAAAATTTGAATTTCGCGGTCTTGCAGTTTATAGGAAGCAAGCTTATTTAAACCATTAGGTATATCCGGATTCCTCCGGTGTGCTACTAATCCTGAAAAATGAAACCCAACTACCTAGTCCCGGAATCAAACACTGGACCCTACGGCACTTCAACCACTTCAACATCGCTTGCGACCAGTGGATCAACGAAGCATTCAACATTTATAAGGCAGGCGATACACGTAACGATATACTTGCACAAAACTTGGACTTGCTTGCACAAGTAGGTGCCATTTCTGGATACAATGGCGTGTTGTGAAAGTAGGTACTTAATCGTGCTGAAGTACACTAAAATATGATTTTACGAAACCCAACCCCGAAAGACCCACTGCTGGGCATAGTCCTCCTCAAGAGCACCTCAATTTCGACCGGTTCTGTGTGCTTCACGCATCCTACGAGTTCCTGCGGCCTTTACAAGTAGGTCGTCGGTCCACCTT
Source organism: Oligia latruncula (assembly GCA_948474745.1). Classification (NCBI taxonomy): domain Eukaryota; kingdom Metazoa; phylum Arthropoda; class Insecta; order Lepidoptera; family Noctuidae; genus Oligia; species Oligia latruncula. The sequence continues at coordinate 5,360,620 of OX419713.1, read as the reverse complement.
GTACGAGGCCTTCCAACGGTACGTCTTCCGGTACGCGGTCGCCAGTCGCCACTCCAGAACCTTTCGGCCCCATCGGCCATCTGGGGGCCTAAAAAGGCCTCTTTGGCAGAATCATAATAGGATAACGTTATCATAATATGGCGAAGACAGACCGTGTTTTTCTTTTTTTTCGCTGCACTACGTAGGTATATAATCAAAGAGATTGAGATTGGATTGATTGGTATTTTAGCAGACAAAGAAATTACTGAAAAATCCTTCACCAATGGGATTTGATATGATTCATAATGTTATCCTTTTATGAGTCTGCCAGTGACCGTTTTAGGCCCCTGTTCTGCGAGCAATGCGCCCTGCCCACTGCCAATTAAGTTTGGCAATTCTTCGCCGAGAGTAACTTAAGTAGTAACATTATAGATTAATCATTCAAGTTACATCTAGTTTGAAATAAAAACATCAGTAATTAGTGCATAGATTTAATGTTGATAATCAACAAACTGTTTAACGTAACTTATAAGTAACTATACTATAAACATTTAGCACTTAAATTCTAAGTAACATATTAAGCTATCTTAAATGCCTACACAAAAAGTTTAAACCATATTTAAAGCGCTGAATCTTCTTGCAAGTAAAGGCCAGCAAGATTTATGTCGATAAAACTTGCCGCAAGATTACTTGCAGGGTGGTAATTTGCAGCAAGCTAACTTGCAGCATGGCATGCAATAGTGGTAGCTTGCAGCAAGTCAACTTGCTGGAAATGTTTCCTTTACGCAAGTAGTTATTGCACAATTAAACCACTTATGTAGTGGATTCAGCGCTTTCGATAGGTTTTAAGTTGCATTGCTTATCTAATAGGTTTTCAAGTTTTCGGTCGCAACTTAAAAAAAAAAAACAATAACTGCCTTGATAGAATGGGCGGTGAAGCAACAAGTTGGAATGAATTAATTATTCATTTATTTTCAACGCGATGACTTTTGACCTTCTGTAACTAGTTCATGCAAGTAAATATAAAAAATACACATCGTATTTTAGGGTCCCCTATTTCCATATACAAATCTTCCTGTCGATTGTCCATCCTTCAATAATTATATTAATTATACATTAGTTTTAGATGTAACTAGCCACCCATCCCAGGGATTCTACTCCCCAAGCACAAATCCGTAATAACGGCCGGAATTACAGGCGTATCCGACTCTATGTCACTAGGGCTGATTTATCCAATCATCTTTTAACTTTATTCGAGGAATAATTTTGAAATTTTGACAGTTATTTCATACAAAAACTGTCAAACATCAGTTTTATTCCATTTTTTTTTTATAATATTTTTAAGTTATCTGGCGATGGAAAAATCAGCCCTTAGTGACATATGATGAGTTCGGGGCCTGAATTATGAATGAATGACAGCACGATTTGACAGTTGTCCATACTCCCCAGTATGTAGCCGGCCCGAAAAAAATAATTTGACACTTGTTTTGACGTATCGAGTAATTTAGGACTAGCGACGGACCCGTATCTTCGTCGACGTACTTAGAAAGTAGACCCCCGCTTCGCAAGAAGTTTACGACTTAACAAAACATCAAGATATCTATAATATGAAGGTTTAATACTAATGTAATATACATATAAACCTTCCGGAATAAATTCTCTACATGACAGTAAATATCGCATCAAAATACGTTGCGTAGTTTAGAAGAAAAACGCGGCCACATACACAGACACGAAAAGCGACTATAATTTATGAAAATGTGTAGTTAAAGGAAGAAAAGGGTTACTATTTGATAATCACGATTATACATATAATAACACCAGGCCAGGTGTGTGCAGGCTATATCAGTAAGGCAAATCAATTTGTACATGTTGATAAGTATTTAAAACTTTAAGGCAAATATTATCGCACATTGAACATTCTACAATACGTAGTTTTTACTAAATAAGTTATATATTTTTTATATATTTCAACAGCACCTGGCTGGAAAAAATTCAGATTCCACTATTGGCGCCAAATTAAAAAAAAAAACGGCACGGAACTAAGAAATTTTGTGTCTAAACACACTATGCCGAAAGTACGCGTCCGAAGTTCGGCATGATTACGCCTGCAATGCTATTTGAATTACTGACGAGACATTAGATTAAATAGTATTGCAGGCGGTGTCACTGACTCTGGCAGAGCCACCATCAAGGATTTTAATTTAGATAACACAAAAAATTTGTCGCTAATTAGTCGAAATCAGTCGACTGATTCCGACTAATTGGCGACAAAATATGGAAGAAAACAGATCTTCGCTAGGTGCCCTAGTTTTTGAGATATAAATGTGACCCTGCTGGGGAGACTCTCCAGGTCGGCCACCTATAAACCCTTATATCTTTTGAACCAGTGACCGACAAATAGTGATGTTTGGCGACAAAATTTCGACTAATTAGCGACAAATTTTTTGTGTTATCAAAATTAAAATCCCTGATGGTGGCTCTGCCAGACTCAGTGACAGGCGTAATCATGCCGAACTTCGGTCGCATACCTTCGGCTCGGCATAGTGTGTTTAGACACAATCACACAGGCACTATTTCAGGCCAGTAGCTAATCTAAATGGCTGAACATGAAAAAACCCGTAAGTATTAAAAAATATAAAAATATGCAAAAACTTCCTTTTTATTCAACGACCATAGACTTAATTAATCTAGCGTAACCTATTTAGCTCTATAGACTTTATGGAGGCAATCGATTAAGTATTTTCTATCAGCTAAAGTTATTAGAGTTCAATTGTTTCAACGGCACATTCATGATGGAAGAAAAGAGAAAAAAACATGGAAAAATTCTAACAGAAACAAATTTTTAAGCTAAGTAATTATTTACTAACTATTGCTAAAACATCGAGACAATAACAAAATGGGTATTTATTATTAAAAAAAATGTGTCACTGGCATAAACAATTTGTTTTATGATACTCAAACTAATAAATTTATTTACTTCTGTAATTGGACTTCAAACATTATACAGTAACTGGCATAAAATATAGTTTCGTTTCTTTGCTAAAAAATATACCCCTTTTGAAGGTTCCGTACCCAAAGGGTAAAAACGGGACCCTATTACTAAGACTTCGCTGTCTGTCCGTCCGTCCGTCTGTCTGTCACCAGGCTGTATCTCAAGAACCGCGATAGCAAGACAGTTGAAATTTTCACAAATTATGTATTTCTGTTGCCGCTATGACAACAAATATTAAAAACAAAATAAAATCAATATTTAAGGGGGGCTCCCATACAACAAACGTGTTTTTTCGGCAATTTTGCCTTGTGGTACGGAACCCTTCATGTGCGAGTCCGACTCGCACTTGGCCAGTTTTTTTTTCTTTTGCAATAAACGAAACGTCACTCGACAAACCATAGACATAAAAGAAAAAACGCGCGAAACTCGTTCTGAACATATCGATCCGCACAAAATATAAATTGTTTTACTTCTATCTAATTCAGCTTATTTAAAATTCTGAACTTATAATCTAAATTATGGTACAGGTCTTTGTTATTCGTCTGCCCTCTCCTGGTCTCGGTCCTTCTTTTTCTTTTTCTTCTTCTCTTTGCGAACTGATGTATCGGCCTCGGTTGTTGTTTCAGCTTCCATTGTGGCGTCACCAGAGCCATCCGCGCTGAAGAAAAGAAAAAAAAATGAATATGAAAAAAAGGTCAATGAATATTGACATAATATATATTACTAGCGTAAGGACCGGGCTAACGGCGCGACTAAATGGCACCAACGCGCTGGCCCTAAAATGACAGTTTTAGGCCAACGCGACTCAGTTGACAGTGGTGCGCGCGAACTTCGAACGAAGAACCACAACTCTCTAATAAAAAAAGGAACTATCGCAACTGTCTAATAAAAAAATAAACTATGAAACGTGCGCTAATCACAGATAAAATATGACAAATTTAGCGCACGTTTCATACAAGCGACGTGTTTCAACTTTTTCTATGGGAGTTCCGTCTCTTATATATGTTTATACATGTTTACTTACTCTATGCGAAGAACTTCTATGTAAAATGTTCAGACGGGCGTATCCTTACTTTTGAAATCATTGTCAATCAAACTCAAAGCATTTATTTCAATTAAACCATTTACAGGCACTTTTGAATTGTCAAGAAGTCGGTCAGTCAGAAAATATGAAGCTAGTTGCCCATTCCAAAGCGTAGGTACCTATGGAGAAGAACGGGCAAGAAACTCCATGGACACTCTTTTAAATTATATTTTTACAAAAATATTAGTTACCTACATCATTAATGTTGAATTTATAATTATATGTGAGAACGACGATGTAAAAAAGACGTACGCGTTAAAAGCGTCCAGAGTACAGCAAATAGTTAGAAAACAACATTCCAAAAATATAATAATTAAAAATTTTGCCGAGGCAGCTAAGTGATGACCAGCCCCAACTGACGGCGCCCGTTCACGAACATGACGCATAGATCAATTTAAAAAAGAATGAATCTTCTAACTGAACAGACAGCTGCTGAGGTTTATGTTGCGCCACTTCTTCCCTGCTAAAGCACCAGAAAGCAGTGACGGGCGGCCGACTTGGGGGACTGGCTCATGTAATTTTGACGTTCAAAAAGTGGAATCACAACACGGTCAAAATTTATTTATTGAAATTAGGCTGAGAATTAATTTGAATAAACAAATTTTGACAATGTTGTGATTACATGTCAGTTCCAGTCAAAAGGAAATTCAATAAAAACCATTTCAAGAAAAGAAAAAAATATACATAAATAAATTCGCGCCTTTTTCTTGGAGGCGTAGGACAGAAGGTGCAAAATGTCACATGACTCTATGCTATTATACCAAGTTATTGTACTTGTACAGTCCACACACAGTAAATCCCGAGCGCCATTTGTTTAGTGTACTGTAAATGGTTTTAGCAAATAATAGCACATGCTAGTGTTTGTCGCGACAACTGGAATAAAATTAATGATACCTATATTTTTAGAAACAAATCAGTAGAGTTCAGCCCTTATGGTCCTGGCCTATACTGGGTTCAGATCTTAGACAAAGAAAAGTATAGACGGTGGGTAGCGCCATTTTATTTCCACAAGAAAGGGATAAAGTATTGAGTTATATAAGTAACAGAAAAGGATAAAGCTGTACTATTTCCGTCTCTCAGTGCGTGCCCGTTTTTTCAAGGCAGCTACATAAGTAGCCAATGTTATTTAAGTTAGTTTTTTGTCTCATGTGCGGCCACGCTACCCGATGCTCTATAGCTTTCTTACTCTAAGGTTCAGATACACAATAATGTTTTTATTTATAGTCTGTGCTGTGTCCAAAAGCATCTGATAAAAATGTAAACAAATGAATCAGAAAATGTAACTGTGGTTGCCAATTTGTAGACACCACTTACAAATTGAGTGTTTTGATCTGATTATCTAAAAATAATTAAACCCGAAATTCTAAATTTTAAATTACCTTGATAATGTTTTCATTTGACAATTGAGGTTAATTTTATAACCTCAATTTTAAATGACAATATTTTTACAGGGTGTTTTATGAGCCAATACTGAAAAAAAAAACTGCTGTTTCATACATTTTGCTCAAGTAAGTATCGAACTTTTGTATTAAACAGCTGATTTTTTTTTTGTGATTTCAGAGTTGGTCCCTTAGTGAAAGTTGTTCATATTCATAGGTAGAACACCCTGTAAAAAAATCATCCCAGTATAGTTGAAACCTTCTAAATACAGATGAATGTGTTACTAATTCCTTTTAGCGAATGATTGCGAAAGAATTTAACAACAACAGGGTTTGTTTACACTTTTATCAGATATTTTTGAAACAGACAATACATTCCACTAGCTACTCCTTTATTCCCACTATCTGTTCTACTTAAAGTCTGCCAGACGCCAGTATGAAGATATGAATAGACATTGATAAGAATAAACAACACAATACATTATTGTGATGTGGGATGTGCAAACAACTGTAGTCACAACTAACCTACTTGGGAATAAATACTGAAGTGTACGGCTGACAGATGTTGAATTAAAATGAAAAAAAAAAAACAGTGGCACTCCGGGAGTGCCGACAGAAGTGAAAACAAAACACAAACAGACTACTTTGCCATCACTTGCTGACATATCGGATACACATGAAAACCGAGTACATCCGATTCGGGTATTTTTTTAATCGTCTTATAAACAAAACGCGCGGTGTCGCTAACGGCAACAGTGGCGCGAGTTCAACGGTTTTCCCATCTCAAAAAAATGCCCAACCCGCCTAAAGAAGTTTTCACTTAAAAAAACGTAGAACTCAGTCGCAGCACCACCAACCGGGTCCAAATGTGAATCTAAACTGTCCAGGGACTCACTCAAACACACGAGAATTTTTGTCTAATCGGTCCAGCCCTTTATGAGGAGTTCAGTGACCTACACATGTACAGAAGAATTATATTTATAAAGATAAGAAATGTATACTTACACAGCCTCAGGCGCTTCACTGTCTCTCTTCTTCTTCTTCTTTTTCTTCTCTGACTTAGCTTCTACAGAGTTATTCGGGTCATCTGCATTAGCTGTGCTGGCCGTCCTCTTTCTACCAACCTCATCGGTCTCCGCATCTCCATTCACACTCTTCCCCTTATAATCTACGTAACTGTTCAGCCATTCTGATGGGGTATTTTCATTAGGTTTGCCAAATTTGTCCAATTTTCCTTGTGAAATCAGTTGCTTCTTGTGCGATGCTTTCGGCCCTAAGCCCCACTTTCTTGGGTATGTGTCCCTTTCCATGATTACCCTTTTCAGCTTAGCAGCTACACCGTGATCACAGGACGCCATGGTCGATGTTGTCATTAACGCAATTGCTAATGCAACCGCTTCACCCTTAGTTGTTACTATGACTATTTCTTGATCTATTTCAATACCGTCTTCGTACCTCAAGATACCGGGTAGTAGGACCTTAGCTCCATAACAGACAGCGTTGACAGCACTGTCCTTGATGAATATCCTCTTGTGAGCTATTAATAAACCTTCCAAAGGCTTGATTACTCTTCGCAGGTACGTCTCATCCTTATGGTTTTCATATGCCCATTGCGCGTCTAAGATGTCATGCATGGTGACCATACCTTCTTGTTCTCCCTGGATACCGGAACGGACTCTTCTGAGCTCAATCATCTGTCCACCGACTCCAAGCATTAATCCTAAGTGTACACACATGGTACGGATGTAAGAACCTGCTTCACAGCTGACCCAGAAGACACCAATGTTGCGTTCCTTGTCAAAGTCGAGGAGTTTGCTGTCATACACTGAACGGACACGAAGCTGACGTTTGACAGCTGATATGAGAGGCGGACGTTGGAACAGGGCCCCGCGCAGTTTCTCAAGTCCTTGAGTAACTTTCTGGATATTTTCAACGGCTGAATGTAAGCTGAAAACTGCGACGTACTCCTTACCAGCATTCTGCTGAGATTTGACGAGCCTCGTCGCGCGGTCTATACACACGATCAAACAACCTGTAACTTTAGGGTCCAATGTGCCCGAATGACCAGTTTTCTCGACTTTCAAGATGCGTTTAATCCATGAAACTACCTCGTGGGAACTTGGGTTGCTGGGTTTGTCGACGTTGATGAAGCCAGCCTTCACGTACTCCGCAATCGGACGCTTCAGTGGCGAATGACCGAATGGTAGCGGCGTGTAGTGGTTTGTGCGCACATTGAGACGATCAAAATTCTTCAATAACAATGGCCAGTAAGCTGTATCCAACTTTGTAACCGCCTCTGTAGGCTCGATTTTGAAGTCCCCTAGCTTCTGGAATGTGCCTAGGGATACTTGATCCTTGACTTTCTTCTTTTTCTTCTCCGAAAACACTTCTGCGCCGGGTTGCAAAACCTCCGTCATTTTCGATTAGTGACTTGTTTCTTTCGTGATTACGCACTGTACTCGTTCAATCAACACATTTGGGTCAGCCCCGCGTGCCAACCGTTACTATTGTTTGTAAATCTTATTGTAAAACGCACAAACAAAGAGCCGACACGTGCAATGTTAATTTTTAGGTTAGCTTCAGCTTCACCTTCAGTAAGCAAGCTCGAGGTTTTACGTTTATTTTGGAAATAATATCACCAGCAGGTGGCGCTCGATTGGTATGGTGGAGCTGCCAACTGATAAACACTAATTTTATTCGGATTCGTTTTAGTTCTAGACTTTTTAGTCCTAATAGCTATAAAATTAGAGAATTAACCATATTTATATTATTTATTACTAGCCCCTCATCCACGACTTTCACTGAATTTCGTATTTTCTCCTGGTTTTTGGTTTCTAAAAGGTAGTTTTCGAAAATTGAATGAATACGTCTTTTCTTTAGATGTATTGAGGGAGGCTAAGTTTTCACATCATAGAAATAAGATTTTTTACATAACTTATAGACTTTTCAGTTCCTTATAGATCGAATTTCTAAAAAGTAAAACTCCTTTTAAAGAAGCCTTGTGTAAAATTTCACATTCCTAGTCCCAATAGTTTCGGCTGTGCGCTGGCTGATATGTCAGTCAGTTTCTCGTTTCTCCTGTCTCCTTTATTATGTAGAATAAAAATTACAGTTAAATTATTTGACGTTAATTACGTAATTATGCAGTGCCCTTACCTCTACCATAAGGGCTATTTATATTTATGTTTTTTTTTGTGAAAAAAAAAATCCTTATTGTGATTGTTTTGCTTAGGAACGCGACTGGCTATCCGAGTACGTTTATACCACTAAATAAAGTACCAACATATAAAAAACAACTGTCATCAGTCATGGCATGTCATGCATAGCTGTCATGTTTGTGAGTCAAGCTTTGATTCCGAAAAGCGTGTTATTATTTTAATTTTGCCGTTTTTTAGGTAATACTCAAATAAAATAGAAAAATGGCAGGCGTATTATTCGAGGACATATTTAATGTAAAAGATATAGACCCTGAAGGCAAGAAATTCGATCGATGTAGCCGTCTACATTGCGAATCAGAATCGTTTAAAATGGACCTTATTTTGGACATAAATTCGTGGATTTATCCAATGGAACTTGGTGATAAGTTTAGATTAGTGCTTGCAACAACTCTCAGGGAGAACGGTTATCCTGATGGTGGTGAATGGAACCCACTAGAAACGGAGGGAAACCGCGCCGACAGTTTTGAATATGTCATGTCGGGAAAAGTTTACAGGTTAGTTTTTATCAACAAAGTGTTTTAAAACTTAGTATTTTGCTTGCAGTGCTTGCAGTAAAAGTGTCTATGGAGTTTCTTGCCGGTTCTAAGTACCTACTACGATTTGGAACTAGCTTCATATTTTCTGACTGACTCCTTCACAATTTAAGAGTCCCTGTACTTACATGGTTTAATTGAAATAAATACTTTGAATTGAGTATTTGATCCTTTAAAGGATGGCTATCCAATTCTCTATCTTATCTTTTTACTAGGGATTTGGTAGAATTCATGATGTTTTCAAAATATTAGGCAGCAAAAGTTTAAAACATTACAGGACCAGGCTTAGACTGAGTCAATTGATTAAAAGTATTACTATTCAGCAAGCGCAGTTGTAGTAATCCCGTGGGAATATCGGTATAAAAAGTAGCCTCTATGTTAATCCAGGGTGTCAGGTACCTACATACAAAATTGTATCAAAATTGGTCTAGCCGTTTGAGCATGAAGAAGTAACAAACATATAAACACACACACACACTCACAAACTTTCGCCTTTATAATATTCATGTGATGTGTGATTATGTTGAAAATAATTTAATTTTTTTCTCAAAAATGAAAATAACTTTATTTATTTCTCTCTGTCCTCAGGATAGAAGGTGACGAAGGAGCAATGGAACCAGCATCGCGATTAGCAGCATACGTCTCATTCGGAGGCCTACTAATGCGTCTTCAAGGAGACGCAAACAATTTACACGGTTTTGAAGTTGACCAGCACATGTACTTGCTCATGAAGAAACTAGCTTTCTAATCTATCCGTTAATTATATTAGTTTCGTTGTAAGCTTATTTTCTAAGAATAAATTTAATTTTTAAGATGAGTATTTGTTTAATTTCTCTTGAATATTTTAAATCGACTTCCCTTTGTTTCAAAACAACGCCATCTAGTGTCGTTTAAAGTACGGTGAAAATTTTGTTGAAGCTATTCATCTATAGATGGCGCTTCAATTAATACATCTATTCAATACTAGATGGCACTCGCATCGCGAAATCGACAACGTTGCGATAGTATTTTCATAGTAGTAATCATTCAGCAGGGCAATTGCGTAACACATATTTTATCAATCGGTTCCATTTTGACAGTTCAACAACATTCATTGCGTTTTTTACGTGTTGAACAAACAAATTTTTCGAACTTCTGATGCAATGGATTTGCAATTTACTTCAAAATTATTTAGATTCCGCCCTCATTTAGGCAGTTATATATTATGTTCAAACCTAATACATCGTATATTAGAATAGAATATTGTTTTATTGTAGTTGTAGGTGGTTAACAAATCAGGTAAAAATTAAAAGATTTTGTCTGGACTTTAAAAGAGACTGTGACTTCTGAGTTTGTTTCGGCCTTTCTTCTCAGAATAGTCAGTTAGGAAACGCCGACCTCATCTAGTTTAAAAAAAATATGATTGACGTGTTTGTTTGTACAAACCTACTTACAATCATTTATCATAAAAAGAAGTATCTCTACAACTATATAGGTAAACAATAAAAATAATAAGTATTCTGACATATAAAGATAGAATACTAAAGTATGTACAGATGCCAGCAGGTCAACCTACCCGAAACTGTCAGATTTTCCCAATCAACCTTGAACCTTATGCTTTAGCAATAAAGTCGAAAATCTATTAAAGAAATCTGACAGATTGTAGTAACTTGATGTGCTGGCGTCTGTACGTAAAAGTCTAGGGATTCTTTTCTTGGGAATCTTCAAAAGGTGAACGTCTTTCATACATATTATAGAGAGGTATGAGGAACAGGGTGTAAAGTTCACTTCACTCATACTCTATACTATATATAGACCTCCCCCCCCTCCCCTCCCCTCCTAGATCCTCCGACCAGACGGGTGTTGTTGTGTCTGGCGGGCAAGTGCCCGATGATTCATATCGGGCCGTTGTATTAAGTACCTAACTGCCTATATGCTAGATGCGCGGTAAACTGTGCTTGCGAGATGCAGGATTTTGCGTGACGTCAGTATGACGCGTTGTTCGCATGCGTTGTCGATACCGCCCGCCGTGATACCGCTACACATAGACCACAAATGACAAAAGTATCTAAGAATACTTTTAAATGTTTGTCCCTACCCTCTCTACTCATTAAAATAAAGCCTGTATCTATAATTCTCATATCACACGCTTCAATTATCCCGGCCGTATGTCAGCCCGGGGCGTTTTATAATAGCGAGCGGATTCCATATTGTTCGCAGCAATGGCGCCGGCGACCCTCCGCTGAGATGGTAACCGCCTGTGAAGATCGCCAGAGGCGAGGCGGTGTGAAGGGAGTATTTAAATATCCATACTATCCATACTTATAATATTATAAATTCGAAAGTGTCTGCCTGTCCGTATGTTACCTTTTCACGCCTAAACCACTGAACGGATTTCGATAAAATTTGGCAGAGGGCTAGATTGCATCCCGGGGAAGGACATAGAATAGTTTTTATCGACATACCTCGCGGGCGAAGCCGCGGGCGGAAGCTAGTAATAATATAAATGCGGAAGTGTGTCTGTTTGTCTGTCTGTTACCTCTTCACGCTTAAACCGAACAACCGATTTAGATGAAATTTGGTATAATTATAGTTTGAGTCCCGGGAAAGGACATAGGATAGTTTTTATCCCGATATTCCCACGGGATCGACACTTATGCTGGTGAAACCGCGGGGCGCTGTTGGTCACCAATAAGGTCACTCCCGGCGTTTTCATTCGCATTTGCCTCTAAATACCTTTTGATAATCGCCTTTTACTCAACTTCCCAACATGACCATTGCAAACCATCTAAGGATATTGTTTCTTTAAATTTTTGTTGTGTATATGTGACCTTCTTAATTCTTTTTTGTAATATCAAATTCTTTTTTTCAAAATGCCCAACAAAACATCTCAGCATTCTCAATCAATGCTACCAACTTCATAACAAAAAAAAAACCGTCACGCCACGACCGACTGATGACGTCTCGTTCACACGGGTGACATCACACGGCGCGACACGTGCCGCTAACAAGGACCGTGTGCCCCGACCTTTATGTGCTTTGTTTTATTGTATTTTACTGATCATTAGTACTGCAGAGTCAATGGTTTAGAAAAATTGTTTACCCTTGATTTTTTGAGGGGGTCTTTGACATATTATGATAACTACGCGGTTCTAATTGTAAAAGTAGGTAGGTAGGTTATATTGTGAAGGAGTTCCTCCGTGGAAGTACTACCTCCTTACATTATTACGATGGTTTAAGATGACCAGCACTAGTAGTGCTCAGACGGCCAATCCCCGTTATTAAAAGCGTTCAAAATCTAGTCGCAACATCATCTCAGAGACAAAAAAAAAAAAAATGTAGGGAAATTAGAGGTATTTTTGACAAATGAAACTGAGATCAGACTGTGAACGTTCTTAAAATTACGAGAATTACCCCACAGATATATGCTCGCTGAGCTCGTTCCCAGGGTTTTATAATACTTATCTTGATTTAAAAGAGTGTCCTCGGAGTTTCTTGCCCGTTGTCTTTTCATAGAGATCTTCATTTTGGAACGGCCATAGTAGAACGGATGGCCGATGTGGTCGAAAAGTTCTCAAGTAGCGACCGCGAACCGGACAGCGCGCGTAGCGCTACGAAAAAGCCGTAGGCGTAGGCTACCGAAATACGCCTACGAATTTTTCGTAGCGCTACGAAAAAATCGTAGGCGTAGCTCGGTTCGGTAGCCTACGCCTACGAATTTTTCGTAGCGCTACGCCTATTGCGGGCTGGTTACGCTACGCCGCGTAGCGTACTTTTCAGACTAGAATGGAAACCAACCTTACCTAGTTGGGACACAAGCCACAGGGTTAAATGGATAATGGATGAGTAAGTAATTTACTTTGTTAAGTACCTAAGCGTCGCATATGAATATGAACATTATTCGTATAAAATTAAGGTTCATATTAATTTACACTGTTTATTAAATCTTCAAAACGATATACAATCAAAGACTATGTACACGTAAATAAAGGCAAAAAAGCTTTTTTTTGTCCAATGCTGGGCATCATAAAATTCGTCCGCATATCGCTTTCATATGAAACGCTTGCTCTCATAAGCTGACACAATTATGAACAATACGCCTAAGAACATAAGGTTCATATTCGCATGAAACGTTTGCCCTTAAAACTATCCCCCGAAGTCCTATTTATAGGAGGGCAAACTGTTTTTTTTTTTACATTTAAAACCAAAATCCAACTACCATTAAACCAAAGTTACGTAAAGACCGCTAAACTTTAAAACAAACTCACTTTTATCTCCCAGTCACCAACTAGGGAGTCGGGGGCCGTCGCCCTTAAGAAGGGGGATGGGGGAGAGCTGTCAAATTAGTCCAATTTGTAACAAAATGGCGTCGGCTAACGACGCGTCCGTAATTATCAACACGAGTTGTTCATTGTTACATTGTCTAAGTTTAATTACAGTTTTGTGTTTAATAATGGTCTATGTTGCAGGAGATAATGAGGTGATGGATGATCAGCCACTGCTGGAACACAGGCCTCCTTTCTGTGAGAGGGAGTGGGCCATAATGCACCACGCGGGCCCAGTGCGAAGGCGGATGTCACATGTCTTTGAATTTTTGATTCTAGGACATGCCGTTTCCTCACGATATTTTCCTTCATCAAACCAACTTACTTTCGCATTTATAATATTAGTTACGGTGGTATCATATATTATAATTTAATATAGATATACAGTTAGACAAAGACTATATTCTCTTTGTACTTAGAGGACGGTTTACAGGTAGGTAGGTACTTAAAATCATCGTTCGAATGCATCGTTCTCACATGCATAATTTTTAACATGAATGATGTAAACATGATGACTTTGTAACCATATTATTTTGATCTAAAAGAGGGTCCATGGAGTTTCTTGCACGTTCTTCTCCATAGGACCTACGCTTTGGAATGGGCATCTAGCTTCATCTTTCTGACTGACCGACCCCTTGACAATTCAAAAGTGCCTGTAATTGGTTTAATTGAAATAAATGCTTTGAGTTTGAGTTTGAAAACTTAACAGAAATCAAGATTTGCTTATAAGAATTTAAAATTGTTGGATTACTTCATAATGTTCAGTTCGTAGGCAAGCCTAATGTGGGTCGCCCCCTGCTAAATGGAGCGACGACCTTAAAGAAGTGGCTGGGATAGACTGGATGCGGAAGGCGGAGGACAGGGAGTTGTGGCGCAGCCTGGGAGAAGCCTGTGTCCAGCAGTGGACTGCGATTCACTTGATTGATAAGTTCCCCCTGGGAAGCCATGTTTGTTGTTGCACGCGAATAACGCAAAACTGATAAGTACAGTATTATTATCTCACGACGACGCGAAGCGTGCTTTACTTGTGGTTAAAGTAAAGTAGGTACCTAAAAGTGTAAGTACAAACACGTTGTGAATGTGTGTGTAAGGGCATGCGCTCTCCCTGAGCCGTCCCGCCACCTCCTTTGCTAAGCATGACTGCTTCGCAGACAGAGAGCCTGAGAGCCTCCCGTCCCAGCCGCCGCGGGAGACGCTCCGGGCGTCGGGAGCCGCATGACGACTCCCGGCCACCGTAGGCGCGGGCCTGCGGGCGGAGAGCAATGGGTAGCTCACCGTCCGATCAGGACCAGGCCCATGCCGGACGGCGCGTACGTGTTCCACGCGCGCCTCAAGCAGATTAGAAGCAGCACTAACTGACGGGGTCTGCTAGGGCCGATGCCCGCCAGGGTCGCGGGTTGTTCGAAAGAGATACCGTGGCCCCTGCTGGCACAGGCAACTGAAGGAACACGGGTGGGTTTTAGTCAGTAAGAGTCTGACACTTCCTTCCGCTCCGCCCAGAGCGGAAGGGGTCATTTGATGACTTCCCAACCAAAAAAAAAATATTTGTTGAGTTTTTGTCTGCGCCAAATAAATGGTCTATATATTAAAAATATTTATCTATATACCTACGGGACTTATTTATAGTCGTAGCCTCGTAGGGGTATCCGTCGACACAGTAGATGCCTATTGTAAAAGCGCAGCAAAATCCTGTGAATAATCCATAAAAACGTCAAAATTAATCATTGCACAGCCCATAAATAACAGACAACAAAAGAATGAACGCAGCCAAAAAAAAATTAAGCCAATTCAAATTAAAAAAAAATCACCGGACGTTCATATAATAGAACAGTCGTCCTCCACGCTGGTTGGGCATCCGCCAACCAATCAGCGCGCACGACGCACGGAGGCGGGAAGTGGCAAACGTCAAATGCAAACGAGTTACAAAAAAAAAAGAAAACCTGTTTCCCGCGCTCGTTTTGTTTAGTCTGTGGTCGAGTAATGGTTTCGTCTGAGTTATGACAAACGCAGCTTTTTATGGAAAAATAATATCGTTTTCACGGAAAATGAGCTTTTAGCGATTGAATATTATAATAGAATGACTTTTGAGACTACATAGATTGGCGTATAGGCGAGACTATGTTCTTTTATGCTTATTTTATTCGATCTATGTTACCTGCATTGCAGATTTTTACATAAGTAGATGTACCTATAGGCATGTTGCGTGTGACGGTGACATTTCCATACATTTCGTCACAAAGCTTTGAGGTTCAATCTATTATGACTGATTAACCAGTAAGAACTGAGCAGCTAGAATCTTTTTGGAATAACTAAATCCAATAAGGCTGAATATTACGTATCCATGACCTCCTTTGATAGTCTCTATGACTTGGCCCTAACTAACATTTAAAAACCGCAATATTTTAAAATAGAACATCAAAATAGGCCTATTATTTTTCTTTTCGTTAGTTATGGAGGCACAGGCATCTCTCCCATCTTTGAATACAGCCTACTCATAATACCTTTTACAAAAATTCGTGTCAAAATACTCCATGCTGTTATCGCTCACCTCAGCCTCAGCCGGGATTACCCCCCTCTCCCGTGGCCCTCTCGCCCCCTATCCCTCTGGATGTGAGGGAGCGGGACACGGCATCGCCTGTCAGTCAACCGGCGACGATCGCGTCGAGATAACGTACAGAACTTTTCCAAATTAATTTGTTATGATTAAAATTGCAATCACTAATTAAAAATGACATTTTAAAATTTAATTATTCAGTTTAGAATGTATTTTTAGTTGAAAAAGTGCAGTTTCCGGATACGGTAGTGACGTGGTGACGTTTCGGTTTTACGAAATTTGAAAAATAACAATGGCGTGGCTGTGATTTGGTGTTTTTTTTTTGTTTTGGTATTATTATTGTGCTGTGTGATAATCTGATAATGTTTAGTAATGATCATTGCTGCTTTTCTGCTCTTATTGGATTCCTGTAAGGTAAATGTCATTTTAATATAACTTAAAATATAATTTAGTTTAGTACATGAGGAACTTACAAAATATATATTATGAATCAGGTACATGGTGTATATACATAAGAATTGTTGGGAGAAGCGGTGCTCTCCTAGCAGATCGCCGAGTAATCTGTGTTTAAGAGAAACCATTTTGTTAATCTTATTTAATGTGTCTTACAAGATTGTTATTCACATAGTGGGAAAATAATTTACACTTACCTCTCCTAAACTTTAAAACGATTATTTTCAAAATTCTCGTTACCTTTTAATTTAACAAAAGCATACCTACTTATGGCATTTTTTTATTTACAAATTATGACGTTTAAACGTCACTTAACTTTAAATTTTAAACGTTTTTAAATACATATACCTCTTGACTCTTGACCCATAGCAAAACACAGAAAGTTTTTAAAATAACTTAAATTAAATTAAAACAGGGAAATATACAAGGTGTACCTTATTTTTCATTTTGGCGTTTTTCACTATAGGATTTCCGAAGAAAGCGGTGAACGGTCACACAATAACGACTGTTGAAAAAAGCGTTTTTTGACACCTTAATGTCAAATACTGGTGATAATGACAGATTTTCATGACATCCGTTATTATGACGGAGTCACACTTCTAGGGCCAAAAATTCGAAGAAATGTGACATCTACCAACCTGCACTGGGCTCGGTGTATTACGGCCCACTCCCTCTCACCGCATCTATAGGTGAAACTTACAAGTCTTGCAACTATTCTATCTAAGGGTGCGTCTAGATTATGCTATATATAACACATAAACCTATGTTATTTAACACGTCCAAATTATTAACTTCTCTATCCTCCCCCCCCTCCCCCCTCCCTTCTCTCCTCCTCCTCTTCTCTTCTTTATCTTCTCTCTCTATCTTTCTTTATTTTCTTCTTCTCTCTTTTCTCTTCTTCTTTCGTATTATATAACTATGTTTAACATGATAAGTTACACAGTGTGGACGCACCTTAATGTAAATAGCCCTAATGCAATTAGTAACACAAAAAGCTCTGCATTAGTAGACTCACATAAAATCCTAATAATATATTCTTTGGGCTTTAAAAGAGACCATGACCTATGAGTTTGCTTCGGCATTTTTTCTCAGGAATCCGTCAGCTAAGAAATGGCGGCGCCATTTAGATTTTAAAACGTTGACCAAAAAAAAATTGATGTGTAAAAGTTTAGTGTCTGATATACTTACCTACATATATAAACATTTCATTTCATTCATCACATTTAATACAAAACTGACCAAATGCGAGTATAACTCGCACACAAGGCAAAAACGCCGAAAAAAACACGTTTGTTGTATGGGAGCCCCCTTTAAATATTTATTTTATTCTGTTGTTGTTATAGCAGCAACTGAAATACATCATCTGTGAAAATTTCAACTCTCTAGCTATCACGGATCATGAGATATAGCCTGGTGACAGACGGACAGACGGAGAGTGGAGTCTTACTAATAGGGTCCCGTTTTTACCCTTTGGGTACGGAACCCTAAAAATGAGCCAGGTAGAATTAAAACAGCCTCTAAGAGTGACGCTAGGTAGGTACCTAGGTACTTGCGTTAGTCCGGCGCACTCTGGGCGGTCAACTCCCCGATAGCAAGAACAACCTTGCTGACTGGTTAATATTTTTATCACGACATAGTTCTAGTAAGTAAATATAGGTACCAACTCTCTATGACATAGAAGCAAAATTCATCTCAGTATCTAACGTTTTGTAAATTCAAAGTCTGCTTGACAATGCATTTTAGTTTAATTAGCGTAGATTTTTATTTTTATTCTTCCATCATACTATCTATCGGGGTATTTACACACATCATGCAATTTCTTTACTTAGAACAAAAGTTAAAAACCGAAATAGTAACGGACCTAAGATATTACCTTGAGGAACACCATGTTTGTTCTAGGAATACAGTGAAATTATTCGGAGATTTCGCGTAAATTAGGTAGAGCATGACAACATAATATCACGCCTGTACTCTGCGAAGGTTTAGGCAAAGGAGTATTTTTATATTAATATATAGGTACACCCACATTTTGAAGTCCCATATAATAGAAGGCAAGCCTATTGCCATCAACCGGGCAGAATTTCACCATTTTATAGGCGACGTATACGACGAGCGGCAATGACGAATGCGTCGTGCTACGAGTGTAAACGCGAGAATTGCCTTCCAGACTCCGGACTGCTGTTGAAAAATCGCTGACGGATAAACCTAATGACCAAAATGAGTTAGATCTGTATGAGGAAAGTTAATTTGATGAATATCACTAATGTCACACAGTTTGTCTGCCGACTTTATCTGTTTTACCTGCTAATCACTCATACGATTTTCACAATTTAAGTAGGTAAAGCATGATACATGTGCATCTAAACAAAAATTTTGGGGTATATGTAAAAGCAGTTTTCATAATCGAAAAATTATACGTAAAAGCATTATTAGCCCGTTTCCGACGGGTTGAGCAGAATCCGAGGCAAAAGCGACTTCAATAAATATTTATAAGGATAACCCTCGGGCCGTGGGGTCCGAGTGCTCATGGTCTTCGAAACGGTTGGTTGACACTTCCCGTGATCCAAGGGCTGGGTTTTACCTTGGCCAGAGTCTAGCATTGCCATACAACGAGGTAATGCCGCCAGTCTCTTGGGTACATTACCTACCAGTCAACAGCGATGCGGATGAATTTTTCAACGCTATATTATAGTTTGTGAATAGTTTTAGTTAAGTTAGGATATAATTCTGTTATTTTTATTAATTAAAGAAAATTAATTGTAATTTACTTGCATATTATTTTAGTTCTAAATAAATAATAGATGTTTTTACATTGATTTGATTGATATATAAGTATTAATGAGTCTTTATTATTATGGCTAAAACTTTTTGCATGCCTTAGATACGGTATTTGGTATATGATCATTTTAAACTTAACATCTGTAACTGGTACTGTACCTGCTTTCTGTGCAAATAAAGAACTAGGTATTCTATTTTTTTAAATAGGATTTTTATTCTAATTTTTATTACCATAAACTAAGAACTTACCAATATAAACTAACATGAAGTGGGTAGTTTTCTTATCAAAGAGTTCTTTCAGCTGCAGCAGTTTTCCGACGGGAAGGCCTCTGTTTTATCACAAGTTTTATTTTGTAGATGGTATCTACGCTCTATCATTCTGAGTAGGTAAGCTTCGATTTGAAAGAATCTTAAATGCGTTTAAATAATAAAAGTTTCGATATAAATTATCACCAAAACTGGAAGTAAGTAAGTAAGAAGCAGAAGAAGTAAGTGAAATCCTTGTAATTTGTTATTGTGAAACTTTCTTTCACCAAAGACGAGCCGAGTCACTTTGCTGAACTTATAAACTTGAGCTAAATAAACCTATATTTTTCCGTCGGAACTTAACGGTTTTTAAACCTTTGACGTCATATAGTGAAAAGCATATAGCAGTAGATATATTTTAAACCAACCAGTTGGAATTGGAATTGCTTTCAAGCTCTGCGCAAGCTTCACGCTTATTACCAAGACCAACAGTGTCGCTCTCGTATCTTTGCGATTCAAAATAAATGCTTTTTTCGTTCCAAGCTTTAATCATTCAATGTCTTTTACTAGCTTCGGCCCGCGACTTCATCAAACATATCCTGTGGTACGCGGCAATAGTTTAGCTTGTAATTGTATCACTACTTCCGGTAATTATTCGTTTTACAAACTTATTAATAAATTTTACTTCTGTACACTCCTTATACTGGCTTTTTTCTGCGGCATCGCCCGCGTGGAGGACGAAAAGAAATCCGTTAATAACCTTTTCCATGCAAAAATACATATTTGTGCCAATTTACATGGTGATCAGTTAAACGATGATGGAGTTTATTAATAAGAAAGAAAGAAAATAAAGAAAATAAATTTATTTAGCACAGACTAAAAGACACACAATACACCAAATAGTTAATCTCACATACACATCCATTTTTAGGGTTCCGTACCCAAAGGGTAAAAACGGGACCCTATTACTAAGGCTCCACTGTCCGTCTGTCACCAGGCTGTATCTCATGAACCGTGATAGCTAGACAGTTGAAATTTTTCAGTTGCCGCTATAACAACAAATACTAAAAACAGAATAAAATAAATATTAAAGCCCTCCCATACAACAAACGTGTTTTTTTCGGCGTGTTTGCCTTGTGGTACGGAACCCTTCGGGTGCGAGTCCGGCTCGCAATTGTTATATCACCATCTGCGTAGCCTTTTCCCAACTATTTCGGAGTCGGCTTCCAGTATAACCGGATGCAGCTGAATATCAGTAATTTTGCATGGAGCGACTGCCTATCTGACCTCCACAACCCAGTTACTGGGTAATACGATACCCCTTGGTAAGACTGGTTGTCAGACTTTTTGGGCTTCTAACCGTAACGACTGACAAAGAGCTACGAATGAAAGCCAGGACCAATGGGTAAACGTACTTTTCGAGGCGCGGAGAGGTCTCGATATGTAATGGATGGTCACCCATCCACGAACCGACCGTGGCAAGCGTAGCTTAACCTTCTATCCACCCATGCGGCTGTTAACATTTTGTCATACTTAATACCAACTGATCTTAATAATTGTGTGTGTGGCTACTGCCAAGAAGCCATCTCAATCATAACTCACGAGTAACGATAAGCAGCTGTTTCTGTTTAGTATTTCAAAACCATAAACAAGAACACTGGTGACCAGTTACTTCTTATTGATCGTTCATAAGAGCCAGAGAGCGATAATAATAATTTTTCAAAAATGGAACACTGGAACGTCAAAACAGTTTCGAATGTCGAACTGAAATAAAAAAAAACAAAGCTTTGTTCGTTTGTGAGTGTTCGATATTCGAATAGCTTTTGTTCTTTGTTCGGTTAACGCGACCGTTAATAATATGTGACGGGTCGAATTATTAGCGGGTCAGGACCAAAATGTCGTATTGTGATTGTGAAGTACTTTTGAAAATTTGATGTGTTATGTATTTGGTCTCAAAAACGGTGAAGGAAAACATCGTGAGGCAACCGGCATGTCCTAGGACCAAAAATTTTAAGACATTGACATTTTCCAACCCGCACTGGGCCCGCATTGTGGATTACGGTCCATTCCCTCTCACAGACAGGCCTGTGTTCAGCAGTGGGAACGCTCTAAGCTGTTTATGCAAGTGTTTGGTCCTTCGCTACGGATGCTTTGATCATTCTACCATTGTCTACTGCTGGACATAGACCTTTCTAAATGGCGTCAGGATACTCCTTCGCCTTTTGCATCCAGTCTTATACTATAGTTTGTTAGCTTACATATTCTACTGGTCCTGCAAGATTTCTTCATCTATTTCTGTAACAACTTATTGTAACGATTCTGGATTAGGTTACGCAACACCATCATTACCTAATGGTGAATATTATGTGGTTGAATCGTTTTTCTTACCAATTCGATAGAATTTGTTATACAATATACGGTTCCGGTTACAGCTGCTGATATAAACTTCAATGGCAAAAACTGATTTCTTAGAAGGTGTTTTCATCATCAAGATGATATGGGGAGAATATTGACTAACTGAGGGTAAATACTTAGACACCGGCTGAAAGAGATGTATCGAAGAACACAACAAAACGAACGAAATATGAAGTGCTGACCCGAAATAAATTAGGAAAAGGGCTGGAGGATGGTGTCTGTGACTCCGTCTTAATTATCATGTCGATGTTAGGTGAACTGTAAGAAGTTTTATCCAGTTGTAAGGTTTATTCAGAATATGAAGATATCTCTACCTTGGAAAATAATCGCTTCGCCAATTTCGGGGAAACGCAATAGTAGAAATCGTCTGTGGGATAGTTTGATGTCAATTTCGTATATATGTCAGTGGTAAAATTCAGGTGCCCCAAAGTAATCTTTATTATATAGCTGTGCCACTGTGGCAAAGGCCTCCCCTAAATCTTTCCACTTCAAAGCTTATTGGTATTGGTACTGGTTTTTTCGCCACCAATCTATATTTAGCCTCCAACCACTACAGCCTTCGCAACAATGACCTTCCACACGTTACCATAGTAACGTAAGTAGTGTTGCCACATTAAAATTACCGCCACACGATACCCGGTCCAAACAAAAGCCTATAAACCACTTCCAGCCCTCATTTTAAAAAACGAACATCAATTAAATTGACAAACAGCGTAAAATGCAGCGCAAACACAACCTTACGGCCCTTAAATCCTGAAGGGCGCCGAAGTGAGATAGGGCACGTTCGCGGGAAGCGTTGTGATTGGCTGCCGGCCCTCGCCACCACCCTCGAGCCGACCAATCGCGTGCGCGCGCTGCCACCCCCAACCAATCGAGAACGGAGGATGGAGGGGTTCTATAAAAAAAAAATGTTTGTCGTTTTAAAACGTTTGACATAGAAAGTACATCGTTGTGTGAATTTTGAAGGAAAAAATTGATTTGTAAACAGCGGTGTTTTTAAATAGGTGCTGAATGATGTCGGTTCCTTTTTATGTTCGTATTTCAGCATTCAGGTTATCGTAATGGACATCCTGATGTAAATCGTGGGAAACAGTAAATCTTTCAATATGTAGACCACCTTTTTGAGGTGACAGGAATAAAGGGCAGAACCCCTCCCCCCTAACCTTAAGTAGGTACAAACAGCTTTTGGTCCTTTGGAGCGCAAGGACTAAGATCCGCTCTGGAGTATTATTGCGATTGAGGAAACCTTTTTTAGGTACTTGTAGACCAGAATCTGTGTAATCTATCTGGCGATAGCATAATACCAACCCTTATAGGTTCTATTGGAATATATAACATGGTACTCATATATTTACAAGGATTTAAATAACTTGTAAATATATGAGCACCATGTATCTATCACTTATTTGATTTACCTGTCATTGCTTAATTTTTAATTCTTTTTACCTTTTGTAGTAGACTAATTTTATTATGGGTGCATCGTGTTCACATATAATTTTTATTATGTATACAAGACCTTGTAAAACATTTTAAAAGAGTAACGGTGGAGTTTCTTGCCCATTCTTCTCCATACGAAAACTACCTTTTGGAATGGGCGACTAGAATCATTTCTATTTAGTTTTTTTTTGACGTTCAAAAGTGCCTTTAATGTGCCTATTTGAAATAAATGATTTGACTTTGACTTTGGAATTGGATTTTCCATGCAAGTCAACAGTTAAATTCTGTATTAAGTACTGGTATTCAGCTGCAACTGGAAGCCGACAAGGCCGACCTGCGAGCTAATTGCGTAACACGTAAAGCCGTTGGTCCCGGCTGTCATTCGTGGATCTTTGACAGTCGTTACGCGTAGTCAGAAACCCGAAAGTCTGACAACCAGTCTTACCAAGGGGTATCGTATTACCCAGTAACTGGGTAGTGGAGGTGAGATAGGCAGTCGCTCCATGTAAAATACTGGTATTCAGCTGCATGCGGTTAGACTGAAAGCCGACCCCAACATAGTTGGGAAAAGGCAGGCAGATGATGTAGTACTGGTATTCAGCTGCAACTGGAAGCCGACCTGGCTGACCTGCGGGGTACTTGCGTAACACACTAGCAGTTGCAGTGGCTTTAATTTTGACAGTTCAACAACATTCATTGCGTTATTTACGTTGTTGAACAGACAAATTTTTCGAACATAATTTTGAAGCAATGGAGTAGGTAGCAATATCTTTCAAAATGATTAAGATTGATTGCTGGTGTCTTACCAAGGGGTATCGTATTACCAAGTAACTGGGTTGTAGAGGTCAGATAGGCAGTCGCTCCATGTAAAACACTGGTATTCAGCTGCATCCGGTTAGACTGGAAGTCGACCCCAACATAGTTGGGAAAAGGCTAGGCAGATGATGATGACTTGACTTGAAGAGTGTATCTAGTTGGCTAGCTTTTCGCCTATGAGAATCAGCTGATATTGTAATCTTACGTAATACAATTTGTGCCCATAACCCACTGACATTGGCACTACAAACCCATTTATTTAGTTTTGCCGTATTTGGTATAACGTGTGTACCTACTTATGTTCAAGTTACAGTGATGTTTTGAATTTAGGATTGTTGTAGTCTTCCTGGGGGGCAATGCTCGTAATTTTAAGAACGTTCACAGTCTGATCTCAGTCTCGCTCTGTCATAAATACCTCTAATTTTCCTAAATTTTGACGAGTTTTTGAGATTGATTGTCACTGAGTTGAGATTGCGACTAGATTTTGAACGTTTTTAATTACGGGTCATTGGACTTTATGGCAGACAATAAAACGTTCATAATTTAACGTTGGTTCTTGGTTTGTCAGGAAAATCCTTATTGGTTTCTACTTAGGATTCCTCTTTCACTGTAGGAGTAATTAGTTCTCATTTTATATAAGGACCACTGGCTCTAACTGGTCCTTTGATACGAACACTGATATCATTACATTTATTGCTATCATGATTTACTAACATATCTATATTTATTTATTTAGTTATTCAACTTTATGTACAGGTAAAAACTGTACAAAGGCGGACCTGCTGTTTGCGTGTTGATGGGGAGACCTGTAGTGCGATTCTGTAACCATCTCACCGTAAAAACTTAAGTGAAGTGAGCGTGGAGTGAGCTGTCAATATTGTCAATTCCTAGCAAAAACAAACTCAAGTTTTCACAGTGAGATTTTTACATCGACCGGCTCACAGTGTTTTATGAAGCCCGATTTTCGGACATCCCATTTTTATTGACAAACCTGACAGAAATAATCATTTAAATGCAAGATTTCGTATTCCCATTTAGCTGCCAAGTCTAGTTTCGGAGTTATAATTTTTTGAAAATCGTAATTTTTCCATCCGGATATTAAGAAAAAAATTAATTAAGCTTAAACTAAGCGTGATACGAAAAAAATATGTGAGGTACATTGATGGCGTATCTTATGCAGAGTATTTTAGTCCATAAATGAACCTCGCACCATTGTTAGATCCAGATTTATGCGAGTATTTCGGTTTTTAGTTTTTCTTCATTTTCTCGGAAATTCCGCCCTTTCGGGAAAAGTTATTTATACAGAAATAATTATATTTACGTCCCCAATACATCACATAATTATTACATCCCGAATCCATGGAACTCAGAAGTTATTCCAATTTAACTATTTTTGTTAGGGTTGTCAATTTTTTTTTCCTTATTTTGTGAATCAAATTTTTCGCAAAAGTAAAAGTTTCGTAGTCAGAATGAGAAAAAGAACGTGCACCAGTTTACCAGAATCCTACCGAGGCCTTTCGAAAATATTTATTTATTATTATTTACTAAAAACTCTATGCACAAGTTAAAACATTGTACAAAGGCGGACTTAATGCATTGGGCATTTTCTAACAGTTGACCTTAAGGTGGTCCAGAAACAACATGGCGGATGCAATTTATAAGAGAGAAACGGAAAGGAATTCCTATATAATACAGGCTGAATTTTCCAAGTGGGCGTGGATGGCAAAATCCGAAACTATGAGGAATAGCGAAAAGTACTCAAAGGAGTCGCGGGTTCGATTTTGATGAAAACTAAAACTGCATCATTGAATTTTTGAAAAATCAACATTTCTAGCCAGGAATCGTACACGTTGATTTTGAAAAAAAAAACTACACTTTATTATTACCCCATTCGATAGTGTCGCTGATAAGGATCGCATTCTGGGAAGTAATGACATACGGGAAATTAAAGAAAAGAGCTCATTTTTAACAAAATACTTTTTTATTTATCTTATGTTATCTACCTATTAAACCTTAACTGTTTAATTGTTCAAAATGTGATGACCATTGTTTTCAATACATAGCTGGATTCAACGTCTCAAGGATTGTACTGCATTTAACATTTGAATTTAGATCATAATGTTGTGAAGGTGACTGCGCTGCGGGTGTATTGAGCATCATTTCGAACAAGGTACAGGTAATGTCGGTATGAATACCTACTCTAAAATAAGAAGCAGTTTATTAAAATCCAAAATTTTCCTTAATTTTGCCTTATGTCATTACTTCCCAGAATTTGATCCTTATTAGGGACACTATCGAGTGGCGTAATAATACAGTGTGTTTTTTAAATTAAAATCAACGGGTTCGATTCCTGGCTAAAAATATTAATTTTTCAAAAATCCAATGATGCAGTTTTAGTTTTCATCAAAATCGAGCCCGCGACTCCTTTAAGCACTTTTCGCTATTCCTCATAGTTTCGGATTTGGCAATCCACGCCCACTTGAAAAAATCACCCTGTGTATACATATATTGATAAATACATAGATACATATGAACAATATTGTTAAGAAAAAAGTATTTGGTACGTACTACAAATATACTTAAATAACACAAAATGCCTGAATCTGCCTTTTAACATACATCGGTAAACAATATTGTATTTAGGTACCAAGCTGGTATCCTGGCGTCTTCACGTCAGATAATCCAAACCACCGATTTTACTACAAGGTAGATATATTTTTTGACAAAGTTATATAAAATCCGGATATAAATAATTATCTGAGATTTTGACAACCCTGACGACGTAAAATCCGGATAAAACTTAAAATCGTTGTGGTTTCTAAGTTCCATGGAATTGGGATGTGAAATTTATGTGGTGTGTAGAAAAAGTTATTTAGATCATTTCAGTATAAATAACTTTTCCCGAAATGGCGGAATTTTCGAGAAAATTAAGAAAAACTAAAAACCGAAAAAGTCGTATATTTCTGGATCTAGCAAAGTTACGAGGTTCATTTGTGCACTAAAATACTCGGCATAAAATACACCATCAATGTACTTAGCATCAATATTTCTATCACGCGTAGTTTAAATGTAATAAATTTTTTTCTGAATATCGAGATAGAATTTGGTCGATTTTCAAAAAATTATAACTCCGAAACTAGACTTGGTAGCTAAATGGGGATACGAAATCTTGCAATTAAATGATTATTTCTGTCAAGTTTTTCAATAAAAATGGGATGTCCGAAAATCGGGCTTCATAAAACACTGTGCGGCTGTATATTTAGAAAGACTTCAATAATCCCAAACTCGTGCAGTTCCTACAACGCGAATGATATTCGTCAACTCCGCTATAATAATATATTCAGGTCATCGGTTTACATTACTTGAGTAATTACTTGCTTATACTTGTTGCGAACTTGTTGATGTTGCTGTGGTGTTGCTTCTTATTTAACGAGGTCACTCATCGTCGACTATTTTTTAATATCTACAGGGTTAAGCACGTTCTACACGGTTTAAAACGGTAGTTTCAAACG
This sequence comes from Oligia latruncula, assembly GCA_948474745.1. NCBI lineage: Eukaryota > Metazoa > Arthropoda > Insecta > Lepidoptera > Noctuidae > Oligia > Oligia latruncula. Next base: position 5,332,917 of record OX419713.1, on the reverse strand, counting down.
TAAGTTTAAGACAGTGACCAATTTCGTATGACCTTTAAACGTCCTTGGTAGAAAGGCCTGCGTTGCAAACCAGTGGCAGAAGAAAGTGTTGGTTTTAAACCGTGTAGCAGGCATCTCGCAACAACAACAACTTCAAGGTCACTTTGGTTTGTAGACTGGTTTCAAACCGAAACAAAAAGATATGTTGCGCCGACCCCAAAAAAATTGGGATAAGGGCAAGTGAAGGATGTTGATGAGCGTTAGTTTTCAAAACCAGCCAAATTTAAGGGTGTCAAGACCATCCAACTGAACAACTTTCTCCATGGGACATTGGACATTGGTTTCTGTGAACCAATGTATCTGGAAACAGTGGTTTCTATGAACAAAGTTTACGGCAAGAAGTGCTATCTATGAACAGAGATCTTTGTCAACAGTGCTTCTTATGGACCGAGAAGTTTTCGGCGAAACATGCTGTCTAGGAATAGAGATTTCTATGAGCTTTGCTTTCTGTATGTAGTTGTATCGTACAAGCGTGTTTCTATATTAGTCAGTCTCATACAAATGAATTTAACCATTTTTGGAAATTACTGTGTTAATCATTTTTTACTGTTTTTATTTTCTTAACGCTTCCCAAAGCTGGTCCTTTTCAATGGCAAACTTGTGGACGCTCGGCAACAAGGACAGCTAGAGGGGACGGGGCCTATGAGGAATTTGAAAAATAGGTATTTGAAGAAACTGTTACCGTCGCGTTACCTCAAGTTTGCCTCCGTAGTGTGTGATAGAGTGCAGCTCAGACCGAAATTATCACAAAAATTTTGACGCGATCGACGTTTCGTATTCCCCTTTTTTCTCCTCGAATACTGAGCCGATTCAGTTATTTTTTACATTAACCTTGTATGTTTAGGTTCCTATAATTTTTCTTTATGCTAAAAACTTTTCTAATTTGTCTGGTAGACCTCATAACACGGCGGTAAAAGTAGGGCATTTTTTTGTAATTTTAGAGGGTCATATTTTCTTTACAAATTAGTTGCTGAAAAAAAGAAAATGACAGGGACGTGTTTCTTACAGCAGACCTTGATTTTATGAAAAAAAAATGTTTGCTCTAGAGGCATTATTCAAATGGCAAAAAAGCCAAGCCAAGCCAAGCTTTTTTTTTAAAAAGGCATTATTTTTTTTTACTTAAATTTTGAGCTTAATTGTAATTTTGACATTAAATTTTATTTTAATTTTGATTTGTTTTTATTTGATTTATATGGATATTTATCTGAAATAAATGATGTGATTTGATTATTCAGGAAGAAAAAAAGGGGAATACATTTGGATGCAGAATCGCACGCCCTATTCCCTCTTACTTTAAGGTCCAATTTCCAGTATAAGCTGAACCCTCATTGTAAAGACTTTCTGTAGAATGAGAAGTCAGCTTATACTGAACTTGATGTGTCGTGGGTACTATCCATTCATTAGCAGTTTTGATGGTTTTACTAAGATTGTAAGCCAGTATGGCCAATAGACATCAGACGGTAATATTTTCTTTGTAAGATTAGATTTTGCCTTATAGAGGCCGCAGGAATCTACTGGATGCAAGAAACACAGGACCTGTTGACGTGGTGTCATTATGAAGCGTCCATTAAATAACTTACCTTAAGGATAATACGTATTAATTACGTTATAATAATAAGGAAATAGGTAACCTGCAATAGTCCTACACCAACCGGGGGTTGTCCTTGGGTGCACTTGCATAGTGAATACAGGGATAACCGTCGGTTGGTGCCTCATTTCATTAAAAATCTCTAACGGGCCTCTGCGAGTTGGCTTCGGCCCCTCGTACGCCTTCCAAAGGACCGGGACCCCATGGTCCCGAGATATGTTAAAATATAAAAATAATAAGGAAATAGGTAAAACAATAATGAATAGGAAAGTAATTTAAAAAATAAATGGGTTTTACAATGTTCATCATTTCAGCCGAAAGACGTCCACTGCTGGACATAGGCCTCCCCCAAGCACCTCCACTTCGACCGGTTCTGTGCTTCTCGCATCCAGCGGGTACCTGCGGCCTTCACAAGGTCGTCGGTCCACCTCGTGGGAGGCCTTCCAACGCTACGTCTTCCGGTACGCGGTCGCCACTCCAGAACCTTTCGGCCCCATCGGCCATCTGTTCTGCGAGCAATGTGCCCTGCCCACTGCCACTTAAGTTTGGCAATTATTCGGGCTATGTCGGTTACCTTGGTTCTCCTGCGAATCTCCTCATTCCTGATTCGATCACGCAGGGAAACTCCAAGCATATAGGGAAGAATTGGGGCCTGTCAAATAAGGTGTTGGGTGTGACTGTCCAGAATGCACCGACCGCTCGGTTCAGAGCAAACTGCGCTACATGATGAGGCTTCTTCATGCATCCCAAACATCATCTATCCTGCCTAGTCCCAACACACCATGTCAGGTTGGGGTTCCAGCATAATAGGATGCAGCAGTACTTTACATGGAGCGACTGCTTATCTGACCTCCACAACCCAGGTACTGAGTACCTTCGGTACAGCAGGGGAATGATTACGATTATTAAATCTGCTAATAGTTTTTAGGGTTCCGTACCCAAAGGGTAAAAATGGGACCCTATTACTAAGACTCCACTGTCCGTCTGTCTGTCTGTCAGTCACCAGGCTGTATCTCATGAACCGTGATAGCTAGACAGTTGAAATTTTCACAGATGATTTATTTCTGTTGCCGCTTTAGAAACAAATACTAAAAACAGAATAAAATATTTTAAGGGGCTCCCATACAACATACGTGTTTTTTCGGCGTTTTTGCCTTGTGGTACGGAACCCTTCGTTTGCGAGTCCGACTTGCACTTGGGCAGTTTTTTCATTTATCGAAGTAGATGCTTTTGATATTCGAATCGCCGTCCCCTATTACCATAGATTTAAAAATAAATCCCATTTGAAATATGGAACTGCTAATAAAAACAGGGCGTCCCACAAATCCGTTGAAGCACAGATTAAACAACACTTAGATTTGCTTAATCCATGCTCAAGTGTGCGCGTGCGACGTGCAGAAAGACAAACATGTTATGATAATAATGCTAAAAATAATAGAGTACCATAGATACGTTTGTCCTTTTTAGGGTTCCGTTTTACCATTTTGGTACGGAACCCTAAAAAGGACAAACGCCTACCTTCCTTCTACCTTCTACCACCAACCACCAATCTCTTATGGAAAAGTGTTAATGGTAGAAATCTAACTTAGAAAGATGTATTAATGATTCTAATGATTATAATTCTCTAAATATGTACCTGTTATTGTCGCGAATCATATTTTGATCAAGATACAACCTGACACTGACCTGCAAATTGCAAAAAACGTAAGAAAATTTGAATTTCGCGGTCTCAACTACCCATTCAGCCGTCCCATGGCTACACATAGCTCCTTTGACTTTTCACACCTCTTTAAGTATATCCAATAGAATTATTCATTCTCGACCTTCGACATTAATTTCGCAACTCAAAGTAATTAATTTCCTAGATTGATGGCCTGCGGCACAAAAGACAACTAATGATACTTGAACAAGTCTTCCATTATAGACTTTGCTATAAAATAAACTCAACGGGCGCATAATACTGTCAGGGTTGCCAACAATATCTACTGTTGAAAACGGGGCCTAAAAAGGCCACTTTGGCAGAATCAAAAAAGGATACCAGGGTAGCCCGCGAAATTCAATTTTTTTTTTGTTTTTTTTGCAATTTGCTGGTCAGTATTAAGGCGAAAGCGCCAGGGTAGCCCGCGAAATTCATTTTTTTTTAGGTTTTTTGCAATTCGCTGGTCAGTATTAAGTTGTACGTTGATTAAAATATGATTCGCGGCCGTAACAAATATGTATTTACAGAATTATAATCATTAAAGTCATCAACACAACTCTATATGATCATGTAATCCCCAAGAATGACTATTTCATGAAATTTTGACATTTGGGGATTACATGGTCGTATCGTACAAGCGTGTTTCTATATTAGTCAGTCTCATACAAATGAATTTAACCATTTTTGGAAATTACTGTGTTAATCATTTTTTACTGTTTTTATTTTCTTAACGCTTCCCAAAGCTGGTCCTTTTCAATGGCAAACTTGTGGACGCTCGGCAACAAGGACAGCTAGAGGGGACGGGGCCTATGAGGAATTTGAAAAATAGGTATTTGAAGAAACTGTTACCGTCGCGTTACCTCAAGTTTGCCTCCGTAGTGTGTGATAGAGTGCAGCTCAGACCGAAATTATCACAAAAATTTTGACGCGATCGACGTTTCGTATTCCCCTTTTTTCTCCTCGAATACTGAGCCGATTCAGTTATTTTTTACATTAACCTTGTATGTTTAGGTTCCTATAATTTTTCTTTATGCTAAAAACTTTTCTAATTTGTCTGGTAGACCTCATAACACGGCGGTAAAAGTAGGGCATTTTTTTGTAATTTTAGAGGGTCATATTTTCTTTACAAATTAGTTGCTGAAAAAAAGAAAATGACAGGGACGTGTTTCTTACAGCAGACCTTGATTTTATGAAAAAAAAATGTTTGCTCTAGAGGCATTATTCAAATGGCAAAAAAGCCAAGCCAAGCCAAGCTTTTTTTTTAAAAAGGCATTATTTTTTTTTACTTAAATTTTGAGCTTAATTGTAATTTTGACATTAAATTTTATTTTAATTTTGATTTGTTTTTATTTGATTTATATGGATATTTATCTGAAATAAATGATGTGATTTGATTATTCAGGAAGAAAAAAAGGGGAATACATTTGGATGCAGAATCGCACGCCCTATTCCCTCTTACTTTAAGGTCCAATTTCCAGTATAAGCTGAACCCTCATTGTAAAGACTTTCTGTAGAATGAGAAGTCAGCTTATACTGAACTTGATGTGTCGTGGGTACTATCCATTCATTAGCAGTTTTGATGGTTTTACTAAGATTGTAAGCCAGTATGGCCAATAGACATCAGACGGTAATATTTTCTTTGTAAGATTAGATTTTGCCTTATAGAGGCCGCAGGAATCTACTGGATGCAAGAAACACAGGACCTGTTGACGTGGTGTCATTATGACCTTCGACATTAATTTCGCAACTCAAAGTAATTAATTTCCTAGATTGATGGCCTGCGGCACAAAAGACAACTAATGATACTTGAACAAGTCTTCCATTATAGACTTTGCTATAAAATAAACTCAACGGGCGCATAATACTGTCAGGGTTGCCAACAATATCTACTGTTGAAAACGGGGCCTAAAAAGGCCACTTTGGCAGAATCAAAAAAGGATACCAGGGTAGCCCGCGAAATTCAATTTTTTTTTTGTTTTTTTTGCAATTTGCTGGTCAGTATTAAGGCGAAAGCGCCAGGGTAGCCCGCGAAATTCATTTTTTTTTAGGTTTTTTGCAATTCGCTGGTCAGTATTAAGTTGTACGTTGATTAAAATATGATTCGCGGCCGTAACAAATATGTATTTACAGAATTATAATCATTAAAGTCATCAACACAACTCTATATGATCATGTAATCCCCAAGAATGACTATTTCATGAAATTTTGACATTTGGGGATTACATGGTCTTAGAGAGTTGTGTTGATGACTTTAATGATTATAATTCTGTAAATACATATTTGTTACGACCGCGAATCATATTTTAATCAACGTACAACTTAATACTGACCAGCAAATTGCAAAAAACGTAAGTAAATTTGAATTTCGCGGGCCACCTTAGAGCTTCCCCCTTAAGTTGTACGTTGATTAAAATATGATTCGCGGCCGTAACAAATATGTATTTACAGAATTATAATCATTAAACTCATCAACACAACTCTCTAAGACCATGTAATCCCCAAATGTCAAGATTTCATGAAATAGTCATTCTTGGGGATTACATGGTCTTAGAGAGTAAAATTGCAAAAAACGTAAGAAAATTTGAATTTCGCGGGCCACCTTAGAGCTTCCCCCTTAAGAAGCATAATGGACAGATAACTGCTATGTTAATCGTATCAAATCCCATTGGTGAAGGATTTTTCAGTATTTTTTTTCTGTGCCTGAATGCTAATCAATCCAATCCCAATCTCTTTGATTATACCTAAGTAGTGCAGCGAAAAAAATAATAACACGGACTGTCTTCGCTATATTATGATTCATAATGTAAACGGAAAAACGGAAGAACTTTCGTCGCACAAAAGAGATGTTTACGTGCGATTTGTAATGTAGACCCACTTACATCCTGTAAACCACTATTTAAAAAACTTAGAATACTTACATTAACTGGTATTTATATTGAGGAAATATGCAAGTTTACCAAATCTCATCCTGAGATGTTTGAAAAACTGGGAGATAAATGTAAGTTCAAAACTAGATACCCCAATAGACTAATTATTCCTGGAACGAAGACGGAGCTATATAGGCGAAGTTGCTATCCTATGTGTGCTCAGATTTATAACAAGATTCCTAACCAAATTAAAGAACTTCCTATGGTCCGCTTCAGAAGGGCATTACACAGTTGGTTAATTGAGAATCCATTCTATACTTTAAAAGATTTCCTTCAGTTTAAATTTAATTGATCCGATTGTACCTATACCAAAAATTTGCATGTCATTACGTTATGATTGAATATGTTAAGCTACTATTATACTACCATTGTAAGAACTTTTGCAACCATATTTATCTGCAAATAAATATTTGACTTTGACTTTAACCTTTTATGATTCTGCCACTACAAAATACTGCTTTTGGCTTCCTGTAATCCTGCCAGATTTTCTGTACGTGGCGAGGCCATACTTGTTTTTAGTAAATATTTTCATTAAAGAAAGTCAAAAGTCAAGGCCAAGTGCGGTCTGATTCACACACAAGGGTTCCATACCACAAGTCAAAAACGCCTAAAAGAACACGTTTCCTGTATGGAGACCCCCTTTTATTCTTTTTAACTTTATTTTATTATTTGTTGCTATAGCGGCAATAGAAATACACACTCTGTGAAAATTTCAATTGTCTACCTATTATGGTTCATGAGATACAGCCCGCTGACAGTCAGACGGACGACGGAGCGGTCGGACAACGGAGGTTTAGTAAACTAGCCTCCGTAGGAGGCTAAACTATAATTATTATATCTAGTTTTGCAAACGCTCTCATAATTATCTAAGTAACTGCAGTAGGCCACACGTCAGTGGAAACCAAACCAGCGTACTTGATCAAAAAAAAAAAAACACACTTCAAATTCTACTGTTTTGGTAAAAAAAAAAATTGGCAACCCTAAATACAGTATCGTATTGGCGATGGCGTAGGTAGACAAACGAAGTTATAATTTATACTAAAGCGGGCGGAGCGTTCGGAGACCGCCCACTACGCCCCGAAGACAGAGCAATACTCTGATAGCTCTATCTATTTTTATACATATTATAAAACGGTATGTCGCAATGAGGCAAAGGTAGGCCTGTAGACGGTCGACTTGGAATTAAATATGCGATCTTCTTGGTGGTGCTGTTGGATAGAATAAATTTAATTAAGGGGCTGACATGACCTAAAGCGCGGTCACTGTCGGTGACGGACTACATAGAAAAGAAAGAGAAGCGCGATGACACAACGCTGGTAATTTATTGCAAAATATGAAGCAATTAACTATGTACAAAAAATCTATTGTTTTGACTAAAAAATTTAAACACTAGTGCTTTAGTATGTTGCTTGTAGAATAATCTGACAAAAAATCAGAATGTTTGTATGTATATTAATATGGTTTCTATTGTAAAAAGAAGGTTTTTAGAGGTATCTTCATGATTTTTATCTATCGTATCAAATTAGTTGTATAGGCTGGTGCAAACTTCAGAAAGGACAAAATCTTATTCTACCTATACAAAACTAGAATTCCCAGAAGAAGGTCCAGAAGAAAAAAGTTGTTTCAGGTCCCTGAAGAAGGATCAGCGCCTTAATTGCAATACTTAACACTTTTTTTAAATTCACATATTTAAAAAAAAGTTGTCTGCTAAACAAAATAACGCAATGAATGTTGTTGTACTGTCAAAATGAAGCCATTGCTAGTGTGTTACGCAATTGCCCCACAGTAGGTACTTAGGTACTAGGAAGTAATGTCTCTCTTGGTCCTGCTGTAAAAATTATTCCTCTATAACAGTAAAATCTATAACAAAATTGAATATTTGACATTTATCTAGTTGTCTTTGCCTCTAACTTAGTAGCCATTTTAAATCAAATCTATACATTTTATTACCCCGTTCGAAATTCAAACATCATTCCACAAAATTACACATCCTAATTTTAACCCTATCCCAAAAAAAATAAGGTCCTTTATTTATTGGTGACAGAATTTGGTCCTGTAGTACGTGACGGGACAATGCGCAGCAGTTGGTCCTTCGGTCCTTGTCGATGTAGGTAATGATGCTTTTCCCACGCACGATGAATATTTCGGGAATTCTAATGAGCAATTTTTCTTGTATAGTTTTGTAAAGCCTGGTGGGCGGCCTTTGGTGAATGGTATGAGAAAATAATAATGAATGACGTGGTATTACGGTCCAGGCTGGGCTGTGTGTATGAATATTTATTGAAAGAAACCACTTTCCCTGCTAAAGTGACGACGACTAGTCTAGACCTTCAAGCTTGTTACTTTGTCGCCTCGTACGGAACCCTCGGTGTGCGATTCCGACTCGCACTTGACCGGTTTTTTTTTTTAGTTAGAGACGTGCAACTTGGTACTTAGACTTCTGTTTAAAAGTAAAAGTAGGATGTCTCTATAATTTTTTTAGGAAACTAATCCCATAGTGCTTTTAAGAAGTTGCAAAGGGAAATCCCTCAGTCACACGGCTTGTAAAGTCACGAATTTTGTCACGCATGTGTGATAGTAGTTTTTATCTGAGTATCATTAAAAGCCATTCGGAACAATAAGCGAGGAATTAGCTATGCCAAATCACCAGTACGTGACTTCCTTTCAAATGCATTACTCTCAATTCGAACCCATTAATAAGGATTAAAATGTTTTGGATATGTCGACAGCTTGCAACTGGCATGTCCTAGAATCAAAAATTCTAAACTTGTGACATCTACCAACCCGCACTGGGCCCGCGTGGTGGATTACGGCCCACTCCCTCTCACCGAGAGGAGGCCTGTGTCCCAGCAGTGGGAACATTATAGGCTGATTATTTTGCAATGCATCACGTAGTTAAAATGCACAATGGTTTAAATGCAATAGAATTACAACAGAAGTGTCGTGTGATGCAATATTTAATAATATTAATGAAAGTATTAGAAATCTTTAAAGGTGATTTTTAGATATTAAAAACGCTTCCAATTGCCATTGTAAGCTATTGTTTTGACTGAATGATGAATGATTAATTTGACAGGACCTAAAAATTGATCTTCTATCCTTTTGTTAATGAAATAGAAAGAAAAAGATGCACTAAACTTAATCGCTCCGGCCGCCTGGCGCGTACAACAGCCGAACGATTCTGTTAAAATCTCACCGTGAAAACTTAGGTGAAGTGAGTTTGTTTTTGCTAGGAATTGACACTATTGACAGCTCACTCCACGCTCACTTCACCTAAGTTTTCACGGTGAGATTTTTACAGAATAGCACTGCCAGCCATCGTTAAGGATGACCAGAAAGTAAACCAATAGCCATTTTTCTAAATTTGTTCTGATTAAGAGCGAAAATATCTAAATTTATAAAATGATAGAAAATCAATTGTGTCTCATTAGCCGGCCATAACATTGGCCATAACTAGTTAAATTTAGTTTAGTTTGTGAACAACAGAATCGGCACAATTTCCAGTGACCTCGCATTGTAAAGGCTTCCCGTACAATCAGAAGTCAGCATAAATACTGGAAATATATAGCTTGCTGTGAAGTCATGTGTACGGCAAATTACAAACCAAATAAAATTTGTTGTTTGTTACAACAAATAAAAATATTAAACACGTAAACTACAACCATCAGCTGTCCGCCCCAACGCAAACTGAGAGGCGGGAAAAATATCGTCATCGAATCACGTCGTAATACGGCAAAGGCATTCACCGTCACGAACCTCACAATCAATACTCATGTCCGACCTCTTTGTGTGGGAATCTTTATTTATTATACTCTGTTGTTACATTTAAATAAAATTATTATAAGCGGATGTCAGGGAGACGTTATGGTAATCGTTTAGGCTGAATAGTGTGATGCTGTGGACTTTATTTTGGATTGGTAGTGGTACTGTGGCTCATTGTGTCACCCTATGTTATATATCTGCATTTGTATTTGTAACTAGCTTCTATCCGCGACTTCTTCCGTGTGAAATTTCATATTCCCCGACCCACCCCGTCGCAGCGCTCGCCTGCGCTACTACTATTAAGCTGAAGAATTTGTTTGCACACGATAATCTCTGGAACTTCCTGTCTGATTTGAAAAATACTTTTGGATTTGATAGCTCAATTCTTGAGGAAGGCTTTAAGCTTATTAATATCACACTAGGATCCATAAAAGCCAAGCAAATAATAAAAAAGAACGCTAAGCGCAAACGAAGTAACAGCGCGAGCAGGCGATGCGATGCAATGCGACGGTGTGGGTCGGGGCAACAAGAAATTTCACGCGGACGAAGTCGCAAGCAGAAGCTAGTGTTGAATGTATGAATATGCTAATAAATATTGATATAATATCCGACAAAATGTTGGTGTACAGAAGCCAGCACATCAAGCTACTACAATCTGTCAAATTTCTTTAGTAGATTTTCAACTTTATCGCTAAAGCATAAGGTTCAAAGTTGATTGGGAAAACTTGACAGTTTCGGGTAGCTTGATGTGCTGTCGTCTGACTCTGTATTATACATCTGTGCCTTCCCCTTTGGCGAATATAGGCGCGTTGTTATGTAGTGCGCTTATTGTGTTTCTAATTCAGTTCCGCGTTTACAGGTTTACTGCTTTATGGCTTGTCCCAACCGTATTGTATTTGGCATGGAAATTCCAATTACAAAGTAATTGTATGTTTTAAGTACTATATTGGTATGTAAGGGTTATAGATGCAGCCTGTGTTGAAATTATAGATTTTTATGAAGAGCCAGTGAGGAAAATGACGTCAGGCAAGCTTTGAGTACAAATGTTTATGAGGAGGGGTCAAAGTGACGATGGATGCACTGTGTGAAAGATGTTATGGTTAAAAAGAAAGTGAGTACCGAGATGACGAGTAATAGAGAAGTATAGAAGAAGAAGACATTGGCCCAAATAAATGGGGATAAGGGCAGAAGAATGATGACTATGGGACAGAACTCTAAGGAGACCTAAAGATGAGATTGTCTAAATTAGAACGTTAGGAATTCAAATAAATAATTAAAAAATATTCAAAATTAGATGTAATCTAATCTAACTAGCCTATACTGTCCCACTGCAGGGCAAAGGCCTCCCTCTCCCTTTAAAATTTTTCAAAATTAGATAGTAGTACATTAAACTTTTATTACCGGACCAACTACACTTCCTTGTGGTATCCCAACATGTAAAAAAAATTGGAGTATTCATTTCGCGATGGAATAAGTTCTAATTTTATTTCTTCACGTATTTTTAGCTATTAACTTTGACGTGCTATCAAATTAATTTAAAGAGCGGGATAAATGAACTGTATAATTAGGTATTAACAATGTCAAATGTTTAGTTCAAATCTGTATGCTCGGATAATTTTATTCAAAAAATATTTTATATAAACCTACATGGGCACTTATGACACGTCAGAAGCTAGGTTCAGGGTTCAAATTGGTCGTTTTCTATGGAGAAAAGCCGAAAAGAAACTCTATGGTTACTCTTTTAAAATAAATGGTTTTTACAATGTTTTCAAATTGTAGAATTAATTTAATTCTAAAAATATATATGTCTGAGTTTCTTTCGGCCTTTTCAGAGTAGTTGGATAGGAAACGCCGACCTCATCTAGTTTTTTAAAACGTCAATTATAAACGTGTTTGTCAAACCTACTATAATTTATGATTCCTTTACATTGCCAAAGATCTCTTCAAATCGCACTTCAACACAGAAACTCGAATAGCTCTCAATAACTTCCTGAATTTAGTTCAGAAACTACCTACCTATAACCACCTATTTTGTTTTTTTTTTAACCGACTTCGAAAAAGGAGGTTTTGTATTCGACCCGTATGTATGTATGTATGTATGTTTGTATGTCCGCGATTTTCTCAAAAACTAATGAAGCAAATTTTTATTAATTTGTTCTTCTTTATTTGGTATTCGAGTTAACATAATATCTTTGTGTATGCACCACTGTTTTGTGGCAAATAAACCTGTAATTTGTATTGCTTTCTTTTCTATAAATATTTTAAAATACTTTCATGAACAGATATTATTATAAATTTACAATCCTTCCGACGCAAATGACATTCGCGCCCAATAAAAATCTCTAGTCATAATTTGACAGGTTATCGTCATCGATCGGCGTTCGGACAAAGGCATTGAGTTATTCTGCCGCACGTAAGGGCTGTTAGCTTCGATACTCCTTTGTTCTTTTGTGGCTTGTTCGATGTTTTACTGGCCGTCCGTCGCGTAAGTAAACGATTATTATTTTATTATAATAGTAATTTACTTTTATTTGTCACAGTTGATTGCTGTACCTTAATTTCTTTAGTAATTTTAAATGGCGGAAGTTATGTTTGATGTTATTTTAGTACGGAATGAACTTAGCTTATAGTTATTATAAGAAAAAATTAACTTGGGTGAGATGACCCTTGTTTTTGTAATATTTTTTTATAAATGAAGAAAAAGCGGCCAAGTGCCACCGTGCTAGATTTTATACTTAAATTTTTTTAAATAGATGGGTACTTTATGTTTCTTGTATGGGGATCCCTCGGGGGATCCCCTTTAGACATATAATTCAAATACTCTGTGAAAATTTCAAGTGTCTATCTATAACGGTTCAAAAGACAGCCCTGTGACAGACGGACGGACAGCAGCGCCTTAGTAATAGGGTCCCGTTTTGGGTACGGAACCCTAAAAAGGACACTCTTAATTCTGTAGCGCTATTATGTACCTATAAAGTTAATTTCGAACATTACTTGAGTGAATTCGAAATCGAACTCACTTGTTTTTAAGGTGAAAGCGCCAGGGTAGCCCGCGAAATTCATTTTTTTTTAGGTTTTTTGCAATTTGCTGGTCAGTATTAAGTTGTACGATGATTAAAATATGATTCGCGGTCGTAACAAATATGTATTTACAGAATTATAATCATTAAAGTTATCAATACAACTCTCTAAGACCATGTAATCCCCAAATGTCAAGATTTCATGAAATAGTCATTCTTGGGGATTACATGGTCTTAGTCAACGTACAACTTAATACTGACCAGCAAATTGCAAAAAACGTAAGAAAATTTGAATTTCGCGGGCCACCTTAGAGCTTCCCCCTTAATCAAAAGTTATTCACTCATTGACATATATATTACTACCGTAAGGACCGGGCTAACGGCGCGACGAAATGGCACCAGCGCGCTGGCCCTAAAATGACGGTTTTAGGGCCAACGCGACTCAGTTGACAGTGGTGCGCGCGAACTTCGAATTTCGAACGAAGAACTTCTATGTAAAATGTTCAGACGGGCGTATCCTTACTTTTGAAATCATTGTATTCACTGCTCGAGGGACCGTTCGAATTTCGAAGTGCTTGGCATGTCCTAGAACCAAAAATTCGAAGACATTATGAAATCCCGCACGGCCCAACGTGGTGGATTACCGTGCACTCCCTCTCACAGGATGGAGCCCTGTGGTCCAGCAGTGGGAACTAAATATACATAGAATTTAAGTACCTATCTATACTAACGACTTTTGCCCATGGGGATAAGCAGTTGAACTTGAAACTAAAGAACCTGCTATGATCCTTAGATACTCCTTCTGTTTCGTTTACATTCATACATCATCATCTGCCTAGCCTTTTCCCAACTACGTTGGGGTCGGCTACCAGTCTAACCGGATGCAGCTGAATACCATTATTTTACATGGAGCGACTGCCTATCTGACCTCCACAACCCAATTACTAGGTAATACGATACCCCTTGGTAAGACTGGTTGTTAGACTTTCGGGCTTCTGACGACCCGTAACGACTGTCAAAGATCTACGAATGACAGCCGGGACCAACGGCTTTTCCGAGGCACGGAGGGGTCACAGTATGTAAAGATGGTCACCCATTCACAGACTAACCGCGGCTAGCGTAGCTTAACCTGATCGATCGACCTGTGCGGCTGTTATTATTTAGCCACGGTTATTAAATGAAGAACCGATCTAGATATCTTCTTGTAGGTATTAGGCATTGCATACAAACCAAGTAAGTTTCCATTTAAAGTGATGAGTTCATAATTAAATCATTATAAAAATGTAGATAGAACACGTTTCGAACCTTATCCATTGTCGTCATGTATTAAGAAAATAAACGGACTAACGTAAGGTGCTTCTTATGTAAAAATATCTTTTGAGACCGCGAAATTCAAATTTTCTTACGTTTTTTGCCTCCCTCTCCATTGTCCTTTCGGTGACATTCAGCCTTCTATTCTGACAGGTCATCACTGGCAACACGCACTGGTCAAAGACTTTCGTGTTAGCATTGGAAGGCCACAAGGAGGACCGACGACCTTGCGAAGGCCGCAGGAATCCACTGCATGCGAGAAGTATATAACCGGTCGAAGTGGTGACGCTTGGGGGAAGCCTATGTCCAGCAGTGAACGTCTTTCGGCTACAATGATGAAGATGATGATGACGTAGTTTAACAAATGATAGGTTTAGTTACAAAGAAACACAGCCACTTGCAGGGTGTTACATATACTTTTGCTGTGCGCATAATAAATGTTGAGGCGATGTGGTGAGTGCGACTTGACAATGTATCAACTACTACGGAAGTTGGTGTGTGTCGAACTGTTGATCAACCCAAAAAAGGCAGTAGTGGACGTCTTTCAGCTGAAATGATGAGTCACAAAGCGACCTTCGTCGCTTAAAAAATTACACCACCATTTATGATAATTATAACATTTTATTGTAAAATATAATACTTAACGTAAACACAATTGTAAATGAGGCCACTGCATTACACATGTGCAGTGTACACGGCCATCGTCGCCGAAATGCTGACTTGACTAAACTTTGACATTGATTTTTACAAATAATTTAAACAAGGAAGTAAATGCAATTGTCTTTGAAACAAGAAATGTTTTCTTCATTCAAACATGGTATTGTGTTCAGAGAGTAGAGATCGCGCGCTTTTCCGTTATTAAAAAAAGAAGTTCGTTCTGTTCGAATTTTGAATAGTGGAATAGTGTTGTGCTTGTGCTATTTGTGTGGTTTTTGAAAAAGAGAATTAATTAAATATTGTGTGAACATGTCAGGTGAGCTTTGAAATTATATCTACATTAATCCTATTTCTATAACTGTAAAATATGTATTGTGATTGAAAATGCAGACGTTGCTTTATTTCATAAAAGCTGATATCGAATTTAAAACAAGGTTACTATTACAATTATTAAACAGTCCAATGATTTCAAAAGTAAGGATACGCCCGTCTGAACATTTTACATGGAAGTTCTTCGTTCGAAATTCGAAGTTCGCGCGCACCACTGTCAACTGAGTCGCGTTGGCCCTAAAATCTGTCATTTTAGGGCCAGCGCGTTGGTGCCATTTAGTCGCGCCGTTAGGCCGGTCCTTACGCTAGTAATATATATGTCAATGAAACAGTCTTATTTATTTCTGCCTCTAGAGTTATTCAAATCTGCACCCTAATTGCGTCAAGGAAATTCCTAATCCCAATGGAATTAGGAACGCAATTTGGGTTGCTAGGGTTGGTAGCAACTAGAGCTGAAGCAATCTTCATAGTAAAAAGTAATCTACTCAACTAGGTACGTCAAAAACGCAATGAACGTGGCAGAACTGTCAAAATGAAAGACCTTACGATCGATTGTGTATCTGCAATTTTATGTGTGTTACGCAAATACCCTGCGATTCCCGTAGAGGTCGACTCCCTTATCACGAAATCCGTGGTTCAGGACGAAGTTACGGGCGATCCGTACTCCGTATCACCTACCGACATAAGATAAGTTTGGGTCCCGACATTCCCGACTATAGATGGGCAATTCACCGGGTTTAAACCCGGTGCTTTTCATAAACACCCAGAAAATTGGGTGTTTTTCGGGTGTTTATCACAGCACCGGGTTTAAACCCGGGTGGATTGCCCATCCCCGACCTAAGAATGAATGATATCACGATTTTACAGTTGTCTCATTCTCCGGATGTGTTTTCAACCGTCCGAAAAGTTAATTAATCGGGGGGTTTAGGGTTCACTCCGATGGTTCGAACTAGTTTCCGACGAACCCGTACCTGCGTTGATGGACTTAGAGAGCCAGCCCCCTGTTACGACCCTGGGAGAAGCCGAGAACCGAACGAAATGGAAGAACATCCATCCATACTAATATTATAAATTCGAAAGTAACTCTGTCTGTCTGTTTACCTTTTCACGCCTAAACCACTAAACGGATTTCGATAAAATTTGGCAGAGAGATAGATCGCATCCCGGGGAAGGACATAGGATAGTTTTTATCCCGATATTCCCACGGTATCGACACTTACGCGGGAGAAACCGCGGGCGCAGCTAGTAATTTATAAAGCCGCGAAAGACTCAAGGACACGACCTTCAGAAATGAACGTACCTACGTGACCAAGAAGAAAGTACTTAGTAGGTGACCTTGAAAATTATTAATACAATTTAAATTCTCTTTGTTGTTGTTTTGAGGGTTTGTTTTTGGTATACGGAGCGGTATACGGAGCATTCTTTGCGAAGACCACATCTCAAAAGCTTCTAGGTCGTACCTACTCCAAACAAGGTAGGTGGACCTTTGGGGTGCGGGCGCACAGAGTGAGGACTCTGTCCGCCCACCAAGTGACCCCAGGGAAAACGGTGGCACAGTGGTCACGTGCTGCCGTGCATACCGAAGCTCAGGGGAGGCCCCTTTAGTCTCTCCAGGGATGTGCCTTACAGGCATTGCACGGGGAGGTACCGGAATTGGTCTTTTAAGAAGAACCGGGACCACCCCTATGTGTTGATGGTGATCACCGGGGCGGTTTTAGTGCGGGAAAAATCCCACACTCCCCGACCTCTCTCCCTGGAGGTTGGTTGGGTGCATTTAGAAGGTTTGCCCACGACAACAAAAAAAAAAGGTCCTATCTACTATTAAGTACTTAAATAAATAAAATAGCCTTTATTGCAGTTTCCGTAACTTAACTATTAACTTGCATTCGAATGATCGGCAACGGGATGTTTGTGTGGAACAGCTTGACTGTCGACAAAGGCCTCCTCTAAAGATTTCCACGTATTCCTGTCTCTTGCTAAACGAGTCCATACCGGACCAGCTATTTTCTTGAAGTCATCTTCCCATCTTTTCGTTTGTCTGCCTCTATTTCTTTTACTATCTCTTGGATACCATTATGTTCTATTACTAACAGTTAGTAAGATATACCTACTAAGTTAGTAACTAACTTAGTCCATTTCTCTACAGACACCTTAAATGGCGTTGAACGGGACATATTAAGTCCTTAGGTACTCCTTAATTTCTTGCTGTCTCCCGTAGACAGTTGTTTTGCTTACGATAGCCTTTATGAGTAGTTAGAAGTTATTACTAGAATTCTAATCAACCTTTGTACTATAGATAGGTACCTACTTCTATTTGTTTTATATTGTTGATACATAGTAAAACTTAGTCACTTGGTTTCTCAGTAGTAGCCCGGTGTGTGGATTTGTGCCCGGTTGCTGGATATGGGCTCGCACCCTATTACGTTAGACCCAGCGAAATGTGGGTGTGCTATATGTAGGCACACCTCTGCCTAACCTCTCGGATGATACAGGCGTGATGTTATCATCATCTGCCTAGCAGAAAAAGAAATAGAAACAAAACAACAATCCAAGAATAAAATAATTAAAAATAAGCCGAGGCAGCTAAGTGATGACCAGCCCCAACTGACGGCGCCCGTTCACGAACATGACGCATAGATCAGCACCATTCAGCTCAACCATTTTGAAGGGAGCTAAATGATCCAACACATACGCCACCGTCAGCGAGACATATGTATATAGAGGTATGAGGAACAGGGTGTAAAGTTCACTCATGCTCTATAGAAAAGGGAGGATCCTCCGACCAGACGGGTGTTATGTCTGGCGGGCAACTGCCCAATGATTTATGTCGGGGCCGTTGTATCTATGCTAATTGCGCGGTAAACTCTGCTTGCGCGATGTAGGATTTGCGTGACGTAGTATGACGCGTTGTTTTGCATGTGGCGTTGTAGATACCGCTACAAGCATGACATAATATCAGCCACCAGTTCCAGGGCACATTCAGGTCAATGAAAGACATATAATAGGCCGGCCCAGAAAGAGATGGCGAATGGCGAGATGACTTAGACGCGTACCGCGAGGGGTGGTTCGAGGACTTCGAGGTGGCGCGGGAAAAGAGTTCCTAGAAGGATTTGGGGGAGGCCTTTGCTCAGCAGTGGAAATGAAAAGTAAAAAAAAAAAAACAGTGGCACTCCGGGAGCGCCGACAAAAGTGAAAACAAAACACAAACAGAATACTTTGCCATCACTCATTGACATATCGGTTATAATAGGTACATTAAAACCGAGTACATCCCGAGGAACACATAAAAATCGAGTACCTACTGCCGAACACATCCGAAGCGGTGTCGGTTACGGTAACAGTGTTGCGAGTTCAATAGTTTTTTCCCATCTCAAAAAATGCCCAACGCGCCTAAAGAAGTTTTCACTTCAAAAAACATCCAAATTAAGAACCGCCTCCTTTTTTGAAGTCGGTTAAAAACACATCAACTCTATCAAAAACTTATTTGTTACTAAACTTTCATATCGCTATGTGCGTATGATTTCAGCCACTTATCGACGAAGCCTCCTGATTGGCTAGTGATAACTGATGATAAGATTACCTAATAAAAACCTACTTATGTCATAATATTGAGTCAACTTCTCTATTTGGCAACACGTGGGGTTGTTTAACTTAGGGTCGAGACACACGGTGCGGTGCGGCGCCGCACCGCAAAGATTTTGCCGAATCGGCGGGCACACAAGCAGCTCGGGTGCCCGCCGATTGGTCGAAATCTTTGCGGTGCGGCGCCGCACCGCACCGTGTGGCTCGACCCTTATAGTTTTTTTATAGACAGCATCTAAATCCATCCTAATATTCATACATACATAATACTGCATTCGCGTTTTGTTTTCCAAAAATGTAAACAAATATGAGTTTAAGGAAAAATAACTTTATATGCTACAATATAAAGTTCAGTTTGCGCTACAACGTCAAGCATTTTTATGACTTTTTCAATAGTGCTAGTCACTCTGAAATCAACTTAATTGCCCTTGAAATAAAGTTGATATTTGTTTAACTTGAAATAATTTTAATTTGAAACAAGTTTGAATTGACTTTACATAAACTCATGCCTTCTTCCCCTGGGAATAGGCAGAAACTACAGAACGCCACCTGCTACGATCCATACCTACAAACTTCTTTTGCCTTATTTACGTTCATAGATCAAAAGGCCACTGACAGAATCATAAAAGAATAACATTATGAATCATAAGTTAAGTTAATCGTATCAAATCCCATTGGTGAAGGATGTTTCAGTTATTTTTTGTCTGTGCTAAAATACCAATCAATCCAATCCAAATCCAATCCCAATCTCTTTGATTATACCTACGAGCTACGTAGTGCAGCGAAAAAAAGTAAAACACGGACTGTCTTCACCTTATTATGATTCATAATGTTATCCTTTTATGATTCTGCAAAAGTGGCCTTTTTAGGCCCCCTGGTCATACACGCACGCCGGTTACGAGTACTGCGCACCTGAGTACCTGACCTAATATTCATATTTCCATAAAAATCTACATAGCCTTTTCCCAACTATCTTCGGGTCAACTTTCAGTCTAACCGGATGCAGCTGAATACCATTATTTTACATGGAGCGGCTGACCTCCACAACCCATTTAACACGGTATCCCTTGGTAAGACGGTTGCCAGATTTTTGGCCTTCTGGCTACCCGTAACGACACTTGAAGATCTACGAATGACAGCCGGGACCAACGGTTTAACGTGCTTCCCGAGTCACGGACGGGTCTCGACATGTAATGGATGGGCACCCATCCATGAACCGACCGCGGCAAGTGTAGCTGTTATTATTTAACCACGAGCCCCTCAACCTCACCTGCCTCTCCTTCGAACCCAAGTCAAGTGACCACACACAATTCGTGACACAGTCAAGTGCTTTTCAAACCGTTAACTTCCTAGAAGTACTTACCTACCTATCTTGTTGAATTCTGAAGTTGGGTATACACTAAACCCGCATCAACATTGCGCTTCGCACATCTACTTTGGGCTTGGAACAAAGCGGTCACCACGACAATGGATAAAACGCGAAACATACATGGTTTGTGCGCAATCATAGTGGATACCATACCAGAGAATAGATCAATTTATGACAGCATTTTCAGCCTATAATGTCCCCACTGCTGGGACACGTGCCTCCTTTCGGTGAGAGGGAGTGGGCTGTAATCCACCACGTGCGCCCAGTGCGGATTGGTAGATGTCTATGTCTTGAATTTTTGGTTCTAGGACATGGCGGTTTCCTCACGATGTTTTCCTTCGCCGTTTTGAGAGCAGTGATGATGAAATAATTTACACAAAGTAAAGCGCCTGTCTGGGTACGAACCTACGACCTACAACTCGTAAGTCGCGGCCGTTACCACTTGGCCACCACAGCTCTACAATGAGAGACTGAAAACTAAAAGCAAAATAAAAAATTTTCGCTACTTAGACTGAAAGCTCGCCACGATTTTCACAACAATTTTGCTTTAAAAGGCAAAAATTTACATTCCATCACAATATTTGAAAACAATAAACCAACAAAACATTGTATTTTAAACCTTGCGAAAAAGAAACTAAAGTTCAAATCAAGATGCGTGTGCGCATTTGACATATAGGGCGACGGTCCACACACGGCAAGGTTTACAAACCATTTCTTTCAATTAGCACCAAGATCACAATTAGGTATGACTGAAGGTTTTTGGGTACCGTATGGAGGAAAACACTTTAAAACTTTACTACTCATAGGCCGAGACGTTGCCTGAGGTAGCAGCGCGGTGCGGGAGGGGTGTGGTGACGTGATGCGGGAGTTCAGTGATCCGTCAACTTGACAACTGCCTCGTCATCATCTGCCTAGCCTTTTCCCAACTACCTCCACAGGCTCCACAACTCAGTTACTGGATAATACGATACCCCTTTCAGGAGTTTCCTTTATTCAGAACTAGCTTCTGCCTGCGGCTTCTATGTCGGAAATTATCCCATGGGAACGATCTACCACGACAAATAGTAGCTATGTCCTTTCCCAGGATGCTATCTCTTTGCCAAATTTTATCGGAATCCGTTAGACAGTTTTTTATTTTTTTATTGAAAGGGCTTTATCACGTAATGATAATGTCACCACCGTAACAGAAAATATTCAACGAACGGTCACGAAAAAAGATATATTATTTAAATGAAACAAAACATCAATGTAACATATAAAATTTCCGATAAACGTCTCCTAACAAAAAAGTTCTTTCGGGCCTCTACATTCAATGAAAGCTGTGTTCCCCAAATGCAAGATAAAGAAACAACCAATATTACAAGACACCGCACCGCTACAAGAAACACCACTTAACTATAATAAATAATTTATTATCATATCCAGTCAACTCTTAATACACATGCTCTACGGAACCCTCCAAAAATTGTCCATTACCACACAACCGGTCCACAATAAAACGTTTGTTTGAATATCGAACGCGCGGTAGCCATCTTGAGTGTAAACAGAACAAAATGGCCGCCAGTGGAACCTCCTTTCTGGGAATAATGATTTTTTTTTACCTTTTTTTGGTATACGATCTCTTTGCATGGTTTAATGTTTGTAAACTTTGTATAATGAGGTAACTGCGTTTGGTATAGATAGCATGACGGTTGTATTTCTGTAATGGGTAGGTAAAGAGTTTACTATTTACTGTAAAATTAATTTTACCTTAAAAGAATTCATGTAACTAAGAGAAAAAAAAAGTTCGTAAGTATAGATTTGTTGTGTAAGTAAATATTTTTTTTTTAACTTAAAATTTATTTTTTGTATTTTACTAAAATAAACATTATTAGTAGGTATTAGGATGTTAAATTAATTTGCATGCCCTGAACAAGCAAAATATGGACTGTACAAAGTGTCCACCAACTTTTACAACTAGTAACGCCTAAGTATATTTTCTGCAAATATGTAAGTAAATTATGATTCTTATTCTAAACTAACTTGTAAGTTACAGATATTGGATTTAAAAGGCTAAACTAGACCCATCCGCGAGACCATCTTTGATTCCTCCGCAGCACGCGCACCATGACCGCGACGGAAGAATAAACAAAATTACAGATTGTTGAAATATATGTACGCATTCTACGCGCCTAAGCATGGCAATGTGTCATCATCACACTAATCACACTATTATTATAAAGGCGAAAGTTTGTGAGTGTGTGTGGGGGTGTGTTCATATGTTTGTTACTTCTTTACGCTCAAACGGCTAGACCAATTTTGATAAAATTTGGTATGGAGGTAGCTGACAGCCTGGATTAACATATAGGCTACTTTTTATCCCGATATTCCCACGGGATCGAAATTTTTCGCGGGTAAAACCGGGGGCGCAGCTAGTTTTGTCTATAAATTCTTTCGTCGACAAAACGTCGTCTAGCCGCGTGGAGTATGTTTATGTCCCATGTAATAGGGGCGAGATCTTTTGTCATTAACCAGTAAAAATCCAGGCCCCGTGCTGCTATTGAGAATTTCGAATAACACTATCCCGACCCCGTGCTGCTATTGAGAATTTTGAATAACACTTTCCCGACCCCGTGCTGCTATTGAGAATTTCGAATAACACTTTCCCAACCCCGTGCTGCTATTGAGAATTTCGAATAACACTTTCCCGACCCCGTGCTGCTATTGAGAATTTCGAATAACACTTTCCCAACCCCGTGCTGCTATTGAGAATTTCCAACAACACTTTCCCGACCAGCGGTGCTATTCTGTAAAAATCTCACCGTGAAAACTTAGGTGAAGTGAGCGTGGAGTGAGCTGTCAATAGTGCCAATTCCTAGCAAAAACAAACTCACTTCACCTAAGTTATCACGGTGAGATTTTTACAGAATCGACCGGCTGCAGGGTAATTGCGTACCACACTATCAGTAGCAATGGGTTTCATTTTGACAGTTCAACAATATTCATACCTCACTCAAGTGGCCACTCATAATCCGAAAGCAAACTCATTTGTTTTTAACGACGCGGATTCACACCTCGACACCATTCGAATTTAAAAGTGATCAGAGAACAACGTTCCTGATTGGGGCACTCCATGTCCATTAATCTCTCCGATCGTAAGCCATTCATTCATCTGCTCATTCTGCTCCTAATTTAAAACGCATACCCCGAATAGTTCCACGTCCAAATTGAAACGTACGCACCAATTTGTTTGCACCGTAAAAATCTACGCACCTCACACCGGATCACTCTAATGGCGAATTCGTGACTTTCAGAATGCATTCCGGTGCAATAAAAACAAATATAGTTTCAAACACAACAAATAAAATAAAAAAAAAATAGAAAAAGTGCGGCCATATTTGAATTCGTCGTATGCACGTTCCACGTCGCCGAAATCTTTATAGATAGGTTTCGTGCGTGAGGTAACAGAGTTTCGGTGCGATAGATTTTTTTTTCTTGTCTATGATATGTTTACGAGAGGCGTTTTTTTTTTAAAGTCAACTCGTTCATTCATTCATGTTTTTATTTGACGTTTGGTGGGGCTATAAAAACAGCTGTTGCGTGCGGCGTGCACACCTATGTTCGGTTTTTTTTTCGTATTTTGTAAAGGTTTGTGTATCTTTTTTTTTCAATGTTTTTGAATATGATATATTCATATTTATGGGGAGGGGCCCGTGGCTAAGTAATAACCGCGCGGGTCGATTGATCAGGTTAAGCTACGCTTTCCGCGGTTGGTCCGTGGATGGGTGACCATATTTACATACTGAGATACTCCGTGCCTCAGAAAGCACGTTAAGCCGTTGGTCCCGGCTGTCATTCGTGGATCTTGGACAGTCGTTACGAGTAGTCAGTCAGAAGCCCGAAAGTCTGACAACCAGTCTTACCAAGGGAATAGTATTGCCGAGTAACTGGGTTGTGGAGGTCAGTTAGGCAGTCGCTCCATGTAAAATTAGCCGGTTCAGCCGGTTAGACTGGAAGCCAACCCCAACAAAGTTGGAAAAAGGCTAGGCAGATGATGATGATTGATGACGCGCTACAGAACTTTGGATTAAGGAGAATAGGCAATGCACATTTTTTCTTTCATTTACAAAAATAAAACAACAGCGATACTTATCTACTGCGCTCGATGATAAATTAACACTAGTGCATTGAAGAACTGCAGAAGACTCCGATTAGAAGAATCATCAAAATTCGCATAGAAATCCCGGAGATGCAGTATATAACTTCGTGTAGGAATAATTACCTAATTTATTTATACTAAAACCTTCCTGAAAGTATCTATCGAAATTGGTTCATTAGTTTTTGAGAAAATCGCGGACATACAAACATACATACCTACACACGGGTCGAATACAGAATCTCCATTTTTGAAGTCGGTTAAAAACAGTCGAGAGATGGAAACGAAGCTTTTTACGCTTGTGCACACCATGGCGAATGAGAGTGGACCGAAAAAAGTGTACTTAACATTTTGACCTAACGAGACTAGTTTTTACGTTACAGAAGTGTCGACCAAAACTATACTTCGTATACTTACCTACTAATAAAAAGTTTTTTACAAAACAAAGACACAGAAAACACTACAAAGTGAAAAATAACTTTAATTTCGGAAGTCGGTGTCGTTGGTTTCACCGACTTTCGAATAAACCTCTTTCGAACAAAAAAAGAATTTTGCAAATCCGTCTATTGGAGAGGGAGTTATGTATATATTATGTTATGTATATATATAGTATAGGAACATACATAAAAAAAACATCCGAATTGAGAACCTCCTCCTTTTTTGAAGTCGCGGTTAAAATCAGAGTGTATGAACATGTTGTCACACCACTCTCAGTGTATAAACCCCCTAAAAAGCTTCGCCCAACCAATAACAAATTAACCCACAACAGTAGTTTTCCTTCTACGAACCACCTAATACAAAATTACGTAGCCCTAAGCAAGCGTATCATCGCACAACTATGCACAACAGTGTTGCCGTACGTGTTTTTAACGTAAATAACGCGTACGTCGGGTAAGAAGCACGTTCCTGCAACTGTTAACCGGTTAGCTGTTGCTAATAACTGTTACAAAGTTATAGCTGTTACTTTGTAGTTATTGCACTTGTTTTGTGGTAATTGGTGGCAATTTCTCTAAAAACATAACGTATGCCACGTCTGTAACCTTCGAAGAGTTAAGCAGAGGTGGTACCTATAGATCAGTCGTTTCGCCAGGTATGTTCAAGTCCCATGTAAATGATAAATGATTTAATTTATTGTTCTGTAAGGAGGTTTGTACAAGCACTTTTACACGTCAAGCATATTTTTTTATAAACTAGATGAGGTCGGCGTTTCCTATATCTGACTATTCTGAGAAGAAAGGCCAAAACAAAATCAGAGCTAGGTCACAGTCTCTTTTAAAGTCCAGACAAAATCTTGGTCAGATCGTGTGAAGATGGTCTTCACACGATCTGACCAAGATTTTGTCTTGTAGATTGGTATCTGAAATGGTCTTTTGAGGAAAGAACCACACAGATTGAGCGGACCTGTCCAATCAGTGCACGCATTTGTCAAAAATCGTGCAGCTCAACTCATAGGGGGCCAGTCAGCCTATTGCCATCAACCGCACACAATTCCAGACTCTGGGCTGTTATTGAGAAATTCCAGGTGGAAAAACCCAGTAACACTTTTACTTTCTCGAAAAATGGTCCAAAAATGGTAAAGATGCGAGATAAGGCACGGTTACGGAGCGGCGCTAAAATTGCACCAAAATAAATAACTTAGGTATTATTCTGCAAACGTAACTGCATAGCACTTGCTATTCTTCGATATCAACAATAAAATAAAATAAAAATAAAAAGCCTTTTATTTCATGCATTCAAAAGTATTTTTAACATTTTTACATGTATTGTGTATTTTTGTAAAATGTAATGATTTAAAAATAATTGATAGATGAGTAAGTTGTTACTATCATTGTTACATAATAATTAAAGAATAATAATAGTTAAAATGTATAAATTAAAATAGTTAAAAAAGTATAAATTCTGATATCATAAGATATCAACAATACCATAATAATATTGTAGCGTATAAATTCACAATTGCCATAATTTATTTGATTGCTCCAAAATGTTGACAAAATCGTCTTTACAACGCAATTTCAAATTGCTATGACCAATAGTGATTGTCAAATAAAAACAATTGCAATTCCAATCGTATTATTACGTAATAAGCATTCTTCAAAACAACTAACTGTATTGCCAATAGTAAAACTACCACACTTACATACTTTCGTAATTTCTAGCTACCCTTAAAAACTCGCTAGCTATTAACAGAATTGGTCCAGATGTTGGCAACGGATTACAAGCCCCACACAACTACTCTTCATACTAATCCTCTAATCCCAGGAACAGTTTGTGTAAAAAATATGGAAGCCATTTTGATTTATTCCCTCTTCCTGTGATTTACGCTGTGTTTTCTCACCTTTGGACGACTGTATTTCGTTTAAAAATAAAGGGGAAGTGATTTAGTTCGATTTAAAGATATATTTTGGCAAAGGAATCTTTGTAACTTGTGTAATTCTCTCTAAACGTCAATTTGAAATGCGGACGCTGTCGAGTCAGCGATGACTTACATAAAAGAAACTAATCAGTTGGATAGTTTTAAAGTTATAGAAAAAGTGAAATGCTAAGTATAATAAAAAATATGCGAACGTACCAGACAAAAGTTTTTCGCCGAAAAAAAAGCTTCCCGCCAATTCTGAACTGTAAAAAGTTTTGCATAGACAAGATAAGAATACTTTTTAAAAAGCAAAGGCAACCGTTTAGTAAAAGCAAAGGCAAATTAGGCAATCTTGTGTCCTTGTTATAAGAACTCTTTTTATAAAATGAAGTGTAAAATTTAACTTGTAAAGAGGTTTTTATCTTCTAATACATAATTCAATTATTTAGCTGTTTATGAATAACGTGGGAAAGGAGCGTTTGCGAATGAATTTGTATTTGCATGGGAGAGGTTTACTTACGGTTTCAGAAACATTGTCGCTATCTATTTAAATTAAACAAAGTCGGGTTAGTTACACTATTTATAACTCAAGAACGGCTGGACCGATTTATATGATCTTTAATTTTTTTAGATTTATTTCCGTCTCGAATAGCAGAATGAAAAATAAAATACGGAAAAAAATCACAAAATAAAAACTCATATTTTGTATGGAACGGCTTTTTATGATATCGCGAGAACGGATTGACTGATTTCGATAGCGGTACGAAGTTCGCCGGGGCAGAGCTAGTTACCTAATAATAAGAACTGTAAACAATTAGAATTTTCTGTTTCATTCCTAAATT
This sequence comes from Oligia latruncula, assembly GCA_948474745.1. NCBI lineage: Eukaryota > Metazoa > Arthropoda > Insecta > Lepidoptera > Noctuidae > Oligia > Oligia latruncula. Next base: position 5,305,300 of record OX419713.1, on the reverse strand, counting down.
GATGGTAGAAGTAATTGTGGTTGTGCTCTCCAGGACTTTTTCAGGAATTTGGGTTTAATGTGGTCTGTTTTTCGTTTCTCTCATCTAGATTTAAACCTAGGATATATATGTATTATCCCCTCTGCTTTTCTATTAAATAATTGCGACCTGTTATAAAGTTTAATTGTATCTTTAATTAATTTTTCATCTCTCCTCACAAAAAATAACCTTAATTTCTACACTCCCGGTGCAAGCAAGCTTCTATCCGAACAGTTCGCATGAAATTGCACAGTTTTACATTTTCAAAGACAATTGACTCGACAAACAAAAGCAGGACACCTTACACCAGCCAGTTCCCACGTACACACGAAAATTACTGAACGATTACTACACGAACTCGTGAATGACTCAGCAGGTGTCTGTACTCTACGTTAAAAAAAACTAAACAAGTAAACAAAACACAGTAAAACCTGTCATAGACACGTGCGTCCTTTGCGGCCAGAAACAATGGCATTACCAGCTCTGTCCTTTGCTTGTGAAAAAAAAATTAAACAAAACCATAGTTATGGACTTTTGGCGCGTATTTTATTGACTTGTTACTCGTTCCCACGCATTCGTAGTATCGAACTTTTAGGGTTCCATAAAACTGGAAATGCTCATTCATCTTATAATTCTAGGACACTTGCTGTGATGAAAAAAATTGTGAATAAAAAGTATAAATTGATGCAAAGTTGAAATTAGTGAAAGCATCAGTCTTTTCTTTGATCAAATACGAAATGGATCTATGATGCGACATATTCATCGGTCGTTGCTGTTATTATCTTACCGGTTGAAACAAAATTTTCGAGTTTGTCGTAAGTGGGCTAAAATGGAATGAATGGAACTGCTGCAGCCTAGGTAATCCCTAATTCAGAATAATAATTTCTTTCATTTCACAATTCAAGGACAACTAAATAGTTGTTCAATTGCTTTGCCGAACTGAAAGCAATTCCTATTAGAAAGAAAGAAGACAGAAAATTAGGTTTATTTGTCACAGAAACACGTGCATACAAAAAACAAAATCAAAATCGGTTCATCCGTTCAGGAGCTACGATGCCACAGACAGACACACCCCCACACACCCCCACACACACACACACACACACACACACACACACACACACACACACACACACCCCCACACAGACACGTCAAACTTATAACACCCCGTCGTTTTTGCTTCGGGGGTTAAAAAAGAACTCACTGAATTACAAAAGAGTTTCGCAATATGGGCTGGTTTGGCTAAGGAAAAACTGGATTAATCGGAAAACCAGTAATTTGCTATTCTGTAAAAATCTCACCGTGAAAACTTAGGTGAAGTGAGCGTGGAGTGAGCTGTCAGTAGTGTCAATTCCTAGCAAAAACAAACTCACTTCACCTAAGTTTACACGGTGAGATCTTTACAGAATCGACCAGCTGCACCGTTATTACGTCGACGTACTCGTCGTTTCGTCCCCGTAAAAGATGGCGGGACGAGCTGGAGAAAACAAACGACCAGTGGTCCACTGTAGCCCTGGATCGAAAGGGCTGGAAGTCATGGGGAGAGGCCTTTGGCCCTTTGCCCAACAGTGGGATGATGCAGGCTAACAGTAACTTTCAATCACAATCCGAAAGGAAAAACTAGATCACACACCAATCTGTTCGGGCCAGTACGGTTACGGGCCTATAATTCTATACCAAAGAGTTTACGTCACAGAGTACTTTTTGATATTTACGTCTTTGTCTATGGTTTAACCAATCGGCGGAACCATAGATATCTAAACCTGCTTACGTCAAACCTCTTATAATCTTCTTCCGTCGCTTAATCCTTTAATCCCTTACAGGTGGATGATTATCCAATTTTAAAGGATTACAACTAAGTAATGATTGGCACATCTGTGGTGTCTTAAATGAGGTAACTTTTTTGTAGGAGAAAGTGTTTTTTTTTTGCATAGGTAGTGTTGTTTGTGATGATGATAGGAATATTTTTATTATCTGTTTTATTATTTACTACCAGTTTCCGCCCGCGGCTTCGCCCGCGAGGTAGGTCGATAAAAACTATCCTATGTCCTTCCCCGGGATGCAGTCTATCTCTCTGTCAAATTTCATCGGAATCCGTTCAGTGGTTTAGGCGTGAAAAGGTAACATACAGACAGACAGACAGATAGATGGACAGACAGACAGAGTTACTTTTGAATTTATAAAAGTTGTTAGTATGGATTTCTCCTACAGTTCTGAAACAATAAATTCTAACTCCCTAAAACTTTGCACAAAAACCTCCCCTCCCAATAGCTCACTCCACTCCATACAATCGACAAAATAAATCTCTAACAAAAATAATAACACACTAACGTTACGCGACGCCAGACCACCGCGGTGCCCGGATCCTGCACTCACACGTGTGCTTATAATACAGTGGAAGCTGACATATCGAGTTACATCGCCGTTTTGTTGTGAGTTTATAGTAAGTAGGTATTGGTACGGTAGTGTAATGTATATGGTTTTTTTATCGGTGGACATTAAAACTTACATTATTTTTTGTTGAGAACTTAATTTGAGTTAAGACCAGAATACCAATTCTCGTACTTTAAAACGTTCAAAATCTCGTCGCAGTCTCATCTCGGCGACAAACATGTCAAAATCTTATCAAAAACTAGCTTCCTTCCGCGGCTTCGCCCGCGAGGTATGTCGATAAATACTATCCTATGTCCTTCTCCGGGATGCAATCTATCTCTGCCCAAATTTTATCGAAATCCGTTCAGTGGTTTAGGCGTGAAAAGATAATATACAGACAGACAGATAGACAGAGTTACTTTCGAATTATAATATTAGTATGGATGTAGGGAAATTAGAGGTATTTTGGACCGAGATCAGTCTGTAATCGTCCTTAAAATTACGAGAATTGCCGCTCTGATGTATCAACGAAAACGAAGCAAATGGAGTATGTAAGGATCGTAGCAGGTTGGGAGGCAGGCACCTCCTTCTGCGAAGCAGTCATGCTAGCGAAGGAGGTAGCGGGATGGATGAGGGAGAGAGCCTCCCGTCCCAGCCGCCGCGGGAGACGCTCCGGGTGTCGGGAGCCGCGTGAGACGACTCCCGGCCACCGTAGGCGCGGGCCTGCGGGCGAAGAGTAATGGGTAGATCACCGTCCGATCAGGACCAGGCTTGTGCCGGACGGCGTGTACGTGTTCCACGCGCGCCTCAAAGAGATGTCAGCATAAATTGAAGGGGCCCCTTAGGGCCGAAGCCTACCGGGTCAGCGGGATTGACCGAAAGGGTTACCGTTGGCCCGGAGCATAAAGAGCTAAGGAAGGAACACGGGTGGGTTTTAGTCAGTAAGAGTCTGACACTCCCTTCCGTTCCACCCAGAGCGGGAGGGGGGTCATTTGATGATTTCACAACCTGAAAAAAAAAAAAAGGATCGCAGCAGGTGGCGTTCTGTAGTATCTTTTCAACCTACCCATACGGGAAGAATGCAATTAGAAGAATTAATTAATTTTACGTAAAAAATTTGGAGTCACAAACATTTAATTTAAGTAAAACACACAAACATTTGACCTCAACGAATGAAAGATCAACTAATTGAAACTATTGTAGGTCGTTATACATAGATGCTGCTCTTTTCCTAACAAACTTCAAGTTTTTGCGTAACCGCCGAGAAAGATCTTTTCTCCTTTCTCCCCTTGATACCTACAGATAGTCTTTTCCATGTTAGAACTTTCCGGTATCGTAAGATTAATTAAAAAAAGATGATGACATGTATTTCTTCATAATGTAAAAGCCTAATGACAGGCACTTTTTTATGAAAAGTTGTAAAAATGACAGCGCGGCATCTCTGTTCCAAATTCAAAACAAGTGACAAAAGTGACAAGTCATAAACAAAATGAATGTCTTCGAGTTTTTTTTTAACTGTCGGGCGTGGGAAGCTTTTTCGACTAATAAAATAATAAATAAATTACCTTTATTAATTGCGTGCCTAAAGTTTTCTTTGTTTTTGAATAAGTAGGTAAGATTTATTGATTCATTCTTAAAGAAAGAATAATGTTTATTTGGATGGACACAGTTCGTGAAACACAAAATGCAAAATTAACGAAATAAAAATAATGTTTCAAACAACAATAAGTAGTGTGTGCCTCACGGCTGCGCCAAAAAGTTTCATTTCAACATTAATACCAGACAGATGCTGTCTGACGCTGGTTTTCTAATGAACCTTTAGGGTCACTACACGCACATTTTATGTGGTTTTGTTCTACTATAGAGTTAGGTAATGATAATACCGCGGCGCGCTAGCAACCTTTCTAATTGGCTAATCTCTTTACCACAGCTAATCTAATCTGCTTGTTCTGACACGTCAAAGAAAGAGGATGCATTATCATACATAATCAGCCTATAATGTTCCCACTGCTGGGACACAGGCCTCCTCTCTGTGCGAGGGAGTTGGCCGTAATCCACCACGCGGGCCCAGTGCGGGTTGGTGGATGTCACAAAATTTTTTTATTCGATTTTTTGGTTCTAAGACATGCCGGTTTCCCTACGATGTTTTCCTTCACCGTTTTGAATGCAGTGGTGATGAAATAATTTACACAAAGTAAAGCGTTTGGCTGGGTTCGAACCTACGACGGTTACGACATACAACTCGTAAGTCGGCGGCCGTTACCACTGGGCTACTACTGCTCCTTATTTACCACTACCAAAAATATCTATACCTAATACTTGTGCTTTTGCTGCTATTTGATGCAAAAATTACCACTTTAATCAAATTGTCCAACCCAATAATAAAACGAGCAAAATAACAACTTCCTTTTCTCTTTTTAAAATATGAAACGAAAAAAAAAACACTTTAATCTATTCCAACGTCAACAGAACATCTCGAGGACACTCGAAGATTCAAATTTCGAACTGTCATTTTTTTTTCCAACAGCATCAAATTGCGATATTGCCCTTTTGCTGAATGAAAGAAGATGGCGCGAGATATGCAAATTGTATTCATAGAGAATTTTATTGATTTTCATCCTTTTGAACCGCGATATGAAGTGTGCGCGCGCATAATGAGTTGTTTTGTTAAATTATAAAGTCTTAACGATCGTTTTGAATAAATAAAGATAATGTGTTACTTCGGTTTGTTATTTCGCACATGAGATGATTATTGAGACCGATAAAATAATGGTGTTTCGGACACACGGTCCATCTTAACAACTAACTCGGAGGAAAGCTAAGTTTTGCTTACTGGTCCGCAAAAGTTATTCACAACCATTCGATAGGCTTCCGAGTCGAAAATGACACATTTTAGGTTACCAGATCAAAATCTATAGGCCAACCGCTTGAGGTTGCGGTTGGCGCATAAACAGGGAGCCGGACGCCCGATGTCACCACTGCGTCGACTGCCGGGAGGACACGGCGTGGCATACGCTGGCAGAGTGTGCCGCTTGGGAAGAGCCGCGCCGTGCCCTCATCTCACGAGTAGGCAGTGACCTGTCGCTGCCAGCCGTAGTCGAGTCGATGGTCGGCAGCGAAGAGTCCGGGTTCGCGGTGGTTTCCTTCTGCGAAACAGTCGTCTCGCGGAAGGAGGCTGCGGGAAGAAAGAGAGAGATCTTGTCCACTCAACCGGCCCGCAGTCGGAATCTCATCTCAGCGACAACCACCGTCAAAAATTAAGGGAAATTAAAAGTATTTTTGACAGACTAGACTGAGATCAGATTGAACGTTCTTAAAATTACGAGAACTGCCCCTCTGATTTGTCTCTAGTCCCCGACCGCAAATAGAAATAGGAAGAAAGTGATCAGTTTTGACAAGGGTTACCGTGTTACCCAGTAACCGAGTTGTGGAGGTCAGAAAGGCATTCAGCTGCATCCTCTTAGACTGGAAGCCGACCCCAACATGGTTGAGGAAAAGCAAGCAGATGATGATGATTTGATGATGATGCTAGTGAAATCGCAATTTGCGTCTTCTCAACGGAGCTGCGTACTCTAGATATTCTGCAGGACTGCAGCTCGCACACAATGACAACCAATCCAACTCGGTTGCATCTACTACTAAACGCACCAGAAGAGCTGGTGTATTCTGTAAAAATCTTACCGTGAAAACTTTGGCGAAGTCTTTTTGAAGTAAGCTGTCATTCGGCTAGGGATTGACACTATTGACAGTTCACTTCACCTAAGTTTTCACGTTGAGATTTTTACAAAATAGACCGGTAGATAATCTTTGACAATAACATTATCAATACACAATGCGTATCAATCGAATCTTGTCAAAACTATACGGGCTCAACGGTGTCTTCAGATTTGGTCGTATCTTTAGGTTACGCGACGTTGCGTCAAAAGTACGATTGTGTCAAAATTTTTTTTGGTTAAACTTTTTTTTTTAGTTTTCAGTTTACAGTTACGCAACGATTATTATTAAATATTGTAGTAAAACTTACAATAATACTATGAATAACTTACCGAAAGTTACATGACGCGCTGCTCAAACCAAAGGCTCCGCCTGAAGAGTGACGATGAAAAAGCTTAACAAGAACAAGTAGTCATAAAATTAATATCAACAGGTTCTACAATGTAAGAATATGCGCAGTTCTAGTGTATAGTTTTCCTTGTTTTATCTTTACTGAAAGATACTTGCAAACAATTACGCATCGCAAAAGAAACCTCCTACTTCATTTAATTTTTGGAGTCATTACAATTGACCCATTCATTTAAATGTAACTAAAAAACTGTACTCATAAAGTTATGATTTCCTATAATAACCGTTCTTTAAAATTTTATTGCCCGCCCCTATACAACGCCCTGTCTTCAAGAATGACGTTTGATGACGTAATACAACCGTGTCTTTTATTGTCAATATATTTGCCCGTGCTATTGTTAGTACCTGCCATTTGTTTTTTTTTATTTCGGAAACGGACATAGGAAAGAAGGTGGATGCTGCCAGTATCGATTTGAACCTGTTCGCGTAAAGTGCAGTTTTATTATTTTATTTTAACTATTGCGCTTTCCAAAGTATTGTTTTTTTTTTGTTGGTTTTATGATTGTAATAGTGCGGTTTTACAAAGAGATATTTTAGGGATTAAAGACTGATTGAGGACACATTTTGTGTTTACACGGGTTGACATTTTGAGTTTTTAAAAATTTTCAAAATGAAGTACCCTCGGAGGAAATTATTTACTAAATGCGCATCTGAATACGATACGGGTTTGTGTAAGTATTTTTAATGTTGTTTTTTTTTTGTGGTTATTAATATGAATTTATAACCTAGGTATTTTTTAAACTAATTAAGTAACAAAAATAAAAAAATAACACAATCTACTAAAAACACTTCTTTTTTTACTTTACACAAGCGCGCCACATTGGTTAGCCGTAAAACAAAAATATTCGCGCGCAAAATTCGTAAAATGGAACGTACGGAATCCGATCGGGCACTAGTTTATGGCACTGTATAAATGACGGCCATATGTCGTTTGTCGCCAGTAGGGGTGGCATTCCTTTTACTTAAAATGTTGTGTACATGTATTTCTAGTTTGATTATATATGACTTCTCATTTTGATAATATATTATGCTGAGTTTATTTAATAATTGTTATTAAGGTGAATGGGTAGTTGAGACCGCGAAATTCTAATTTTCTTACGTTTTTTGCAATTTGCAGCTCAGTGTCAGGTTGTATCTTGATCAAAATATGATTCACGACAATAACAGGTACATATTTAGAGAATTATAAAAATTAGAAACGTAAGCAAATTTGAATTTCGCGGTCCACCACTATCCATTCACCTTAAAGAAAATATGCTTAGATCTTAAGAAGATGTGTGAATATGCGTAGACTATAATAAAATTATTTTTCTTAAAATATTCCTGTTTAAAACGGCTTGATTAGACGAGTATTATTAAGAAATAGAGGAATCTATATCTTTTAAGAGTTTGTTTGAACGCGTTAATCTCTAGAACTACCAGTCGGATTTGAAAAAATATTTTTGCATTTGATAGCCCAATCTTTAATGAAGGCTATAGGCTATATTAACTATTAATCACGCTAAGGGTCTAAAAAGAAGGACTGCATTTAAATTGCATGCCAGCTGCAACTTCGCAGTTTGGAAGCAGTTAAGTCAACTCAACTGCATGATGCATCCAAACTGCGATGTTACAGCTGAAATGCAGTCCGTCTGTGTAAACCCTAAGACTCTTAGGAGCCGAGCAAATGAAAAAAAAAATAAAAAAGAATGCTAAGCGAAAACGATGTAATAGTGTGGACAGGCGATGCAATGCGACGGGGTGGGGGAACAACAAATTTCACGCGAAAGAAGTCGCAAGTAGAAGTATAAAATACAATTTAACTAGCAAAACTCAACACACGCCAATTAATCGTCAAAACAACATCTGGTAGGGGCAACCCTAAGCCAGGTCTAGCCAATAATACTCAAGGGAGTGGTTTATTTCAAATAACTGTGATTGAGTTTATTGCACTATTGCTGTCGGAGCTCATTACTATGCTTAGCACTTACCAATAATACACTACTAAGAAATCAGAAATTCTCATGCAATGAAACATGTAATTTGAAGTCAGGAATATGAAGAAGCTAGCTGCGCCCCGCGGTTTCACCCGCGTAAGTGTCGATCCCGTTCGAATATCGGGATAAAAAAGTAGCCTATATGTTAATCCAGGGTGTCAGCTACCTCCATACAAATTTTTATCAAAATTGGTTCAGCCGTTTGAGCGTGAAGAAGTAACAAACATATAAACACACCCCCACACACACACACTCACAAACTTTCGCCTTTATAATATTAGTGTGATATGAAATTAAATTGTATGTAATGTTTAGTGACATGAAGAACTTCTTATGAAACAAATGCATCACCAAACAAATAGACAGGCGCTTTATTTTGTATAAAATATTTCATATATCAAATACTAGCGTCCGCCCGCGGCTTCGCCCGCGAGGTACGTCGATAAAAGTCATCCTATGTTCTTCCCCGGGATGCAATCTATCTCTACGCCAAATTTTATCGAAATCCGTTCAATGGTTTAAGCGTGAAAAGTTAACATACAGAGTTACTTTCGAATTTATAATATTATTATGAATGAGGAAACCGCCATTTCCTAGAATCAAAAATTTAAAGACATCTGACATCTACCAACCCGCACTGGGCCCGCGTGGTGGATTACGGCCCACTCCCTCTCACAGAGGGGAGGCCTGTGTCCCAGCAGTGGGAACATTATAGACTGATTAATTATGATTATGCTTATGCAAACAATTTTTCGACGGAAAAATGAACATATAACACAAAATGACTAAAATAAATTACACTAAACAAATGATGATGACTGCCTATCTGACCTTTACGAGTCCTGTACGGTATATAGAATTACCCTCCAGTTACTGGGTAACGCGATACCGTTTGGTAAAACTGTTATTAAAGTATAACACAGTCGTCAAAGTAACTTACGTACAGTCACGAGCATAAGTATGTATACACTTGGCTTTGTTCAAAGGCGATTTTCCCCTTTATTTTTGAATGTAATTTTATATTATTAGGAACATAGTATTTTCGAACCCATAGGTTTAATTAAAGAGTCGTATTTCAACGTTGCATTCGTTATTTCGTGGAAAAATCGCAATTGAAAGTTGCCCAGTGTTGACATATTAGTGCTCGTGACTGTACGTGTCGAGTACACCCCAAAATATTACAGGAAGACAGATACAAAATAATCCTAGATAAAATACCTCCAAACATTTTGTATCCATATCCGCGTCATAGGCATCATTTGTAAGCATTAGCACTACGCTTCACTTGAATAATTCATCACGATGTTGTTTTCCCGCCAAAACTCTATGGTATGTTTTTTTTTTCTGAAGCTAAGGCGTGGAGTGCCTTCAGCCTCCATGCTGTTATAAATATGCATGCGATATCGTTAGCGTGGATGATAATTTTTTGAATGTATAATGGCGTCATTAATTTTGGCGTGGCGTAGGTCAGGGATGTTATTTTTACTTCAAGATGACTGTGTGCGTTGCGCGTTGGTAGCAGTTTTCATTTCTATTCTTTTCACTATTCGTAATAAATTCAATTATGTATTATTTTTTTCCTTTTTAGGGTTCCGTACTAGGGTTCCGTATGGTAGAGGTATGCTAGCTAGCTACGTAACTACAAATTTACGATTTTCAGATTTTTTCCTTTAGGTACTTGTGCTACATGATCTTGCTTCTTGTCAAAAGTGATTCTAGGTCAATAGGAAATATACTTGAGAGTGTCAAAATATACGTTTTTTGCGGCATAAACGGCCGTGTCTTTTTTTACGTCAACATAGAAGTTTGATTTTTTCACAGCTTCAAGAGACTGTAGACCTGAGTATATGGTTTTAATTTCAACTCGATACCTCCACGCGTTCCCGAGATAAAGGGTCTTGACAGACAGACAGACGGACAACAAAGTGATCCTATATGAATTTTGTTTTTTCCTTTTGAGATACCGCACAGGTCGATCGATCAGGTTAAGAAGCCCGAAAGTCTGACAACCAGTCTTACCAAGGGGTATCGTATTACCCAGTAACTGGGTTGTGGAGGTCTGATAGGCAGTCCATGTAAAATACTGGTATTCAGCTGCATCCGGTTAGACTGGAAGCCGACCCCAACGTAGTTGGGAGAGGGCTTTTTTTTCCGGATGGGAAATCATCAAATGACCCCTCCCGCTCTGGGTGGAGCGGAAGGGAGTGTCAGACTCTTACTGACTAAAACCCACCCGTGTTCCTTCCTTAGCCCTTTATGTTCCGGGCCAGCGGTAACCCTTTCGGACAATCCCGCTGACCTTGGGAAAGGGCTTGGCAGATTGATTGATCTTTTATGTTCCACATCATCATATCATCATCATCACAATCAGCCTATAATGTTCCCACTGCTGGGACACAGGCCTCCTCTCGGTGAGAGGGAGTGGGCCGTAATCTGCCACACGGGCCCAGTGCGGGTTGGTAGATGTCACATGTCTTCGAATTTTTGGTTCTAGGACATGCCGGTTTCCTCACGATGTTTTCCTTCACCGTTTTGAGATGTTCGTTATGTTCCACAAAGTAGACAAACCTAAAAAAATTGTGCCTAAAAAACTTCTCTTTTTCCAGCCTGTCGTAAAGACAGCTCCCGTCCCTTGGACGCAGCTGCCATCATGAAAGAAAAGAGCAAGAACGCTGCCCGTTCCCGAAGAGAGAAAGAGAACGCAGAGTTTCTGGAGCTCGCCAAGCTACTCCCTCTGCCGTCGGCGATCACGTCACAGCTGGACAAGGCGTCCGTCATCAGACTGACGACGAGTTATCTGAAGATGCGGCAGGTTTTTCCTGATGGTGAGTGTTATCCTACTTAATATTAAGAAGTACCACAGAACTGCTCAAGAGTTAGCTAGTGAAGTACCGTTTTATAATAAGAATACGTTATTTATGTATGGGCCTGCGTCGCCTGAAATAAATAATAATAATATTATAAATGAGGCAGTTTGGATGGAGTAAAAAGACATGTTGCGCCCCCCAAATATTGGGATAAGGGGCGGAGAATGATGAATGATGAGTTTGGATGCTAGATAATTTAGGTGTTGGTGACTTTGAGCGTGTGTGACTTCGAGTTTGGACAGTTTGGATGTTGAAAGTTTGAACATTTGTGAGTTTGGTTGTTTCTAAGTTTGGATATAATTTGTGAGTTTGGTTGCTTGTGAGTTTGGATGTTTGTGAATTTGGATGTTGGTGAGTTTGGATGTTGGTGAGTTTGGATGTTTGTGAATTTGGATGTTGGTGAGTTTGGATGTTTGTGAATTTGGATGTTGGTGAGTTTGGATGTTTGTGAATTTGGATGTTGGTGAGTTTGGATGTTTGTGAATTTGGATGTTGGTGAGTTTGGATGTTTGTGAATTTGGATGTTGGTGAGTTTGGATGTTGGTGAGTTTGGATGTTTGTGAATTTGGATGTTGGTGAGTTTGGATGTTTGTAAATTTGGATGTTGGTGAGTTTGGATGTTTGTGAATTTGGATGTTGGTGAGTTTGGATGTTTGTGAATTTGGATGTTGGTGAGTTTGGATGTTGGTGAGATTGGATGTTTGTAAATTTGGATGTTGGTGAGTTTGGATGTATGTGAATTTGGATGTTGGTGAGTTTGGATGTTTGTGAATTTGGATGTTGGTGAGTTTGGATGTTGGTGAGTTTGGATGTTTGTGAATTTGGATGTTGGTGAGTTTGGATGTTTGTGAATTTGGATGTTGGTGAGTTTGGATGTTGGTGAGTTTGGATGTTTGTGAATTTGGATGTTGGTGAGTTTGGATGTTTGTGAATTTGGATGTTGGTGAGTTTGGATGTTTGTGAATTTGGATGTTAGTGAGTTTGATTGCTTGCGTGTTTGGATGTTTGCGAGTTTAGTAGCTTGTGAGTTTGGACGTTTGCGAATGCTTACCATCAGGTGGCCCGTCTGCTTCATTGCGACCAAATAACAGAAAAATATAGGGACTTATGTCTTAACCCCTTGTTGATCTGTCGCAAACGCAATTCCCAAGCATGCTCGGGTTCGATACAAAGCTCAAAATAAACTGTTACTTAAGGGAATTCACAGTAACTGGGGGATAATTGCGTAACACACTATCAGTAGCAATGGCTTTCATAGTGACAGTTCAACCACAATCATAGCGTTATTTACGTTGTTAAGCAGACAAATTTTTCGAACATATGAAGCAATGGATAAGCAATATCTTTCAAAATGATTCAGATTGTTATTGATAGTGTGTTACGCAGTTAGGATGCAGGAATAATTGTGCCCAGTTGATAAGCACAACAGCGGTGCTATTCTGTAAAAATCTCACCGTGAAAACTTAAGTGAAGTGGGCGTGGAGTGAGCTGTCAATAGTGTCAATTCCTAGCAAAAACAAACTCACTTCACCTAAGTTTTCGCGGTGAGATTTTTACAGAATCGACCGGCTGCTGTCAAAATGTGAGTGTTTGTAACACCTCTGCTCCTTCAAGGAATACAGGTCTAAGATAACATTCCATCCTTCTCCCAGGTCTTGGCGACGCATGGGGCGCCGCGCCACCTCCCCCACAGCCACGGGAGCTATCGATACGAGAGCTAGGCTCCCACCTGCTGCAGACCCTGGACGGCTTCATCTTCGTGGTAGCACCTGATGGCAAGATCATGTATATTAGTGAAACGGCGTCTGTACATCTTGGGCTAAGTCAAGTAAGTACCGTATTACACAGTATATAAATGAAATAATATATTAGTACATCATCTGCCCAGCCTTTTACCACAACTATGTTGGGGTTCTTGGGGTCGGCTTCCAGTCTAACCTGAAGCAGCTGAGTACCAGTATTTTACATGGAACGACTGCCTAACTGACCTCCACAACCCAGTTACTGGGTAATACGAAACCCTTTTGTGAAATTAGTTGTCAGACTTTCCGGCTTCTGATTACGCAATTACCCTGCTGAGTAGTCACGCTTGAAGTCTCGAACCTACAACGGCATCATAACGGGAGAAGGTTCGATTCCCGCACAGTACATAATATAGTATTGGCTTTAATAGACAATAAATTCCTGGTTTATGTCGTTAAAGCCACAGAGAGGAACATTTACTTACACATCTGCTTATTCCTATAAGGAATTCTGGCGTGATGGTTATGTCTTTGTCCTATTTTACTCACTATCGACTATTCCACAGGTAGAACTTACAGGCAACTCGATATACGAGTACATCCACCAGTCAGACCACGAGGAGATGACGGCAGTGCTCAGTCTACAGCATCCCCACTCGTACCTCCCGCACCAGTATCCCAGCCTCGGGTGAGTACAATAGCCTAGTCTTAGTTATAACTAACTAACAACTCCCTAGTACATCCACCAGTCAGACCACGAGTAGATGACGGCAGTGCTCAGTCTACAGCATCCCCACTCGTACCTCCCGCACCAATATCCCAGCCTCGGGTGAGTACAATAGCCTAGTCTTAGTTATAACTAACTAACAACTCCCTAGTACATCCACCAGTCAGACCACGAGTAGATGACGGCAGTGCTCAGTCTACAGCATCCCCACTCGTACCTCCCGCACCAATATCCCAGCCTCGGGTGAGTACAATAGCCTAGTCTTAGTTATAACTAACTAACAACTCCCTAGTACATCCACCAGTCAGACCACGAGTAGATGACGGCAGTGCTCAGTCTACAGCATCCCCACTCGTACCTCCCGCACCAGTATCCCAGCCTCAGGTGAGTACAATAGTCTAGTCTTAGTTATAACTAACTAACAACTCCCTAGTACATCCACCAGTCAGACCATGAGGAGATGACGGCAGTGCTCAGTCTACAGCATCCCCACTCGTACCTCCCGCACCAGTATCCCAGCCTCAGGTGAGTACAATAGTCTAGTCTTAGTTATAACTAACTAACAACTCCCTAGTACATCCACCAGTCAGACCATGAGGAGATGACGGCAGTGCTCAGTCTACAGCATCCCCACTCGTACCTCCCGCACCAGCGGTACGATTCTGTAAAAATCTCACCGTGAAAACTTAGGTGAAATGAGCGTGGAGTGACCTGTCAATAGTGTCAATTCCTAGCAAAAACTAAACTCACTTCACCTAAGTTTTCACGGTGAGATTTTAACAGAATCGACCGGCAGTACTACTACGGACTACGGACTAGTACGGATACTTCCTAGTCATAATTATAGCTTATTACATTCAATTAATTTTAGAAAAACTGACTTTAACTTTAATTTCGGAAGTCGGTGTCAATAAATGAAAATGCGGAACCAAAGACACCGACTTCCGAGATTAAAGTTATTTTTCAATATGTAGTTTTTTTTGGAAGTTGGTGGTTTTTTTAGGGTTCCGTACCCAAAGGGTAAAAACGGAACCCTATTACTAAGACTTCGCTGTCCGTCCGTCCGTCCGTCCGTCCGTCTGTCTGTCACCAGGCTGTATCTCATGAACCGTGATAGCTAGACAGTTGAAATTTTCACAGATGATGTATTTCTGTTGCCGCTATAACAACAAATACTAAAAACAAAATAAAATAAATATTTAAGGGGGGCTCCCATACAAGAAACGTGTTTTTTTTCTGCGTTTTTGCCTTGTGGTACGGAACCCTTCGTGTGCGAGTCCGACTCGCACTTGGCCAGTTTTTTATTTTTGTTAATATCATTATTTGATATTACCCTAACATTTTAACTTAGCTCTTTTTCATTTTTAAACACCTGATTGTTCCCGATTAGGTGTCATCTATACACCAGTTTCTCAAGCTTTATAGTAAGTACTTCATAATTATTCTTTGTCAGGTACCCAGTAGGAGGTACGTGGGGCCCAACAGTGGACATCGAGTGTGAAAGAGCCTTCTTTATAAGAATGAAATGTGTCCTCGCGAAGAGAAATGCTGGTCTCACTACATCAGGGTATAAGGTAAGTGTTTTGGCTGATTAATCATTCATTCGTTGGTCCTTCATCATTTGTGACTTCAAGTGACAGCTATGTGAACGGACTGCTATGTGAACTGCCCCGTTGGTCTCGTGGTCGCAAGCGCGACTGCTGAGCGTGGGGTCCCGGGTTCGATTCCCGGGTCGGGCAAAGTGTTATTGAATTTTCCCTTAGGAATTTCTTAGTAACAGCCCGGAGTTTGGAAGTTGGCGGTGTGATACCCCCGTGTCTCGGAAAGCACGTTAAGCCGTTGGTCCTGCGCCTGATCTCTCTCCGGTCGTGTCGGATTGCCGTCCCATCGGACTATGAGGGTGAGGGAAGAGGGAGTGCACCTGTGTCTGCGCGCACACTTGTGCACTATAATATCTCCCGCGCCGAAGGCTAGTCTCCGTTGAGATATGGCCGCCGTGGCCGAAATACGGTCTGGAGGACTTTATGTGAACGGAACCCAGCATTGCATAAATATGTAAGCTGTCACGCTGTTTATACCTGGAGGCTTTTATTTAGGTAGTAAGTTTTTGTTTAAATTTGGTTTTTTTATTTTTTTGCATGAGTACGTATAGTTTTTATTGTATTTGTTGGTATATTGGCGTGGCTACCTGACATATGGCAAATAATTTAATTTAATGTTCTGTGTCCTGTAATGTTAATTACTTTGCAATTATATTATTGTATATACAATCCGGTAATTTCTAACTGAACAGACAGCTGTGCTGCTGGGGAGTTTGTTGCGCCACTTCTTCTTCCCAGCGAAAGCACTAGTCGGAGGAGCGATCTATGCTAGTTGCGCGGTAAACTCTGCTTGCGCGATGCAGGATTTTGAGTGACGTCAATATGACGCGTTCTTCGCATGTGGCGTTGTAGATACCGCTACAGTATTATCAGTACATCCGATTTTCAAACGTGCCTATCCGAACTTACACTTTCGGGGTAATCGGGGATCTTTAGGAGATCCCCGATTACTCAAGCCCATTGTTCTCTAAAACCCCTTCGATTAATACCAATACTAATAAAACATCTTCACCCTTCAGGACCCCATGTTCCCCATACTGCCCCCGCTAATTCCCCCATTCCGTATGTGGGTAGAATTAAGTCTGTTGAACAATGCCCTCTTTGCTTTGAATAATGCAACGCGTGCCAGTATTGTTTTAAGCATTTATTTTAAATTGAGCGCATAAATATACTGGGGGCCATAGTTTTAAGGGATTTTTGACAGTAGTGGAAACTGCGGGGTAGTTGCGTAACACCATGAATCACAATCTGAATCATTTTGCTGGCCCGAACTTTCGCCTTTATAACATTAGTGTGACTAGCTGCGCCCCGCGGTTTCACCCGCATAAGTGTCGGTCCAGTGGGAATATCGGGATAAAAAGCCTTTATGTTAATCCAGGGTGTCAGCTACCTCTGCACAAAATTTTATCAAAATTGGTCCAGCCGTTTGAGAGTGAAGAAGTAATAAACACACACACACACTCACAAACTCTCACTCATCACCACTGCTCTCAAAACGGTGAAAAAAAACATCGTGAGGAATGAACCCGCACCGGGCCCGCATGGTGGATTATTACTCCCTGTCTTGAAGAGGAGGCCTGTGTCCCAGCAGTGGGAACATCATAGGCTGATTATGCTGGGCCTCATCGTCTTATCATCACTTTCCTGTCCTTGTCCCGGTTTGATACGTGTGCTTATGACCTTTAGAGCGGTTTGGCACTACATCCGATCTGAATCCGAGATATAAGCCGATCCAACTCCGAAGTGACCATAGTCCTATTTGTATGATTGTTGCGTACTAGATCCGAACTCTATCCGTCCGAATTTAGAACATTCCCAATTCGGATAGAGTCGGATCTTTAATTCGGATTCGGATTGAAACCCCGTCCCTATCTCACCGATGACATTAAATTCAGGTTATACATTGTTCGGGGTACCTCCGAGCGCGGCGCTTCGGTGAAGGTTCGGCTCCTCTCGGCCTCATCGCGGTCGGGCACTCGCTGCCGCCGTCAGCCGTCACAGAGCTGAAGCTACACTCCAATATGTTCATGTTCAGAGCTTCCCTGGATATGAGGCTGATATTCTTGGATGCCAGGTATGTTGGAAATTATTTTACTTGACATTTTACAGCGAGCGTTTACGACGTACGGCATTTCATACAAACTTTCAAGCCCTTGTTTTTCGAAATGAATGAACCGATTTTAATGAACTTTCATACGCATAAGCAGGATACAAAGGTCTAAAAAATTAGTAAAGAACATTTTCAGTTGAATACCAGTATTTTACATGGAGTGACTGCCTACCTGATCTTCACAACCCAGTTACTGGGTAATACGATACCCCTTGGTAAGACTGGTTCAGACTTTCGGGCTTCTGACAACCCGTAACGACTGTCAAAGATCCACGAGTTAGCCGGGACCAACGGCTTAACGTATTTTCCGAAGCACGGAGGGGTCACGGTATGTAAAGATGGCCACTGGCCACCCATCCACAGACCAACCACGGCAAGCGTAGCTTAACCTGATCGATCGACCTGTGCGGCTGTTATTATTTAGCCACGGGCCCCTCTTCTTTCTATCACTTCATTGCTGTCACATGAAATAAAATAAGTTAAAATCCCACTCATCAGACCCACATCGAATCTAGTGCTGTAAAACCACTACACAAACACTATCGACAAATAAAAATCGCAAAAAAACAACACAATTCAAGCTACAATAAACAATTTGATGCGAGTTAATAAAATCAGCGCAGAGCAGTAACGGTGCGACGCCAAACGATTTCACAGCCGCCGTCGTCGTCGCGTCGTGGGTATAGTATCGATATGTTCTGTGGATATGAGCACAACACTGTTAATTTTTTCGATGAGATCATTCTTTACAAGAATAGGCTAGTATAGACTTGCCAGCTTGGCAAATCTATAAGTGCCCTAATTGCGTAACACACTATCAATCTCAATCGGTCGGTTCTGTAAAACCGTGAAAACGTAGGTGAAGTGAGTTTGTTTTTGCTAGGAATTGACACTATTGACAGCGGTGCTATTCTGTAAAAATCTCACCGTGAAAACTTAGGTGAAGTGAGCGTGGAGTGAGCTGTCAATAGTGTCAATTCATAGCAAAAACAAACTCTCTTCACCGAAGTTTTCACGGTGAGATTTTTAAAGAATAGCACCGCTGAATACCTACTTAGTTTTTTTTAATACTTGACTCTTTGAAATTGTATGAAATGGCGTTAGTTTCTGCACGAGTTTATGTATGTATTATTCTGTCTTTTGTCGCTACGATCTCCCTCTACCAAACAATTTCTAGTATTTCTACTCTAGTTTTTATTCTAGCATTTTTCTACAACTTCATCCCATGTAAATCCATCAGATCCTTACTCCTCAGCCACAGAGTCCTGCGCGCAATTCTACGAACCGCTAACGCGCATTGTTGAGCAAGGTTTACGCGGTCCTGATTGGCGTGAACTAATAAATGGTGAACTTGCGGCCATTGCGCATGTCCACTGGGTACGACACGGGAAAATTGAACTGAAGTGATTTATTTTACTTAGGCCTGTGTCGATGGTGAAAAAATAGTAATGTTGCTAGAGAATTCAAATTCAATATCCATACTAATATTATAAATTCGAAAGTAACTCTGTCTGTTTGTATAAACCACTGAACAGATTTCGATATAATTTGTCAGAGAGATAGATTGCATCCCGGGGAAGGACATAGGATAGTTTTTTCGACATACCTCGCGGGCGAAGCCGCGGGCGGAAGCTATAGTAATACATATTTTATTTGAAATGTCGTTAAAAGTTTTGAGTATGAAAATGGATGGGTATAAGAGAAGGAGAAGACCAAAGAAACGATGGATATACTGTGAATGATGATATGTTTAGAAAGGGGTGACTACCGAGATGACGACTAATAGATGGGTATGGATGATGAACATAAAACGTCAGAATTTAGGTGCAAAGTTCCGATTTCATTTGGCTGTTCCACCACAGAATTGTAGTTCCACTCTAGAAGTCAGCTCTACAGTCCCATCACCGTAAATTTTTTGCATAGTGATCTTTATTCTCGTTGGCATAAAGTTGCTGTCAGAGATAAAAATCATTGTGAAAGGATTGTATGTGCCGGATTCGTCAACAACATCAACTCAGCCTATCGCAGTCCACTGCTGGACTTAGGCCTCACCCAGGCTGCGCCACAACACCCTGTGCCTTCCGCATCCATTTCATCCCAGCCACCTTGCACCTTGGACTTTGATTAGTTTATCTTGTGATTTGGTGACCAAAATAATAAAAACCAATGATATGAAGTGACATGATATTTTAGTCACATTGAAAGTTAATCAAATCTTTGCTAAGAGAATCCTACCGCGGGTAAAGCAAAGGTCGATATCTTTTGACAGTTAATGATTGCTGAATTTACAAAGTACTTAATACGAAAAAAAGGAAACATCTAATGTCTGGATCTGTGTCTGGCTGATTGCAATAGGCTCGCCCCTTATTACATGAGGGACTTAAACATAACTGGCCTCTGACCTAGACTGGAGTCAAGAGCAAACCCATTTAATTTTTTTTTTTTGAACTGGCCAAATGTGGGTGTAAGTATTATAGGAAAACATCTCTGCCTAAATATCGGGAATAAACTACAATGTCGACACTTATGGAAAACGCATAGGCCCTTGGCCTTGTTCGTTAGCCATTCAGTGTTATGAGCCGTTTGGTCACAGTGACGGTCGTTACGATTCACGCTGAATGAAAACGCTACGATAGTGACAGAACTCAAAATGTGTCGAAACCATTACTGAACATCGTTTTTAAAGCATTTAGTGTTTAAACATTCGAGCGTGTGTCGATTCAATTGGAAAACGTGGCGTTTAATATCATTAATTTAGCGATGTAAGCTGTTTCTTTTAAGTTTACCAATACTACAGTACAATATTATTATACAGTAGCAAGTAATTATTTGCTACTAAAATCTACAAATTTCTTCTGTACTGTTTTCTCTCGCCTGAATAATAATAAAAAACAAAAGCCAATCACTTGTAAATTACCACCTGTGGGGTAATTGCGTGATACATTTTCAGTAGTGGCTTTCATTTTGATAGTTCAACAACATTCATTGCGTTATTTACGTTGGTGAGCAGACAATTATTTTTTAAATGCTGTCAATAACGTTGTTAATTATTAAGTGTCTGTCAACGAAACCAAATACATTTATCACAGAACCGATGATTTCGCAAATGGATGCAGTAATGTACAGTCAACAGCAAAAGTAGATGATCAAAATCAGAAATTCAATACTAATTAACGGAGTTCGCGTCAGAACTGTGTGGTAGAGTTGTTGCTGTTGTTGTTGTTGAGCTGTGTGCAGAGACTGTGTGGCTGTGTGGCAGAGTTCTGACGCGAACTCCGTTCATTAGTATTGAATTTCTTATTTTGATCATCTACTTTTGCTGTTGACTGTACTACATTTTTATCTCTCTTTAGTGTTATAACTCTTTCATCATCACCACTGCTCTCAAAACGATGAAGGAAAACATCGTGATGAAACCGGCATTTCCTAGAACCAAACATTCCAAGACATGTGACATCCACCTACCCACACTGGGCCCGCGTGGTGGATTATAGAGGTCGCCAGTGTCCCAGCAGTGGGAACATTATAGGCTGATTATTATATCAGTCTTTTCACTCCGAATTAGTCAGTCAAAACCATATACCTAATACCTAAAAATTTCTGTGTCGTTTCCAACGTGTCGGCACCACTGGAGAACGCACCGAGTCCTGCATTGTGTTGACCGATACAGAGTTATGCCCTGTTTCTGAGAAGCGTATGAGTCGCCGGCGCACGCGGTGGTACAACTGTATGGCTGTGCGACTGTAGCGCTGTATCGTTACTGCGGTTATTTTCAACTATTAATTATGGCTCGCTTATTTCCATGCCCATCTGCGAATAACTACGAGAAAAACGTTAGTGTTGGGAGAGTTGGTTTATCAAATCGACAGTTTAGGTTTTTATCGTAGATTTTTTTTAAGATTGGTACTAGCTATCCTCTTTGAAAACAAAACTGGCCAAGTGCGAGTCGGACTCGCACACGAAGGGTTCCGAACCACAAGGCAAAAACGCCGAAAAACACGTTTGTTGTATGGAAGCCCCCCTGAAATATTTATTTTATTCTGTTTTTAGTATTTGTTGTTATAGCGGCAAAAGAAATACATCATCTGTGAAAATTTCAACTGTCTAGCTATCACGGTTCATGACAGACAGACAGACGGACAGTGGAGTCTTAATAATAGGGTCCCGTTTTTACCCTTTGGGTACGGAACCCTAAAAATGATAACATAATTAGACTGCCTTATTGGTTTGGTATTGTGATCTTTATTCTCGTTACAATAAGGTAGCTAATGGCTTGCTGCCACTGACAAGTCTGTCAAAGTCATTGTGATCTTTATTCTCGTCACAATAAGGTTGCTACTATCAGACGAAAAACTGTATACGGACTGCTGTAGGTATCTACAGACGCCAAACTGTAAAATTTTCCCAATCAACATTGAACCTCATGCGTTAGAGATAAAGTTGAAAATCTATTAAAGAGACAGATTGTAGTAGCTTAATGTGCTGGCGTCTCTACATCTCTACTTACCCCTTTGGTGAATACAAGCGTAATGTTTTAACACTATTATTTCACAAGCAAATCAACACACCCACCTTCCAGGTACCAGGATAGTAGGAGCTACAAGGATATTAAATGTCAAAACATGGCCACCTGGGCCACAGATGTTGCAACGTGACACCATAGATAACGTATTTGGACAGATAGCTAAGCTTAGCGAAATCTATGGACTTACCTATGCTATGACATCGATCACTAATGACTTATGAGTTTATTTATCTATGGGCTTTCCTTTTTGGTTTATGTTTCATTGTCTATGATTAATTGATGAGTCAGTAGAGTCATCTCTTAGTTACCACGGCTTATTTTAATTTCTGTTTTTAGGGTTCCATACCAAAATGGTAAAAACGGAACCCTTATGATGAGACTAATTCTGTCTGTCTGTCCGTCCGTATGTCACAGCCACTTTTTTCCGAAACTATAAGAACTATACTGTTGAAACTTGGTAAGTACCTAGACGTATTCTGTGAACCGCATTAAGATTTTCACAAAAAAATAGAAAAAAAACAAGAAATTATGGGGGTTCCCCATACTTAGAACTGAAACTCAAATTAATTTTTTTTTCATCAAACCCATACGTGTGGGATATCTATGGATAGGTCTTCAAAAATTATATTGAGGTTTCTAATATATTTTTTTTCTAAACTGAAAAGTTTGCGCGAGAGACACTTCCAAAGTGGTAAAATGTGTCCCCCCCCCCCCTGTAACTTCTAAAATAAGAGAATGATAAAACTAAAAAAAATACATATACGTAGGTCACACTATAAGTTTTGCGTAACTTAAAAAACAACATGTTATAACCAAAATTTTATGTTTATTGCTTTTCAAAATACTCTCCTTTCCATTTTAAAATTTTTTTCATGCGATCGAACCATTTTTTAAAACAGGAGGACCACAGATCTGAAGGCATGTTTTCTACGTGTTGATTGAACGCTATCACTGCCTCTTCGGAGTTGGTAAAAGTGAAACCTCTTATCAATTCTTTGATTTTGAGGAAAATACAAAAATCACAGGGTGCTAGGTCGGGGCTATGCGCAGGATGGGTGACGAGTTGTACTTTTTCGGAAGCTAAAAATGACTTTGTTTTGTTGGCCGTGTGTGAAGAAGCGTAGTCATGATGTAGGAGAACGCGGCTTTTGGGTCGTCTATCGCGAACTTTTTCTAACACCCTGGGTAAACAAATGGTAGAATACCACTCGGCATTAACACTCTTTTGATCTTCAAGTGGAATTGTACAGATGGGACCCGTAGCTGAGAAAAAAAACGCATTCATGTTTTTACCAACGTTTCTCGCCTGCCTTAGTTTTGTTGGCCTGTTCTCATTATTAAACACCCATTCACAAGATTGCTGTTTTTTTTTCGGGTTCAAAACAATAAATCCACGTTTCGTCTCCTGTGACAATGTCATAAACAGCATTAGAATGTCCGTGGTCGTACTTCAGTAGCATCTGTGAGCACCATTCCACGCGAGCCCGCTTCTGCTCCGCTGTCAGTTCATGAGGGATCCAACGACAACAAAGTTTCCGAGCTTTCAATTCTTCGTGTAAAATTTTCTGAATTTGTCTCATACCAATCCCCAATAGTCCTCGAATCGTCTCATAGGTAATCCGCGGGTTTTCTTCAATTAGCCGCTTAACAGTAGCCACATTATTTTCGTTGAGGGCAGTTGAAGGCCGCCCTTCACGAAATTCGTCATGTAAAGAAACTCTACCTCTCTCAAATTCAGCAAACCATCGCCTCACGGTGCTCAAACAAGGTGCTTCTCTCCCAAAAGCATTTTGAAGACGAGTGGCACAGTCTTGCGGAGAGAGAGAACTTCTAAAATCATAAAAAATCATCGCTCTAAAATCTTTTCGACTTAATTCCATTTTCGTTGCGTACATAGAACTTTGATGCGTGATAAAAAACAATTGACAAATGATTTTCCGCCAATTGCTTTTTTTTATTACTAAGAAGGTTGCAACGTTTAAAAATATATAACATTCGAAATTCAAATAGTTCCAATTAGCCAGAAGTGCAAAACTTTTAGTGTGCCCCATGTATGATGTAATGTAAACTTCCATTGAAAATTGGTTTGAACGAGATCTAGTAAGTAGCTCGCCGGTGAAAATTTAAAAACATACGATGGTACGGAACCCTCGGTGCGCGAGTCCGACTCGCTCTTGCCCGGTTTTCCGAGTTTTTCCCGAGTTTCTTGCCCGTTCTTCTCCATAGGACACTTTGGAATGGGCAACTAGCTTCATCTTTGTGACTGACCGACCCCTTGTCAATTTAAGAGTGCCTGTAATTTGTTTATTTAAAATGAATGCTTTGAGTTTGAGTTTGTACACGGAGGGCCATGCTGGGAATGATTATTTAGAATTTTCGAATTTTCAAAGATATTGCACCGTTAGTCTCGTGGTTGGAAGTGCGAATGCTTCTGAGTCCTAGGTTCTATTCCCGGGTCGGGCTAAGTGTTAAGTATTGAGTTTTCTATGGGAAAATTCTTTGTAAGGCAGGCCCACCTGGGCACTAGGTGCATCGTGTTCACATATAATTTTTATTATGTATCAAGACCTTGTAAAACATTTTAAAAGGTGGAGTTTCTTGCCCATTCTTCTGCATACGAAAACTACCTTTTGGAATGGGCGACTAGAATCATTTCTATTTAGTTTTTTTTTGACGTTCAAAAGTGCCTTTAATGTACCTATTTGAAATAAATGATTTGACTTTGACTTTATGTAAAGATGGCCACCCATCCACAGACTTACCGCGGCAAGCGTAGCTTAACCTGATCGATCGACCTGTGCGGCTATTATTATTTAGCCACGGGCCCCTCACAGCCGGGATGATATAATAGATTTATTTTCACTTCCGAAAAACTTAAACAGCTCTTAATACAAGACAATAAAGTCTAATTTCATTCACGATCAAAAAAATCGAACGCACCAAAACACATTTTTTACCACGTTCTATCCTTTAAAAAATCGTTTCTCACTCTTACCTCATCACAATAAGGTCTAATTTCGCTTACCTTTGATAGAGATTAACTGCAAATATAAATTAGTGTTTAGTACGTGCTAAAGTGTGCGAATACAGGATCGCTTCCGTACTGTCAGCAAATTATGAAGTTTGCTGTTCGTCGAGATTTTTTATTACTATAAGTAGCAATTTGAATTTGCTTACGGAGATTTTTTTTGTTCATGGCTGCCCCAAATGGCCAAAAAAAAAAACAGCTGTTTCCTACATTTTGACGAGTTATACGAACATAAATACAAGGAACAGCTGATTTTGTTAGGTACTCTATATGCTAATAATAAAGCTAATAATATCTATGTTTAGATAGATTAAAACAAATACATGAGCAACCAACTAAAACTATTGCACTTTAATTTGATATCCACTCAAAAAAAAATAGGGTAGATACGTCCCAAAAAAAAAACAATACCAATTTTTTTGATACGAAAAAAATCACATCCTTCAAAACGCGAGGGGTTAAAACAAAGACTCCCCAAGTGGGGTATAATTGACACCCGTTGTCACTACCCCTGGCCCCTGGGGGACCGGGGATACCTATTAATTGTCACCAAAGTATCGGATGTCCGCAGTCAAACAATGATCAATTAACTATAAAACTAAACAACTCTCTGTAATGGGTAAATTATAGGGGTATTCCCCGAAACGCACCAACTGTGAAACGCACCAAATGAAACGTCTATCGATATCATTTATTACGAATCCTTCATGCACTTCTCTATTTTTCATCGCTGATGCTTTTCGAGAATATTATACATTTTTTTTCGTGGAATAGGTACTTTTCGTGCGTTTCAAAGTTGGTGCGTTTCGAGGAATACCCCAAATTATAGGCAGGTTTTTTGAAAAATCTTTTTGGTTCATGCTTTTTAAGGTTCCGTACCCACAGGGTGCCTACGGGACCCTATTACTAAGCCTCCACTGTCCGTCCGTCCGACCGTCCGTCAGCGGGCTGTATCTCATGAACTGTAATAGGTAGACAGTTGAAATTTTCACAGAGTGTGTATTTCCCAACGTAAAAAACAACAAATTCACAACGAAAATGTGTCTGCTGCTCAACAACGTAAATACGCAATGAATGTTGTTGCACTGTCAAAATTAAAGCCATTGAAACTAATTAGTATGTTACGCAATTACCCCGCAGGGAATGCGAACCATAAAACTAGATTTTAAGTTCTAATGTTCTAACCGTTATCTCATAACGATACAAGTTACAAGAGTTACCGTTAATTTTATTTATTACGTTATTTGAGTTATGCTCACAACGTTATCTTTTGTAACGGTTAAAAATTAAGTATGTTAAAACCGATTACATTGTTTGAGGATTTGAAAAGGCTTCGTGTCTTGTAATGTTAAAAGAATCAAAATAGATAAGTCTGTTGACACAAGTACAATCGACCGCACGTAAGTGTAAAGGCTCCTACCTTAACACATTTACCTTGAGCTGGCCTGGCGTAAACTCCGTACGTTTCAATAGATTAAGAGACCAGGCGGGGTGATTGCGAAACGCACTATCAGTAGCAATCGCTTTTATTTGGACAGTTCAACACCATTCATTGCGTTATTTTCGTTGTTGAGCAGACAAATTTTTCGAACATATGAAGCAATGGTTTAGCAATATCCTTCAAAATGATTCAGATAGTTATTGATAGTGTTTTACGCAATTAGGGTGCAGCTTATGCTGGTTATGTCACCACTGACCTGCGGCCTACTGTACTTGTAAACTTCGACTCGTCACTTTCCTTGTAACGAAAATAAGAATTGTAAAAAACCTGAAGGTTCTACAGATTTGCTCAACTTTTGTGGTGTATTTGACAAAGAATAAGATCTGTCAGCTTCTTACAGCCGGTCGATTGGGTTAAAATCTCACGGTGAAAACTTAGGTGAAGTGAGTTTGTTTTCACTATTGACAGCTCACTCCACGCTCACTTCACCTAAGTTTTCACGGTGAGATTTTTACAGAATAGCACTGCTGATTCGTTGAAAAATACGATGTTGATCGTCTTTTGCTTACACATTTATTTTCGATTTTATTTGATCACATGTGTCGATCGTTTAAAATCAAGAAAATCTGTAGGTATCCAAAATTTTGGCGACCTGCGTACCTACTTATTAGCCCCCTTTTCCGGAAAACAAGTGAAAAAAACTCTCTAAACAAAAACCCAGTCACATTTTTTCTACCCAATCAAGCAAGCATATTGTTTTTCAAGCGTAAAAACTGTTGACGCTCAAAAAAATATTGCGCGTCACTTCCGGCAATTACCATTGCAAAAAACCAATGCGTGTCAAAGGGACCGACCCCTGGTACTCCAGTGTTAAGGGTTAACTAATTACCGAGGGGACTGTTTTACAAGTAGAGGGCTTCGAGGCGTCGCGACTCGCGAGTTCGATTTCGGAGTTGTTTTTATTAGAGAATAAAGTAGGAAACTTGTGATGTTTTATTTTCTTTTGTGAGTTTTGATTTGTCCGAATTAAGCCGATGGTGACTGTGACATTAGAATATAAATAATTAACTGTTATTAAATATGAACTGTTTCGTATTATACAGGGTTATTGGTAAAACATTAACAACCTCTCAGGACTACATAGGTATTACTGACATCATAAACAACTTTTGTTCTATGACTTTTACTTTTTACTTTTATTGTTCTTTTTTTCAGCAAAAATAACCAATTCTGATTCATAAGTGTGTGGTGACAGCACGACTATTATGGGATACTGAAAACTGCTTTAGTTTAGTTTTTAAGTAATTAAACAACATTAACATTATTAAACTACTCTTCTTCATCTTTCGTGACGTTACGATCAACAAGACGTGATAAAAAGGGCGATTCAGCAAAACTGTTCGTGGTGCTGACTCCCCATAATCAGGCTCTTTTGATAGACCTAAAAGGTTTTATATGCATAGTTGCATAATATAGTTTCTAACAGATATTCCGTTATTTCCAGGGTGGCATCGTTAACGGGCTACGAGCCTCAGGACCTGATCGAGAAGACCCTCTACCACTACATACACGGGACCGATGTCTTGCATATGAGGCACTCGCATTGTACACGTGAGTATTAAGAACATCTTCTTACTTAACTATATCTATAGGTACTATCTTCCGCCTGCGGTTTCGCCCGCTAGGTATGTCGATAAAAACTATCCTATGTCCTTTCCCGGGATGCAATCTATCTCTCTGCCAAATTTTATCGAAATCCGTTCAGTGATTTAGGCGTGAAAATGTAACACACAGACAGACAGAGTTACTTTCGAATTCATAATATTAGTATGGATATATACTTACCTAACACAATGTCGGGTTAGTTACACCGTTTATAACTCAAGAACGGCTGAACCGATTTTTATGATCTTTGATTTGCCTCCACCCAGAATAGCAGAATAGCTATAAAAACATGGGAAAAATTTACGAAAATGAATAATAGTGAAGATATTCATTTCTCATACATTCCTTATTTTTGGTAAGGTAGCACCTACCTTTGCAACGCAAAAATGTGGTGCTTTTGGTATTGTAATAGGTCCGCGGGGGCTCCAAATTTTGCTATTCAATAGCAAAGTTATTTGTCAACTTATCATTGGCTAAGCCTTTACATGGTGGTCATTCTAAAGATATTTTGAAACGGCTGGTTGACACTTCCCGTGACCCAAGGGCTGGCTTTTACCTTGGCCAGAGGCTTAAGCATCGCCATACAACGTGGTAATGCCGCCAGTCTCTTGGGTACATTACCAGTCGACAGCGATGCGGATGAGTTTTTCGATGCCATTTTCTAGTTTCTGTATAGTTTTAGTTAAGTTAAAATTTAATTTTGTTATTTTTACCTGTCTAAATTAATATACTTTATTTAGTAACTATTACCAGCCTTTACATTATTATGTTTCTATTCCAGTTTTAACAAAAGGTCAAGTCACATCTCGATACTACCGCTTCCTAACGAAAAGTGGCGGCTGGGTATGGATGCAGAGCTACGCCACCATCGTGCACAACTCTCGGTCTTCGAGACCACACTGTATCGTCTCCGTTAATTATGTGCTAAGGTTGGTACTGCTACACTTTGTCCTTCGCAGCTTGTTATTAAAGTCATAGTCATCATCTGCCTAGCCTTTTCCCAACTATGTTGGGGTCGGCTTCCAGTCTAACCGGATGCAGCTGAATACCAGTGTTTTACATGGAGAGACTGCCTATCTGACCTCCACAACCCAGTTATTGGGTAATACGATACCCCTTGGTAAAACTGGTTGTCAGACTTTCGGGCTTCTGACGACCCGTAACGACTGTCAAAGATCCATGAATGACAGCGGGGACCACGTTTCCTGTGTCAGAGAACAAAACGAACTAACTCAACTCTTCTCTTCCAGTGACATTGAAGAAAAACACTTAATCCTAAACATCAGCCAAGGCGCGCCGAAGAACGTCAACAACGTGGACTGTCCCACGCCGTCCCACGTCCCCACCACCACCACGTCACCACAAATGCCCCACGTCCGACACACAGAGAAAATCAACCCTGTACAAGTTCCTGAAAGCGAGTATAGTGATTCCAGTGGAGGGTACACCTACCCAGAGTACATCCCTGTGATACCCCCTTATGAAACTCAAGAAGAATACCACCAACAAAATGGGTCATACCAGGAAATCTTCTACGAAAATTACACGGACACCAACGAAATTTTACCCAATTATGTTAGCTACCCACAAAGTCAACGACCATTTTCTGCCAGCTCGTCCTCCTGCAGCTCAATCGAAGGCTCGGAAATCCCCAACCAGTATAATTACACGAATTTAATATCGTTTTACGGTCATAATCAGAATCAAAATGGCAGGCCTGTGGTTGAGAATTTTAACGGTAGTTTTGGTAAAATGGCGGCCAGTCCAGCGGTGCAAGAGGGGGGGTATACGAGTGTCATTGTTGATAATACGCAACAATTTCATCATCATGGCGGGGGTGTCAACGAATTTGTTCATTGACAGACCGCTGAAGTGATTGTGTGTAAATAAATAAAGTAAATAGTAAGTTTATAATGTGTTCGATTTGAAAACTTTAACATGTAACGGTTTGATTTGTATTGAAAACAGTGCCGTAAATAGGGCGGTGCCAGCGGTGCCCAGGCACAGGGCGCAGACCCTGGAGGGGCGCAGAAATGACCAGACCTGGGTCACTAACAATACCTATTATTTGTTTATTTATACGTGTGGATTCGCGTCGTCCGCGTATATTCTTCTTACAAATAAATAATAATCGTAAAAGTTTGTGAAGAATGTGATATCGAAGACGATTTTCCTGAAAAGCGTAAAAAGCGTCTTTACTCGCGTAAAGAGGTCGGCAAGCTCTTTGAGAGATTGATTGCGGGCCACCTCGTCGGGCACCTGGTGAGGACGGGGCCGGATCTGGCGGACAGACAGTTTGGCTTCCGCAAGGGGCGCTCGACGGTGGACGCCATCATGCGCGTGAGAGCCCTCACTACGGGGGACGCGGTGTCCCGGGGTGGGGTCGTCGTGGCGGTGTCACTCGACATCGCCATCGCGTTTAACACCCTGCCCTGGAGCTGCATTGTGGAGCCACTCCGGTATCACCGTGTGCCGCCCTACCTCCGTCGAATAGTCGAGGCGTATTTGACGGACAGAGCCGTCATCTACCCCGGTCGCGACGGAGAGTGGAACCGGCGAGAGTTGTCGTGCGGTGTACCGCAGGGATCGGTTCTGGGGTCGTTCCTGTGGGCTACGACTGGGTGCTGTGGGCCGACCTCCCTGATGGCGTCAGCGTGGTTTGCTACACTGACGACGCGCTGGTCCTGGCGCAGGGGAGGTCGCATCAGGCGCGGCCGACGCGATGACACGCGGGGTTGCGATAGTCGTGGAGAGGATCCGGCAGTTGGGCCTCGAGGTGGCATTGCATAAGTCCGAGGCCATGTCGTTTCATGGGCCCCGGAACGCGCCACCATCGGGATCCCAACTAACGGTAGGAGGGGTTCATATCGCCGTCGAAACGACGATGAAATACCTGGGTCTCATCCTCGACAGCCGGTGGAACATCGTCGAGCACTTCCGACGTTTGGCCCCCAAACTAGAACGGGCCGGGACCGCCTTCAAGCGCCGCCTTCTTGCCCAACCTGAGGGGGCCAAACGCCTCCTGCCGGAGGCCTTACGCGGGGGTCGTGCAGTCCATGGCCCTATACGGGGCCCCGGTGTGGGCGCGTTCACTGCGGCGGCGAGCCGCCCACTACCTGAACGCGCCCCAGAAGGCTTATCCGGGGCTACCGCACGATCTCGGGCGAGGCGGCAAGCTTCCTTGCCGGACTGCCGCCATGGGATCTGGATAGTCCTCGCGCGCCTGTATTAGTGGTGCGCGGAGACACTACGCCGGGGGGAAAATCCGCTTCCGCAACAAATCGCGGAGCGGACGGATCTCCGGCGTGACCTCATGGCGACATGGAAAGAACGACTGTCACAACCCAGCGCAGGGCACTCCACGATAGTGGCGATAAGACCCCTCTTTGAGGAGTGGCTAGAGAGGGACCACGGCTTCCTCACCTACCGCCTGACGCAGATCCGCCTGACACGGAAGTTTTGGGAGGTTCCTGCACATCATCAGGCGGGAGGAAACGCCCGGGTGTCACCATTGCCAGGATCGCCCAGAGGACACGGTAGAGGTCTGTCCCGCTTGGGCGGAGCACCGCCGTTTAATTGTAGAGGCGATCAGCAGCAGCGGCGACCTCTCGCGTCCGGCCCTGGTGTAAGCCATGGTCCGGGGCGAGAGGAAGTGGGAGGCAGTCACCTTCTTCTGCGAAGCAGTCATGCTAGCAAAGGAGGTGGCGAGACGGCTCAGGGAGAGGGCCTCCCGTCCCAGCCGCCGCGGGAGAAGCTCCGGGCGTCGGGAGCCGCGTGACGACTCCCGGCCTCCGTAGGCGTGGACCTGCGGGCGGAGAGTAATGGGTAGCTCACCGTCCGATCAGGACCAGGCCCGTGCCGGACGGCGCGTACGTGTTCCACGCGTGCCTTAAAGAGATGTCAGCATCGAGGAATGGGCGCCTTAGGACCGAAGCCTGCCGGGTCAGCGGGACATTGTCCCAAAGGGTTACCGCTGGCCCGGAACATAAAGGGCTAAGGAAGGAACACGGGTGGGTTTTAGTCAGTAAGAGTCTGACACTCCCTTCCGCTCCACCCAGAGCGGGTCATTTGATGATTTCCCATCCGAAAAAAAAAAAGGGCGCGGATATAGCAGCTCGCACCGGGCGCATAAAAGGCTAATTACGGCACTGATTGAAAATGGTTAATTTTCCAAAATTAACACAAAAGTGTGATCTCTTGGAATGAATCCAAAGTTTTGTGTCAATCTATATAAATGAAAATGAAATGTTAAGCGTTGGTAAGCGCTTCACTAGTGAACGGCTGGACCGATGTGGTTATTTTTTATATTAAAATGTTCGTAATAGTTCGATTTAAGTTTTTAAGGGAAGAAAAATTGGTAAAGTTGTCTGGAAAATTACAAAATTCGGGAAAAACTGAAAGTGCTGGTTTTCTATGGATTGAAATTTGGACAGGCCAACGTTTGGCGGGCCATGCTAGTTTCAAATAAAAGTGAATTCTTAAATTACATTTGCGTCATATTTTATATAATCATTATTTTTTTTATTGATTTTAAAGACTGCATTTTCATTACTTCATAAAACGAATTCTCACGAATAACGTTAAAACGGTTACTGATTAAATAACGGTTACCGGTAACCGCTACTGTATAGTGTATCGATACAATAAAATACGGAGATTGTAATATAATGTAAATAAATGAAAAATAAACTAGATTTAAGAATGACTATTGTAAGATAATATAATATTTATAAATATAATTCGAAAGTTATGAACGATTGACAAGATAAATTACAATTATTTTTCAAAGCAGCCATTGCTTTTCATTTTTGTTTTCCCGCTCTGGATGTGGGATTTTTATAAAGTGAAAATTCTTAGGCTACGATTCGAATGAGAGTGAAATTTTAAGGACGCGTCACATTTAGGCATATTTCGGTACTTACATGAAAGATTCTCTGTCTCTGTCTGTCTCTTACACTAAATCTCTCTTATTCTTTATTTTCCATTACGTATAGCTACGGTGCTGCACGCGCCATTTTTTTTTTATATTTTTAATTCTTATTTTGAATAATGTTAAAGTTGCAATATTTAAAAAAAAAAAGTATCATAGCATTTTAGCATGATTTTAGCTATATCAAACTGGTTTATGCACAACCAAGTAGGCACTTTAGGCGTGGCGGACATTGCCTCCGCCTTTTTGGCTACGCCCCGTGTGACGCATCGCGCATTTAATTTTATCTTCTCGATAGCGTTCAACCAATGGTAATACGAAAGGACTACATTCTATTTGGCTTCACCTGCCTTAGCTAGCAGATAAAAATATCTATGAATATTTTGCAACGTCAAAAACTACGTAAGTACCTATCTATATTTTATATTTTGATTTAGTGACGAGTTCTTGCTAGTATATATTCGGTAATAAGTCGACTCCTCATGTCGTTGTATATCAGAGAATAGACAATAATAGCTAGTAGTTCTTCGTTCGTTAAAGTCGGACTATAGTCGTTACTTTTGACAACAATTCCCACTACATTGAAACTTTGATATGGAGATCCATAGACCACGGGGCCTTAAATGGCACTTTGGCAGGATCATAGAAGGATAACATTATGAATCATAATGGACAGTCAACTGTTAAGTTAATCGTATCAAATCCTATTAAATTGGTGAAGGATTTTTCAGTTATTTTTTTTTTCGACTGTTCCAAATTACCAATCAATCCAATCCAAATCCAATCCCAATCTCTTTGATTATACACGGAATGTCTTCGCCATATTATAATTCATAATGTTATCCTTTTATGATTCTGCTAAAGTGGCCTTTTTAGGCCCCCAGCACTCTAATTGCGCAACACACTTTCAAGAACAAACTGAACCATTTCGAAGGATATTGCTAATCCATTGCTTAATATGTTCCAAAAATTTGTCTGCTCTACAACGTAAACAACGCAATGAATTTTGTTGAACCGTCAAAATGAAAGCCAATGAATGAATGATTGTGAATGAAAGTGTGTTACTTACGCAATTAAGCTGGTGACCAATACGTAGATATTCTTTATGTTAATAAGCTTTGGATTCCTAAGAAAGCGGTGAACGGTCACACACTATGGCTGTCGAAATCACAGAGTACTTTTTGATAGACTAGTAAGTCGAAATACAGAGAGATTTTTGACACCATAATGTCAAATAGTGGTGAAAATGACAATTTTTTATTACTGTCGATTTATTATAAAAAATCGTTTAATTCAGACTATTTAAATGTCCTTAATTTGTAAGTATTACATTATCTCTATCTATGTTAGTCATGAAGAGATCAATTTAAAGTAGGTATTTATATAGGTAACACAGAAATCGAAACAAAAAAATATGACTGAACCGCTTCCCTATGAAACCAAAGCGTTGTGGCAAAGCTCTGTGGTCTCCACTCCAGCTAGGAAAGAGTAGACAACGAGGCTTTTTTTTTCAAGTATATTCGTTACTATAAAAAAATGTAAAAGACTTCGTGAATTAAGTGCCATTTATTGGAGTCTACTAGTCTGTAACTGTAAATATTAATATTACCTACCTATACTAAATAGGTAAAGTTGATTCGTACTAAAAATGCCGATAACGCTATGAGCTAAATGATTAATACTAAAAATCTAAGATTTAAATCGTAAGATTCGCCTTACCGCAAAAGATGGTCGCATTTCTGTTTCATTAGAACACCTCTGACACACACAATGTCTTGTTTGTCATGGAAACGCTATTGTTATTCTGTGAGGTCACTCTTCTCAGCATGGACCATGTTTCACACGACTTGGTAACGGTGAGGGCACGTTTAACGATTTAAATCTTTGTAAAAAGACGATCTAAAAGGGTTTGTTATTATTATTATTAAACCCCAACCGTTCTCTTTTGAAATTCGACACCGTTTGAATTTCGAAATAAAACAAATGATGTCGCTCGCTTCGGTCTTCGGGTGAGATTCTCGGTAAAGTAAAGCTACATTTGTCCGTGATTTTCTCAAATACTACTGATTTTTATTGTAACAACTAACTTTGCAATAGCCGAAAGTCTTTTTATTTTGTCTAAAAACATCTTTTCGCTCTAGTTTTAGTTATTATTTTAATAACAATTGTATAAAAATATTGTAACGCCTAGTTGATAGCTAAATATTTGGCGAGTAATGAACAAACAAATTGTGATATCCCAAACATATTACCTATTTATGATATGAAATAAAGTGCATTGAATATTCGTACTTAGTTGTCCTTTTGTTTTATTTTGGGCTGATTTTTCCCACGACAGAAATCTTAATTGCCCGAGATACACGAGGCTAGTTTTTGAAGCTGGGATAGTACCTATGTATAGTGGGTAGGTAGTACTCGCATGTTCACATATACATTTTATTGAACATTTTTCATATAATTATCTATTGCGATCCGTTCAGTAACTTGATTAGTATTACGTAGCTCTATGTATAGCACAAATGCTAATGCAATAATCTTCACTATGCTGGTCTTTTACTACTAGTGTCGCCATCTATCGTCGAATAGCACAACTAAAACAGCATACATTTTTTCCCGTACGAAGAACGCAAGTAAGTAGGCAGTATGATGGACGTTTCAAGGATTTTTGTCGCTTGAATGACATTGACAGGAAGCGCTGTTGATTTGTGAAAATTACTTCTCTTCTTAGTCGGTACTCTGTGGTGAAATTCAAGATGACGGTGTTCAGAGTACTTTTTGATTGAAAGTGTTAGCTCAGAGAGAGAGTACAGATTGTGTTAGTTGAGTTAGTTCCGATTTTGCCACCCGCTAAAGGATCTTTGTACAGTTGTAAGTTTAGAAAATCCAACTTTTGCTCGCGGGGGCTGGCTTCAGACCTTAGCGATAACAAATTTTTGAGAAAAACCAAGAAGGCGTTTCGAGTGTTTTATTAGGTACCTACCTCCCCTAAGGCGACCCACTGACCCCTCGTTGGAAAAAATAACGCTGCCGAAACGAACACAAGCAATACGTGGGAAAACAAAACGACCGTCCCTAGTCCTACGCAGTCCTACGTAGGTACCTACTACTATCAGCATTATATTGTAGTCTTTGACTACTATACGTTTAAAACTTCTTCTGCGGTCGGATTGTAGGTATAATCCGCCATATTACATTACGGCTAGCCGTTATAAAAAACAGGGCCGTTTTAAAATGCGGCGGTTCAACGATTAGTCGGGTTGAATGCAGCTGAATAAAAACCGCCGGAATGTATTTGCCGCCATACGTTATTCAACACGGCTAGCCCTAATGCAGCATCATATTGTAGTCTTTGCCCTAATGTAAATAATATGTAATACAGCGATACACTAGCCGCCTCTTTGACAGGTATACATCAAAACGGGGTAAGAATAAATTTATTCAATCACTACATCTATTATAGACACTACCATTAATTTTTGGCGCAGCCGTGAGGCACACAGCACACACACACATTCCTGCTATTTTTTTACGTCGGTCGGACATATTAGTCTATGCGTCGGACTTTGCACTTTTTATTTTTGTTTTTCTGTTAAACGATTATTATCTAACTATCTGGTGCATTGTGTGTCTTTTAGTCTGTGCTAAATAAATGTATTCTTTCTTTTCTTTCATTAATTTGTAAAAAAAAAAAAAATAGTTTTATGTTTTCAGGTTTCACCAGAAGTTTGGAATACCGGGTGTTTTGGACTGTATTGATGGCACTCATATTGCAATTATTGTTAAGCCTGCAGAATACAAGGATAGATTTTTTAACTGAAAACGATATCACTCCTTAGATGCTCAAATTGTAAGTACCTACCTGCTTCATACAGTTACCAACCGTTTTTGCACACAAACATAACTTTCGAAATGTGGGTGTACTTAAAGAACACGTCTGTCAAGGCCCAGCGCACACCGCTGGAGGCACAGAGTACATTATAGTATGCTGGAGGCGCGGCGGAGAGCAAAAGACAACAACAATTATAAAGGCGAAAGTTTGTGAGTGTGTGTGTGTGTGTTTATATGTTTGTTACTTCTTCACGGCCAAACGGCTGGATCAATTTTGATAAAATTTAGTATGGAGGTAGCTGACACCCTGGATTAACATATAGGCCACTTTTTATCCCGATAATACAACGGGATCGATATTTACGCGGGTGAAACCGCGGGGCGCAGCTGGTTTAATATAAACCTTAACTACCTTGACATACAGTCAATATACGAATAAATTCGCACGCGGTGCTCGGAGCGCCCTCAAGCTACTACAAGAGCATGCGCGCGACTGTTCCAGTCGCCGCCGTGCTGCTCTGCGCTCTGCCACCCTACCCCGCGCCGCGCCCGGCTGGCTGGCTGGCTGGCTGGCTGGCGGTCAGATTATCGATCAGCACTAAATGACATGGGCGCGCTCGGAGTAGCTGCGCGCCACCGCGCGTCTCTCCGCTCGAGGGTTCTCAGACGCTCTTGGCGCCGCTTGGGGCCCGCGGAATCCGCCCGCGCGGTTTCAGGGAAATGCGCTCCGCCACGCCTCCCGCGGTGTGCGCTGGACCTAACTCTCCGGGGTGTGATGTTATCTTACTTTCACTTCAATTTTATGTGTATTATTAAATCTGATACTACAATTTAATCTAAAATATACATATTATATAGTATATACAAGTATATAAAAAAAAAAAGGGAAAAGAAAAAGAGAGGAGCTCATTGGGCATCAAAAAATTCGTCCGCATCGCTGTCAATGGCATAAGTGCCCAAAAGGCTGGCAGCATTACCACGTTGGATGGCAATGCTTATTCTTTGGGCTAAAAATAGGCCAGCCCTCTGGTCACGTGATGAGTCAACCAACCGCTTGGCGATGTCCCGATATATTTGATGAGCACTCGGACCCCAAGGCCCTAGTGTTTCAACCCCAAACGGCTCAAACATATAGCTCCCAATAAGGTTGTTATATTTGCGCCGTTTGAGGTTTTCTGCTCCTGCAGCAGCCGCCCCAGCACAGCCCACCGTGCTAGGAAGATGGGATGGCGCGAGGGTGTCGACACAGGTAGCATCCCACACCAAAGGCCTACCCAACTTCCAAGGCATTATGGTCATTCCATCTGGCCTCTTCCCATCATCGCGCGCCAAGCCATTGGGTTCTAAAACAGCTGGCACCCCGGCGGTGACAAGAGCCCGACGGATGATGTCGTTAATGCTGGCGTGCCGTGCCATCCGACCAGCGCTCTTGCTGCAGGATAGGCCATGGTGTCCGAGGCAGTCGACTGCTTCACCGCATTGACAGCGATGTGGAGCTCCGCAAGGAGCACCCAGACGCAAACATGTAGCGAGCCGGAATGTGGTGTCACCCAGCATAGTGCCTATGTTGGGTGACGGTAGCGCCTGAAGCCAGAGGCCCGACTCCCATTCACCCACAGCCAGCAGGCGGGCTCGCTCAGCAGTATTGGTGGACGTATTAATAAGTTTATTCCGTACCAACCTGCAGAGCGGCTCATCCCACTGTCTCTGGGAAGACGGGTTCTCGGGCTGAACCGTGTCCGGGCAAGCCATTTTCCAGGCGTTCACTGCATCGGTCAAACACGGCACTTCAGAGTCAACCTGAGCAGGAATCAAAATTCGTGTGGTTAACTTTTCTGTGCTGTGGACCGAGGATAGGAACGCCGGTAGGCTTACGCTAGAAATTTTGCGGACGCCGAGCCCACCAAAACGAATGGGTAGTGAGGCTTGCAGCCACGCGCGGTCGTCCAAAGCCACATTTAAAATGGATGTAAGAGTACTGCGAATAATATGGTCAATTTTGTCCAAAAGATGTGGCTGCTTCCATAAAGAGGAAGAGCGGAGAAAATACATAAAATTTGGACCGAAACAACAATATCTGATAAGGGTGAAAGCCGAATGTAAATTAATTTTAGAAAGCCTATCCGAAATATCGTTAAAATGTTTAATTTTTTCGTCGACGAATGGTGAAAAACTGTCTACTAAAATTGGGGAACCTAGGAGGTGCAATGAACTTTTTTCCAAAACTTTGATGTCTGGGGCTATTAAATTGAATTTCTGTATAGTTGATTGTCTGTCAGTATTGTCACAAATGTAAATTTCACATTTTGAGTTGTTGAGGTCAAGGCCGATAGATTGGAACTGCTGCTTAAGGAATTGAAAATCTTTTAAAACGGTATCCACGTCACCTCCCAATGTTCCATCATCTAAATACCACACATTGAATTTTGAATTTAGTTGTTGTATTATGGGATGGATAGCCAAACTGAAAATGACTGGCCCGAGTGGATCACCTTGTTGGCATCCGACTGCAGATTCTAAAACGTTGTCTTTATATAATAATTTTGATGGGTGCCTGTAGCACTGCCACATGAAACCATAAATTTCTGGTAACTCCTTTTTTATTTCAGCCAACAAAGTGTCCCTGTTGACAATTGTTCCTTCAATTTTATTAGGTAGTAGGCACCTAAATTACTAAAATAAAACAATAGAGACAGGGAAAACATTTTACTATAGTCCGCGCGGAACTAGTTGGCCGCGCTTTAGGTCATGTGATCGGTGGGACGGGGGCGCTTTGTCATTACTCAGTACGTGTGTTGCGAACAATAGGCAACCCCGCCTCCCTCACCCAAGACGCGGCCAACTAGTTCCGCGCGAACTATAAACAATTTTTTTTAATAATCAGCCTTTTTTTTTGTGACAACCTTGTTAGACATAAGCAAACAAAATAATGAAATATTAAAACATATTTATTTAGCTTAGAAGAAAAAACAAAACAAGATGTTTTTTATACCTTCTTGTTGGCTCTAACAACCTCCATTATGCCTATTAGTTATTACTAATATACAGGAAAAACATTTTACTAAATTAACAACTTAAAACTATCAGCCTTCTTTTTGTGACAACCTACATTATACCTATTACTAATATAAAACAATAAAGTCAGGAAAAACATTTTTACTAAATTAACAACTATATTTAGTTGTTAATTTAGTAATATGTTTTTACCACCCACCCATGTTTTAACCCGTTTTTTTTTAGGTATGCGACTCTAATTTAAATATTTTAAGTGTCGATGCCAGACACGAAGGGGCAAACCATGACTAGCTTGCCTGGAATCACCATCCGATTAACAGCCACCTGGAACAACTTCATCAGGCTGAAAACGAAAATTTGTGGTTTTTAGGTAAGTCAAATTGTCAATATAATATTAACGATATAACGGCTGAAGGTCGCTCACAATGGGCCTTATGAGAAGGCTAAAAGTCACCCAAAGGGCAATGGAGAGGGCTATGCTTGGAGTGTCCCTGCGTGATCGAATCAGGAATGAGGAGATCCGCAGGAGAACCAAGGTAACCGACATAGCCCGAAGAATTGGCAAACTTAAGTGGCAGTGGGCAGGGCACATTGCTCGCAGAACAGATGGCCGATGGGGCCGAAAGTTTCTGGAGTGGCGATCGCGTACCGGAAGACGTAGCGTTGGAAGGCTTCCCACAAGGTGCACCGAAGACCTTGTGAAGGCTGCAGGAACCCGTTGGATGCGAGAAGCACAACCGGTCGAAGTGGGGGTGCTTGGGGGAGGCCTATGTCCAGCAGTGGACGTCTTTCGGCTGAAATGATGATGAACGGCTGAAGGACGCTACTGAAGGTGCCAAATTCTAAGCTGACTCGTTTATAGGCTATCAACATGCTAAGATGAAGAATAATATTCACATAACTTTTAAATGAAATGAAATTCAAAATATCATTGTTTAATTTCAGTGTTATAACAATAAAATATGTTTCAGGTGACTCAGGTTATCTCCTTAAATCAACCCTGATGACACCAATAGTGGACACAGAACTTGATACCCCTCAACAATAGTACACTGACCTGCATTGTCTGGTACGAAATACAGTGAAGCGCACCATTGGAGTGCTTAAGTCTCGTTGGCGGTATTTGTTAGTGGATCTGAAGCTACATTACTACCCCACTATGGCTGGGTATACAGGGTTAATTAACAACCTCATAAGAGGTCACTGTAAAATAAAAAAATCTGCTGTTCCCTACATTTTGATGAGTTATATAACAGCTGATTTTTTTTTGGCGTTTTGAAGTTTGGTCACATAGTAAAACTAGTTCATTACTAAGGATACACATGTCATGCCAGTAGCTGGCACAAAAGTCTGCTACTAGGCTAGTAGAGACAGGCATTCAAGCTAGTAGTACTAGCTTGAATGTCGGGTTGTGTGCCATAACAACTTCTGATTGGTGAATGCCTGACATGCAAGCTACTTGCATACTTTTGTGCCAGCTACTGGCCGTGTGTATCCTTAGCTTAATGATGAGTACAATGACCTCTTAAGAGGTTTTTTTTGCAATAACCCTGTATAACTAACTAATGCTTGT
Organism: Oligia latruncula; assembly: GCA_948474745.1. Taxonomy (NCBI): domain Eukaryota; kingdom Metazoa; phylum Arthropoda; class Insecta; order Lepidoptera; family Noctuidae; genus Oligia; species Oligia latruncula. The sequence continues at coordinate 5,263,759 of OX419713.1, read as the reverse complement.
GTGGTATTACATAATATCTCCAATGCTGCCAGGCTTCCAGTAATGGCGGATGAGCAAAATGAAGCGAATATGTAGGTACAAAATTCAGGAAAAATCTAATTCAACCGTTGATATAATAAAATATCACAATTGTACTAAAAAATCATGTTATCCAGTCAACAACTCAACATAACACAAATATTCCAATAAAAACTGCATCATCAAGAAATCATCACCTCGCTGCTGATGAATCTGTTTGAAACGCCCTTGTATAACGGCTTTGGTCAGCACGCGATAAATTAAGATTATTGTATTGTGTTTTCATGTTAGTTAAACGTTAAAATTTATAGTTTGCTTTCCTCATTGTGTTTCTATATTACATCAATGATATAATTGTCTTGTTTTATTGCTCGTACAATAAATTCTCACTTTACCTTTATGGGTACACCGATATGGGATAAGTATCTCTCGACTGCATCAGCAATCCTCCCTAGGTTCTGTCCTATTAGCAAATTCGCACGAGCAGTCGCTCTATCAGCTGCAGCACGTTGCAGCTCCATCTTTGACAAAACTCTCCGAGCCTCATCCAGTCGAGCCAGACCTAAAATATATAATATAATTAATAGCATAAAAGTTTTCAATAGAGTCATAATCAGTGTTATGGCACATTATACCGACACCGTAACTGCACAGCTGCAGCACCGCCGTTTCCTCGAATTTAGGCTACGGCCAGTGGCGTAACTATACCGTTTGGGGCTCGTGGCAAATTCAAAGGAGGAGGAGGAAGAGGGGCCCTCCCTCAATGTAAAGAAGCTCAACCAACGTTATAGTTTTTTTTTTACTAGCACTTTTCCGCGACTTCTTCCACGTAGACCTGACCTAACACCTGACTGCTTCGTTGGTCTAGTGGTCGCAAACGCTACTGCTGAAGATGAGGTCCTGTGCAAAGAATTAGACAAATAATGGGAAAAAGGTACAAAATGTTCGAAAGCTGAATGATGTCCCTTGTTACACATAAAAAAAAATTGCATTTATAAACTTATGTTAGGATCCTCCTGTGCTCATGGCCCTATCGGGCCGGGGGGGCCCCCTCTGGCTGGGGGCCCGTGGCATTTTGCCCCAATGCCACCCTATAGTTACGCCACTGGCTACGGCTAGGCCTCCAGCGCGCTATCTACGCGTTGTCCGTGAGGTGCAAGCTTGCAGTCCGCGAGGTGCAAGCTTGCTGTCACCGCGAACACAATAGGCTATTTGACAATGTAAAAAATAAGGTCATAATTATTGACACTCGTATAGATTATCGCTTTTAAAATCGATTTGCATTAATTTTACTACAAAACAATGTATTATTTATTAAAAAAATCCCGAAAAAACTTCATCTTTTTAAATCTGGCGCCACGTAATCGAAAACGGTCTGGATTGGCTGAACTTATGATGACGTCATGATATAGTCAATTTCTGTCTATCGTTGACAGAACAGATGACTTTTGTCTAGTATCTCGACCGTTTCAACGTTTGTTTACGTGTATTGTGACGTCACGACGCCATATTGTTAAAGATAGCGTTTTGGCGGCTTATTTAAACAGTACATTTTTATTTACTATTTTCTAAAAGAAATACATTATGCAATTTGAAGTAATAGGTTTTTGTGGGCTCGTTAGACACCATTAAATAATCTGAGATGTTTATCAGAAACCAGTCAAATAGCCTATTGATATTTAATTCGTATGACCTTTAAACGTCCTTGGTAGAAAGGCTTGCATTGCAGTGGAAGAAGATATTGGTTTTTAACCGTGTAGCAGGCATCTCGCAACAACAACAACTTCAAGGTCACCTTGGTTTGTAGACTGGTTTTAAATGGTGTATATCGTGCTTAAGCACGCGGGCTGCGCGCTGCGAGTAGAGTTGTATGGTAGCGGCAAGCGCGCTGACTGCCCGCCGTTGGCTTTTTCATATTGACATTATGAAATATATTATACGACACACGATTTAATGCTCTTAATTTGAATGGCAAGTTTGGTGGCGTTGGAGTGGTGGCGTTGCGGTGTCGGTATAGTGTGCCATGACCTTTAACCGCAATTATGAATAGCTGTAGGGTTAGGAAGTTCCACTCACTGCGGTATCTCAGACGACGTCGTCGAGGCGGAGGCCACATTGCAGCATCGGCCGGGGTAGGAGGGCTCGGTGCTGACTGAAGAGTCCGGCCAGGGCTTGCAGCAGTTGTTTCCATAAGGGGATCAACACCGAAAGAGCTTCCACTTTCAGTGTTGCCCATATCCTCAGTCACAATCACCTCTACATCTCTAAAATACACAGAACAAATTAGAAATGACATTAAAAAAGGTATAATTGAATCAACAAGTTTTCATATGATGTCAGTGGTGATTGGAGTCTCCTTTTAAGCGTATAAAGCCTGTATTAGGAGACTCCGCTCTTCTTTGCATTAGTAGTATTTATAAATACTTGTTTATTTCTATTTTACCATTTTTATACAAATAAAATAACTAAAAACTATGATAGGTTACATTTAAAAGTTAATCAATGTGTGCATTTGAATTTCGTGGATCTTTGACAGTCATTACGGGTAGTCAGAAGCCCGAAAGGCTGAGAACCAGTATTACCAAGGTGTATTGTATTACCCAGTAACTGAGTTCTGGAGGTCAGATAGACAGTCGCTCCATGTAGAATACTGGTATTCAGCTGCATCAGGTTAGACTGAAAGCTGACCCCAAAATAGTAGGAAAAAGGCTAGGCAGATGATGATGATGATGGGTGAGGCTTTTAAATCAACTCATTGGACAATTGAAGATGTCAATATTTACAAAAGTATATACAAGAAAACTGGCTAAGTACGAGTCGGACTCACACACAAAGGGTTTCCTTACCACAAGGCAAAAACGCCGAAAAAAACAAGTCTGTTGTATGGGAGCCCCCCTTAAATATTTGTCGGCGTGCCGTGCCGTGCCGTGCTCTAAGCCGGTCACGCCATCGACAAGTACGTCACTCCACTTCTCCGACCGCCCCGCTCCTCGACTTGTTTTGCTACCAGTATAAAGGAGCGACCGGCGAAGCGGCGAGGGACTTGACCAATGGACATCGTACAGACAACATGTGCTCAGAAACCGTCTCGCGTTCCGTATCTAGTTGTATCGTGTATCTATAGTGTGTGATTTGCTAGTGTGATTAAATTGTTCATGAAATTATAATCTGATTAGAACTGCAAACCGTTTTTCTATTGCGCAATAACCAGCACTACCCACTTAGTACGCCCACAGTACTTAAAATAGGCTTGATATTAATGAGACATTATACCTTTTCCGATATATTTATTTTATATTGTTTTTAGTATTTGTTGTTATCGCGGCAACAGAAATACATAATTTGTGAAAATTTCAACTGCTTTTTAGCTGTTGCGGTTCTTTAAATACAGTCTGATAATAGACGGACGGACAGACAGCGAAGTCTTAGTAATAGGGTCCCGTTTTTACCCTTTGGGAACCCTAAAAAACTACTCACTGTAATTGTTCTGCAGTCAAACCTGGTCTCTGCTGTTGCATACCTGCTGCACTTGACTGTTGATCCTAAAAAAAAGTTACGTAGTAAATATTTATAATACTTTGTTAGCCAGAATTTTTTTCCAAGATTTTAATGTAATTTCACATTATTACCATATATGTTAAAGGGTTGAAGGCTACTGCAGAGTCATTCTGGCCAAAACCCTGTTCCATTAGGGATAAAAAACGCAGCTCCGTATCAGATAGATCACCTACACTAGGAGGCCCTTCGCCTGTTCTGTTTGCGTCGGTGTTTAAGCCAGAAATAATCCTTTTTAACTTGCTTTTGTAGTTACTGACATACTGCAAGAGAATAAATATACTTTATTTAAAAAAAAACCAGTTGATGCGAGGGGAAATAATAGCTCAACTGTGGCTGAGACACATTTGAGTTTCTTTTTTTATAAATCAAATATTGATTTTCCAACAAGTTGTGATGAAATGTGAATATTCAAATACTTACAACAGACCAATCCTTGGGGGTTTTGGTTGTACCACTTTTCTCGGCATTAAGCAATTCAGATATCTCGGACCACTGGCGAGAGGACTCTGCTCTACCTCGGGAAGTATTATTGTATCGGCGAGCCCTAGCCAGGTTGGGGTTACGCTCCAAGAAGTCGAGCAGAATGCTCCATTGAGCCTCCGACACTCTAGCTGCACGTCTCTCCATTCCTAAAAAATATTACGGACATTTGAATACTTTTGTACGGCCATAAAATTAAATTATTGATCTAGATAAACAAGTATGCACTTACTTTGCATTTTAAAAAAGACAACGCACGAAATAACAAAGTTTTAAATTAGCCACCTGTGTTTTAGCCACAGAGCGCCCACAGCCACTATTTGACACTATTTGACATTGACATAACTCAACTCAACTCAACGGATAAACTAACCCTGCGTTCCGAGTTGGGAAATAAACGATTTGATCGTGCTAACCCGTAGCGTGAGCGCGATAATGATGTCCCGTGAATCGTCATAGATGACGTCATAACATGCGCCATCTTGCGATAACGCCGACCATGCCTTTTAATAATATCACCGTGAGCGCTGTCAAAAATGAGTGTGTGTTTTGTTTTGAGTTACATCCTAACTTTAAATGAGGGATTTTCCTTTTTTTTTTTCAACCCTTCCCTAGTCGCTGGATAGATGGCGCTGACCTTGGTAAGTTACTGCAAGGAATGGAACTTCACATATTTTTTTGATTATTTCACTTGGATGTAATTTTGAGATCGTAAAACGAAAGTGTCAGTCAACGAGCGTATGTGACGTGACGCAAGGTTTTTTTTCCAAGCGTTTTGGCTTTGGCATCTAGTAACGTAGTCAGCACAACGCCATCTACAGAGATCTTGGAAACTGTTTTTTTTTTAAATACTCAAAAGAAAACCTCTCATTAATCTATCGTGGCATTTTCGAAATGGTGCTTCTGGCTGACAGTCGCCATCTAACCAAAGAAAAAGAAATGTGGTGTTTATACAAAGAAATACTGTATTAATATCGTTTTGACATTGAGTAACACTGTAAGCGCGTTCACGCTAATTCGGTACGAGTTTAAGCACTCTCAAATCGATTACATTCCCAACTCGGAATGCACCCTAAAAACTCCTTTGTATATGTTGCCAGCTTATAGAGCTTTTATTGTTTCTTATTTCCCTTTTCAGGGCTTATCTGCGGTCTTTTTAACAGTTATAAGTATATTATAATGTAATAACATTTAAACTGTAGAAATAAAAAACAAAAAAACAATTTGATATATAAAAACTGTAAAGAAAAAGCCGATAAAATTACGGTCTTTATTTTTTTCATGCGGTAATATTTACACCAAATATGATTCTATTATGAATTGAATGGAAATGATTATGTTTTAGAGGATCTTAAATTCTTAACCAGCCTTTTTCTGACCCATGAAATCATCTAGTCGCAATGTTTTCCTCTATGTCGCAATGCCAGGTAAAACAATGTCACCATCCTATATGCCGCTGCAGCTGTTCCACTGACCTGTATTATACAAGTACTGTTCATAGACAGACTAAGAAGAGAAGACCTATGATAGAGGTCAGTGAGCTGCGGTGCTATTCTGTAAAAATCTCACCGTGAAAACTTAGGTGAAATGAGTGTGAGCTGTGTGTGTGTGTGTGTGTGTGTGTCAGTGTCAATTCCTACCAAAAACACTCACTTCACCTAAGTTTTCACGGTGATATTTTCACAGAATCGACAGGCTGTTCACTATTGCTGACAGTGATACAAAGATCTTTGGCTACTGATTGACGTTGACAGGTTGGCGCTGTTGGTAACATTTGTTTAGTGTTAGTTCCGATTTTGGCCACGCGACAAAAGATTCTTGTACAACTAGAGGCGTTACTGCTGGTACCTTCAAAAGTTTGTAATTAAATGGTATGTAGTTGAATGTATGGGTACCTACCTGATGATAGGTATTCTATAAGACTGGCTCGTCTAGTGGTCGCTAGCGTGACTGTTTAGCGCGGGGTCCTGGGTTCGACTCCCAGGTCGACAGTTTTATTGTTTTCCCATCAGGGAACTCAGTAGCAGCTCCGAGTCTGTACTTAGGCTCGCTCCTCTTAATATGGTGGGACTTACCCGCGGGGCAATTGCGTAACACATCAATTGGAATCGGCTTCATTTTTTGACAGTTCAACAACATTCATTGCGTTATTTACGTGTTGAGCAGACAAATTTTTCGAACTTATGAAGCAACGGATTAGCAATTTGCTTCAAAATGATTCAGTTTCCGAAGATATTTTGTAATGCAATGTTATGATTTTTCGGCGCACCTGAACTCGTCGTCGCGCCGACAGAGGCCGCCTCCGGGTTTTCCTAAGAAACGAGTGACATGATCGAACACGTCGATCGCGTCAGGACAAAACGTAAGTCACGTCGGGTAAAGCCTAGTCTTAACCGAAAGCTACTGCCGTGCTCGTTTATATGACAATGACAATAAAATTGACACGCGGTAAATTTTACATAGTCCTAACATCATTTTTATTTTAACCTTTTGAACGCCAGAGCATAAACGCACGCGCGTACCCTCCACGCCAAGCCACAATTTTAAATATTTATGGTATACAAATAAAAACACACAAAAGTAATGATTTAATTGTTAATTTCGTGATAAAGTGCACCGCATTTTTTGTCACATATTTGTGTCGCTGGTGTACAGGGCACGCGTTTGCTTGTCACGTATATGTGACAATGGCGTTCAAAAGGTTAAGAATTAATTTTATACTTTTTGCTGTGTCCTACAGGTATAGATGGACAATCCACCGGGTTTAAACCCTGTGCTTTTGATAAACACCCGGAAACTTGGGTGTTTTTCGGATGTTTATCAAAGCAAAACATGGGAAAAATTTACGAAAAAAAAAAATAATAATGAAGGTAATTCATTTTCTCATACACTCGTTCTTATTGATTCTAAGGCTCAACTCACCAAAAGAGCGGCGAAGGGCAACGAAGCGCCGCGACCCGCTCGGTAGAGAAGGCGCGCGGATTCCAGCGACTGCCCGAGAAGTCATTGGAATGCTCGAGAAGTCGCGGGACTCCGCGCGCCTTCTCTTCTTCTTTCATGTGTTTATCGCTGTAATGCCTTGATTTGATATTGTATAGGCAGTCGTACAGACGCCAGCAGGTCAACCTACCCGAAACTGTCAGATTTTCCCAATCAACCTTGAACCTTACGCTTTAGCAATAAAGTCGAAAATCTATTAAAGAAATCTGACAGATTGTAGTAACTTGATGTGCTGGCGTCTGTACATTTGCACCAAATAAATAAGCTTTTCTTCATCCATTTCCATCACTTCTGTATTCGTTGCACTGCAAGGATTGAATGCGAATGCTCGCGCGCAAAAGACGCGCGCGGGGAGCTGGCGCGAGGGGCGGGATATTGCCAGCGGCCGCTCGCGACTGCTCGAGCATTCTCGAGACTTCCCGCGACTTCTCGCGCAGTCGCACGGCTAATTCGCTGGAATTCCAGCGGATCCGCGCGACTCGTTCGATTTTCTCATGTGATAATAAGTATTACAGTAATGAAAATAAAGTTAAAATTCTTATGACACTGAAACTGCGTTCCGCTTCGCCGCGTTTCGACGCTCTTTTGGTGTGTGTTGAGCCTGAGGCCTCATTTACGGAGACGCGGTGCGTCGCGCGTTGCGTTGAGCGGCGCGGCCTGCACTGAATTCAAATATATGGCGTTGTATGAGTGCGTTTACGGAGAAGCGATTTTAGACGCGTTTGTTTGAATTAGGGCGTTTTTTGCGGCCGAGCCCGCGGATGGCACCGACGCGTCCCACGCGGCGTTTATCGCGGCGGCGCACGCAGCGGCAATTCTCGATGAAGCTATGTCCGAGGCGGATGGATGGATTCGCCGCGGGCGCCGCGGCGGGCACCGCCACGCTTCCCGTCTCGCTTCTCTATGAACATGGTCGTATATTGCTATAAGTTTGTGTTTACGCGTGCGATGATGCGTGCCGCTTCACGCGCCGCCCCACCGTAAACAGAAAAAACGTCCGACGCGCCGCGAGACGCTCCGCGTCTCCGTAAATGAGGCCTAAGGCGACACGAAGTTCAGCGGGTCAGCTAATTATAAATAAAACACAGGTGAACTGATCAACACGTATATTTATTGCATTAGTCGAGCTCAAACTCGATGATATCGCCGAGGTCAATGTCTCCGTCGCCATCACTGTCGCTGCTGTTGCCGTCCGCTGGCTGCAACACACACACACACACACGCAATGTTTCAGTATTTTATTTTTATTTATACAAGGTGTAACAGAATAAACGCAAGTCCTGAAAGTAGTTTGTTCATAATTGATTACTGAATCAATTTCGGTAACATTTAAAATAGGTATTTTTTTTTAAATTGTGTATTTTGCCATACTGATCGCCGATTGAGCCAAAGAAAATTAAATCTTATGTCAAGGCAATAAGACTCAATTTTGAATGCATAAAGTATTGATAGGGTCAACACAATTTACTTAATAATAATAGTTAGCTTTAAAAAAAAATTGTTTTGATTATTGTATTATGCGTTTAACTCAATACTCTAATTGGGGTGTATGAGGTCTTGCGTTCATTATGTTACGCATTGTATAATACATAGGACTTATGTCTAACTGGGGAAACGTTCTCATTTGAGTAAAGAAAATGGCTGATGTTATGTAGGTAATCAAATAATAAAAAAAAAATCAGCTGTTCCCTACATTTATGTTCGTATAACTCGTCAAAATGTAGGGAACAGCTGATTTTTTTTTCGCGATTTCAGGTTTGGTCCCATAGTAAAAGTTGTTCATAATGATGAGTAAAATCACGTGTTTAAGTATCGGTCACTAATTACCAGTCACCTTATATAGATTAAACCAATATCAACTTTATTTTAATGGTAATTAAGTTGATTTGGTAATGAAATAATAACGTATGCGTATATTTAACGTACGCGGCACGGCCATCATTTTGTAATTGTAATTTGAATATATTATTAGGTATAAATTAGATAGTAAGTGCCATTTTTAACCGACTTCAAAAAAGGAGGAGGTTTCTCAATTCGACCGTATATTTATTTTTGATATATACGCGTGCGTCAAGTGGACGTGAAACAACCCGCCCTTAGGCGTCAAGTACTCCTCAACATCGCTGTCATCCGGAAACTTGCCCAGAAGACAGACAATTTCTTATTATTATGTATTTATGTTTAACCTTTTGAACGCCATTGTCACATATACGTGACAAGCAAGCGCGTGCCCTGTACGCCAGTCGTGTGTCGCCTATCCTATTACGAGCGACCCAAATATGTGACAAAAAATGCGGTGCACCTTATCACGAAATAAACAATTAAATCATTACTTTTGTGTGTTTTTATTTGTATACCTTAAATATAAAGAAATTGTGGCTTGGCGTGGAGGGCACGCGCGTGCGTTTATGCTCTGGCGTTCAAAAGGTTAAAAAAAATGACAAAATCTCATCACATCTCATCCCGCTAAATCCATGCGCATGCTGTTAGTAAGCTTTACGTGTTACCGATTCCTCTCCCCCCGCACTCACCCGCCGCCTGCGCAGGCGCCTCCTGCGCGGCACGTTGTCGTCGTGCGACGAGCTGCCCGAGCTGCCTCCTTCCAGGTCCATCACTGCGTTGCGTAACATAGACGTCGCCACTATAGGATTGGTGTTAATAAATATTTGTAAGTGATCATCTAAGGTTCAAGTACCGTAGATATTTTAAATCCGACATAACTCTTTATGAAAGTGGCGAAAAAGAGAAATATAGCCTGATGTAAGGGGACTACAGGATCTAAACGCAACTATTATAATGCCTAAAAGTGTATGATCGACTACAGTAAACCAAATCAGAAAAATATAATTGATGTTATTCTAAATTTTATTATTAAAATTATATTTCTGTAAATACATATTTGTTACGGTTGCGAATCATATTTTAATAAACGTACAACTTAATACAGGGCTTGCAGTCTCGACATAGACAGCGACGCTGTCGCAAACTACCGATCGCTAAATAATACCGACAATAATCGCTAGCCTTAACGATCCTTACGACAAACGCAAGTCTCTACATCTGTCAAAAATGCTCGCAAAATATATTCGTAAACATTACGAAAATCGTAAAGTTTGCGACAAACTTCGGTAAGATACCGATGACAATCGATAACTTTGACAGTCGAGACTACCAAATATCGTTAAATCCGGATCGATAGGACTTTGCGACCGAATTCAGTCGTAAAGCGATTGCTATCTATGTCGAGACTGCAGGCCCTGGCCAGCAAATTGCAAAAAACGTAAGAAAATTTGAATTTCGCGGGCTACCGCAGCGCCTCCCCCTTAAGGCGCAAAAAAGACCAGTGAAGCACTCATTTTCTATTTCGTTACGTTCAAAGTCTAGTCAGAATTGTATCTAAGGTCCTGACCTCAGATGAATACTCACACACCTGTGGGAATATCGGGATAAAAGTAGCCTATGTGTTAATCCTGGTTATAAACTATCTGTGTGCCAAATTTCATCCAAGTCCGTTCAGCCAATTGTGGATGAAGAAGTAACAAACATATAAACACACACACTCACAAACTTTCGCCTTTTCATTATGAGTGTGATTAACATGACATGATTAACTAGAAAATTTAGATCATAAAACTATGAGAAAAAATCTGTACTCCCGTATAACGCTATATCTGAACAAGTAGCATAGCCTAGTCGGCCTATTATGTCCCCAGTGCTGGACATAGGCCTCCCCTAAGCACCTCCACTTCGACCGGTTCTGTGCTTCCCGAATCCAGCGGATTCCTGTGTGGGCCGCAGGAATATATCATCATCTGCCTAGCCTTTTCCCAACTATGTTGGGGTCGGCTTCCGGATGCAGCTGAGTACCAGTATTTTACATGGAGCGACTGCCTATCTGACCTCCACAACCCAGTTACCGGGTAATACTACCCTTTGGTAAGACTGGTTGTCAGACTTCTGACTACCCGTAACGACTGTCAAAAATCCACAAATGACAGCCGGGACCAACCGCTTAACGTGCTTTCCGAAGCACGGAGGGGTGGGTCTCAGTATGTAAAGATGGTCACCCATCCACAGATCAACCGCGGCAAGCGTAGCTTAACCTGATCGATCGACCTGTGCGGCTGTTATTATTTAGTCACGGGCGCCTCTATACAACGTTATGTTTAGTATTATGCGAAACCTGAATATAGTTTGTTCAGAATAAGTAACTGAATCGATTCCAATAATTTTTACCCCAAGTTATATTTTGTTCCCAAAAATATATAAAAAAGGTTAAAAGTTGGACGCGCGCCGAACGGTTAGGTACCTAGGTACTATTATCAATGAGCGCAAGACGGCGCGGCGCGGGTGAGCATGTTTTTGTACGGAAAAACAGGTAACTTAACAAGCTTATAACTTTGTGATTTTTCATGATACAATTTTGAAATTTTGTACATAGTTTCTATACATAAAAATACTAAATACGTGTTTCGGGTTTCGCATATACTAAAAATAATGTTGTATAATAACTCATCATCTGCCTAGCCTTTTCCCAACTATGTTGGGGTCAGCTTCCAGTCTAACCGGATGCAGCTGAATACCAGTATTTTACATGGAGCGACTGCCTATCGGACCTCCACAACTCATTTACTGGGTAATACGATACCCCTTGGAAAGACTGCTTAACGTGCTTTCCGAAGCACGTTAGGTGTCTCGGTATGTAAAGATGGTCACCCATCCACAGATCAACCGCGGCAAGCGTAGCTTAACCTGATCGATCGACCTGTGCAGCTGTTATTATTTAGCCACGGGCCCTATATACAATAACTATGAAAATAATAACAAATATGAAAGCTACTTACAATCGTCGTCATTATCCGATCCCGAGTCAGACCCATCATCATTCTCGGAGCCTCCTGCTAACTCGTCATCATCATCTTCCTCCTGAGAAATGTTAACAAATGATTCAGTAGAGAATAAAAAAAACTGGCCAAGTGCGAGTCGGACTCGCACACGAAGGGTTCTGTACCACAAGGCATAAAACGCCGAAAAAAACATTTCTTTAATACCCCCTTAAATTTTAACTTTATTTTATTTTTATTATTTGTTGTTATAGCGGCAACAGAAATACATCATCTATGAAAATCTCAACTGTCTAGCTATCACGGTTCATGAGATACAGCCTGGTGACAGACAGACGGACAGTGGAGTCCCGTTTTTACCCTTTGGGTACGGAACCCTAAACACTAAAGCCATTTGACTTACCGCGTCATCGTCGTGGTCCCTCTTGCGTCCCACGTCGTATACTTTAACATACGACTCTTGCATTTGTTCGAACTCCCCCATATTCTCTACTAGAGATATCTGTGTACCGTACCGCGACACGCCCAGCGAGTAGATGTTTCGTTTAACGTCAATTGTTGCTGTAAATTGAGATTTAGGACAGTTATAATAAGACGCATTTTATTTTACTACACCTATACTCCATTTGAAATAAGATTACACATTTAACCTTTAGAACGCCAGAGCATAAACGCACGCGCGTGCCCTTCACGCCAAGCCACAATTTTAAATATTTAAGGTATACAAATAAAAACACACAAAAGTAATGATTTAATTGTTTATTTCGTGATAAAGTGCACCGCATTTTTTGTCACATATTTGTGTCGCGTAATAGGATAGGCGACACACGACTGGCGTACAGGGCACGCGCTTGCTTGTCACGTATATGTGACAATGGCGTTCAAATGGTTAAATAAAGCTTTTTTACAGTCCGTTCAACCGATTTTGATTTGTATACCGTAGGCAGTGAGCAGTGGTGGCTCAGTGGTAACGACCGCGACTTACGAGATATAGGTCGTAGGTTCGAACCCTGACAGGCGCTTTACTTCCTGTAAATTATTTCATCACCACTGCTCTCAAAACGGTGAAGGAAAACATCGTGAGGAAACCGGCATGTCCTAGAACCAAAAATTCGAAGACATGCGACATCTGCCAACCCGCACTGGGCCCGCGTGGTGGATTACGGTCCACTCCCTCTCACAGAGAGGAGGCCTGTGTCCCAGCAGTGGGAACATTATAGGCTGATTATGTATGTATGTACCGTGGGCATAAGGATGGTATTAAATATCAACAAAAAAATCAGCTGTTTCATACATTTTGGTCAAGTAGGTATTGAACTCTGACGGCACGGTTGGCGCAGTGGTTAAGCTATTGACTGCTGCGCTGCGTGTCGCGGGTTCGATTCCCGCACGGAACAAATATTTGTCTGACCTACAAGTAGTTGTTCCGGGTCTGGCTGTTTGTGTATGTGAGTTTAAATGTTTGTAAACGCACCCACGATACAGGAGAAATTCCTAGAGTGGGGCAACGTTTAAAAAAAAAAAAAAAAACTTGTATGAAACAGCTGATTTTTTTTTCGTGATTTCAGAGTTGGTCCCATAGTGAAAGTTGTTCAGTTCGATGGTCTAAAGAACCTCTTAAAATTTGTCAGGTTAATTTTTTAACACCTTATAATTATATTATAGTCTTAATGATATAGGAAACATCTACTCCTTACATAATCAGCCTATAATGTTCCCACTGCTGGGACACGGGCCTCCTCTATGTGAGAGGGAGTGGGCCGTAATCCACCACGCGGGCCCAGTGCGGGTTGGCAGATGTCACATGTCTTCGAATTTTTGGTTCTAGGACATGCCGGTTTCCTCACGATGTTTTCCTTCACCGTTTTGAGAGCAATGGTGATGAAATAATTTACACAAAGTAAAGCGCCTGTCTGGGTTCGAACCTACGACCTACAACTCGTAAGTCGCGGCCGTCACCACTTGGCCACCACTGCTCTCTCTACTCCTTAAATCATAGTAACTGCAAGAAAATCCTTATGGAGACTCTTCAAACTATGTCCTATGAAGATACAGAGAAGTTATTACTTGTGCTAAAGTAAATATTGTTCGTATTACCTATGTATAATTGTATACACCTCTTTACATATGTACTAATAAGATAAATAATATAAGCATGTGATTATTTAATCAATTAACGTTACCTCCAATCGCCTGAAACACAGGATTACCTAGTTCAGGCACAAATTATGGGTGAACTTGACATAGATTTAAGAAAAACTGTATTTATAGTCTTTATATTTTTGAATAAATTTTTATTATATTATATTTTATGTCGATACGAAAGAAGAAGCGTCACTTACCTATGCTAGAGTAGTCGTAAGGGTCTAATGTTTTAAAGCTGGTATCGAACTGATTTCTCTCTTCTGAATCCTGGTCTGAGCACACTGCGTATAGTGCTGTGCATGTTGGGTTGAATAATACCTGAAAAAGAAGTTATAGATACAGATAATTTTTAATGAAAAAACTGGCCAAGTGCGAGTCGGACTCGCACACGAAGGGTTCCGTACGACAAGGCAAAAACACCGAAAAAAAAAACACGTTTGTTGTATGATAATATTTTATTTTATTTTTAGTATTTGTTGTTATAGCGGCAACAGAAATACATGATTTGTGAAAATTTCAACTGTCTACCTATCGCGGTTCTTGAGATACAGCCTGGTGACAGGCAGACGGACGGACGGACAGACAGCGAAGTCTTAGTAATAGGGTCCCGTTTTTACTTTGGGTACGAAACCCTAATAAAGCAAGGAAATGTCCCTTACTGAATGTATGGGTAAGGTAGCTAATTTCATTAGCATACATTACAAAGAATATTATTATTATTTAAAAAAAAAACAGTGGCACTCCGGGAGTGCCGACAGAAGTGAAAACAAAACACAAACAGAATACTTTGCCATCACTCACTGACATATCGGATATTCGTTAGTGGAAGCTTGTAATTGGCCATCGCTTACACAATGTATTAGCTGTAGGTTTCCTAAAATTAATAAAATAAAATAAATACATTAAAACAAAGTACATCCAATCTGTGAGGACCTGTCCAGTCAGTGCACGCATTTGTCAGAAATCGTGCAGCTCAACTCAAGACATAAGGAGCTCAACGATTCGACGAACAATACCAAAGAAAGGGCATTTGGGTAGGCCGCATAAATTACTCAAACTGCCAGAACAGAACAGAGAGAATAATAAAAAAAAAAAATTAATAAAACCCACATCGTCTTCACATTCACAATAAATAAAATAATATAATAATAACTACTTCCACAACCCAGTTACTGAGTAACACGTTAGTTATACGAATGTAATATGTAAATGATAATCTTACCTCTGATTTGTCTAACGTAGGCACTGTTCTTAGTAGATGGAATGTTCTTAGATCCCAAACTTCAGTATTGGATATTACCTGCAATCAAAAATACATTTTAAAGCTGGCCAAGTGAGAGTCGGACTCGCACACGAAAGGTTCCGTACCACAAGGCAAAAACACCGAAAAAAAACACGTTTGTTGTATGGGAGCCCCCCTTAAATATTTATTTTATTCTGTTTTTAGTATTTGTTGTTATAGCGGCAACAGAAATACATCATCTGTGAAAATTTCAACGGTCTAGCTATCACGGTTCATGAGATACAGCCTGGTGACAGACAGACAGACAGAGAACAGTGGAGTCTTAGTAATAGGGTCCCGTTTTTACTCTTTGGGTACGGAACCCTAAAAACTAACTTCTGCAATTTTTTTTTGCGTGTTCAGCTAGTATCTAATATAAAAAAAAAACTCGTGTCACAGTGTTTGTTACAAAACTCCTCCGAAACGGCTTGACCGATTCTTATGAAATTTTGAGTGTATATTCAGTAGGTCTGAGAATAGGTCGTAGGCATTTTTTTTTTGCAAAACTACGTTTGCGGGTCAGCTAATTAGAGTATAGAAATATATGGTGCTTACCTCTAAGCCATTGGGATGGAACACCCCACTGTGCGTCTGGTTAAGTTTATCAAACTTGTGGATCTCTTTGCCTGTGTTCACGTCCCATAACACGCCGTCTAAACAAACAAAAATAATTATAATAAGTACCTACATACTTTTTTTTTTTTTTCCCGGATGGGAAATCATCAATGGAGCGGAAGGGAGTGTCAGACTCTTACTGACTAGAACCCACCCGTGTTCCTTCTTTAGCCCTTATGTTCCGGGCCAGCGGTAACCCTTTCGGACAATCCCGCTGACCCGGCAAATTATAAGTACTTATTTAAAGATTTTCGAAGAACCCCCCCCCCCCCTCTAGATGGACCGACGACCTCAAAAAGGTGTCTGGGACAGAATGGATGCGGAAGGCAGAGGATAGGGTATTGTAGCGCAGCCTGGCAGAGGCCTACAGCCTACGTATTTTATGATAGATGTCTATGTCTAGATTATAGATAAAAAAAAAGTTGAGGAACACAATAGAGAACCGCTGCTGTCATCATCGTCATCATTTCAGCCGAAAGACATCCACTGCTGGACATAGGCCTCCCCCAAGCACCTCCACTTCGACCGGTTCTGTGCTTCTCGAATCCAACGGGTTCCTGCAGCCTTCACAAGGTCGTTGGACCACCTTGTGGGGCGCCTTCCAACACTACGTCTTCCGGTACGCGGTACAGGATCTCTTACCTGACAATACCAACTCATCAGTGGGATTAAACGTTGCTCTGTTCTTGGCGTACTGGTTGCTGATAGCAGGCGTCAGGGTCATCAGCTCTCTGCCCGTGCGGGTGTCGAAGATCGTGGCCGTCTCCCCTTTCGTGCCTATTATTCTCTCGTCGGTCATCTTTGAGAATTCTACGTACTCTTCGTTGTCTAAGTGGAATCTGAAAAAGAAACATACATACATACACTCGCAAAAAACATAACCCTCCTTCTGGCGCAGTCGGGTAAAAATATAATACAGGGTTATTGGTAAAAAATTAACAACGTGTTAAGAGGTCATTGTACTCATCATTATGAACAACTTTTACTATGGGACCAAACCTGAAAATGCGAAAGAAAATCAGCTGCTCCCTACATTTTGACGAGTTATCACACTAATATTATAAAGGCGAAAGTTTGTGAGTGTGTGTGTGTTTATATGTTTGTTACTTCTTCACGATCAAACGGCTGGACCAATTTTGATAACATTTTGTATGGAGGTAGCTGATACCCTGGATTAACATATAGGCTTCTTTTTATCCCGATATTCCCACGGGATCGACATTTACGCGGGTGATACCGCGAGGCGCAGCTAGTACGAACATAAATGTAAGGAACAGCTGATTTTTTTTTTTCACGATTTCAGGTTTGGTCGTTGTTCATAATGATAAGTACAATGACCTCTTAAGAGGTTGTTGGTGTTTTAACAATAACCCTGTATAATGTCTGTCCACCCGGAAGCGTAAGGCAGGAGTGTGTGGCGACATCTACATCGGCACATGAAAACTACGCTTCATACAGACATCACGCAAAATCCTGCATTATACAAAAAGTAACGGAATAAACGCAACTCCTGAAGGTAGTTTGTTTATAATAGACTACTGAACCGATTTTACTAACTTTTAAAACAGGTATTATTTTTCAAAAATTATGTATTCTGTAAAATTTATGGATTGTCGCCTGTCGGTTTGATGAAATAGGCCGTTAGTTTAACAAGCATCCGAACATTTGCATCTCATCATCATCTGCCTAGCCTTTTCCCAACTATTTTGGGGTCGGCTTCCGGTCGAACCGGATGCAGCTGAATACTAGTATTTTACATGGAGCGACTGCCTATCTGACCTCCACGACCCAGTTAATGGGTAATACGATACCCCTTGATAAGACTGGTTCTGACTACCCGTAACGACTGTCAAAAATCGTCAGCTTAAAAAGAGTAAAGATTTGATTTCTTGTATGTTTGTTCGTTACGCTTTCACGCTAAAACGGCTGAACGGATTTGGATGAAACTTGGCACATGAGGAGACCATGACTTGGAGAAGGATATAGGATACTTTTCATCCTGGATCGCAGAAGAAGTGGCAGGCAACAGCTATTTATAATAATTATAGTGGAATACTTACAATTGTTCAAACTCTTTCATATTCCATAACGCCGATAGAGGTCGCCACGGCGTCGTCGCCGACGCTAGTAGTAGTAACCCGTCTCTGCTTGCCTATATATATAAAAAAAAAAATCATTAAGTGATGATGAAAACCGCATCAAAACATATTGTGTAGTTTAGAACAAGTGGGCACACAGACAGACACGAAAATAAACTTTGTTTTATACTGTGGGTGTTTACATTGTAGCGGTATCTACAACGCAATCCGTCATACTGACGTCACGCAAAATCCTGCATCGCGCAAGCAAAGTTTACCGCGCAACTAGCATAGATACAACGGCCCGACATGAATCATTGGGCAGTTGCCCGCCAGACACAACACCCGTCTGGTCGGAGGATCCTCCCTTTTCTATAGAGTATGAGTGAACTTTACACCCTGTTCCTCATACCTCTATAACATAAAGAAGTGGGTTTTCGGTTGATCTTCGGAAGGAAACGATTACATTTTTAACCTATTTCTTTATAAGTGAGCGATTAAGTAGAGCAGTGGTGGCCAAGTGGTAACGGCCGCGACTTACGAGTTGTAGGTCGTAGGTTCGAACCCAGACAGGCGCTTTACTTTGTGTAAATTATTTCATCACCACTGCTCTCAAAACGGTGAAGGAAAACATCGTGAGGAAACCGGCATGTCCTAGAACTAAAAATTCGAAGACATGTCACATCTACCAATCCGCACTGGGCCCGCGTGGTGGATTACGGCCCACTCCCTCTCACCGAGAGGAGGCCTGTGTCCCAGCAGTGGGAACATTATAGGCTGATTATGGTTATTATGGAGCGATTAAGTTAATGTAGGACTATTTTACCCACACTACCGACCCGCACAGACTCGCCTGCACCGGAAAAAACCTATTTTTTTTTATGTACAATACGACCTACATAACTTGGCGGGCCCGAACTTTGCGCAGAAGGCTGCGCAGTAAGATTTTTTAGGAACCAAATGGTGACATGAGGCGAGTGCGACTGAGAGAACATGCGCGAAAGTTCTTAGTGCCTATGTAGATAAAGTTATATATTATATTAAATAGTATGTATGTGTATATAACCTATTTATGTATTTGTGTAAGTACCTAGTTTTATTAGCTTTTTTAATTTTTATCATTGTTCTTCTCAACCAAAGCACCTGCCATCCAATCTCTTCACCACCCTTGGTTGACTGGTAGAGAATGCCTAAGGCATTAAGTCCGCCTTTGTACCTTTTTTGTGCGAAAAGTTTAAATAAATAAATATTAATATTTACCTGCATGTGATAGATATAGGATTCGTGCACTTGGTACGAGTTCTCCTCCACTCCGCTGAACAGGTTGAATATCCTAATGTCGCCGCCAGATGTCGCTGCTAACAACTGTTGCTGCGTTGGCTGTTGGAAAAACATAAAAAGAAATGTGAGAAAAATAAATTTTCGATTTAAAGTTGTGATTATTCAAGAGGGTCGTAAATTCGATCTTACAGATCTGAGGATTCAACATTGTAGATTGGGAGCGCCTTATGCGCGTACGCAATCCAGTATTGTTTGAACTATTTGCGTCGCGCATTCTGTACGTACAGTCAAGGCATCTGCACCTGGCTATTTGATACTTACACCAATTTGTAATTTGAATTTGGCAATGTTTGTATTCTAACCATGAAACAACCTATATTCTAGTAATTTTGGTAGATACTGATCTTACGTAAGATTCAAAGGGGGGAGGGGTTCATTCAAGTCTGATTTTTTCTTACGTGGGGGGGGGGGGGGGGGTTGGAAATTGGTTTAAATTGTCTTACGTCATAAATGAACAGCCCCTGATATAATAAGTGGGGCTTGGTCATCACTTAGTTACCTCGGCTTATTTTTATTTATTTTATTTTTGGATTGTTGTTTTCTTACTATTTGCTGTACTCTGGACGCTTTTAACGCGTACGTCTTTTTTATATCGTTTACACATATATTATAATTAAATTCAACATTAATGATGTTACTAATACCATAACCATAATCAGCCTATAATGTTCCCACTGCTGGGACACTGGCCTCCTCTCAGTGAGAGGGAGTGGGCCGTAATCCACCACGCGGGCCCAGTGCGGGTTGGCAGATGTCACATGTCTTCGAATTTTTGGTTCTAGGACATGCCGGTTTCCTCACGATGTTTTCCTTCACCGTTTTGAGAGCAGTGGTGATGAAATAATTTACACAAATGTGTTACTAATATTTTTGTAAATGATGTTACTAATATTTTTGTAAAAAATATAATTTCAAAGAGTGTCCATGGAGTTTCTTGCCCGTTCTTCTCCATAGGTACCTACGCTTTGGAATGGGCAACTAGCTTCATATTTTCTGACTGACCGACTTCTTGACAATTCAAAAGTGTCTGTAAATGGTTTAACTGAAATAAATGCTTTGATTTGAGTGTTCTTACGTGGAATATAGTATGCGTGAAGTAAGCGTCGTCGTCCTGCAGGCGCAGCGTGCGCACGGGCGCGAAGTGCGAGTGCACCAGGCGCGCGTGCTGGCGCGACTGCGGCGTGCCCAGCCCCAGCTCGCGCCGGGCTGTGCGCGCGCACACGTTGCCCGAGCAGCTGCCCGAGCACAGCGCGCCGCCGCCCAGGCGCGGCGACGGGCACTTGTGGGGCCTGTGGACAACCACATTAAAGATGACAGGTGTTTAAATTCGAAAAAATAACGCCTGAAACAAATATTTAAGAAAAACAACAAAATATTATAAAGTTTTCATTTCCTCACGGTTCGATGAATCAAGGCTAAGCAACTCTTGCCGAGGTCGGTCTGTAGATGGACGAACATCCATTTCATTCAAACGGAAGCCACTCCGTGAGTCGGAAAGCATGTTAAACCGTTGAACTCAACTGTCATTCGTAGATCTTTGGAAGCCGTTACGTGTAGTCAGAAGCCCTAAAGCCAGGACCTCCTCTATCATTTAGCCACGAGCCCCTCTAGTCTTTAGACATGGGCCCCTCTATCAATTGGTCATGAGCCCCTCTAACATTTAGCCACAAGCCCAGCTATCATATAGCCGCGAGCCCCTCTATCACATAGCGACGTACCCTTCTATCATTTAGCCACGAGCCCCTCTATCACTTAACTATAAGCCCCACTAACATTTAGCCACGAGCCCCTCTAACAATTAACCACGAGTCCCACTATCATATAGCTGCGAACCCCTCTATCATATAGCCACGAACCCCTGTGTCAATTAGCCACGACCGCCTCTGTAATTTATCCACGAGACCCCCATTATTCGAATACATGTAACATCTACCAACCCGCACTGGGCCCGCGTTAACATTGAAGGCTGATTTACCCCCATTACTTAGCCACGAGCCTCTCTAAATTTTTGCAAGGAGCCCCTCTAAATTTTTGCCACGAACCCCTCTAAATTTTTGCCACGAACCCCTCTAAATTTTTGCAACGAACCCCTCTAAATTTTTGCCACGAACCCCTCTAAATTTTTGCCACGAACCCCTCTAAATTTTTGCCACGAACCCTTCTAAATTTTTGCCATGAGCCCCTCTAAATGTTTGCCACGAGCCCCCGTTTTATACTCACTCGAACAAGTTGAACTGCGGACACGTAGCGACCGGGTTCTTGCACAGCGAGTGCTGGTTGTAGAGGTACTCGGTGATGATGGTGTGCAGGGTGACGCGGTGCGCGCTCGGCGAGGGCTCGCCGGCTGGCACGCTCAGCTGCTTCTGTAGCGAGCGTTTGTGCTCCGACGTCGGGGTTGTTACTACTAAGGGTGAGTTTTGTACTTTCCTGGAACAATTTAGTTACAATATTGTTTTGTTGGATTATCAGGCTTATTGTCAACAGCTGAGGGGCGATTCCCGTATAAAGGTATCGCACACGTATCAACTCGGAAAGGGATCGTCACCATATCAACTCGAGCCATTGAGTATTCTATACATGGAACTCCCTACTGCAACGCACACTAATCGGTATCGTAACGTAATCGCCTCGCCTCGGGACAAGCTCACGAACCGCGGTGCGGTGCGTTACGGCTCGCCGTCCCCGCGCTTACGTCTCTTCGTCCCCCCTTGCCCTCTCCCCCCTCCGGCCTGCCTGCTGCACAATCAACCAGCGGTCGGCGCAGTGCTGCCAACTTAGCATTTTTCTGGCTAAATTTAGCACATTCCCCAGTGATTTAGCACGAAAAAATTCAGTTTAGCATATAGCATATTTTTTAGCATTTTACCCTGATAAGATAAAGTCTGCATTTTGTATATTTTTTTAAATTTTACCATTAAACTTGTAACAGAATTACAAGCCAAACACAACAAGTTAACAAATGCCATTTTTCCTACGAGGTCTCTGTCTCAAACTTGCGAAAAATAGGGAAATATTATAAGGCTTATGCATCTACGTCTTCCGCGCTTTATCCACCGGCTGCTTCTATTCAAGAGGATACCGACGATGTTTTATGTGTCAGAAAATTGGTGCTTCTTTTACACTAGGTATTGTAAAGATTTTATAATAAATGCTCTTTTTCTCCCTATTGGCATTTTTTTTATATTTTCCGAAAAATTTTAGCATATTTTTAGCATTTTTCGAATGTAGATTTAGCATAAAATAATTTTTAGAGTTGGCAGCACTGGGTCGGCGAGCCGTAAGCGCGGCGTCGCCTAGCCGTAGCCGAGTCGACGTATCGGAGCGTCTGATCCGCTTTGGCTGCGTGTTTTTTTTTTTTTGCGGATGTGAAATCATCAAATGACCCCTCCCGCTCCGGGTGGAGCGGAAGGGAGTGTCAGACTCTTACTGACTAGAACCCACCCGTGTTCCTTCCTTAGCCCTTTATGTTCCGGGCCAGCGGTAACCCTTTCGGACAATCCCGCTGACCTTGGTTACGTGCTTACGTTAGGTTGACGCCTGTTTGACGGCGAGGCGAAAAGCGATACGGTGACGATCCCTTTCCGAGTTGATATGTGTGCTAAGACCTTTAAGAACGTTCGCATCCTAATCTCAGTCTCACTCTGTCAAAAACACCTCTAATTTTCCAACCGTTTTGAAAGTTTTTGATACAAATTGTAGCTGAGATGAGAATATGACTAGATTTTGAACGTTTTTATAAAACGGAAGTTGGCCAGCTGACCTACTTTTATTCTAGCATAATAAAATAAATCTCACTACTTTGCTACTGTCAGTTCCTGGGCATTAATATGGCACATCGAATTTAAGAAAAATTTTAACCTTCACTTAGGGCGGGTCGTTTCACGTCCAGTTGACGCACGCGTATACGTCAAATAATGGCGCAACACAAAAAAAGCGTTGTTTCAAATTACAATTACAAAATTATCGCCTTGCCGTACGTCAAATAATAACGAATACGTAATCGTACTCGTCGTTACACACACACACATGTATGTCGCAACATTTTATTTGATTTTGTTAATATATTTTAACGGACACACGCATCTCTATGTGTTTGTTATTCCAGCGTATGGCACTCGTGGGTTGCAGCTGAAAATCAGCGTCAGGTGGTACACCTTGTGTTGTCATCTGACATTATGCTGAGCTGAGGCCCTTTTGGCATTATAATCTTTGTTTTCTGTTTTTATTGTTTTAAGGTGTATTTATTTTGCTGTAATGCCAATAAACGCATTTTTCTTTCTTTCTTTACGTATATTACTTTAACCACCCGTTTGAAACAACCGACCCCTAGTACAGCGGCGTCGGGTCGTGACTGCCACTTGCACTATTTGGTGTCGTTCAAATAGGCTACGATCGTACGACAAAACGATGCGCTTTCGTCGCGCAGTGAAAATGATCGTACGATGGCCCAACAGGTGTCCCAAGTCACACGAGGTCGAAGACAGAGCCAACAGCATCCATCGACATGCGTCGACGGCTGCAGTCGACACCCGTCGACCGCCATCTTTCCAAACTTTGATGAGTCATATT
The DNA here is from genome assembly GCA_948474745.1 of Oligia latruncula. NCBI lineage: Eukaryota > Metazoa > Arthropoda > Insecta > Lepidoptera > Noctuidae > Oligia > Oligia latruncula. The sequence goes on along the minus strand of OX419713.1, from coordinate 5,239,829 downwards.
TACACCTGGTTGACAAACACACTACGACTGAAAATATAAGAGAAATTCTCTTGTATTTGCAGTACAAAACACTCATCTCACATGCACAAAAAGTTTATCTGTGCGGGAATCGAACCCACGATACATAGCGCAGCGGCCAGCTCGCTTACGCCTCATTTTCATTGGTCGATAGGGCTCGTATGCGGGGCAATTTCTGTAACGCATGAAACTACAATGAAAACGGTTCCCCGAATACGGGTCCTATGGCATGCTTTATAGAAATCTCCAGCACCCCGCATGCGGGCACTATCGACCAACGAAAATGAGCCTTAAGATAAACGCTCTTAAGGCTAATTTTCATTGGTCCGATTTTAATGAAACTTCATACGCAAGCAGGATACAAAGGTCTAAAAAGTTAGTAGAGAACATTTTCGAAATGACTTATTTAAAAAAAGATAACTGGAAATCTCTGTTTCTATGGAAAATTTAAAATCGGTCTAATTTGGCTGTAACACTATTTTTCGAAAATGTTCTCTACTAACTTTTTAGACCTTTGTACCCTGCTTATGCGTATGAAATTTCATTAAATCGGTACAATCATTTAAAAAAATAAGGGCTTGAAAGTTTGTAAACGCTCTTAATGAAATTGAAAAAATAGCCACTGCACCAAACATAGCCACTGCACCAATCATGCACTAAAATAAGAGACACCTAGTTTAATTTTTATCATCATTAACCAAGATTTTTACAAAATACAGTAAGTTTACTATCACATGCAAATCAATATTAAAATTGTACTAGTAATTTTTCTACGTAAATAATAATTTTGTTAAATACCTTTTAACAACTAAACTCATATCCGACCGAAGCCAGGGAGGGTCGCTTGTGTAACAAAAACAATTTTCTTTTCAATTGTCAGATAAAGGAATCACACTTCATCAATTTCAGGGCTTATGATAAGACCAGGGGTTATTGTGTAACAAACTAAATGTGCTGCCACACTGCTGTTTAAAAATGTTTACAAATCTTTACTAATATTGTAAAGCTGAAGAGTTAGTTTGTTTGAACGCGATAATCTCTCGAACTACCGGTCAGATTTGAAAAAATCTTTTTGCATTTGATAGCCCAATTCTTGAGGAAGGCTATAGGCTATTTAATATCACGCTATGACCCTTAGGAGCCGAGCAAAAAGAAAAAAAGTCAGAATGAAATTTAAAAAAAAAAAAAAAAAGAACGCTAAGGGAATACGAAGTGTTGCGACGGGGTGGGGGTACAAGAAATTTCACGCGGACGAAGTCGCGGGCAGAAGTTAGTATTTTATAACACTAATACATTTACTAACAAATGTTAGGAACTAGTAAATGTATTAGTGCTAGAAAATGTTTGTAAACATTTTTAAACAGCAGTGTGGCAGCACCTTTACAATGAGAGGATTTCTTTTTGAGTATTAAAAAAAACATAGTTTCCAAGAACTCTGTAGATGGCGTTGAACTGACTACGTTACTAGGTGCCAAAGCCAAAACGCTTGGAAAATAGTATATTTCATTACAAGTGCAGAAAGGCTGTCATTGCAAAGAGTTCCGACAAATGTCTGCACCGAATTTTTTTGTCACATATTTGTGGCGCTCGTAATAGGATAGGCGACACACGACTGGCGTACAGGGCACGCGCTTGCTTGTCACGTATATGTGACAATGGCGTTCAAAGGGTTAACATATCCATTAATGTAATTGCTCACCTAAGTTTGATGACAGACGGCAAAGGATTCGCCTCGTCGACGTTCATGCTGTTATGTGAGCTGTTCAGGTCGATACTGTCGCGGTGTATCGATCCACTGCTGTTTCCGCGGGACACTGAGAGGCGAGGCTGTGGAGAAAACGAGCAATGTATTTACGCCGGCATCGTTACGTGTATACCTAGTCATAGTTTTAAGGTTTTTAAGGGGGAAGCGCCAGGGTAGCCCGCGAAATTCAAATTTTCTTACGTTTTTTGCAATTTGCTGGTCAGTATTAAGTTGTACGTTGATTAAAATATTGAATATGATTCGCGGTCGTAACAAATATGTATTTACAGAATTATAAACATTACAATCAGTAATACAACTTGTTAAGTCAGTATAATCCCCAAATGTCAAAATTTCATGAAATTGTCATTCTTGGGGATTACTTGGTCTTAGAGAGTTGTGTTGATGACTTTAATGATTATAATTCTGTAAATACATATTTGTTAAGGCCGCGAATCATACTTTAATCAACGTACAACTTAATACTGACCAACAAATTGCAAAAAACCTAAAAAAAAAAATAATTTCGCGGGTTACCCTGGCGCTTTCGCCTGAATACGGCTTTTACTGTGGGCCCAAACCTGAAATCGCGAAAAAAAATCAGCTGTTCCCTACATTTTGACGAGTTATATACGAACATAAAGTTTGTGAGTGTGTGTGTGTTTATATGTTTGTTACTTCTTCACGCTCAAACGGCTGGACCAATTTTGATAAAATTTCGTATGGAGGTAGCTGACACTTAACTTAAAGGCTACTTTTATCCCGATATTCCCACGGGATCGACATTTACGCGGGTGAAACCGCGGGGCGCAGCTAGTATAAGTATTCGCTTTTCGTACTGGGTTGTTCTTCTAAACTCGCAACGGATCTTAATGCGGTTTTCCTCAACACTTAGAGAATTTGTTCGCGAAGGTTTCATCATCTGCCTAGCCTTTTCCCAACTATGTTGGGGTCGGCTTCCAGTCTAACCGGATTCAGCTGATACATGATGCGACTGCCTATCTGACCTCCACAACCCAGTTACTGGGTAATACGATACCCCTTGGTAAGACTGGTTGTCAGACTTTCGGGCTTCTGACTACCCGTAACGACTGTCAAAGATCCACGAACGACAGCCGGGACCAACGGCTTAACGTGCTTTCCGAGGCACGGAGGGGTCACGGTATGTAAAGATGGTCACCCATCCACAGACCAACCGCGGCAAGCGTAGCTTAACCTGATCGATCGACCTGTGCGGCTGTTATTATTTAGCCACGGGCCCCTCTCGGGAAGGTTTATGTATATAAAATACTTACATCAATATTTTTTTTTTTTTTTTTAAACGTTGGCCCACACTAGGAATTTCTCCTGTATTGTGGGTGCGTTTACAAACATTTAAACTCGCATACACAAACAGCCAGACCCGGAACGACTACTTGTAGGTCATACAAATATTTGTTCCGTGCGGGAATCGAACCCGCGACACGCAGCGCAGCGCAGCAGTCAACCGCTTAACCACTGCTCCAACCGTGCTGTCAAATATTAAATCAAAGGCGGGTCGCTAGTACAAATAAAAAGTCCAGAACTCACTCTAGTCGGTGTAGAAGGAGTGTAGACGGGTGGCGGCGGAGGGGGGGGCGGCGCGGGCAGCGCGGGCGGCGGCAACTTAGCCTCCCGCTGCAGCGTGGCCGCGCTGGCCGCGAGCCCTCGGGCTGCTAAGTGCGCGGCTACCAGCTGCAGCAGCTGACGCTCGTTGTAGTTTATACGTGTTTGGGCGACTACATTCGCCTGTGGACGAAAATATCAATGTTAAAACTTCGGTTGTGTCATCTGCCTAGCCTTTTCCCAACTATTTATTTTTATTTATTTATTTATTTATTCTTTAATTAAAACGGTTTACAACCAATTACAGGAATTAAAGACAATTTACACATACACATAAAACATTGAATATAAAAACAAGTAAAAAGTTAACAACACTTTCATACATCCCTCTCACAGTACTCCTGTGTTGTTCAAACTATGTTGAGGTACAGTCAACAGCAAAAGTAGATGATCAAAATCAGAAATTCAATAAGAGTCAAAACTGATCACGAATATATGGCAGCTGTACTAGTAGAAAATGTTTGGTATAATTTACGATCACATACTTTTGAATCACTTCGACGCCACACAGTTCTGACGCGAACTCCGATCATTAGTACTGAATTTCTGATTTTGATCATCTACTTTTGCTGTTGACTGTACCAGTATTTTACATGGAGCGACTGCCCACGGAATAGAAAAAACGAGTGGAAGTGCCACGCAGCTATCGCGCGTGTGTCACAATTATGCGGAGCTCCGCAACACCGGCTCTGAGGCGGCTCAGTCGCGATTAGCTACTTGCTGTGATAGGACGTCTCGAACTTAACGAAAAATATTACAAACACGCCTTACTGTGCAATTTTTACATGCAAAAACGATAGCAGGACAAAAAATGTATCTTGCGGAGGTGTATCGTATCACCGGAAAGTATAAAACTATGATATATTTCAATATAATTGTTTTTATTGACAAAACCATATTTATTACTTTGTTGCGAACTAAAAACTACCTTATGTCCATTGTTCAAAGTCTAAATCAACTTGCTCGCTGTCTTGAATATCATCGTATACATTCTAGAAAATTCGACGCTACTCGATTAGGGATGGGACACATTCAAATAGTTCGGTATCGATAAAACAATAAAATGTGTATTTATATAGTGAAACGTTATACGTTACCATGACATATTATGAACTCGTTGTCGTTCTTCTCGATTAATTGAATTATATGGTTTGAGTTTGAGTATTTATATTCTGACAAATAAACCAAAATCATTCATTCATAGCTGGACGTAGGCCTCAAAAAGAACTAATACTAATAAACAGTGATAGGAATAGGTACTTAGTTAGTGCCTAATTGCCTAAACTTCGAAGAAGATAGACGAAAGTCTGAGACTTCCTTACGACTGAAATATTTTTTCGGGACTAATGTCGGGGTTTCGGGACATCACCTAAGTACATTTAATATTAATGTTATTAATAGAGTACACTAATTGAATTCATTTTCCTTTTTAACCGACTTCAAAAACAAGGAGAACATTCTAAATAACCAGTAGATACGTTTTCTATTGTTATTAATTCAGGTAAAGAACTGGGTCCGGTTGAAAGTACTGACTTAAAAATCTTTTCGATTTTTTTTTCAAAACTGTCCCAATTTCATTGCAGTTTCGAATTAACCTTGACCATAGAAACTATTTAGATTCTTTGAAGCATGGTCCTACGACGCACCGTTTCCGAATTATGGGCCTCCGAATTTTATTTTATATAAAACGCTTTGTATTTTCAAAATGGTGGCTCGGATGAAAATCTTTTCTGGCAAGAAATTGTTGCTCTAGTCGAAAACCATGAGGACTGTTGTAAAAAACCCGCGAAATATTGAAAAAAAAAACGTTTGAGATTTTTTTTTAAATTTTTTGTCGGTCGAAAAATTTTTTTTTCCTTGATTCATGTTGGGATACTGCTTGCACGGGGGTCACACAGGGGGGGTTAAATTTTGGTTATTTTTTGCCTAGGACGCACCGTTTTCGAGATATTTGAATTGAATTATAGATATCTTGTCCTCATCCCTAGCTGAGTAGAAAAATAGGTAACAGGTGCATACGAATATGACATCTATTTCAATGATATTAGCGTGCTAAATAGAGTAATTTAGTACAGCGCCCTCTAGCGTTGAGTAGCTGAACTCGTTGGGGATTGCTCGAATTTGATTGATACATGGAAAAATGTACTTCATTGATTTTGACATGTAAAATAAAAACAACATTCAGTAGTTGTAATAAGACTTAATTTTGAACAACAATAAATAAACTTTTCGCCATAGTTGCATTTATATTTAGTAGCCAATTATATCATCGTTTTCTGTGTATTGAAATGTTTATTTTAATTTGCAATTGTGTGAGTTTGGCGACACTGGTTCCCGTACTAAGGAAGTCTAAGGGCACTTCCACTCGTTTTTTCTATTCCATGTCCACAACCCAGTAACTGGGTAACACAATTGCCCTTGGTAAGACTGGTTGTCCGACTTAGGCTTCTGACTACCTGTAACGACTGTCAAAAATCTACAAATGACAGTCGAACGTCCTTTCCGAGGCACGGAGAGGTCGCGGATGGCCACCCATCCACGGATCGACCTTCCCAGGTGTTGCTTAACCTTGATAGATGAACTTTGCTACGACTCTACAAGTCTCTCTCTCTCCTGGCAGGCTGTTTACTGCTTACCCTATGTATGTTAGCTAGCGAGGTCTCGAACTCGGCGCCCATGTGTTTACTCTTGCCGGACACTCGCTCCAGCAGCTCGAGGGCATACTTCTGGAACATCACGTGTTCTTGTCGCTTCTCTTGGAGTATTGGGTCGCGCATTAACACTGGAATTAAAATATGGCGTTTAATACACTGTGCATACTACAGAGTATGCAAGATACTTCTGTACTAAAAAACTGGCCAAGTGCGAGTCGGACTTGCACACGAAGGGTTCCGTACCACAAGGCATAAAACGCCGAAAAAACGTTTCTTTTATGCCCCTTTAAATTTTAACATTAATTTATTTGTATTATTTGTTGTTATAGCGGCAACAGAAATACATCATCTGTGAAAATTTCAACTGTCTAGCTATCACGGTTCATGAGATACAGCCTGGTGACAGACAGACAGACGAGTGGAGTTGAGTGGCGTGTGGAGTGGAGTCGCGGTAGTGCTAACGCCTGCCTGGTTTGCGCCCCCCTCTCACGCAGTCCGGCGTCAAGCAGCCTGCTGTTACGTCGATGCGTGTGAGTTCCAGCGCCTCAGGCATCTTCTGGGCACGCTCGTTCCATCATAGACCTCATCCATCGCTTTCCATCAGGCGTGATCGAGGTCAAGAGCGGGCCCATTCAACAATAAAAAAAAATTGGGCTGGGGTTCCGTACCACAAGGCAAAAACACCGAAAAAAAAAACACGTTTGTTGTATGGGAGCCCCTCTTAAATATTTATTTTATTTTAGTATTTGTCGTTATCATCCGTTCCATCACAAAGATAACTGATGTCACTTGGAAAGCTGCCACGCTAAAATGGAACTGGGCTGGACACATCTGCCGCATGTCAGACGAACAATGGGCCAAACTTACGACCCAATGGGCCCCTCTTAATGGCAAACGACATCGTGGCAGGCCCAAACGGAGATGGCGGGATGAGCTGGACTCCTTCAACAAGAACTGGTCCTTAACAGCTTTGAACAGAGAGAAGTGGAAAGAGAGTAGGGAGGCCTTTGCCCTGCAGTGGGACATCACAGGCTAATAATAATAATTTGTCGTTATAGCGGCAACAGAAATACATAAGTTGCGAAAAATTCAACTGTCTAGCTATCGCGGCTCTTGAGATACAGCCTGGTGACAGACAGACGGACAGACAGCGAACTCTTAGCAAAAGGGTCCCGTTTTTACCTTTTGGGTAGGGAACCCTAAAAAAAAAAGAAAGAAAAAAAAATCCTTACCTTGTATCTGCGAGGTGGTGAAGAGTGGCAGCTTGGATATGATCTGTCTCACTGTGGGGCACCTCGCTAGTCCAGCTAAAGCTCTGCACGCTAGGCCACGTAAGCGATCCGCGTCAGTTATGGGCGATTTTACCATCATTAATGATAGTAATACCTGGTAAAAAATAACATAATATTACAATAGCATTACAAGGTTCATCATAATCAGCCTATAATGTTCCCACTGCTGGGACACAGGCCTCCTCTCAGTGAGAGGGAGTGGGCTGTAATCCACCACGCGGGCCCAATGCGGGTTGGTGAATGTCACATGTCTTCGAATTTTTGGTTCTAGGACATGCTGGTTTCCTCACGATGTTTTCCTTCACCGTTTTGAGAGCAGTGGTGATGAAATAATTTACACAAAGTAAAGTGCCTGCCTGTGTTGAGAGCAGTGGTGGCCAAGTGGTAACGGCCGCGACTTACGAGTTGTAGGTCGTAGGTTCGAACCCAGACAGGCGCTTTACTTTGTGTAAATTATACCATCACCACTGCTCTCAAAACGGTGAAGGAAAACATCGTGAGGAAACCGGCATGTCCTAGAACCAAAAATTTGAAGACATGTGACATCTACCAACCCGCACTGGGCCCGCGTGGTGGATTACGGCCCACTCCCTCTCACAGAGAAGAGGCCTGTGTCCCAGCAGTGGGAACATTATAGGCTGATTATGTAAAGTGCCTGTCTGGATTCGAACCTACGACCTACAACTCGTAAGTCGTGTCCGTGACCACTGGGCCACCACTGCTCTCTTACAAGGTTAGTCAGAGGTATATAGAAAGAAAATACGTCTATTTGCGGTCAAGTCAAACAAGACGCAATAAAGAATATAAACACAAAATAAAATATAAGAAAGAGTTGGGGGAAACATGCGTCACGTCCACGCAAAACGGCTACCGCTCAGCATTATGCTGCAACAGTGGCGCCGATTCTGTTGTTCACAAACTAAACCAAATTTAAGTTCAAGCATCTTTTTCTTTCTATTTCATTAAGAAAAGGACAGAAGATAAAATATTAGTTTAGTCCTGTCAAATTAGTCAGCGCCTGACGTAAATTGACGTATTTTTAATAAGCAATTTTTTAATCTCATCTAAATTGTCTATGGAGTATCTTAATTTGACAGGACTAAACTAATATTTATCTTCTGTCCTTTTCTTAATGAAATAGAAAGAAAAAGATGCCTGAACTTAAATTTAGTTTAGTTTGTGAACAACAGAATCGACGCCAGTGTTTTTTTAAACTAAAATACATGTTAACGAAAAATTCATATTTTTCAGTCTATTAAAAAAACATCTACAGACAAACGGCAGTAGCTCTAAAATTTTGTTTAACAAAAAAATTCGATCCGTAATTATTGCCAATATTTAATCGAAATTGTAAGTTACGAGTTGCCCCCAGAAGTTCACGTTAATTAAAACTGAACGTTCATCATTTCAGCCGAAAGACGTCCACTGCTGGACATAGGCCTCCCCCAAGCACTTCCACTTCGACCGGTTCTGTGCTTCTCGCATCCAACGGGTTCCTGCGGCCTTCACAAGGTCGTCGGTCCACCTTGTGGGAGGCCTTCCAACGCTACGTCTTCCGGTACGCGGTCGCCACTCCAGAACCTTTCGGCCCCATCGCCCATCTGTTCTTCGAGCAATATGCCCTGCCCACTGCCACTTAAGTTTGGCAATTCTTCGGGCTATGTCGGTTACCTTGGTTCTCCTGAAACTGAACGTTACAACACTAAAAATAGAGTATAATATTATAAAAACTCACCATAATACCGTTGTTAGTCCGTACGCTCTCCCAGACCTTCTGTATTAGATCTTCGTAAGACTTGAGCGCAGTTTTCTTTTTACTGGAACCGGTTATTGAGAAACGTGTACTTGAGGTGCCAGCCTAGAAAATAAAATAACTTAACTCCATGTGTCCCTTAAACGGTGTGTTGTAGATTTTAATTCTTATTTTGCAACACCAACATTAAGAGCCTATGCTACCTCAAATGGCTTAGCATCATCCTCCGTTATGTCGAAAATTCCGCAGCATTAATTTTGAAATAAATATATGCTAAAGTTGAGGATTAATGTAAGGTCTTATGTTAGACGAAAACACGATTCCATAAAATTTTCTCGTTAGAAAAAAATTCCAAAGTTACCTCCAAACCGAACAATAAACCGCTGGTATTCAAAAAATACTTCAAATTAGATCATGAAACTTTGCATACTAACCGAACTAACTATAAAGCAGGTCTTATGTTAGTTAGTTTTTTTTAATTACCTTTATTTTCACCGTAAAAAGCAAATACCTAAACTATTGGCGCTGCCTCCCGCCCAGCACCGCACTCTGTCTCGCTTTCACACACTCCGCGAGCAGTATCGTGCGAGCGAGATAAAGAGTGAATTTTAGCTGAGGTAGTATAGGCTCTTAAATGTAAACCATCATGTAAAAAGTGGCAACACTCGCCCCTTCCATCTGCGACACTGGTCCAATACAGACGTACATTTTATAACTTGCTTGCCATATTTTATTTATCTTCCTCGGCACCTACGTACCAGCACGTCATGAGCTAACCATCACCTACAAGCTAAACAGGGTGGGTAGAGTTGTTCCGCTCAGTCTCTGAATATCATATTCTCAAAATATCATAATTTCAAAACACCATAATCGCGAAACACAACATTCTTATGATACCACATTCAGAGTACAGTCTTCAACATTATAATTATTATAGTGGTAATTTGTAAAAAAAAAAATTGGAGTAAATGTGTGTACAGTCACGAGCATAAGCATGTATACACTTGACTTTATTCAAAGGCGATTTTTTTCTTTATTTTTGAATGAAATTTTATATTATTAGGAACATAGTATTTTCGAACCCACAGCTTTATGTAAAGTGTCGTATTTCAACATTGCATTCGTTATTTCGTGAAAAAAATCGCAATTTAAAGTTGCCAAGTGTTGACATATTAGTGCTCGTGACTGTACACAGTCACACACACATTTACTCTTAGAAATACACTACATAACTTAGAAAGGACTGTGGTAGTTGCGAAGATTAGTATGTCACAAAGCTGCGTACTCACTCGCTGCACGGGCGCGCACACGCAGTTGACGAGCACGTTGAGCGCGGCCTTCTGCACCTCGGGCTCCGGCACGATCTCGCCGTCCGCGGCGCCTGCCAACACATCTGTATTACTATTATTACTGAGCCGCCACTTTCTTACACGGCAATTTTGATAGTGAATTTCAAAAGACAGTGTCATACAACCAAAAACAACTGTGTTTACAATACGACCGACGGCGACGTAACTTGGCGGGCCCGAACTTTGCGCAGAAGGCTGCGCAGTAAGATTTTTTAGGAACCAAATCGCTGACTGAATACATTAGTGGCACAAGTCGAATTTGTAAGCAATTTGAGTTAGTAATAACGCGCACTAGTCTTCGAATATTTATTGTACGTTTTCTCAAATTGTTGAATTTTGTCTTGTGCCACTATCGAATTCAGTCAGCGAAATGGTGACATGAGGCGAGTGCGAGTGAGAGAACATGCGCGAAAGTTCTTAGTGCCTATGTTCAGGCTCGCCAAGTTACGTCGGTCGTATTGTACAGACGCCAGCAGGTCAACCTACCCGAAACTGTCAGATTTTCCCAATCAACCTTGAACCTTATGCTTTAGCAATTAAGTCGAAAATCTATTAAAGAAATCTGACAGATTGTAGTAACTTGATGTGCTGGCGTCTGTACTTTAGGGAACAGATTTTTTTTCAGGCAGAAGACCATGTAGATTGGTGTCTGAAATGGTCTTTTGAGGAAAGAACCACACAGATTGAGCGGACCTGTCCAATCAGTGCACGCATTTGTCAAAAATCGTGCAGCTCAACTCAAAAAAGAAGAAAACATTTCACGTCTACCTTACATAAATTAGGAAGAAGGCTAAAGAATGATAAACAAGTGCGAGTCGGACTCGCACACGAAGGGTTCCGTACCACAAGGCAAAAACGCCGAAAAAAACACGTTTGTTGCCCCCCTTAAATATTTATTTTATTTTTATTTTATTCTACAACTGAGTATTTTGTGAATATTTCAAGTGCCTACCTGTTGCCATTATTGATATCGAGCAAAAAAGGGCAAAAAAAATCGCGTTTGTTGTATGGGAGCCCCCCTTAAATATTTATTTTATTTTGTTTTTAGTATTTTTTGTTATAGCGGCAACAGAAATACATAATCTGTGAAAATTTCAACTGTCTAGCTATCGCGGTTCTTGAGATACAGCCTGGTGACAGACAGACGGACGGACGGACAGCGAAGTCTTAGTAATAGGGTCCCGTTTTTAGAACCAAAGAAATATCAACTTACCTAACACAATATTGACTCCAGTTGTCATCTCCGCGTCCTTCAAATCCAATTTTTCAGTCAGCAACAGTTGAACACGCGGAGCCACGCAGCATACAGATATGACGTCTAACGCAGACCGTACTGTCTCTGATCTGGGGAGAATGAGCTTTATTGTAGTGGTGATATAGTTTCATTTACAATGAAGGTGTGGGCAAAACACGAGTCAGGTTAATTGAAGTCGATCTGGGGAGAATGAGCTTTATTGTAGTGGTGATATAGTTTCATTTACAATGAAGGTGTGGGCAAAACACGAGTCAGGTTAATTGAAGTCGATCTGGGGAGAATGAGCTTTATTGTAGTGGTGATATAGTTTCATTTACAATGAAGGTGTGGGCAAAACACGGGTCAGGTTAATTGAAGTCGATCTGGGGAGAATGAGCTTTATAGTAGTGGTGATATAGTTTCATTTACAATGAAGGTGTGGGCAAAACACGGGTCAGGTTAATTGAAGTCGATCTGGGAAGAATGAGCTTTATTGTAGTGGTGATACAGTTTAATTTACAATGAAGGTGTGGGCAAAACACGAGTCAGGTTAATTGAAGTCGATCGGGAGAGAATGAGCTTTATTGTAGTAGTGATATAGTTCAATTTTCAATGAAGGTGTGGGCAAAACACGGGTCAGGTTAATTGAAGTCGATCTGGGGAGAATGAGCTTTATTGTAGTGGTGATATAGTTTAATTTTCAATGAAGGTGTAAGCAAAACACGGGTCAGGCTAATTGAAGTCGATCTGGGAAGAATGAGCTTTATTGTAGTGGTGATATAGTTCAATTTTCAATGAAGGTGTGGGCAAAACACGGGTCAGGTTAATTTGAAGTCGATCTGGGAAGAATGTATGTAGTGGTGATATAGTTTAATTTACAATGAAGGTGTGGGCAAAACAAACCAACAACCAACAACGGTCTGACAACCAGTCTTACCAAGGGCTATCTTATTACCCAGTAACTGGGTTGTGGAGGTCAGATAGGCAGTTGCTTCATGTAAAATACTGGTATTCAGCTGCATCCGGTTAGACTGGAAGCCGACCCCAATATAGTTGGGAAAAGGCTAGGCAGATGATGATGTGTGGGCAAAACACGGGTCACGTTAAATGAAGTCGATCAGGGGAGAATGAGCTTTATTGAAGAGGTTTTTAGGTTGAAATAAGGCACGTTAAGTCGTTGGTCCCGGCTGTCATTCGTGGATCTTTGACAGTCGTTACGGGTAGTCAGAAGCCCAAAAGTCTGACAACCAGTCATACCAAAAGGGGTATTCGTATTTACCCAGTAACTGGGTTGTGCAGGTCAGATAGGCGGTCGCTCCATGTAAAATTCTAGTATTCAGCTGCATCCAGTTAGACTGGAAGCCGACCCCAAAAGGCTCGACGAATGATGACTAGTATGTTCCTTTTTCTTCAAGGTGTTATTCGTTTTCGGGTCCAAGTCAAAAAATAATACGGCATACTTTGTGGGAGCAGTAGTGGCCAAGTAGTAACGGCCGCGACTTACGAGTTGTAGGTCGTAGGTTCGAACCCAGACAGGCGCTTTACTTTGTGTAAATTATTTCATCACCACTGCTCTCAAAACGGTGAAGGAAAACATCGTGAGGAAACCGGCATGTCTTAGAACCAAAAATTCGAAGACATGTGACATCTGCCAAACCGCACTGGGCTCGCGTGGTGGATTACGGCCCACTCCCTCTCACCGAGAGGAGGCCTGTGTCCCAGCAGTGAGAACATTATAGGCTGATTATGGTTATACTTTGTAGTTATGTGTTGTAACAATACCTGCCGTTAAAGTTCCACTCAAGAGCCAGGCTAGTCACTTGCAGTAGGAGGGACACGCCGCCCAGCTCCAGCAGCTCGTCAACAGCCGCCCAGCGGGAGCAGGCGACGCTCTGTAGCAGTTCTATCTGTTCTTGGACTTCTTCGGGGGACGATTTTGAGGCCTGAGGACAAAAATATTTATAACTAGCAGCGCCTCGCCATTTCACCCGCATAAGTGTCGAACCCGTGGGAATATCGTGATAAAAACTACCTATGTCCTATTCCGGGACTCAAACTATCTCTATACCAAATTTCATCAAAATCGGTTCAGCGGTTTAAGCGTGAAGGGGTAACAGACAGACAGACATATTTTCGCATTTATAATACAACTTATTTGATACGATAGAACAAAATCATGAAGAAAACTTTCTTTTTACAATAAAAACCATACTAATACTATACATACAATGTAAAATGATTTTTTGTCAGATTATTCTACAAGCAACATACTAAAACACTAGTGTTTTAATTTTTTAGTCCAAACAATAGATTTTTGTAAATAGATAATTGCTTCATATTTTGCAATAAATTACCAGCGTTGTGTCATCGCGCTTCTCTTTCTTTTCTATGCAGTCCGACAGTGACCGCGCTTTAGGTCATGTACTCATGTAGTCCCAAGTAATCTATTTCTTTTTTTTTTTTTTTTAAAACACTGCCCCACACTAGGAATTTCTCCTGTATTGTGGGTGCGTTTACAAACATTTAAACTCACCTACACAAACAGCCAGACCCGGAACGACTACTTGTAGGTCATACAAATATTTGTTTCGTGCGGGAATCGGACCCGCGACACGCAGCGCAGCAGTCAACCGCTTAACTACTGCGCCAACCGTGCCGTCGTGCTATCAGTTAGCAAAACAGTATTTTACCTTATAAGGTGGTGGTTCAGGTACATTGTCACCTTGTTGTCTCGCCACTTGCGCGGCGCGCAACCTCAGGTGAGCTTCCAAGTACCTGCGATGCAAACATAAATATTATTACACCATAGATTAGTAAGTCAGATCAAAAAAGTAATTTAAAAAAATTAAACCGACTTCAAAAAGAAATTAACTCAAAATTATGAAATAACTTTAATTTCGGAAGTCGGTGTCTTGGGATCTGTATTTTAGTTTTAGTTTTTTGCCAGCGACACAAATATGTGACACTAAATGCGGTGCACTTTATCACGAAATAAACAATTAAAACATTACTTTTGTGTGTTTTTATTTGTATACCTTAAATATTTAAAATTGTGTCTTGGCGTGGAGGGCACGCGCGTGCGTTTATAATAATAATAATCTGGCGTTCAAAAGGTTAACGGCCCACAGTAAGTGTAGTGCACGTACCTGCGCAGGGCGACGCACACGTGTCGCACGATCTGTCGCGCGGCGCAGGTCTCGTCCTCCGACACGCGCGACTCGTCGTCGTCCGCGCTGAGGATGGGGAGCGTCGAGATTACGTTGTAGAGCTTGCGGAGGCCGTCCTGTTCATAGAAACAAAATATGTAACATTTATCATTAAGAGTAAACTAGTCGCGAGCTCGAACTCACTGGTGGTCATGGCCAAAAAGCACGCTCTCTCATCTGACTTCATGTCTGACAGAGCTAGTATCAGTGATGAGCAGTTAGACGCTAGTTTACAGACACAAAGTCTAGTTTTCACGCGCAGAAACACCGTTACGAACTGATAGGCGCGTAAAAAAATTCGAAAAGTACTTTGGAAAAACGAGTTTTATGAAAAACCCACTGCATGAATCAATTATAAATAAAGTTTATTGAACTCTTCGATAACTGATCTTTGTCGGTACGGACTTGGATTTTAAGATTTTACAGTTCTTTTATTACTTATCTACACCCAAAGTTACGTTAAAAATAGCATCTTTGTGGGCTCATAACTTTTTAATGGTTTTTTATTTTACTATTCTGTTTCCGTACAGACACAATTAATAATAAGTTAAAACGATAACATGTTAAACTTTGGGTGCCCAATGTCAAACAGTGGAGTAATACTCTCCCGAAGTTTGTATGGAAAAAATATCGACTAGTGGCACCTTACGCCGCGGCCGTACGGCATTTCATACAAACTTTCAAGCCCTTATTTTTCGTTAATTAATAAACAGATTTTAATGAAACTTCATACGCATAAGCAGGATACAAAGGTTTAAAAACTTAGCGAAGAACATTTTCGAAATGTCTTATTTAAAAAAAGATAACTGGAAATCTCTGTTTCTATGGAAAAAATTAAATCGGTCTAAGTTGGCTGTAACACTATTTTTCGAAAATGTTCTCTACTAACTTTTTAGACCTTTGTATCCTGCTCATGCGTGCCTTAACTTATCTGTAAGTTAACGCATTAAGGACGTACAGTCAACAAAAGAGATAAGTATGCAGGATCGTCGGATATAGTTGAAGTTTAGTAAGAAACCGATGGGTGTTGTCGATAGTTAGTACTTCAACAAATAACTGACGTGAAGTTTTTAGATAATGGTTTCTTCAGCTGCGCTCCCGTCAAATGAGCTCCCGGGGTTTATATAGCCCGAGGTTGGATAGTTCTAGCAATATTTTGGTGGAAGGAGAACACAGCCAATCAGGACGTAGCTGGAGTGTTGCCACTATAATTCCTTCAAGATCCTTCATAATTGTAGTGTTGCCCGTTATTTGCGGAAACGAGTTATTTTTGTTAAAAACTAATTAATAGAAATAACGTGTAACGTTACAAAATTTAATTTGATAAATGAGCTGTTTGCTTTCCTATTAATAAAATTAAATTTTATTCGAGAACATCCATCGGTTTCGTACTAAACTTCAACTATTTCCGACGATCCTGCATACTTATCTCTTTTGTTGACAGTACAAACTCACCTGATGATCAAACTCCTCAAGGATGACCCGGAACTGGAAGGACAGGCCGAAGAACATGGTGGCGTGACATCTACCGGAGTCGTGCGAACATTCCAGTAGCCAGAGTGCGTATCTGTGGACAAAAGTAAGTATTACATACGACATAACATCAAGGGGCTTGTGGCTAAGTAATAACAGGCGCACGGGTCGATCGATCAGGTTAAGCTACACTTGCCGCGGTTGGTCCGTGGATGGGTGACCATCTTTACACACCGAGACCCCTCCGTGGCTCGGAAAGCATGTTAAGCCGTTGGTCCCGGCTGTCATTCGTGGATCTTTGACAGTCGTTACGGGTAGTCAGAAGCCTTCGGTAACTGTTCACTGTTGTCAACTCCCTCGGTGCATTCGGGCGTAATGTTATCATCATCTGCCCAGCCTTTTCCCAACTATGTTGGGGTCAGCTTCCAGTCTAACCGGATGCAGCTGAATACCAGTATTTTACATGGAGCGACTGCCTATCTGACCTCCACAAACCAGTTACTGAGTAATACGATACCTCCTGGTAAGATTGGTTATCAGACTTTCGGGCTTCTGACGACCCGTAACGACTGTCAAAGATCCACGAATGACAGTCGGGACTAACGGCTTAATGTGCTTGTGTTTTGAAATGTTAATTACTTATTGTTATATAGAATTAAGATCTTCTACTGTACAGACAGCTGTGCTGCAGGGGAGTTTGTTGCGCCACTTCTTCCAAGCGAAAGAACTGGTAAAGGGCGAGCGTTTTGGGGAACTGTTTAATGTAATTCTGACGTTCAAAAAGTGCTAAGTCTCAGCCTTATTTGAATTTGACTTTTGATTTTGAATTAAAAAAAATACTGATGTCAAAGCGTAGTCTTAATTGCTAATTTTGTATTAAGAACTTTAACGTACTAACAACAAAGTTAATACTCGCATACGAGTCCCGCAAAAAAATTCTCACCTCGGGACAGTCGAGTAACTCACCTCGTGTAAACAAGGCTTAACTATGCTACGAGTACTTATGAAATGAAATGAAATGATTTTATTTTTGTAAGTAGGTTTGTACAAACACTTTTACACGTCAATCATGTTTTTTTTTAAACTAGATGAAGTCGGCGTTTCCTATCTGACTACTCTGAGAAGAAAGGCCGAAACAAACTCAGAGGTCACAGTCTCTTTTAAAGTCCAGACATAATCTTGGTCAGGTTATATGAAGACCATGTAGATCGATGTCTGAGGTGGTCTTTTGAGGAAAGAACCACACAGATTGAGAGGACCTGTCCAGTCAGTGCACGCATTTGTCAAAAATCGTGCAGCTCAACTCAAGACTTAAGGAGCTCAACGATTCGACGAACAATACCAAAGAAAGGACATTTGGGTAGGCCACATAAATTACTCAAACTGCCAGACCAAACAGAGAGAATAATAAAAAAATATACATAAGTATGTAAAATGACCCACATCGTCTTCACATTCACAATGAAAAAATAATATAATACTTTACAAAGTAAGCAAATGTCATTGTTTAAAAAAAAAAATATATATTCATACTTACTTGACCAGATCAGCGAGCGTCCTCCTGGGCAGTAGACACACGCGTTCCATTGCGTCCTCGCAGTAAGCTAGGTAGTACAGGCAGATAGATACGCCGGTCGCCGCTACCGACGGTCGCGGGACTTCCAGGAATTTCTGATGAAAGAAAATTATATTTATTATTATGAAATAACAGTTATATTCCCACGGCTGGGATTCAGGTCTGTTCGGTGACAGGGAGTTGATTTTAAACCAACTAACCACCAACCAACCAACCTGGGACCAACTCAGAAGTAGGTATAGATAAAAATATCAACTGTTTCGTACCAAAATGTTTGAAACATGACTTTTATTCGTTACTAGCTTCTGTCCGCGACTTCGTCCGCGTGGAATTTCACCCTCTCCCCATTCACCCCCTTAGGGGTTGAATTTCGAAAAATCCTTCCTTATTCCTTGTCTACATTATAAAGGGGACGTCTGTGCAAAATTTCAGTTCTCTAGGTCCAAGGGTTTGGGCTGGGCGTTGATGAGTCAGTCAATCAGTCAGGACTTTTCTTTTTATTTATATAGATTTTAGAGTTGGCTCATTAGAGCCACCCTGCACCCACCCCGCACCGCCTCGTCGCACGGCGTCCACTCGTTGTCGACAGGTGGTCCACGGGTGGACGCCGCGTTATCACCAATAAACGTCGCGCGGTCAACCAGTGGACCTCGCGTCGCGTATAACATTATCGCGTTAGCAATGCGCAGTCAACGCAAGGCAAGCCTGCGAGCAGCGAGTTGTCACCGAGTGGTCCACCCGCCGTCCGCGCGTGGAGGGCTTACGACCGAGGCGATCCGGTGACGCTACGGAGTTGATGTAGTGAGCGCATACCCATACAAGTGCATACTGTTTGTGTAGGTGAATTTAAATGTTTGTAAACGCACCCACAATACAAGAGAAACTCCTAGTGTGGGGCAATGTTTTTAAAAAAAAAAAGTACTAGCCGCAGGAGGCGAGGCGGTGCGGAGTGGGTGCCGGGTGGCTCTAATGAGCTGTAACCTTTAGCCGTATTTTTTTAATCACCAGCATAAGTATTCACAACCATTCAACAGGCTATAGTATCGAAAATGAACCATTTCAATAACCTGATCTGCCTTGTCCCGGATAGCAAACAGCTGTTGGGAGAATAGCGGCCGTCTATTTGATTTAAACCGACAAAATTTTCGGGTTTAGAACTTGTGAACAGCATTTAGAGGACTTCTACGATAACATTGATAGATATTCGATACGGTATGGAAGCGGATCGAGTGGTTGTGAATAGCTATGCTGGAAGGATACCAATTTTACCCGCCACGGGAATTTAAAAGCTCTAATAAGTTCGACTACGAGGCGCGTATATGACCAGCAGAGTCATCATCTGCATGTTGGGGTCGGCTTCCGGTCTAACCGGATGCAGCTGATTACCAGTATTTTACATGGAGCAACTGTCTATCTGACCTCCACAACCCAGTTACTGGGTAATACGAAACCCTTTAGTAAGACTAGTCGTCAGACTTTCAGGCTTCTAACGACCCGTAACGACTGTCAAAGATCTACGAATGACAGCCGGGACCAACGGTTTAACGTGCTTTCCGAGGCACGGAGGGGTGGGGTATGTCATGACGGTCACCCATCCACGAACCAACCGCGGCAAGCGTAGCTTAACCTGATCGAGTGACCCGTGCGGCTGTTATTACTTAGCCACAAGCAGAGGAAGACGAATCAAAAAGAGGATTTGATACCGTAGCACGCGACTTCCTCCATTTTCTGCTTACCCATTCAGGAATATGTGAGCAGTAGTGGCCCAGTGGTCACGGACACGACTTACGAGTTGTAGATCGTAGGTTCGAACCCAGACAGGCGTTTTACTTTGTGTAAATTATTTCATCACCACTGCTCTCAAAACGGTGAAGGAAAACATCGTGAGGAAACCGGCATGTCCTAGAACCAAAAATTCGAAGACATGTGACATCCACCAACCCGCACTGGGCCCGCGTGGTAGATTACGGCCCACTCCCTCTCATTGAGAGGAGGCCTGTGTCCCAGCAGTGGGAACATTATAGGCTGATTATGGATTCAGGAATATAGGCGTGAAGTATTATGTTACATACTAACCTGCAGCCCTCCCATATTAATAAAATCGATGGAGAACTTCTTGTGACACAGCAGCGCCGCGAGATACTTGAGGGCTTCGAAGGCAAGCCGCGAGTCTCGCGACTCTCGCACGTTCAGGTACCCCAGGATCAGGCCGAGCGCGTTCTGTTCGAACACGTGCGACAGGAACTGGGGACAAAAATATGTCAGTAAATATAAGGTCTAACCCATAAAAATATGAGTGAGAGAGAGAAAAATATAAATAAGAGGGAGCAGCATCACTGCTCCCTCTTATACTGAGGATACACATGCTGTTAGTTTGCACACTAGCATACCAGCTCCTTGCACTAGCATGCCTCTAACAGGGTGTAAAGTTCACTCATACTCTATAGAAAAGGGAGGATCCTCCGACCAGACGGGTGTTGTGTCTGGCGGGCAACTGCCCAATGATTCATGTCGGGCCGTTGTATCTATGCTAGTTGCGCGGTAAACTCTGCTTGCGAGATGCAGGATTTTGCGTGACGTCAGTATGACGCGTTGTTCTCATGTGGCGTTGTAGATACCGCAACAACAACATTCAACGGGTTAATTCTGAGATGAGAATGGTAAGAAATTAAAAGCAACTCACCTCCTGGTATTCTCCCATTGGAGTCAAGTATCTAAGTATGAGCATTTGTTTGGTAGCGTCTGTTGGTGGGTGGATTTGAATGTTGCCTGCGAACAAAACATTATATTTGAGACTAGCTTCTGCCCGCGGCATCGTCCGGGTGAAATTTCACCCTCCTCCCGTTCACCCTCTCAGGGGTGGAATTTCTAAAAACCTTTTCTTAATGGATACCTACTCTTCACAAAGAACACACCCTCTAAATTTCATGTCTCTAGGACCAGCGGTTTAGGCTGCGCGTTGTTATATCAGTCAGTCAGGACTTTGAATTTTATATATATGTATAGATACAACACTTGTTTAAGGCGAAAGCGGCAGGGTAGCCCGCGAAATTATTTCTTTTTTTTACGTTTTTTGCAATTTGCTGATCAGTATTAAGTTGTACGTTGATTAAAATATGATTCGCGGCCGTAACAAATATGTATTTACATAATTATAATCATTAAAGTGATCAACACAACTCTCTAAGACCAAGTAATCCAAGAATGACTATTTCATGAAATCTTGACATTTGGGGATTATACTAACTGAACAAGTTGTATTACTGATTGTAATGATTATAATTCTGTAAATACATATCTGTTACCACCACGAATCATATTTTAATCAATGTACAACTTAATACTGACCAGCAAATTGCAAAAAACGTAAGAAAATTTGAATTTCGCGGGCTACCTTAGCGCTTCCCCCATATGGGCTGTTCATTAGTACTCTCAACCGTCACGTGATCATTCACTCCCTTTTCATTTATACAGTGTGAGTCTTCATAATGTGCACATATTTAAATGAGGGAAAGTAGGCTTAATTTTATCGACGGAAAAAATATTTAAAAAAATCTAAAAAAAAAAATTATAATATTTTTAAAAAAAATTTTCGTTGCTGTGACCCCTTTGTAAACAATCGCCCCTCAATTGAGAATTACGGTTTTTTTTAAACAAAAATCTGATATTTTTTCATCAATTTTTACAATAAGTAATTGTAAAAGGGAACTATATTTTCTATCACCAAAATTTATATTTGTCATCAAGTTGTATCACCTAATAAATAGATCTATCGCCACGAAATATTTTCGTTCTCAGATAAACAAAAATTGTTCCCAGGTATGAATTATCAAATTAATGTTAATATATGTGTAAAATAAGAGATCGGACATTATCGAGAACCGAATTAGTTACGAGGTTAATTATTAAAAAAAAAATGCTTAGGTTAGGTTAGGTTAAAACTGTGACCTCCTACGCACGAGCCGAGCGAGCGAAGCGAGCGGTGCCGCGGCAGCGGCCGGCGAGTGCCAGAAACGACTAAATTTTAAAGAAAAAAAATATGGAAAAAGGATACTTGAAGGATATGGAAAAAGGATATTTGAACTTAATGCAATTTTCTAGTAACATAATATGATTTATTGGTGATCTCTTTAAATTAGTTTGCTTAAATACTTATTAGGACACACCTATTATAATACATACAAAAACATTTATTTGGTACTAGACCTTATATCTCAGGATTTTAGGTGATTTATTGTGGAACTGATTTTGCATTGTTTGGTGACTACATTTTGGTGACAGATCTACTATTTGGAGGACAAACCCTATTATTTAAGAAACACAAAACTAATTAAATTGGTGATAGCTTAAATGATACCCATTGTAAAATTACTCAATAAAAGCCCCGATTACCTACCATTTTTTATTACTTTAAATTATTCTCCACCGTATCAGATTTCTAAACGTGAAAATACCATGTTTATAACTCAATCACAACATTTCCTATCAACTGTTAAAGAAAGGCCTTGCAATCACCATACTTTAGCAGGTAAAGATCCTTATAAATATTTTTATATTTTTTCAAATATTTTTTCCGTCGATAAAATTAACCTATGTTTCCCTCATTTCAATATGTGCACATTATGAAGACTCACACTGTATAATAAACTCCATGGACACTCTTTTGACCACATGTACAGTCGGTGACCAACATTGTCTGACCCACCCAACATTGCCTGACACACTAGAAGTGGGTTAGATAATGTTGGCCACCGACTGTACAGCAGTTGCGCTTGCGCCCACTAAACCAACGAGCTAGTCTTATTTATTTATTTATATGGCACTTCAACTACATCATACAATCTGTTCGGGACCGTTCGATAGCGTGGGCCTATCATACAGCTCAAGTTATCGGGGTGTGGGGGACGTCGTCGTGGAAGTTTCTTGGGGGCTGAAGACTTGACTTGCTGGCTTTTCAATAAAACACTTGGTGGCTTTCTTCTAGTTTTATTTTTCCTTTCACTATTTGCTGCTTGATTTTGAGTGTGTGTTTTTATTGCGAAAAATGCTCGCCCTTATATATTTTTCCCTGAGCGCAAGTAGTGGCGGGGGCGCGCTTTCTTATATTTAAAATGCCAATTACAATAGTTTGCCGTCGTTCAGGTCTGGACAAGTCCAGACCTGTCGGCAGTGGAGCACGATCGCATATAGAGACTTATGTTACTACTTATATGCTATTGTTTACATGATCTATATACATTATGCTATTGGGTACGTAAACGTACTGTACAATAATACTTATAAATCTTACTTATTTTCGTACATCGAAACAAATTTCTATCTTATGGGATCGTGCACTATGCATTATGGTATTATGTACATAGGCATACTTGTACAATAACATTATGAATCTTATTTACTTATATTCGGAACGGAGTTAGAGAAGCTAGGGGCTGGTCGTGCACACAATCCACACATCTTCACTTTGTGAGACTACCTAAGAGTTACCAATAACCAACAAATGCCGCCAACTTCACATTGGCCAACGCGTTGAAGCCCAATGTTGGCCAAGATGACATAAGAGTAACAATACTCACCTATAACATAAGTCTCCATCTCTGCCCAGCTGGAGTTGGAGGAAGTCTCGTGGTGATGCAGCGGCGGGGGGCGCGGGGGGGGAGACATCATGCCCCACTGGGAGGGGGGGGAGCAGGCGTTCGCTGGACCTGCGGGGACACAGCAATTGTACCAATAGAACCACCGGTGTGCTGCTTTTGAATTTCTAAATAAAACAGCCATCTTCTGGGCATGCTCGTTCCATCGTAGCCTTTATAGATCGCTTTCCATCATGCGTGAGGAAGGTCAAGAGCAGGCAAATTTCGCAATAACAAACAAATTAAATGAAAAGTACAAAAATAGGCGTATTCCTCGAAACGCACCAACTTTGAAAAGCACTAAAATAATTTCTCGCCAAAAAAAAAAGTTAATAAAAATATAATCATTTTATTCCTCGAAATGCATCAACGATGAAACATAGAGGAGAGCATGAAGGATTCGTCGTAAATGATATCGATAGACGTTCATATTCATATATTTATTTGCATTCCATAATGTTTGTACGTTTCATTTGGTGCGTTTCAAAGTTGGTGCGTTTCGAGGAATCCCCCAAAAATTTAGGAGAAAATGGAAGAAAGACGGTTTTTTTTATGTTTTCAGGAATATTTCTATACCAAATGGCATGAATATTTTTCTATTAAATGTCAAAAACTTACTATTATAAAGTTTAACAGGCGTCTCGGGGTCTCTGCTGGCGTGGGGGGGTGTTTCGTCCATTGGCACGTCACCTCCTCCCCCTTCGTCCTTGACGCGGTCTGTAAGGGGACAAAACAAGAAGTGGTGAGCGGAATGGCAACAGGATATAAGAAGAATGGCAACTTAAGAGTTTCTACTCAAAATGGAAGATTGGCAACAAACCGATACTTTTCAAGGGGTATTGTATTACCCAGTAACTGGGTTGTGGTCTTCGATCAATAATAGTACTAGATGCCCGATAACCGCTTCAAAAACGGCCCGAAAAATACGAGCACGAATACTTTTGTGTTCTTATTTAAAATTGGTATGGTCCAACCATAGCCAATGTTAAGACGTCAAAATGCCTCAGAGCGCGTTCAAAAGTTGTGTAAATAACCACCGTAACACCAAGATTTTGGAAGGAATATCGTTTTTTCGGTAAGTTTTTATCATTAAATATTTTTCATAAAATAGTAACACAATTAAATAGTAAAAAATCAATTAGCAAATATTATGATTGTTTGGCCAATGTTTGCGACAACGCGGCCGCCAACTATTCTAACAAACATTGAAGCATTGAAATGT
The DNA here is from genome assembly GCA_948474745.1 of Oligia latruncula. Lineage (NCBI taxonomy): Eukaryota > Metazoa > Arthropoda > Insecta > Lepidoptera > Noctuidae > Oligia > Oligia latruncula. Next base: position 5,215,031 of record OX419713.1, on the reverse strand, counting down.
AATTCCAAGAACTACGTCTAGTTCCAAATTCGAGTAAGTACGAAATTGTCAACAAAATGTTTTTAACCTTATTGATTAGACGTTAAGTTTCATTTTAGAATAAATATTTTTGTACTTATTATAAAAATGACTTTTTATTTACAAGTGACATTTTAAATTTATTGCTTCGATGACAGAAGGACTTAAATATTAATCATTTGCAATCGTAATTAAACTTTATGATAGTGTGTTAAGGTTTATAATAGTCTGAAGTTGTTAATATTATTAAACTTTTTTCTATAGTTCGTAGTAAGAATTATAAATGTTTATGTGTGTGCAAACGTGGCCACTTTAGCGACTTATTTTTGTTCCTAATCATTCATCTAGTACTATTATTGATCGAAGGTTGTGGTGGTCAGATGGCAGTCGCTCCATGTAAAATACTGATAGTGGGGCACCATATTGGAAATTTGAATGCGCTATAACTTTTGCAAATGGCGGCAAATGACAAATTCTCCCAATCGACTTTGAACCTTATGTTTTAGCGATAAAGTTGAAAATGTATTAAAGAAATTTGACAGATTATAGTAGCTTGATGTGCTCAATATTCTGACAAATAAATGAATATGAAGAAACATACCTTTCTTCTCCTTACTGGGTCCATTGCACTTGATGTCATTATTTCTCTTTTTGTCGAAGCGCGCAAAATGCCGCGTCTGATTTGGTGGCGTTACCGCATTTTGGTTGTTCTGTGGTAAAGAATAAATACATACATAATAGAAATATGAAGAAAAGAGTTCCTGAAAGGGTTTGGGCGAGGCCTTTGCCCAGCAGTGGGACAATATAGGCCAGGGATGGCAAACCTCCTACGTGCAAATTTTTCAAAATAAATATTTCATACGGCCATGACGTGCCAACAAACAATAATGGCTAAGAGATTATTGAAAAAGCTATACATTTTCGTATTATACAGGGTTATGGGTAAAAAAACATTAACAACCTCTTCAGAGGTCATTGTACTCATCCTTATGAACAACTTTTACTATGGGACAAAACTAGAAATCGCGTTGACTGTACCTATGAAGAAGAACAGGCAAGAAACTCCATGGACACTCTTTTGACGACATGTACAGTCACGAGCAAAAGTATGTATACACTTGGCTTTATTCAAAGACGATTTTCTCCTTTAATTTTGAATGAAATTTTATGTTATTACGAAAAAAGTATTTTCGAACCCATGGGTTTATGTAAAGTGTCGTATCTCAACGTTGCATTCGTTATTTCACGAAAAAATCGCAATTGTAAGTTGCCAAGTGTTGACATATTAGTGCTCGTGACTGTACAGTCGGTGACCAACATTGTCTGACCCACCCAACATTTGCAACATTCGCTTGCGCCCACTAAACCAATGAGCTAGTCTTGTTGCCACAATAAATAATCTTTAAAAAAAACTTTCCCACCATCCCTGCTGCTATTCTGTCTACCCCAGCGAGGATAAAGGGCGCGTATTTATGTGAAGTGAAGAAAGGTACTTACTTTGTCCTCTCTTAAGACGTGTAGCCGCCTTAACATCAATGGTACAAGCATTGCATTCAAGTCCCTGAAGCAAATAATTTATATTAGTTTTTTTTAATTAACATACAGTCGTCGGTCCACCTTGTGGGAGGCCTTCCAACGCTACGTCTTCCGACCTTGTGAAGGCCGCAGGAACCCGTTGGATGCGAGAAGCAAAGAACCGGTCGAAGTGGAAGTGCTTGGGGGAGGCCTATGTCCAGCAGTGGACGTCTTTTGGCTGAAATGATGATGATGATGAAACATACAGTAATAGGTAGTGGGGGGCTGGTGTCCGCAACTCCACGTCAATGCGCGTATTTTAGAAAAAAAGTAAAATAAAAAAAACTACTGGCCAAGTGCGAGTCGGACTCGCACACGGAGGGTTCCGTACCACAAGGCAAAAATGCCGAAAAAAAACACGTTTGTTGTATGAATATATAATTATGTTTATTGTTAAGTATAGAGGCACCAGAAATACATCATGATCTGTGAAAATTTCAACTGCCTAGCTATCACGGTTCATGAGATACAACCTGGTGACAGACAGACAGACAATGGAGTCTTAGTAATAGGGTCCCGTTTTTTTTTGGGAACGGAATCGTAAAAAAATATGTAGTAAGATAAGAAGTTAGGCGCCTCGGCAATTATAGTTTATCTTCGGAAATACGAAGGTGTGATATCTAATATAGAGCTGTTGCAATCTGAAATTTTGTTTTTTAATCATACCAAAACCTAAACATTGGTTTAGGTCCAAACTATTTTGCACTTAACTTCACTAACTATAAAGTGCATTATTGTATTGGCCTAATAGCGTTCTATAGTGTACTATTCGTGTTGAGAGAAGCAAAATTGTGTGTAATTGAATCATGTTCGCACAAATTTGCACTGTATAGCACCGTTGATAAAGTACTTTTTCACATACAGTTATACAATTTTGTTTTGTGACACAATTTTCGTCTTTATGAAACAGATAATAAAGTGCACTCTTACCTAAAGTTGGTAGCTATCTCCTGCACCTCCATGGCGGCTGCTAACAATCCGGTGGCATAGCATTGCAGTGGTTCTGCAGAGTTTGTCGCCCAGTTCACTAGCCGATGGATTAGAGCTTCGTTGTCCTGGTAACAAAGAAGGGAAGATTTATACTTATTTATTATTTACTAGCTGCGCCCCGCGGTTTCACCCGCATAAGTTTCGATCCCGTGGGAATATCGGGATAAAAAGTAGCCTATATGTTAATCCAGGGTGTCAGCTACCTCCATACAAAATTTTGACAAAATTAGTCCAGCCGTTTGAGCGTGAAGAAGTAACAAACATATAAACACACACACACCCCCTCACAAACTTTCGCCTTTATAATATTAGTGTGATATATACTTTATTGTACACCACAAAAATACATAACATGAAAAAGATACATCAAACACTACAAAATATACAATGGGCGGCCTTATCGCTTTCTGCGATCTCTTCCAGGCAACCATGGAATGGACAGTGATTTTCCTGGACATAAAATGGGGTTGTCGTTGGTGCAAACCTCCTACCTTTTCACGCCTAAACCACTGAACGGATTTCGATAAAATTTGGCAGAGAGATAGATTGCATCCCGGGTAAGGGCATAGGAAAGTTTTTATCGACATACTCTGCGAGCGAAGCCGCGGGCGGAAGCTAGTCCTCCATATATGAACTCACCTGGAACACGACGCTCATCTCCAGGCCGGGCATGAGGTCTAGGGTCAGTCTGCACGCAGCCACGTTCAGTTTGTGCACGTCACGGCCCGTCATATTCTGACGGGAGTAGTACGTGTCGCGAACGTAGTCATTAACTAGCTGGAAATAAAGGAAAAATTACCCTTTGGGTACGGAACCTTAATTAACAGTTTACTCTGATTGAATCGTCACTGGTACAGTCAACAGCAAAAGTAGATGATCAAAATCAGAAACTCAATACTAATTAACGGAGTTCGCGTCAGAACTGTATGGCAGAGCTGTTGCTGTTGTTGTTGTTGAGCTGTGTGCAGAGACTGTGTGGCTGTGTGGCAGAGTTCTGACGCGAACTCCGTTCATTAGTATTGAATTTATGATTTTGATCATCTACTTTTGCTGTTGACTGTACATACCGTACGCAAAATACGCGCCTTGGGACGTGGAGTTGCGGACACCAGCCTGATTTATGTACAGACACAGCACATCAAGTTACTACAATCTGTCAAATTTATTTAATAGATTTTCAACTTTATCGCTAAAGCATAAGGTTCAAAGTTGATTGGGGGAATTTGACAGTTTCGGGTAGCTTGCTGTGCTGGTGTCTGTACAATAGAATCGTTACAGCACGCGTAGCATGACCACCATACAAACGAGTTAGACAATAGACAAAATGACAGATTGTAGACTTCTGAAGAAATCTGTCATTTTATTTCTTCTAGCTGTCATTTTGTCTATTCTTCCGTCGACAAAACCCGTTTCTATGGCGGTCATGCTGCACGTGCTGGTAGAAAAAATGGAGATTGATGAGGGATCAACTCAGGGTCACAGACAGAGACAATCTGAGCTTATGTCAGTCATAGACAACAGAACACTCTCACAGCTCACAGTACATACATACGAATAATTAGTTTTTTTTTTAACCATTTCATAGATAGACCTTCGGTGACCGTGTCTGAGGCCATCAAAAAAGCAAGACAAAAATGTAGAAATTCTCTGTCCTTGTCTCACGCAGAAAATACGCGCGCAAATTCGCCCGTATTGGCCAGAACAGTTACCTTAGTCATAAAGTTGTCCTTCTTGAACGTGACCTTGAGAGCGTGTCCCAGCGCGCACTCGGTGTCCTTGCGCGACGGGCGACGTCACCGAACCGGTACAGTTTATAGTTACCTTAGTCATAAAATTGTCCTTGAACATGACCTTGAGAGCGTGACCCAGCGCGCACTCGAGGTCCTTGCGCGACGGCCGACGTCACTGAACCGGTACAGTTAATAGTTACCTTATTCATAAAATTGTTCTTGAGCATGACCTTGAGAGCGTGACCCAGCGCGCAATCGGGGTCCGTGCGCGACGGGTGACGTCACCGAACTGGTACAGTTTATAGTTACCTTAGTCATAAAATTGTCCTTGAACATGACCTTGAGAGCGTGACCAAGCGCGCACTCGAGGTCCTTGCGCGACGGGCGACGTCACTGAACCGGTACAGTTAATAGTTACCTTATTCATAAAATTGTTCTTGAACATGACCTTGAGAGCGTGACCCAGCGCGCAATCGGGGTCCCTGCGCGACGGGCGTCACCGAACCGGTACAGTTTATAGTTACCTTAGTCATGAAGTTGTCCTTCTTGAACATGACCTTGAAAGCGTGACCTAGCGCGCAATCGGGGTCCGTGCGCGACGGGTGACGTCACCGAACCGGTACAGTTTATAGTTACCTTAGTCATAAAGTTGTCCTTCTTGAACATGACCTTGAAAGCCTGTCCCAGCACGCACTGAGGGTCCGCCCACGATGGGTGACGTCACTGAACGGATACAATTTATAGTTACCTTAGTCATAAAGTTGTCCTTCTTGAACATGACCTTGAAAGCCTGTCCCAGCACGCACTGAGGGTCCGCCCGCGATGGGTGACGTCACTGAAAGGCTACAATTTATAGTTACCTTAGTCATAAAGTTGTTCTTCTTGAACATGACCTTGAAAGCCTGTCCCAGCACGCACTGAGGGTCCGCCCGCGATGGGTGACGTCACTGAAAGGCTACAATTTATAGTTACCTTAGTCATAAAGTTGTTCTTCTTGAACATGACCTTGAAAGCCTGTCCCAGCACGCACTGAGGGTCCGCCCACGATGGGTGACGTCACTGAACGGATACAATTTATAGTTACCTTAGTCATAAAGTTGTCCTTCTTGAACATGACCTTGAGAGCGTGTCCCAGCGCGCACTCGGGGTCCGTGCGCGACGGATGTCGCTCATCGAAAGGGTCAGGATCCTTTTTCATGAAGTTTTCCGTCTCTGCTTCTATTATTTCGGATATCCTGTAATAAAATTGAAAAAGGTGATCACTTCATTGATTTTGTACGGCTTTTATCAAAGACTAGCTTAGCCCGCGACTTCGTCCGTGTGAAATTTCTTGTTCCCCCGACCCACCCCGTCGCATCGCATCGCCCAGCCGCGCTGTTACTTTGTTTTGGATTAGCGTTCTCTCCAACTTGTTTTCCTTCTTGCTCGGCTCCTAACAGTCCTAGCGTGATGGCCTATAGCCTTCCTCAAGAATTAGGCTATCAAATGCAAACATATTTTTTTTAATCCGATCGAGTTTTATAGATTGGCGCGTTCAAACAAACAAACAAGCTCTTCAGCTTTATTATTAGTATAGATTAGTCATTAGTATAGATATCGTCACTGGAAAGGAGAAAATGCTAAAGCGCTATTTGGGCCAAAATGAGTTATATTAATATAATATATCGTTACCATACTCAATAAAAACTTTTTACAAAAAAAAAAAACAACAGACTTCCAAAAAAAACACTAGGTAGGTACAGAGTGAATAAAAATAACTTTAATTTCGGAAGTCCGTGTCGTTGGTTCTGTATTTTCGTTTTTTGACACTCGAAACTTTAATTTCGAAATTTGACTTTCGAAATTAAAGTTTTTTTTGTAAAAAAGTTTTTTTTTTACTTTTTAGTTGTACCTACCTACCCCAAACAAATTCAAATATCACTACTTGTCATATATCACTACTTGCTATGTGAGTATCAGTGACAGAAAGCTATTGAACACATCTGCCTACCCCTTTGCAATGCTATAGCAGCAATCGTGGTTAATTTGCATTTATTAAAGAGTTCCGTTGTCTGTCTCCGAAACTCATCATCAGATCAGATCTTTACGAAATTTAAATGGGGCCATTTCGGAATAAAGCTCTTTCGAACAAAAAAGAATTTTGCAAATCCGTCTATTTACGATGGAGTTATGCCCAAAAATAGATAACAAAAAAAAAATTAAACATCCGAATTGAGAACCTCCTCCTTTTTAAAAGTCGGTTAAAAACGTCGCGTTAAAAAATCGCCCGAGTATTTTAGATTTGCTTGCGTTGATAACACTATAGTTTAATAAGACATAGTTTACATATTTAATTAGAAAATTGCATTGCATTTATTTCCGGGGTAGGTGAAGAGAAGATAACCTTTTGACATTTGACTAATGTGGCCAAAATCTGCTACATTTGCCTTGTCCTACCAAATTCTGTTTTAAACATTTGGATTGGCTTTTTACTCGACTGCGGCGAAGCCCAAAAGGAGGATTATGTGTTTGACCTGTATCACCTGTATGTATGTCCGTTCCTTTGTTCCCTCGTAACTTCTAAACGAATGAATGGATTTGGATAAGTTATGTCTTTAGATTTGTCTTGGTAGCGCGAGTGTCACTGGCTACATTAAAATAAATAAAAAACAAATTAAAATGGTGGATTTGGGGTGCCATACCCATTATAGAGTTCGAATTTTTTTCTTCTTCTAATAAAGTTATTTGATTGGCCATTATTATTTCAGTCTGCAAAGCACACGAGTTTGAGTCTTAACAACATTTTTAGGGTTCCGTACCCAAAGGGTAAAAACGGGACCCTATTACTAAGACTTAGCTGTCTGTCCGTCCGTCTGTGCGTCCGTCCGTCTGTCTGTCACCAGGCTGTATCTTAAGAACGGCGATAGCTAGACAGTTGAAATTTTCAGAAATTATGTATTTTTGTTGCCGCTATAACAACAAATACTAAAAACAAAATAAAAATTTAAGGGGGCTCCTATACAACAAACGCGATTTTTTTGCCCTTTTTTGCTCGTTATCAATAATGGCAACAGGTAGGCACTTGAAATTTCACAAAATACTCAGTTGGTATTTTTACTTTATGTATAATAATTAGGTGTTAGCTTCAGCAGTTTTATTTTGATAAGAAACAAAATGTTGCCACTTTATCTAATGGTTTTGTTACTTTTTAATGATTATCAGGGTCATCAAGTCATAGCACCAGTACATATATGAACAAACAGAATGTCACTGTGTTTGGTCATTACAAACCCTTTGATGAACCTAACCTCTTTGGATTATCAACCGTGGTCATGTTTGGCATGTTTAGAATCTTACTGGCAGTGCCAGATTAGCCCATAAGCAAATTAAGCAATTGCTTAGGGCATCACGTCTCGAGGGGCACTATAAGGCAAAAACAGCACTGAAACAGTATTTGTTAGCATATGAAAGGCAAGGCTGTTTATCAGCAAGATATTACAAGACCCAAAAGTCACTTTACAATCTTTACAAATCGCTCGTTTTTGTTTTGAAAAATACCAGGTGACTAGTGGATAGGATTGCTTAGGGCACCAAGTAGTCTTAATCCGGCACTGCTTACTGGCAAGCTTATGATCAGTGCAAAATCATGGAGTCTTTAAAAAAAATAGTTTGTCAACAAAGCATGACTTTTTTTTATGAATTACAACCACTTTTTTATTCCAATCATTATCAAAATAAGGATTTTACACTAAATAAGGACTCTATTGGGTTTTTTTACTATTTGGTATAAGAAATAGGCACAATGAAGAGCCAAATGCTATTTAAAGCTGCACTTCCAGATTAGTTTAAAAGTAATTAAAAGTTCATGAAGAACTTAGGACTAAGCATACCTATTTCACATTGTTACTAGATGTTACGTGGTCATGACTTCTATTTTTAAATTGAAATTTCATAGCCACATGTGTAAGCATACGGCAAACAATAAATGTGCTAATTATAATTTTTTTCGCAATATTATCAAAACAAAGGACCTACCTCGTCAAAGTTGGTATTGGGTCGAAGTTGACCGTTGTATGCTGTTCCTCCCATTGTCGCAACAGCTCAGTTACCTCTTGGGCTGGCCCTGAATCCATTTAAATTCACAAACTGTTTGTAATTTATAACCTCACTGATTAACAACTTTGTCACTCATGTACCGTAACGACACGACTCGACTACTATATGCCAAATTTTTATTTACACTACTAAAACAGATTATTGTACATTTTATTATAAAAATATTAATTTTATTATATCTAAATTCGATAAAATGCAACGTTTTGTCTATAAAGTTATAAACCGCGCACTCCTACAACAAAATTTTATGCTAGGGATACCATGACAAAGAATAATTTACTACTAATACTACTATGAAATATGAATATTTATTACAATGATCTATTATTTTCAGTATAATTATCAAAAGTACTCTCACAGAGTACTTTTTGATTGACTGAGTACTCTGTGATCTATTTATTGGATGTGAATTGAAGATTCACTGACGCGAATACAAAAAATAATGTCAGTCCAGTATTTTTTTTATTGTACTGACTTTTCAAAAAGTTAAAATTTTAGTAAAATCCGAAAAGGATTTTATTTCGTCGTACAAGAGCCCATTAAAAATTCAGTACCTACGAGAGTTTATCATACAATTATATATAATACGGCAACAGGGACTAGTTGGTAGGTAAAAGAGCATGATGTGTCAATGGACTGTTCTAGCTTCTAGCAAAAGAATCGTGTTGCTGATGAAATTGCAGGGCCAGGCATAAAATATTTCACTTTTCAATTTCATTCAATTCGTGTTTGTTCATAAACTTTTGTAATGTGAACCAGTATTGTAATAGTAGTCTATGATGTGAACCATTCAAAACGTAATGGTGTTGCCCTTCCTTACGTTTGTAAAATAATGAAAGAAAATACGTTTATTTGCGGCAAACATGACGCATAAAAATAAAAACACAAACAAAAAATAAAACAAAATCAATTTGGGAGATAGTAAAAAAAAAAAAAGGAAAGGGGGAGGGTGTAAAGGAAATATTTCAAAAACATGGGGATGGGGGGCCATCCCCTGCGGAAGAGGCCAGGCTTTAAATTATATTAGACAATCCTAAATAATGAAATCTACTAAGAAATATGAGCTTGCGGCTGGCAATATTACAAAAGACCAAGGTCGTTTGACTTTGAGGGAGTATCCCATGGGTACGTTCTGTAACTAAAGTTAACTAAACTATATTCCATTTTTAAGCATTAAAAAGGAAATATTAAAAATAAAAATGAGCATTATGGGCTGTTTATAGACGCGGTTCATAAAATATTATTTTTTCTACAAAATATAAATAACACTAACAACTTAAGAAGAGTTTGTTCACCTAATTATTTCCGTAAGAGTTTCAAAAGGAGTTTAAGTTTGATAAATTGAATTTTCGAACAGACTTGTCAACTAAAAGCGGATTGTGTAGCTTTTATCTGTATTTTAAATTAGGAAAACAAATCTTTACTAATAAAAAAGTGATTATAAACAAAAAAAAAAGCATCAAAGATGCCTTTTAGAAACGATACGCTTTCACAGTCATCAAGGACCAGTATGTCGGCAAATTATACTAGAAAACTACGGTACAGAACCTTACTCGAATATCTATCCACTGTAGGTAAGTAAACAGTCACTTGAACTGAAGTCTAGCTATCAACGTATTTTTTTATAATCAGTAAGGCCATACGCTTCAATGGAATTGGGCTGGACACATCTGCCGCGTGTCAGACGATCAACGGGCCAACCTTACGACCCAGTGGGTCCCGCTTAGTGGCAAACGCGGGATGAGCTGGAGAGCTGGACTCCTGTAATAAAGATTGTTCCTTGGCAGCTCCGGAGAGGAAGAGGTGGAAAAAGAGTAGGGAGGCCTTTGCCCAGGAATGGGACATTAATAAATCCTTTACTAACCAAATATGTTCCTACATTTCCTTATAACTGAGGAATCTGTGGCTAAATAATAACAGCCGCACAGGTCGATCGATCTGGTTAAGCTACGCTTGCCGCGGTTGGTCTGTGGATAGGTGACCATCTTTGTATTACCCAGTAACTGAGTTGTGGAGGTCAGATAGTCACATAACACATAATCAGCCTATAATGTTCCCACTGCTGGGACACAGGCCTCCTCTCGGTGAGAGGGATAGGCAGTCACTCCATGTAAAATACTGGTTTTCAGCTTTTGATCTTATTATGTGTTTTGATGTCAGCCATCGATTTATAGGTCTCAGGAGTGGCCGTCATTTTCAAAATCTGCCACAGATCTTCAAAGCCTTCTATTTTGTAATAATGGACCAATAAATTATTCTTATTCTTGCATGTGAATCACAGAGGATGAAGCTGGTAGCAATGTGGAGTGTATGGACAAGACGTCACAAATCGTGAAGGAGGTCAAGGACATGCATAGACAAGGAGGCGTTGAGGAGAAAGACCCAGGTAACCTACTTATTTATTGCGCTGGTAATGCTGCTGTGCCACATGTTGCTTACAACAGCGGGAGACGATGGAGCAATCAAGCTTTTTTTTTTTTTTCGGATGGGTAATCATCAAATGACCCCTCCCGCTCTGAGTGAAGCGGAAGGGAGTGTCAGACTCTTACTGACTAAAACCCACCCGTGTTCCTTCCTTATGTTGCGGGCCAGCGGTAACCCTTTCGGACAATCCCGCTGACCCGGCAGGCTTCGGCCCTATGGGGCCCTCCTCGATGCTGACATCTGTTTGAGGCGCACGTTGAACACGTACGCGCCGTCCGGCACGGGCATGGTCCTGATCGGACGGTGAGCTGCCCATTACTCTCCGCCCGCAGGCATCAAGCCTTACCGCGAGTGTGGCCAGCATGCTGTTAGCGCGTTAATGATGCTCTATGTAGGTGGGTGCTCTATGCTCTCTATGGGTTTGGTTTCCGCACTTAGTCCTTCAATGGACCATTGTGCGTGGGCCATGGCGGCCGTCGGTGGTTATTCCAACCAGCCCACGTCCCTCCAGAAGCTGATTAAGTCTCCTGGTGGTTGAGAGCGTTAATGGATAAAGGCGTGATGTTATAGCTAACTTGTATGTAATGTTTTCAGGTGAAAGCTTCCTGGATTCCAAGGTGCTTCGCGCCGCCAGTGACGTCACAGTTCGATGTTCTGAAGCTGTCAGTGGAAATGTAAACGTTTATGATAAGCATGAGCTGGCGCGCCATATTGTGAGTAACTAAAAAAGCTATCTATACCAGGGTTCGTAAAAATCCGATATTTTTAATGAATATCAAAATATCTGATATGATTATGTCTTGTATATCGGATGTAGTTTAAGAGCCTATACTACCTCAAATGGCTTAGCATGATCCTCCGTTATGTCGAAAATACCGCAGCATTAATTTTGAAATAAATATGTGTTAAAGTTGAGGATTAATGTTAAGTACTATGTTAGACGAATACACGATTCCATAAAATTTTCTCGATAGAAAAATAATCCAAAGTTACCTCCAAACCGAACAATAAACCGCTGGTATTCAAAAAATACTTCACATTAGATTATGAAACTTTGCATACTAACTGAACTAACTATAAAGCAGGTCTTATGTTAAATAGTTTTTTTGAATTACCTTTATTTTCACCGTAAAAAGCAAATACCTAAACTATTGGCGCTGCCTTCCGCCCAGCACCGCACTCTGTCTCGCTCTCACACAGTCCGCGAGCAGTATGGTGCGAGCGAGATAAAGAGTGAATTTTAACTGTGATTCTTATTTCATCCTTTTCAGTAGTTGTGTTTTAGTTTTCAAACAAATTTTTTATTTAATTATTTTAGGGCTTATTTCAGTAATATTTATATTTTTGAAAGGCGATAAGCAAGATAAGGTGATAAGCCCTTTTATTTGATACCCAAAATATTTTTATGTATGGCCTCTAGAGGGTGCCATATTGATTTTAGTGAATTGAATTGAATTTATTTATTTTGTGAACATAGGTGATTACAGTTGAATGAATGAATGATGGATGATGAATGTGACGTCACAAAAAGTAATTTAAAAAAATTAAACCGACTTCAAAAAGAAATCAACTCAAAATTATGAAATAACTTTAATTTCGGAAGTCGGTGTCTTGGGATCTGTATTTAAGTTTTTTTTTGCCACCGACTTCCGAAATTAAAGTTATTTCATAATTTTGAGTTGATTTCTTTTTGAAGTCGGTTTAATTTTTTTAAATTACTTTTTATTTCGTAATTTTTAGTTTCTGCACTAAAATTTGACCAAGGTTTTGAGATGTTTTCCCTTTGACACTACACCCGTAGCTCGTATCAATACGCCAGGCCGTCACACTTACACGTATTAGTCCATATCTTGAAAATTACTGAACCGATTTTGATGAAACTTGCACTGTTCCCTAAGTTGAAGTAAATGTAAGCTAATACAAAAAAAATGGTCACGATCCGATTAATAGTTGCTGAGAAATGCGTGGACAAACATACATACATACATACATACATACATACATACGTCTATGAAATTTTGTATATTTGTTTGGAAGCCTTAGTACTCGTAGATTGTCATATGTGAATATAATGCAATTCCAATAATATTACATACATACGTATCGAATTGATAACCTCCTTTTTTTGAAGTCGGTAAAAACGATACCTCATTTGTAAAATTATTATGAGTACAGTCACGAGCATAAGTATGTATACCCTTGGCTTTATTCAAAGGCGATTTTCTGTTTTATTTTTGAATGAAATTTTATGTTATTACGAACATAGTAATTTCGAACCTATATCTTTATGTAAAGTGTCGTATTTCAACTTTGCATTCGTTATTTCTTGAAAAATCGCAATTAAAAGTTGCCAAGTGTTGACATATTAGTGCTCGTGACTGTTCTTTTGAAGTTATTAGGGAACAGATGAACATACATACAGGTTAAAATCATAAAAAATGGTCACGATCCGATTAATAGTTGCGGAGAAATCCGTAGACAAACATACATACATACGTCTATAACATTTTGTATAATCGTTTGGAAGCCCTAATAAATTGTCGTATGTGAATTTAATGCAATTCCAATAATATTACATACATATGTGTCAAATTGATAACACTTTCACGTTATTTGGTAAATCCCCGAAACATATGATTAGATTGCAATTTAGGGAAAGGAAGTTTCTGTCAAGTGCTGTTTGGGTAAACTTTGAATCTACATAATTAATTTCTAGTTTTGACAATTGATTATATAGGGTGACTGGTAATTAGTGACCGATACTTAAACACGTGATTTTACTCATCATTATGAACAACTTTTACTATGGGACCAAACCTGAAATCGTGAAAAAAAAACAGCTGTTCTCTACATTTTGACGAGTTAGACGAACATAAATGTAGGGAACAGCTGTTTTTTTTTTTGCGATTTCAGGTTTGTTCCCATAGTAAAAGTTGTTCATAATGATGAGTAAAATCACGTGTTTAAGTATCGGTCACTAATTACCAGTCACCCTATATATATCGTGATAAATATCCACTGATATTTTAGTACAATAATAGGTAGTCGGTGTAGTATATGTTTAAGTATCGGCCAGTCGCCCTATACAGAGTCAAATTAAATCAGCTAGCGAAACTTCGCATACATGGTAGGTATTGAGAACCTTTGTTCTAATCCATAACATTCCAGGCCGAGAACTCAGACTTCTGGAACTTCACGTTCCCCCAAGAGGTCCCCGTGGCCGCGCACGTGTTCGGCTCGTTCACGGGCGTCGCGCAGCGCGCGGTGCGCGTGCGCCGCCAGCAGGTCGAGAAACAACAGCTCGCGCAGCTGAAGGAGCCCGAGAAAGTTGACAAGTTAGTACTATTCCATGTTCAAATCCTTGTTTTTATTATAATTGAAGTTTTCCACTTTAAAAAAATGACAGTTTTATGCTTGTGTGAATTAAGTTTAATTACAGTCTTCAGTTTTATTTATTTGTGTATGTAGCGGTATCTACAACGCCACATGCGAACAACGCGTCATACTGACGTCACGCAATCCTGGGGGTCTACTCCGAAGCGGTTAACCACTGTATCGGCCGAATGTTCGGTCATTTTCTACAACCATTAATTTCCTATATTGACTACTAGCTTCCGCCCGCGACTTCGTCCGCGTGAAACTTCACCCTCTCAGGGGTGGAATTTCGAAAAACCCTTTCTTAGTGGATACCTACTCTTCACAAAGAACACACCCTCCAAATTTCATGTTTCTAGGAGCAGCGGTTTAGACTGTGCGTTGATATATCAACAATCAGTCAGTTTACCATTTTATATACAGGGTTATTTGTAAAACACCAGCAACCTCTTAAGAGGTCATTGTACTCATCATTATGAACAACTTTTACTATGGTACCAAACCTGAAATCGCGAAAAAAAAATCAGCTGTTCCCTACATTTTGACGAGTTATACGAACATAAATGTAGGGAACAGCTGATTTTTTTTTCGCGATTTCAGGTTTGGTCCCATAGTAAAAGTTGTTCATAATGATGAGTACAATGACCTCTTAAGAGGTTGCTGGTGTTTTACAAATAACCCTGTATATAGAAGAAGATTGGTCCCGACCAAACTGTGCCAATCCGAACCTTTTTGGAACCCTTAACCCTTTTTTTACCTTTTTTTTTTTTAAATTCGTAGTAGCACAACAATATTCGAATCAGAAAATGACCGAAAATTCGGCCGATACAGTGGTTAACCGCTTCGGAGTAGACCCCCTGTATCGCGCAAGCAGAGCTTACCGCGCAACTAGCATAGTACAACGGCCCGACATGAATCATTGGGCAGTTGCCTGCCAGACACAACACCCGTCTGTTCGGAGGATCCTCCCTTTTCTATAGAGTATGAGTGAACTTTACACCCTGTTCCTCATACCTCTATATGTACATAAACCACTATCTTCTCCTTCTGCAGACTTGAGAAGACAGATGAAGGCTCCCAGATGGTGACGCGCGTGAACCGGTTCATCAGCAAGTGGTATAAGCAGCACCACAAGCCGCTGAGCTACTTCCACACTGTACTGGACCCGGGCAGCTTCAGTAAGAGTGTGGAGAACATCTACAATGTGTCCTTTCTGGTCAGGGATGGGCATATATCTGTAACCTTAGGTGAGTAGTCATAGGGCTGATTTTTCAATAGCTAGAAATCCTCCCTAAGAACGTTGCGACGCCGCACTGCCAGTGTGATCGCCAGTGCACCGTGTGGAACGGCTCTCAGACTGGAAGCCGACCCCAACATAGTTGGGAAAAGTCTAGGCAGATGATGACGATCTAATTTTACCGTATATTCCCAGTCGCCCCCACATGGATTGCCACCAGGTGGCAATTGGGAAAAAAAATCCCAGTTGCCACCGGGTGGTGACTCCCTAAAAAATATCACATAAAACCACATTGGAAATGTGACCGCCAACACCCTCATTTGAAATGATTTTTATTTTATTTGTAAGTAGGTTTGTACAAACACTTTTACACGTCAATCATGTTTTTTTAAAACTAGATGAAGTCGGCGTTTCCTATCTGACTACTCTGAGAAGAAAGGCCGAAACAAACTCAGAGGTCACAGTCTCTTTTAAAGTCCAGACATAATCTTGGTCAGGTTATATGAAGACCATGTAGATCGATGTCTGAGGTGGTCTTTTGAGGAAAGAACCACACAGATTGAGAGGACCTGTCCAGTCAGTGCACGCATTTGTCAAAAATCGTGCAGCTCAACTCAAGACTGTAAGACCGACAGCGATGAGGGGGTTTGGCGATCCACGCCGCAATGTACATCGGTTTGAAGTGGGGGGCATTAAGTCCCCAGTCACCACTCGGTGGCAACTGTGATTTTTTTTCCCAATTGCCACCTGGTGGCAATCCATGTGGGGATGACTGGGATTATTCGAATTTTTTTCCCAATTGCCACCTGGTGGCAATCCATGTGGGGGTGACTGGGATTATTCGAATTTTTTTCCCAATTGCCACCTGGTGGCAATCCATGTGGGGATGACTGGGATTATTCAAATTTTTTTCCCAATTGCCACCTGGTGGCAATCCATGTGGGGATGACTGGGATTATTCGAATTTTTTTTCCCAATTGCCACCTGGTGGCAATCCATGTGGGGGTGACTGGGATTATTCGAATTTCTTTCCCAATTGCCACCTGGTGGCAATCCATGTGGGGGTGACTGGGATTATTCGAATTTCTTTCCCAATTGCCACCTGGTGGCAATCCATGTGGGGGTGACTGGGATTATTCGAATTTCTTTCCCAATTGCCACCTGGTGGCAATCCATGTGGGGGTGACTGGGATTATTCGAATTTCTTTCCCAATTGCCACCTGGTGGCAATCCATGTGGGGGTGACATGGGATTATTCGAATTTTTTCCCCAATTGCCACCTGGTGGCAATCCATGTGGGGGTGACATGGGATTATTCGAATTTTACATGCCGTGTTACAGATGAAGAGCACGGCCTGCCGTTCATAATGCCTCAGTCTGCATCGCAGAAGGAGCGCGTCGACATGTCCGATGAGAAGCAGTTTATCGTATCTATAGATATGCAGCGATGGCAGGTACAGTGTAACTCTATCCACTAATAGAAAGTACAATACGACCGACGTTACTTGGTGGGCCTGAACATCAAATCAAATCAAATCAAATTTATTACTGAACCAAAAAGTTTTACATTGGCGCCGATTCTGTTGGTCACAAACTAAACTAAATTTAAGTTCATGCATCTTTTTCTTCCTATTTCATTATGAAAAGGACAGAAGATAAATATTAGTTTAGTCCTGTCAAATTAAGATACTCCATAGACAATTTAGACGAGATTTAAAAAATGGCCATTAAAAATACGTCAATTTACGTCAGGCGCTGACTAATTTGACAGGACTAAACTAATATTTATCTTCTGTCCTTTTCTTAATGAAATAGAAAGAAAAAGATGCCTGAACTTAAATTTAGTTTAGTTTGTGACACAACAGAATCGGCGCCATTAGTTGGTGATTGGAGCCTCCTGTTAAGCAAGTAATGCCTGTGTTAGGAGACTCCGCTCTTCCACAGCAGTATACAATTTTTTTTTTGTACCTTAGTTATAAACAGTATGTGAGTGAACGTGTGTGTGTGTGGGCATAGGCACTAAGAACTTTCGCGCATGTTCTCTCACTCGCACTCGCCTCATGTCACCATTTGGTTTCTAAAAAATCTTACTGCGCAGCCTTCTGCGCAAAGTTCGAACCCGCCAAGATACATCGGTTGTATTGTACATTTATTTAGCACAGACTAAAAGGGACCACATTACTTACTTCATCATATATTTTTTATTGCTTAATTAGCTACGCCCCGCGGTTTCACCCGCGTAAATGTCGATCCCGTGGGATAAAAAGAGTGTGGATGATGTCAGCTACCTCCATACAAAATTTTATCAAAATTGGTCCAACCGTTTGAGCGTGACGAAGTAACAAACATATAAACACACACACAAACTATCGCCTTTATAATATTAGTGTGATGGTTCCCGCTCTTGACCCCCATCACGCCTGATGGGAAGCGATGGATGAGGTCTATGATGGAACGAGCGTGCCCAGAAGATGCCTCAGGCACTGGAACTCACGCGCATCGACGTAACAGCAGGCTGCTTGACGTGGGGGGATAATTCTCCTGCCCATAAGCATTAAATAAATTTTTGCAAAGTACTGGATTATTCTCCATTAAATTATCTTATAAATTAAGTAGGTTCTGTGTCCTAGCGGGAGTATAACATAGTGTTGTTCCCGAGGTGGACACTCGTAAGTGGAACTTATGAATAAGAAAACAAAGAAACACTAGGGCCTTGGGGTCCGAGTGCTCATCAAATATATCGGGACATCGTCAAGCGGTTGGTTGACTCATCACGTGATCAGAGGGCTGGCCTATTTTTAGCCCAAAGAATAAGCATTGCCATCCAACGTGGTAATGCTGCCAGCCTTTTGGGCACTTATGCCATTGACAGCGATGCGGACGAATTTTTTGATGCCCAATGAGCTCCTCTCTTTTTCTTTTCCCTTCTTTTTTTTATATACTTGTATATACTATATAGGTAATATGTATATTTTAGAGTTAAATTGTAAGATAATTAGGTATTAAAGAAAGAATAAAGTTTATTTGGACACAGTTCGTGAAACACAAAATACGAACGAAGGCAGAATGCTTTTCACGCCTTTTTTATTTTTTCACAAACTTTTTTTTTTATTTGGTTCTCGCATGTTTTACTTTATCATACAGCCTGTTACTTGTTCATACAATGTTCGTGATTGATCTCATTGGTGATTGGAACTTTTACAAACAATATCCACATTCCAAATTCAAATCACTTTTAGTCCCTAGGGATTAAAGAGCTATTTTAGTCCCTGTTTACGAAGAATACACTAGCTCTTTTTGGATAGATGTGATAAAAAAAAAACTGGCCAAGTGCGAGTCGGACTCGCACACGAAGGGTTCCGTACCACAAGGCAAAAACGCCGAAAAAAACATGTTTGTTGTATGGGAGCCCCCCTTAAATATTTATTTTATTTTGTTTTTAGTATTTGTTGTTATAGCGGCAACACAAATACATAATTTGTGAAAATTTCAACTGTCTAGCTATCGCGGTTCTTGAGATACAGCCTGGTGACAGACAGACAGCAAAGTCTTAGTAATAGGGTCCCGTTTTTACCCTTTGGGTACGGAACCCTAAAAATCGACCGTAAAGTACGCTCTAATGCTTCGCATTATGAGTCGTGCAATACAGTAAGTTATCAATGAAAGTAAATTTCGAGATTAGCCTGTTTGTCTTACGCTGTATATTTTTCTCATTTCAGGACCTGGTTTCAGCTTTTGGCATCGAAAAGCCAATGATGGTGTTGAAAAACAAATAATAGTTTAATAATCCATCAACAATATTGTTTGTTTGTAAAATAAGTTGTCTGTCTGTGATTGTAATAAGTGACTTTAAATAAATATAGGTAAGTTTTTATTTTCTTACGAAATTGTTTTCTTTTTGTGTATACAACATTATTTTTAGCATATGCGAAACCCGAAACACGTGTCCTAGTATTTTTATGTAAAGAATCTATGTACAAAATTTCAAAACTGTATCATGAAAAATCACAAAGTTATAAGCTTGTTAAGTTACCTGTTTGTCCGTACAAAAACATGCTCACCCGCGCCGCGCCGTCTTGCGCTCATTGATAATAGTACCTAGGTACCTAACCGTTTGGCGCGGAGATTGGATAACCTACTGAGTGTCGCTCGGTGTCCAACTTTTAACCTTTTTTAAATATTTTTGGGACAAAATATAACATGGGGTAAAAATGATTGGAATCGATTCAGTTACTTATTCTGAACAAACTATGTATATTCAGGTTTTGCATATACTAACGTTGTATAAGGTATAATCTATTCATACACGAAATCTCTTAAGGGCTTGTAATAGTTCAGCTGCAATTCATATTTTGCCCCCACTTCCCCGCGCCATGTACAGACGCCAGCACATCAACCTACAACAATCTGTCAAAGTTCTTTAGTAGATTTTCAACTTTATCGCCAAAGAGTAAGGTTCAAAGTTGATTGGGAAATTTTGACAGTTTCGGGTAGCTTGATGTGCTTTGTGAATTTATAATGTACTAATGAATAATTCAGCTAATTTACCAAGGTAAATTTACGTAATGTCTAACAAAAAATTACCAAGGTAACCTACGTACAGATGTCTAACAAAAATATATAGCCGCTTCTGCTTACTGGTATATGTTATGTGGTATATGTTCCACAAACGATGGGACACTTAATATCGTGTCCTGCGTGTCCTGTCAGCTGCACGTTACAGGAACTGATGGACGCTGGTGATGGCGCCAAACAAGTAGCCGAATTCTGGGCCGACTCCATTTAGATTGCTATCGACACGCTAAGAAGAAGAATGTCACTTGAAAAGCTGCCAGGCTAAAATGGAACTGGGCTGTCAGATGACCAATGGGGCCAAACTTACGACTCAATGGGTCTCTTTTAATGGCAAGCGACATCGTGGCAGGCCCAGACGGCGGGATGAGCTGGACTCCTTCAACAAGACCTGGTCCTTAGCAGCTTTGAACAGAGAGAAGTGGAAAGAAAGTAGGGAGGACTTTGCCCAGAAGTGGGACATCACAGGCTAATAAATGAGAAGAGTTATAAAAAAAATGGTTGCCTGTAAAGTCGGTTTTACGGGCGAAGATTTTACGTGACAACGTCTTTTTCTCGGTAGAATAGTTGAGTGGGAGAGAGACGCAAGGCATTCGGCGGGCCTCTCTCTCGTTCGGTGACTCATCGTAACGTTACCGAGCGTTACACTTTTTCATAAGTGACTCCCAGCCGCAACCTAATTTAAGACGTTGACACGTCAATAAAACAAGTAAAGAATGCTGAAAATATATTTGATACAACACAACGGTCGCGAGTCGCGTAAAATTCCCACTTCACAACAATGTTACGATAATAATCTCTTATTTTACAATACAATGTCTACGCGCGGTATACGTACCGACAGCAGAAAACGATTTTTTTAATGGTTTTGAAGTAAACAAGTTTAAAAGTCTGCCTAGCCTTTTCCCAACTATGTTGGGGTCGGCTTCCAGTCTAACCGGATGAATACCAGTATTTTACATGGTGCGACTGCCTACCTGACCTCCACAACCCAGTTACTGGGTAATACGATACTCCTTGGTAAGACTGGTTGTCAAAGATCCACGAATGACAGCCGGGTTTTGTTCTATATTATAGAAATAACATCGGTACATATAAAGCGCGTACAATAATACTATACAATAAATACATGACATTTGATCGAAAGCAAGTCGTTACCAAAATGAGGTATCGTAGTCATATTAATATACAGATAATATCTTCCATTATCTTACACTGTGATAAACGTCCCACACATTACGTTTTTATTTCTTAAAAAGTATATACAATCAGGGATGTTAAGGTGCCACTAGTCGACATTTTTTCCATACAAATTTCGGGAGAGTATTACTCCACTGTTTGAAATTGTGCATCCAAAGTTAAGCATGATATCGTTTTGACTTTTTATTAATTTTGTCTGTACGGAAACGGAATATAGTAAAATAAAAAGTCATTAAAAAGTTATGAGCCAACAAAGATTCATTTTTCTTGCTATTTTTTTTAACGTAACTTTGGGTGTAAATAAGAAATAAAAGAACTGTAAAATCTTCAAAACCAAGCCCGTACCGACAAAGCTCAGTTATCGAAGAATTCAATAAACTTTATTTATAATTGATTTATGCAGTGGTTTTTTTGATAAAACTCGATTTTCTAAAGCACTTTTCGATTATTTTTACGCGCCTATCAGTTCGGAACGGTGTTTCTGTGCGTGAGAACTAGACATTGTGCGTGTAAACTAGCGTCTAACTGCTCATCATTGATACTAGCTCTATCAGACACTAAGTCAGGTGAGACAGCGTGCTTTTTGGCCATGACCACCAGAGTTCGAGCTCGCGACTAGTTTACTCTTAAGAGGAAATGCTTAACGCGGTCGGAGCGACTTTTGAAAGAGCCTAAGTAAAAAGTCATAATAGGCTATTTGACTGGTTTCTGATAAACATCTCAGATTATTTAATGGTGTCTAACGAGCCCACAAAAACCTATTACTTCAAATTGCATAATGTATTTCTTTTAGAAAATAGTAAATAAAAATGTACTGTTTAAATAAGCCGCCAAAACGCTATCTTTAACAATATGGCGTCGTGACGTCACAATACACGTAAACAAACGTTGAAACGGTCGAGATACTAGACAAAAGTCATCTGTTATGTCAACGATAGACAGAAATTGACTATATCATGACGTCATCATAAGTTAAGCCAATCCAGACCGTTTTCGATTACGTGGCGCCAGATTTAAAAAGATGAAGTTTTTTCGGGATTTTTTTAATAAATAATACATTGTTTTGTAGTAAAATTAATGCAAATCGATTTTAAAAGCGATAATCTATACGAGTGTCAATAATTATGATCTTATTTTTTACATTGTCAAATAGCCTATTCGAGGCTTGGCTCTCGCCTATTCCCTCCAATATTGGACCATTTTTTAAGATATTTAATAAACTGAATAAGGAGGATAAATACTGTGTCCCTATGTTTTTCTTTTTTCGTTATATCTATTTTTACAAGCTTTTATTTAGCTTGTTTTACTTTTTTCGACATCACGGCGTAACGCTTAAGAGTCATTCAATGGAATTTACTTTAAAACATAGAGAATTATCATATCAAAGTTTACTCAAAGTAGTTTTAAATTTAATTCATTTACTTTGTTAAAAAAGGAGTAAATTCGTTTTGGCACATACGTCGTTTTATTCCGAGCGCACGCACATTATAGCCATCACTCTTCTTTTGCATTTCAAAAGTAATTGCATCACTTTCGATCGCTTAGTAGGTTTTCGAGGTAGCCCAATATAAATTATATTGTTATCGGTACATACACTGTACGCGCGACATGCGAAGGGATGTAAGTAATCTTTTTCCTGACTTTACGTCGAACGTCCTCTGCGCAGTACGTTTTGTTCCGCCTTGCTGACCGGTTAATTTTACAACGACATAAGCTGACATGAAGAAAAAGTACCATCGACTGAACTTTCCAGCGCCTTTATGACGTAGCAGTATTCGTGGTTCAAGTGCCTACGGACGCACAGTTGTCCATGCAGGAGTTTGTACACGACGCGCCGTAAAAAATAACGTGACTGTCAACAAGCTTCCATAGTGATCCATACAACACTGACGATCGCGCCTACACACGGCGAACAAACGTTAGTTTTTCACGGAAAGAAAAATTGTGTACAAGGGACTTATTTAGTTTTCAACCACAGTGTAATATAATGGAAACAATTTAGATAGCACAAACAATACTTACAAAACAAAAATAATTACAATTTATTTTCATATAGATTTTACATTGTCTCAACAATTACAATCGCCTTCAAAGGTTAGTTGACATTTTTCCACTTCAGCTGTGATGCCATAGTATTATACTTGACTAGCAGAGTTTCGATCCCGTGGGAATATCGGGATAAAAAGTCGGTATCCTATGTGTTAATACAGGAAACGGTCTATCTATGTGCCAATTTTCATCCAAATCTGTTCAATGGTTTACGCGTGATTGAGTAACAAACATCACAAACTTTCACATTTTTATTATTAGAAGGATGTTTTTATGAGTCAAAGGTAGTTTAATTAGGGCTGATTTTTCAATCTACAGATAATTTTCGTTTATTCCCGGTCGTCCCGCCCCGTCGTCCCAACTGTTCATTGTTCGCTCAGAAAGTCGTAATTAAAACATTTTAACAATCCACGAAATCTCTTATTGTAATCCCCATTATTGCATTTTGACTCTCGGTCTATAGCAGAACGAGTGGGAAATAAAAAGTTACAATCGTCACCACTGTGGAGGAATTAAACTTTTTTTTCCCACTCGTGCTAATTGGGGAGGACGGGGCGGGGACGACCGGGAATAAACCACAATTTTTATTCGTGGAATAAAATTGTCGCCTGACAGATTTTGTACGAAAGAACTGTCAAAAATTCAAAATTATTCCTCGGATTAAGTTATCTGGCGTTGGAAAAATCTGCCCTTGGTCAATAAAAACGTCACTTATAGCAGTTCAAGCATTTTTAATCATGATGTGGTGTGTCAATGCTGAAATTGAAAAATGTCACCTAACTTTTGCAGGCCACTGTACATTATTTACAAAACTTCGAAGCGGTTTTGCGAAATATACTTTATTTATATACAAGGTTATTGGTAAAACATTAACAACCTCTAAAGAGGTCATAGTACCTAGGTACTCATCATTATGAACAACTAGCTTTTACTATGGGATCAAAACTGAAATCGCGAAAAAAAAAAAACAGCTGTTCCCTACATTTATGTTCGTATAACTCTTCAAAATGTAGGGAACAGCTGATTTTTTTGCGCGACTTCAGGTTTGGTCCCATAGTAAAAGTTGTTCATAATGATGAGTACAATGACCCCCCTAGAGTTATGGGATATAAAAAAACACGTTGTATATAGTCTAAGAAACATGGCCGCGCTGTTACCACGAATTCGGTAGTTCGGTACATGGTTAACATGGTACTATGAATTAAGAATTTGAGATAATTTTCTAGTTATGGAACAACAAACTGAATGTCATACTTCCATAATTATAATCAGCCTATAATGTTCCCACTGCTGGCAGCTGGGACACAGGCCTCCTCTCTGTGAGAGGGAGTGGGCCGTAATCCACCACGCGGGCCCAGTGCGGGTTGGTAGATGTCACATGTCTTCGAATTTTGGCTTCTAGGACATGCTGGTTTCTTCACAATGTTTTCCTTCACCGTTTTGAGAGCAGTGGTAATGAAAATAATTTACACAAAGTAAAGCGCCTGTCTAGGTTGCGCCCTGAAAATGCGTTTCGTTTTCAAGCATAGACAAGTAGGGTTGCCATATGTGTTCAAACCAAAATCGACTAAATTTTGTAGAAAATCCGAGAAAAAAAAATATGTCGCAAATCCGCCTCGAACACTTACAAAACATTTCAAACATACATTTTAACAGTATGACACAGCATTTGAACTATAAGTACTAGTAGACCATAGACAAGGAAATACAATTAAACGAAATAGACCAGTACAATAGGCGGTTACAGAAAATAGGAATCGACCGAAATGTATGGTTAATTGAATATTTGCGTTTATGCAGTTACTACCCAATTCTGTAAGGTAATTGTTATTCCTCGCGTAATCTTACCACGTACGGTTGTCAAGCAAGTATTTTGACAGTTCAAACCACGCCAACTTCGCGTTCAACTGGACGCGTTCCTGACAAAAAGGGTCTTGACAGACGAACAACGATCATAAAAGGGTTCCGTTTTTCCTTTTGAGGTACGGAAGCATAAAAAAGTCTAAGTCTCACGTGATAAGGGGCAAAACGATCTCCACAGAAGGGGGTTGACGGACGGCACAGATCTCAAGTGCGTATGCGCCGCACCTTCCCACAGACAATGGCCCACCTTCCATCCTGCGTGTTCAATAGAATGTGAACATAAATATTTGATATTATAAATTAGTGTAAGTAATTGCACTGATTTATAACAATTTGGAATGAAATTAAGAATATTTTTGTTATTTTTGTTTTTTCTTTATATTTTTATGTGTGCAACATTAATGTGCGTTAAAAATACTTTTTTTTTGGTGTGGCAACACACTTTTTTAACTTTTGACAAACGTTTACGAGTGTAACTAGCCATTTTTTTTTATTTTTATTTAAATACAAGTGAAATCTATATTTTTACTTTCTCTCTGTGTTTTATTACAAACACTGCGCCGCATGCCCATGCACCATGCACGTGATGATCTTATGACTGCGTCAGTGAGCGAAGTTCGCGCAACTGAATTTTGGGCCAAAGATGTTTGAACTTTTTGCTATCGATACGCTAAGAAGGGGCTAGATATAGATACACCTAGATAACGCAAGAGCAACTACTTCGCGTGCCCAGCTTACGTACAGACGCCAGCACATCAAGCTCCCCGAAACTGTCAAATTTTCTCAATCAACTTTGAACCTTATGCTTTAGCGATAAAGTTGAAAATCTATTCAAGAAATTTGACAGATTGTAGTAGCTTGATGTGCTGGCGTATGTACAAAAATCGTAAGCCGCCACTTTCGCGCTTAGTCCTGTGTAAGCATGAGTGCTGGTGCGAGGCGGGGGGTGGGGGAGGGTGGTGCCGCACGCGGCGACTTTGAATCGATTTGATTTTCCCATCACTAAATAGTGCTTGTGACGTCATAGTAGGTAGTCAAAAAATGGCACGCTTGGTTTTCATACAGATCGGTCTATCTATATATGTGTGGCTAGCATATGTTCAACATACATACACATAACATTTCGGTCGATTAAAAACTAAAAAATAGAAATTAAATGATAATGAATAATAATTACATTGAAATAATTTAACAATAATAATATAATACAGTACATTTAAAACTAAGATCCGGTAGAATATAAACAAAAGAT
This sequence comes from Oligia latruncula, assembly GCA_948474745.1. Taxonomy (NCBI): domain Eukaryota; kingdom Metazoa; phylum Arthropoda; class Insecta; order Lepidoptera; family Noctuidae; genus Oligia; species Oligia latruncula. The sequence continues at coordinate 5,188,651 of OX419713.1, read as the reverse complement.
ATTTACAATAATTTCATTCGAAATGTCACGGGTATTTTAAATTAGAATTAATTCAAAGTATATTTTGTAGTAGTTTCTTTTTACAAATAAACCCGTTTATTTATAACGTCGCTTAAAGTTAAGATACGTTTAAATGTCAGAAAATTTTGGTTAAGGCTGCACCGACCGCACAGTGGCGCCCTCATCGTTTGTTTGTTTATTTCTTTTATTTTAGAATGAAAATGCAGAAAATAAGCACGTTTAGTTGTGCTCCACAAGATTATACGTTAATACTATTATAAACGGCAGTTTTATATTGTTTAATTTTATTATAATCACTAAAACGGATAATAGTGGCCACTATTTTCCGTTTACAAACGATGAGGGCGCCACTGTGCGGTCGGCGCAGCCTTAGACCGCTTTCACATTTAGGCGACTTTAGCAGCGCGACTGACGCGCGACCGTCGCCCAGTCAGAATTTCATATTATAAACAGAAGCGTGCGTGAAGGTTTCTGCTTCTGCCGCGCTACTGTCGCGCTGCTAACGTTCTAATGTGAAAGCGGCCTTAAACATAAGCTGTCAAGGTGAATGGATAGTGGTAGACTGCGAAATTCAAATTTTCTTACGTTTTTTGCAATTTGCAGATCAGTGTCAGGTTGTATCTTGATCAAAATATGATTCGCGACAATAACAGGTACATATTTAGAGAATTATAATCATTAGAATCATTAATATATCTGTCTAAGTTAGATTTCTACCATTAACCACCAATCTACAAATCTCTTATGGAAAAGTGTTAATGGTAATTATAATTACATATATTGACGAGTCTTTCCATTTATCGAGACCACAGATATACATACACCTGGATAACGCAACAGCAACTACTTCGCGTGCCAATAATCACACCAGCTTACGTACAAAAATCGTAAGCCGCCACTTTCGCTCTCAGTCCTGTGTACTGCTGGCTGCGTGAGCGCTCGCGCTTGCGCTAGGCCGGGGGTGGGGCGAGACGGGTGCCGCACGCGGTCTTTGAATCGATATGATTTTCCCATCACTAAATAGTGCTTGTGACGTCATAGTAGGTAGTCAAAAAATGGCACGCTTGGTTTTCATACAGATCGTGATACTTGCGTTATCTAGGTCTATCCGTATCTATGGCAAAGTCAAAACCCGCTGTCGGTCGTTATGTAGCAGCCACCGCTTTTCTAATAAAAACTAGCTTTAAGCATTTTCAAAAGTAAAATTTTGTCATTACCAAAAACTACCATTGGTAAGCCAAGAATTTATACATATTTCGTTATAGGAAGATCTTCAGTGGTAAGTTTTTTTTAAACATAACAAAATATTGCTTTAAATGCAATAATAATTAATTTATTCCGTATAAACGAGTACTATAATTTTATAGTATAATCAAACGTTAGTTAATACTTAAATAATTTTAACAAAAAATCATGTTAACATTTTATAATTGATTTTAGTTTAATTATAATTTTAAAAAGATCGTGTAAGCTTCACCATAACCTTTGTGGTCGCCATTTTTTCAATGCAACTAAATTAATTAAGAAACAAAAAGATGGAAGATAGGCAGTCGCTCCAAGTAAAATACTGGTATTCAGCTGCATCCGGTTAGACTGGAAGCCGGGTGGAGCAGTTTTTTTTTATGTTATGTATTTTAGTGGTGTATAATAAAGTATATATAAATAAATAAATAAAACGAAACGAATAGGCTAGGCAGATGATGATGACAAGATTCTTTTGGCGTGTGACTAAAATGGAAACTAACGCCGCCATCTAGTTTTGTCAATACAATTTCTGTGACAACTTCACAAATGTTTACCAACAACGCCCCCCTGTCAATGTCATTCATCATCTGCCTAGCCGTTTCCCAACTATGTTGGGGTCAGCTTCCAGTCTAACCGTTTTTAGTATTTTACATGGAGCGACGGCCTATCTGATCTACACAACCTAGTGACTGGGTAATACGACACCCCTTGGTAAGACTGGTTGTCAGACTTTCAGACTTCTGACGACCCTTAACGACTGTCAAAGATCCACGAATGATGAGGGGTCTTGTTATGTAAAGATGGTCACCCATCCACTGACAAACCGCGGCAAGCGTCACCGTGCGGCAGTCAATGTCATTCAGGCACCAAAAGAGCCTTGTGGCACTTAAATTATTTTTGATTATAGATTATTTTCATAACTGACACATTCACGCCTGTATTTCCAAAAGGGTAAAGCAGAAGTGTACCTATAGTACACTCAGTGCCGGTTTTTTCAAAAGGTTGGTTAACGTCACATAGGTACAGTCACGAGCATAAGTATGTATACACTTGGCTTTATTCAAAGACGATTTTCTCCTTTAGTTTTGAATGAAATTTTATGTTATTACGAACAAAGTATTTTCGAACCCATAGGTTTGTGTAAAGTGTCGTATTTCAAAGTTGCATTCGTTATTTCATGAAAAAATCGCAATTGAAAGTTGCCAAGTGTTGACAATATGTCAACACTTGGCAACTTTGTGCTCGTGACTGTACAGTCAACAGCAAAAGTAATGATCAAAATCAGAAATTCAATACTAATTAATGGAGTTCGCGTCAGAACTGTATGGCAGAGCTGTTGCTGTTGTTGTTGTTGAGCTGTGTGCAGAGACTGTGTGGCTGTGTGGCAGAGTTCTGACGCGAACTCCGTTCATTAGTATTGAATTTCTGATTTTGATCATCTACCTACTTTTGCTGTTGACCGTACATATGTCAAATAAAGAGAACGTACTCGTAATTATTTGTCGTAAGTCAAAGCCGCAATTCTGTAATTGTAATTTGAAACAACGCTTTATTTGGTTTGACGATAGTTAGCGCCATTTTTGACGTATACGCGTGCGTCAAGTGGACGTGAAACAACCCGCCCTCACATTTCGCCAGTCAGGTTTAAGTCCCATGTAATGGGGGGCGAGCCTATTGCCATCAACGGGGTACAAATCCAGACTCCATACAGGACAGATTATTTTAAATATTTCTTTTTTTTTTTAAAGTGGAATGTTTTAGACAGAAAAAAAAAATGCCTTCATCAAAAATGGCGACCAAAAGGAATTACTTTTAAGCCTTAATTTTTATCATTGGCATATTCTGGAATGTTAATCCATTATAATAATAACATTGGAATCTTGTGATTTCACTTAAATTTTATATTTATAATAATTTAGTTTATTTAGACTCGTTGGCTTTCGATTGTTCTTTTAGGCGCGAGATCTCGGCGCCCAGTGTGTCCATGTTTTCCTGAAAATTACTTTATTTATACTAATATGTAGTTTACTATCTATACAGGGTTACTGGTGAAACATTAACAACCTCTTATGAAGTCATTGTACTCATCGTAATGAACGAGTTAGTAAAAATCAGCTGATCCCTACATTTTACGGGCATATTAGGGCACATAGGTTTGTGTGTTCCGGACAGGTACGTGTGGCGACGACGTCAGCCACGGCTGCTGGCGGAGCCGCGAGCTCGGACCAATCTTTTAAGTGAGGCGCCACTGACGCGTGCACTCCGCACTCACCTCATAGCTAGGACCTATTCTGTTGTTCTCTGAGTGAGTTCACAAAGAATGCATTGTTTGTAATAAGTTACAAAATTTAATAAAATTGTATTAAGAAGTTAGTAATAAGTTAGGATAAGATAAGATAAATGTACACTATCGCAATAGGTTTCCCTGTAAGGATAGATGTAAGTGGAGAAATAAATAAATTAAAAAAAAAATAAAAAAATTAACGAACATAAATGTAGAGAACAGCTGATTTTTTTTTCGCGATTTCAGGTTTGGTCCCATAGTAAAAGTTGTTCATAATGATGAGTACAATGACCTCTTAAGAGGTTGTTAATGTTTTACCAATAACCCTGTATATAAACGTTAAATAGTCGAGCAACTGCGACAAACTTGGATGTTGCAGTCGACCTGACCTAAAAAAAAAAACTCAAAGCATATATTTCAATTAAACCAATTACAGGCACTTTTGAATTGTCAAGGGGTCGGTCAGTCAGAAAGATGAAGCTAGTTGCCCATTCCAAAGCGTAGGTCCTATGGAGAAGAACGGGCAAGAAACTCCATTTACACTCTTTTAAATCAAAATAATATGGTTACAAAGTCTTGTTTACATCATTCATGTTAAAAGTTATGCATGTGAGAACGATGCAGAACGTCAAAAGCGTCCGTAATGAAAAAAAAAACAATTCAAATATTAAATTAAATTAAAATAAGCCATGGCAGCAAAGAGATGACCAGTCCCTACTGACGGCGCCCGTTCACGAACATGACCCATGTATTAGCACCATTCAGATCAACCTAATTTAACCAGTTTGGTTAGGATACCCTAGCTTAGTTACTTAGTATAAATATTTATCTATACATACAATAAAGAGTGAAAGTGGTCAAATTAAATTAGCTTCTGAAACTCCGCAGATGTTATGGATCTATCTAGATCTTAACCCGATAAAACAAAAAAAATATTACTCAACTCTTTCTTCAAGTTCACTACCAGCACGCGTAGCATGACGCCATAGAAATGGGTTTTGTCTACGAAAGAATAGGCAAAATGACAAGATAGAATAGATAAAACGACAGATTTCTCTAGAAATCTGTCTAAAATCGGTCTAATTGTCTATTCTTCCGTCGACAAAACCCGTTTCTACGGTCGTTCAAAAATAAAAACTTAAATCTTTTTTTAGGGTTCCGTACCCAAAGAGTAAAAACGGGACCCTATTACTAAGACTACACTGTCCGTCTGTCTGTCTGTCACCAGGCTGTATCTCATGAACCGTGATAGCTAGACAGTTGAAATTTTTACATATGATGTATTTCTGTTGCCGCTATAACAACAAATACTAAAAATAAAATAAATATATAAGGGGGGCTCCCATACAATAAGCGTGCTTTTTTCGGCGTTTTTGCCTTGTGGTACGGAACCCCTCGTGTGCGAGTCCGACTCGCACTTTACCAGTTTTCTTGTTTGGATATCAATACTCATCAGGTCTACGAAGTTTGGCTAGATAATTTAATTTGACCTTGTATATTTTTCGTTCTTTGAGTGTATCCAATACATCTGTGTACTCGAAATTTGAAAACGACCACGTTTAAGACGAAAGCGCTAGGGTTGACCGCGAAATTATTTTTTTTTTTACGTTTTTTGCAATTGGCTGGTCAGTATTAAGTTGTACGTTGATTAAAATATGATTCGCGGTCGTAACAAATATGTAATTACAGAATTATAATCATTAAAGTGATCAACACAACTCTCCAAGACCAGATAATCCCACTGAATGATTATTTCATGAAATCTTGACATTTTAGGATTACACTAACTTAACAAGTTGTATTAATGAGTCTAATGATTATAATTCTGTAAATACATATTTGTTGCGGTCGCGAATCATATTTTAATCAACGTACAACTTAATACTGATCAGCAAATTGCAAAAACGTAAGAAAATTTGAATTTCGCGAGCTACCTTAGTGCTTCCCTCCTTAAGCACTTACCTTGAGCGTAATGTTCTTCAGCAACGTGTCTTCTAACACGGCTTGCAGGCGCCGGTTCATCTCCAGCGACAGTTCAGCCGTCATGCCGCCCGGGTCGCCGCCCCATACCGCGGCCATCGCACCACCTCCAAGGCGGGCTATCTCTTTCTGTAATACGGTTTATTTGAAGTATTTGTCAAAATACTCGCGAGATTTGGATAATACAAAATATACCCTGTAGTTATGGAACTAAAGTTTAATTTGTATTAACGAAATAATGCGAATATTTGCGCAATAGTGCCAGCTTATGGATGAGCCGGGTCAGCGGGATTGTCCGAAAGGGTTACCGCTGGCCCGGAACATAAAGGGCTAAGGAAGGAACATGGGTGGGTTTTAGTCAGTAAGAGTCTGACACTCCCTTCCGCTCCACCCAGAGCGGGAGGGGGGGGGTCATTTGATGATTTCCCACCCGCAAAAAAAAAAGCTTATGGATGAGAAAATAATGAGTTTACATAGTATGCATGATATGATAAAATTTACCTTGGTTAGCTTCCGTTTCTACATAGCAGCATGGACAGGCGAACATTATTAGATATTACATGAAAATTATATTTTACATGAGGAACAAAGGAGGTAAGTATACAGGAGCGTCGGATATTGTTGAAGTTTACTAAGAAACCGATGGATATTCTCGAATAAAATTTTAGTTTATTAATAGAAAACAAACAGCTCATTTATTAAATTAAATTTCAGTCCAGAACATCCATCGGTTTCTTAGTAAACTTCAACTATATCCGACGCTCCTGTATACTTAACTCCTTTGTTGACTGTACATTTTTTTCAGTAAAGACTGCAGTTTATAGTCTAGTATAGTTTGGTCTAGTTTACAGTACTTATAGGAAATAGTTTAGCGAAATTCCTAGCCACAGTCAGCGACAAGGGGGTTAGTATAATAATTTTTATAATGTCGCAACATTATGCTGAGATAAGAGCCTTTTTGGTCACGCAGCACAGATTGTTGATTGATCTTTTTTCTGTTGTTTGTAATATAACAGGCATCTTCTGGGCACGCTCGTTCCATCATAGACCTCATCTATCGCTTTCTATCAGGCGTGATGGGGGTCAAGAGCGGGACCATTTAGGGCTTGACCCAAATTAATACTTTTTCTTCCTTATCTTACTTTGTTGTCATCCCTGTGGCTGGAGGCGACGGCGCCTGCAGGCATCTCGCACAGGAGATGCCTCAGCAGGCGGGCCTTCGCCCTCAGCTCGCCAGAGCAGTCTAGAATGTTCCTCTAACAACTACTGCACCTTGTTGTCATCCCTGTGGCTGGAGGCGACGGCGCCTGCAGGCATCTCGCACAGGAGATGCCTCAGCAGGCGGGCCTTCGCCCTCAGCTCGGCGGTGAGCTGTTTAGAATGCTCCTCTAGGAACTCGCAACGCTCTGAACGACGTGCGGCCGCTCGTTGTAAGGACACTATGCGCTCAATTAGTGTTTGACGGTCGGGTTCGCGGACCTAGAATGTAGAACAGACAATAGTCAGTTATGTGTCCACTGCTGGGATTGAAGCCTCGTCTCTGTGGTGGGTAGAAGTCCATAAGGCCAGGTTTCCACCAGAATGAAGAGGTGATGATACAAACTGCACAAAATAAAGTAAGTCGGGGTCCTACCACTGGTCTTGGCGTGAAAAATAAGATTCTAATAGACAGATTCGCAAAGGATGATCAAGAAAACGATGGATGGATGGTGTAATAGATCACATGGTTAGAAAGTACTTAAGTGAGCAAGTGAACACTGAGATGACGGCTAAAAGAGATGTACTGATTGCTCCAACAAAAATCTACGAAAATGCTTAAGGTTGGGTAGTGGTAGACCGCGAAATTCAAATTTTCTTACGTTTTTTTGCAATTTGCAGATCAGTGTCAGGTTGTATCTTGATCAAAATATGATTCGCGACAATAACAGGTACATATTTAGAGAATTATAATCATTAGAATCCTTAATACATCTTTCTAAGTTAGATTTCTACCATAAGCATTCCTGTTACTGTCGCGAATCATATTTTGATCAAGATACAACCTGACACTGACCTGCAAATTGCAAAAAACGTAAGATAATTTGAATTTCGCGGTCTACCACTACCCATTCACGTTAACATTAAAAACTCAAAAACATTACATTTATCGACAAATTACAAGAAAATCTACACAAATTGAACCGTAATAAAATAGGCCACATTTCTAACCTTAGAGAATAGCCTATCAAAAACACTTGGGAACTTGATCTGCGAAAAAATAAAAAAAAGAGAGAGTATTTATTATTATATCTTACCGCGGTCTTTTGTTCCTGAGATATGCGTGGAAATGAGTAGGAAATATTAGTTACTAGCTGCGCCCCGCGGTTTCACCCGCATAAGTTTCGATCCCGTGGGAATATCGGGATAAAAAGAATCCTATGTGTTAATTCAGGGTGTCAGCTTTCAGCGGGTGTCAGCGTTTTCATGAAATCGACCCATCATTTTCATAATTTTTTTTTTTAAACCTTGCCCCACACTAGGAATTTCTCCTGTATTGTGGGTGCGTTTACAAACATTTAACCTCACAGCCAGACCCGGAACAACTACTTGTAGGTCATACAAATATTTGTTCCGTGCGGGAATCGAACCCGCGACACGCAGCGCAGCAGTCAATCGCTTAACCACTGCGCCAACCGTGCCGTCAAATTTTTGATATGACAATTAATTATATATAAACAATGATTGAAATAATTATGATATGACAAGGTTCTAATTAACGACCAGAAGGCAAATTCCCGTAATTAAATAAAAAGTAATTTAAAAAAATTAAACCGACTTCAAAAAGAAATGAACACAAAATTATGAAATAACTTTAATTTCGGAAGTCGGTGTCTTGGGATCTGTATTTTAGTTTTAGTTTTTTGCCACCGACTTCCGAAATTAAAGTTATTTCATAATTTTGTGTTCATTTCTTTTTGAAGTCGGTTTAATTTTTTTAAATTACTTTTTATTTGGTAATTTTTAGTTGTTGCACTAGAATTTGACCAAGGTTTTGAAATGTTTTCGCTTTGACACTACACCCGTAGCTCGTATCAATAAGCCAGGCCGTCACACTTTCACGTCTTAGTCCATATCTTGAAAATTACTGAATCGATTTTGATGAAACTTGCACTGTTCCCTAAGTTGAAGTAAATGTAAGCCAATAAAAAATAATGGTCACGATCCGATTAATAGTTACGGAGATATGCGTGGACAAACATACATACATACGTCTATAAAATTTTGTATATTTGTTTGGAAGCCCTAATAGATTGTCATGTGTGAATATAATGCAATTCCAATAATATTACATACATACGTATCGAATTGATAACCTCCTTTTTTTTGAAGTCGGTAAAAAGGTTCAAAATCTAGCCGCAATCGTCTCAGCGACAATCAATGTCAACAACTTGTCAAAAATGCAGGGAAATTAGAGGTATTTTTGACAGATTGAGACGCCCACTCCCTCTCGAAGAGAGGAGGCCTGAGTCCCAGCAGTGGGAACATTATAGGCTGATTATGCTTCGACATCAGGGGTCCTATAAAGGCCACTGTGGCAGAATCATACAAGCATAACATTATGAATCCTAATATGGCGAAGACAGTCCGTGTTTTTCTTTTTTCGCTGCACTACTTAGGTATAATCAAAAAGATTGGGATTGGATTGATTGGTATTTTAGCACAGACAAAAAAAAATATCTGAAAAACCCTTCATCAATGGGATTTCATACGATTAACTTAACAGTTAACTGTCCATTATAATTCATAATGTTATCCTTTTATGATTCTGCCAAAGTGGCCTTTTTAGGCCCCCAGACTGTAGCCCCTTTTTTTTTTTTCGGATGGGAAATCATCAAATGACCCCTCACGCTCTGGGTGGAGCGGAAGGGAGTGTCAGACTCTTACTGACTAAAACCCACCCGTGTTCCTTCCTTGGCCCTTTATGTTCCGGGCCAGCGGTAACCCTTTCGGACAATCCCGCTGACCCGGCAGGGACTGTTGCCCCTCAGGTTTTCATAGGTTTCATGAGATATTGGTACACATACCTGTATGTCTGGTAAAGCGTCATTGTGTCCGTTTTGAAGTCGGTCTTCGTGTGGTGCACTTTCGCCGCTACTTAGTGATGATACTGAACCTGTTTTAATAATATTATAACGTTAACCTTTTGAACGCCATTGTCACATATACGTGACAAGCAAGCGCGTGCCCTGCATAGATAAAATACTAAATTACATGTACGCCAGCGACACAAATATGTGACAAAAATCACGAAATAAACAATTAAATCATTACTTTTGTGTTTTTATTTGTATACCTTAAATATTTAAAATTGTGGCTTGGCGTGGAGGGCACGCGCGTGCGTTTATGCTCTGGCGTTCAAAAGGTTAAATATACAAGGTGTTGATTTGCATCCTCGTCAAATTTCAGGAGGTTGTCATAAAATACATTTTAGTATTTTAGTACTTAGTAAAGTAAAAGGCGTTTGTTTGTGTGTGAAAGCGCGGTTATAGGGCTAGTAACAGACCGGCCGCGTTTAACCCTTTGAACGCCATTGTCACATATACGTGACAAGCAAGCGCGTGCCCTGTACGCCAGTCGTGTGTCGCCTATCCTATTACGAGCGACATAAATATGTGACAAAAAATGCGGTGAACTTTATCACGAAATAAACAATTAAATCATTACTTTTGTGTGTTTTTAAATGTATACCTTAAATATTTAAAATTGTGGCTTGGCGTGGAGGGCACGCGCGTGTGTTTATGCTCTGGCGTTCAAAAGGTTAAATATACAAGGTGTTGATTTGCATCCTCTTCAAATTTCAGGAGGTTGTCATAAAAGACATTTTAGTACTTTAGTATTTTAGTACTTAGTAAAGTAAAAGGCGTTTGTTTGTGTGTGAAAGCGCGGTTATAAGGCTAGTAACAGACGGGCCGCGTTTAAATACGGCTGGTTCACACTTACGGATTTCCGAAAAAAAAAAAACCTACCCATTTTATTGTTGATTTGGGTCGAGAATCATTAGCATAATTACGTCCTTGAATTCGACTAGGATGCAAATCAACACCTTGTAATATAAAAAATAATAATAATAATAATAGTATGAAACAAAGTCGCTTCTTGTTTCTGTTTGTTTGTTGGCTTAAGGACATAGCACACACATATCAACTCGGAAAGGGATCGTCACCGTATCGCCTTTCGCCTCGCCGTCAAACAAGCGTCAACCTAACGTAAGCACGTAACCAAAGCGGATCAGAAGCTCCGATACGTCGACTCGGCTACGGCTAGGCGACGCCGCGCTTACAGCTCGCCGATCGCTGGTTGAAGGTGCAGCAGGCAGGCCGAAGGTGTGAGAGGGTCCCTGGGTACGCTACACGGTCCCTGGAGTTGAGGTGATGTCCTAGTGCACCCGGACATCGCCGAAGGAGGATAGATCCCGGACGCGGGCCAAGAAGAGGGAGCCCAGGGGGTCTACTCCGAAGCGGTTAACCACTGTATCGGCCGAATGTTCGATCATTTTCTGATTCGAATATTGTTGTCCTACTACGAATAAAAAAAAAAAAAAGGTAAAAAAGGGTAAGGGTTCTAAAAAGGTTCGGATTGGCACAGTTTGGTCGGGACCAATAGTCAATTTAGGAAATGAATGGTAGTAGAAAATGACCGAACATTCGGCCGATACAGTGGTTAACCGCTTCGGAGTAGACCCCCAGAAATGGGCCATGCTGGATGGGTCGCGAATGTCATACGTAGTAGTTCTCGCGGCCCACCCATCAAGGCGAAAGTAGGTGCACAGGTGGAGTTTCTAGTGGGTGCAAGTCCCACATAACCTCGTCGTCTCCCCGGACGACGTGGTATGCGTTAGGCATTTTCTCAACAAAAAAAAAAAAATGGCGACGCCGCACTTACGGCTCGCCGTCTAAACTGATTTTTGTAGTAAAGTCCAATCATTTATTTCAAAAGGCAGTTTTGTACGTCAAAAGTACTTACCAGTTCTCGTAGCGGGCGCTAGTTGTTGCGGTAACTTCGCTTCAAGCTGCTCACATCGCTTCATAGCGCGCTGTAGCTCGCGGTTCAATTCCTGTAAGTAAATGTATCGGTTATGTTACGGTTATTCTTTTAAAATAAATGTACTTCGGTGAGTGTGCCCAAGAACTCCACGACCTCATTCCACCGGCCCCCTTCTACCTTCGGACATCCAGACGCACTGCAAGTTACCATCCCTACCTAGTTGCTATTCCACCAATTCGCACTAAGCGTTTTCAAATGTCTTTTATAATGCGCACAGCAAAAGAGTGGAACTCTTTACCTGCGTCTGTGTTTCCGAGCTCATACAACCCGAATCTCTTCAAAGTAAGAGTGAACAGGCTTCTTCTGGGTAAGCTCACTCCATCGTCGACTTTGTCTCTGTGAAATCTGACCTAGACTAGAGTCAAGAGCAAACCCATTTCAAATAAAAAAAAAAGTAAACAAATATGAATTAATGGAAAAACAACTTTAATACCTACTCAATAAAGTTCAGTTTACGCTACAACTTCAAAAATTTTTATAACTTAATCAATAGTGCTAGTCACTCTGAAATCAACTTATCTTCATTGAAATAAAGTTGATATTTGTTTAACTTGAAATAGGGGACGGGTGTGCAGCATTGCGCGCTTTTACTTTACGTAGGGTATAGTATTATTGCAATAAAACTAGCTTGAAATAATCTTAAAACAGAAGAAGAAATAACTTCTATGTAAGAAAGACTCTTACGTTCAAAATAGCGTTTTAAAAGTCCGTGACATACCTACTGTTCGTATATTTTTTTTTCAAAATGACGGCCACACTTGATACCTATACAGAGTTATTGGTGCCCCGTTGGTCTCGTGGTTGCAAGCGCGACTGCTGAGCGTGGGGTCCTGGGTTCGATTCCCGGGTCGGACAAAGTGTTATTGGGTTTTCCATTAGGAATTTCTTAGTAACAGTCCGAAGTTTGGAAGTTGGCGGTTTAATACCCCTGTGCCTCGGAAAGCACGTGAAGCCGTTGGTCCTGCGTCTGAACTCTCCCCGGTCGTGTCGGCTCGCCCCCCCATCGGACTATGAGAATAAAGGAACAGAGAGTGCACCTGCGTGTGCGCACACACTTGTGCACTATAATATCTCCTGCGTACCTGGCTAATCTCCATTAAGATTGGCCACCGTGACCGACAACGGTCGGGGAGGCTATTATTATTTATTGGTAAAACATTAACAACCTCTTAAGAGGTCATTGTACTCATCATTATGAACAACTTTTACTATGGGACCAAACCTGAAATCGCGAAAAAAAAAAACAGCTGTTCCCTACATTTATGTTCGTATAACTCGTGAAAATGTAGGGAACGGCTGATTTTTTTTTCGTTTGCCTCGTAACAGCTAGGAAGGTTACCTTTATGGCACTAGTATGTTTCTTCTTGAGCACACCATTCTCTCCCTTCTCCCACTCCAACTTCTTGCTCGCTTCTGATACTTCTTCTGTTAACTCTGCCACCTGTAAGAATTACAACAAGAATTATATTTTTTAAAGATCTTAAATATTTATTATACTAGCTGAACCTACAGACGTTTTCCTGTGCTTAATTAGCCTATAATGTTCCCACTGCTGGGACACAAGCCCCTCTCTGTGAGAGTCTTGGTATGTAAAGATGGTCACCCATCCATGGGCGAATCGCGGCAAGCGTAGCTTAAGGCGAAAGCGCCAGGGTAGCCCGCGAAATTCATTTTTTTTTAGGTTTTCTGCAATTTGCTGGTCAGTATTAAGTTGTACGTTGATTAAAATATGATTCGCGGCCGTAACAAATATGTATTTACAGAATTATAAACATTCAAGTCATCAACACAACTCTCTAAGACCATGTAATCCCCAAGAATGACTATTTCATGAAATCTTGACATTTGGGGATTACATGGTCTTAGAGAGTTGTGTTGATGACTTTAATGACTATAATTCTGTAAATACATATTTGTTACGACCGCGAATCATATTTTAATCAACGTACAACTTCATACTGACCAGCAAATTGCAAAAAACGTAAGAAAATTTGAATTTCGCGGGCTACCTTAGAGCTTCCCCCTTGTTCGAACGACCGTGAGGTTGTTATTACTTAGCCAGAAACTCAGTGATACTAGTTTCAAAAAGAGTTGCAAAATGCATAACCAGTCTATAATGTTCCCACTGCTGGGACACAGGCCTCCTGTCTGTGAGAGGGAGTGGGTCATAATCCACCACGCGGGCCCAGTGCGGGTTGCAGATGTCACATGTCTTCGAAATTTTGGTTCCATGACATGCCGGTTTCCTCACGTTTTCCTTCACCGTTTTTGAAAGTATCGGTGATGATTTAATTTACACGAAGTAAAACGCCTGTCAGGGTTCGAACCTACGACCTGCAAGTCGTAAATCGCGGCCGTTACCACTGAGTCACCACTGCTCTGAATGTATGAATTTTTTTAATACAGTTGCTCAAAAAGTGGTGTATTGCAGAGGCGTATAGCGTTCGGGATGTGGGCTATTACATACTAGAGCTTTTTTTTACCTTTCTCGAACTCGTGCGTCTCTTTCCCAACTGTCAAAATAATGTCTATTAAAAAGAAAAACCAACCATGAAGTTTTTACTAGAGTTTTTGTGATTCATACAAATACGTACATTTCTAAAAAGAAGCTACTAATTTATTTCAATATCAGATTTAATGATTAAATTGAATGAGTTAGGTTAGGTTTCATTTCATTTCATCTCATTGAATTTCATTTTCATTTCATATCAATTAAAAAAATATACTGAAGACTAAGCTGTATGGATAGTTCCCTTTGCCTACCAAAATGGGTGAAGAAAAAAAAACTGCTTATATTCTACGGTTGGCGCCATTTTCCAGAAAAAATGATTAGTTATTTGAGTTTATTGTGTTTTTATTATTTTATTAAATTGCTTAATTTTTTCGCAACTGTATTAAAAATAGTCGTTCAGTACACCTGCGGAACCGTCATTGCAACTTGTTCCGACTGTCAACCCTCGCATTCGGCTGCGCCTCGGCTCGGGTAGACATATTTTGTCGGAACTCTTTGCAATGACAGCCTTTCCGCACTTGTAATGAAATATACTATTAACAGCTTCAAAATAATCCACAGACAACCTCTGATAACGTAACGACGTTATCTGAGGTTGTCTGTGGATTATTTTGCGCAATTTTTTCAAGTAAACCTACCTTTCTGGCCAGCACTCTATTCTCCTTATTCCTCCTATCGGTCTCCTCGGCTAAGGCGGCATGTAGTCGCGTACACTCTCCTTCGAGCGTGACTATCCGTTCTCGAAGCGATGCGTTGTCAGCGCTTAAAGCACGCGCCTGTAATGTGAAGTTACAACTTAATGTCATCGGTAGGATGATAACGGGAAGTGATTCTAGCCTTTCCCAACTAAGTTGGGGTTGAATTCGGGGACCCCGCACGTGCGCGCGCCGCTATAGGAGGTCGCGGGGCGTTTTCATTTTTTAGTCCAAACCAGGGCTCTGAACCGGTTTAAAAAGAGCGGTTAATTTCGATTAAGTACCGGTAAATATATCGTTCCTTCATTAACCGGTTAAACAAGTGAACTGTTCTTATGAAACCCAAATGATAAAGGTTACCGGTTACTTAAGCACAAACGGTTTTGACACCCAAATTAACCGGTTAATTCCGTAATAAAATATTGTAACTAAATGATATCGCAACGTCCAGACCGTGCTCGCGAGAGTGGCGGGGGCCGGGGGGGGGGGGGGGGTTCAAACTTGTTTTTAACCGGTTAATTTCCATTATCAAAATCAAAATTCATGAAAAACCGGTTTCTTGCATAATCCGGTAAAAACCGGTAAAGTGCAAACCTTAACCTAAATCGATTTCGGTTTGGGGTCAATGACCGTAACCGGTTAAGAATTTCAACCGGTTTCCGAGCCCTGGTCCAAACAATAGATTTTTTTTGTAAATAGCACTGACTGACAAGTTTTCAATCACGTCTAAACTTGTATGGAGTAGTGTCAGGCGCTGATGAATTTGACAGGACTAAACAAAAAATTATCTTCTGTCCTTTTCTTAATGAAATAGAAAGAAAAAGATGCACTGAACATAAAATTTAGTTTAGTTTGTGAACAAGGAAATCGGCACCAGTGTCTATGTACAACACGACGACTCATCGAAAGAGTTTATAGACATACGAAGATAATTAAAAAAACTTTGGTGGATACTGACGTAATTCAGAATATACAGGGTTATTTGTAAAACACCAGCAACCTCTTAAGAGGTCATTGTAGTCATCATTATGAACAACTTTTACTACGGGACCAAACCTGAAATCGCGAAAAAAAAATCAGCTATTCCCTACATTTATGTTCGTATAACTCGTCAAAATGTAGGGAACAGCTGATTTTTTTTTCGCGATTTCAGGTTTGGTCCCATAGTAAAAGTTGTTCATAATGATGAGTGAATGACCTCTTAAGAGGTTGCTGGTGTTTTACAAATAACCCTGTATAGTGTAGAATTTTCCTTTAAATAATCTTTCCGTGTATATAGGATGCACCCAGTAGCGTTTTTTCCGTTTCATTTTTCTTCTACGTATTTCAAGAGCACAAATAACGGCAACCTCGTTGAAGTCCATTACAAAAATGAACGCTATTTGTTACCCAAGAACAGATTCAGTGAGCGCATCGTGGGTGACAGCAGGTGACAGTAAGGGTCTCCCCACATTTATCGACGCGGAATCGGCTAACACCGGTCAAAAAAGCCTTTATGTCTACGTAATAAGGGTGTTTCTAATACCATTCGCATCGGCTCGGCTCGGACGACGCGTCGCGACGCCGGCCGACGGCGAAACGAGCGATAAGTCGAGTATTGTGGTGATACGCACTCGGCTTAAGCCAATTCCGCGTCGATAAATCGAAATTTAAATAACAATAATGTTATATAAGTTATATAGTATTAAATTCTGTAAATTTTAACGGTGTGAACTTCTGGTTGTTGTTACACTTGGGTACATATTATTTAATTGTATAATAATCTGTGGAAACTGTTTCTGGATTGTGTTTAAACTATTTGTATACTTATGTTTGTTATTGCGTCTGTTTGTTTCCCAAATAAAATAAAATAAATAAATGTGGGGAGACCCTAACAATAAGTCACGGTGACAAAAAATTGCAATCAGCGGCGAGCCTGAACATAGGCACTAAGAACTTTCGCGCATGTTCTCTCAGTCGCACTCGCCTCATGTCACCATTTGATTCCTAAAAAATCTTACTGCGCAGCCTTGTGCGCAGAGTTCAGGCCAGTTCCATACCTCGGCCTCGTACCGGCTGGCGGCGGCGCTGACGGCGACGTGGTTGGCCGTCAGCTTGGCCGCGTGCTCCAGCGCAGCGGCCTCCCGCCGGCCGCAAGTCTCGGCGACCGCTCGCTCGACCGACAACGCTTCTTCCGCTTGAGATGCTCGCTCTGTTTCTCTGTTGGTAAAGAGAAATATGGAGTGCTGCATTCGCGATGTATTTGCCAAAAATGTAAGCAAATACGAGTTTATGGAAAAATAACTTTAATTCCTACACAATAAAGTTCAGTCAAAAAATCAGCTGTTCCCTACATTTATGTTCGTATAAGTCGTCAAAAAAACAGCTGATTTTTTTTCGCGATTTCAGGTTTGGTCCCATAGTAAAAGTTGTTCATAATGATGAGTACAATGACCTCTTAAGAGGTTGTTAATATTTTACCAATAACCCTGTATAATACGTACCTCTGTAACTGCGCACTGAGTGTGTCCGCAAGCGCTGCCTTAGCCCTCAACGCTGCTAACTCCGCTGCCTCCTCTTCCAGACGAAGATTACTCTCCTTCAGCTGCTCCACCTAGCAAAATCAGAATGATTAGATTAACACACAGTCGCAGAACTTGTAGAAGGATATGGAAGAGACATTTGTCCAGCAGTGGGACTGAATTTCGACCAAAAATTGCTGGGCGAAGGTCTAAAAACTGTAATTTTAGTAGTATTTTTAACTTTGTGTTAAAAAATACCTTCTTGTATTAGTCTTTTTTTTTTTCGGATAGGAAATCATCAAATGACCCCTCCCGCTCTGGGTGGAAGGGAAGGGAGTGTCAGACTCCTACTGACTAAAACCAACCCATGTTCCTTCCTTAGCCCTTTATGTTCCGGGCCAGCGGTAACCCTTTCGGACAATCCCGCTGACCCGCTGACCCTTTCGGACAATCACGCTTAAGCGCGCTTCGGCCCTAAGGGCCGAAGCGCGCTTATGCGTCGCGTTGATGTTAGGCGTCGAAGCTCTTGGTGACGTCACTCACCTCAGCGGTAGAGCGAGCTAGAGCGGCGCTAGCAGTATCTCTCTCTCGCGTACAAGTATCCAGTTGCTGTGTGCTAGATGTTAGGCGTCAAGTTCTTGGTGACGTCACTCACCTCAGCGGTAGAGCGAGCTAGAGCGGCGCTAGCAGTATCTCTCTCTCGCGTACAAGTATCCAGTTGCTGTGTGCTAGATGTTAGGCGTCAAGTTCTTGGTGACGTCACTCACCTCAGCGGTAGAGCGAGCTAGAGCGGCGCTAGCAGTATCTCTCTCTCGCGTACAAGTATCCAGTTGCTGTGTGCTAGATGTTAGGCGTCAAGTTCTTGGTGACGTCACTCACCTCAGCGGTAGAGCGAGCTAGAGCGGCGCTAGCAGTATCTCTCTCTCGCGTACAAGTATCCAGTTGCTGTGTGCTAGATGTTAGGCGTCAAGTTCTTGGTGACGTCACTCACCTCAGCGGTAGAGCGAGCTAGAGCGGCGCTAGCAGTATCTCTCTCTCGCGTACAAGTATCCAGTTGCTGTGTGCTAGATGTTAGGCGTCAAGTTCTTGGTGACGTCACTCACCTCAGCGGTAGAGCGAGCTAGAGCGGCGCTAGCAGTATCTCTCTCTCGCGTACAAGTATCCAGTTGCTGTGTGCTAGATGTTAGGCGTCAAGTTCTTGGTGACGTCACTCACCTCAGCGGTAGAGCGAGCTAGAGCGGCGCTAGCAGTATCTCTCTCTCGCGTACAAGTATCCAGTTGCTGTGTGCTAGATGTTAGGCGTCAAGTTCTTGGTGACGTCACTCACCTCAGCGGTAGAGCGAGCTAGAGCGGCGCTAGCAGTATCTCTCTCTCGCGTACAAGTATCCAGTTGCTGTGTGCTAGATGTTAGGCGTCAAGTTCTTGGTGACGTCACTCACCTCAGCGGTAGAGCGAGCTAGAGCGGCGCTAGCAGTATCTCTCTCTCGCGTACAAGTATCCAGTTGCTGTGTGCTAGATGTTAGGCGTTAAGTTCTTGGTGACGTCACTCACCTCAGCGGTAGAGCGAGCTAGAGCGGCGCTAGCAGTATCTCTCTCTCGCGTACAAGTATCCAGTTGCTGTGTGCTAGATGTTAGGCGTCAAGTTCTTGGTGACGTCACTCACCTCAGCGGTAGAGCGAGCTAGAGCGGCGCTAGCAGTATCTCTCTCTCGCGTACAAGTATCCAGTTGCTGTGTGCTAGATGTTAGGCGTCAAGTTCTTGGTGACGTCACTCACCTCAGCGGTAGAGCGAGCTAGAGCGGCGCTAGCAGTATCTCTCTCTCGCGTACAAGTATCCAGTTGCTGTGTGCTAGATGTTAGGCGTCAAGTTCTTGGTGACGTCACTCACCTCAGCGGTAGAGCGAGCTAGAGCGGCGCTAGCAGTATCTCTCTCTCGCGTACAAGTATCCAGTTGCTGTGTGCTAGATGTTAGGCGTCAAGTTCTTGGTGACGTCACTCACCTCAGCGGTAGAGCGAGCTAGAGCGGCGCTAGCAGTATCTCTCTCTCGCGTACAAGTATCCAGTTGCTGTGTGCTAGATGTTAGGCGTCAAGTTCTTGGTGACGTCACTCACCTCAGCGGTAGAGCGAGCTAGAGCGGCGCTAGCAGTATCTCTCTCTCGCGTACAAGTATCCAGTTGCTGTGTGCTAGATGTTAGGCGTCAAGTTCTTGGTGACGTCACTCACCTCAGCGGTAGAGCGAGCTAGAGCGGCGCTAGCAGTATCTCTCTCTCGCGTACAAGTATCCAGTTGCTGTGTGCTAGATGTTAGGCGTCAAGTTCTTGGTGACGTCACTCACCTCAGCGGTAGAGCGAGCTAGAGCGGCGCTAGCAGTATCTCTCTCTCGCGTACAAGTATCCAGTTGCTGTGTGCTAGATGTTAGGCGTCAAGTTCTTGGTGACGTCACTCACCTCAGCGGTAGAGCGAGCTAGAGCGGCGCTAGCAGTATCTCTCTCTCGCGTACAAGTATCCAGTTGCTGTGTGCTAGATGTTAGGCGTCAAGTTCTTGGTGACGTCACTCACCTCAGCGGTAGAGCGAGCTAGAGCGGCGCTAGCAGTATCTCTCTCTCGCGTACAAGTATCCAGTTGCTGTGTGCTAGATGTTAGGCGTCAAGTTCTTGGTGACGTCACTCACCTCAGCGGTAGAGCGAGCTAGAGCGGCGCTAGCAGTATCTCTCTCTCGCGTACAAGTATCCAGTTGCTGTGTGCTAGATGTTAGGCGTCAAGTTCTTGGTGACGTCACTCACCTCAGCGGTAGAGCGAGCTAGAGCGGCGCTAGCAGTATCTCTCTCTCGCGTACAAGTATCCAGTTGCTGTGTGCTAGATGTTAGGCGTCAAGTTCTTGGTGACGTCACTCACCTCAGCGGTAGAGCGAGCTAGAGCGGCGCTAGCAGTATCTCTCTCTCGCGTACAAGTATCCAGTTGCTGTGTGCTAGATGTTAGGCGTCAAGTTCTTGGTGACGTCACTCACCTCAGCGGTAGAGCGAGCTAGAGCGGCGCTAGCAGTATCTCTCTCTCGCGTACAAGTATCCAGTTGCTGTGTGCTAGATGTTAGGCGTCAAGTTCTTGGTGACGTCACTCACCTCAGCGGTAGAGCGAGCTAGAGCGGCGCTAGCAGTATCTCTCTCTCGCGTACAAGTATCCAGTTGCTGTGTGCTAGATGTTAGGCGTCAAGTTCTTGGTGACGTCACTCACCTCAGCGGTAGAGCGAGCTAGAGCGGCGCTAGCAGTATCTCTCTCTCGCGTACAAGTATCCAGTTGCTGTGTGCTAGATGTTAGGCGTCAAGTTCTTGGTGACGTCACTCACCTCAGCGGTAGAGCGAGCTAGAGCGGCGCTAGCAGTATCTCTCTCTCGCGTACAAGTATCCAGTTGCTGTGTGCTAGATGTTAGGCGTCAAGTTCTTGGTGACGTCACTCACCTCAGCGGTAGAGCGAGCTAGAGCGGCGCTAGCAGTATCTCTCTCTCGCGTACAAGTATCCAGTTGCTGTGTGCTAGTTGTTAGCCGTCGTTCTAGATCGTCTCGTTCATGGCGACAAAGTATTAACGTTGCTTGGCTTTCCTTTAGTTCCGCTTCTGTTGAAAAAACGTGACTATTATCTAAAATAGCTGTTCGTTCATTCACCTGCAATAGTTATGGGATTACATGACCTAAAGCGCGGTCACTGTCGGACTGCACAGAAAAGAAAGAGAAGCGCGATGACACAACGCTGGTAATTTATTGCAAAATATGAAGCAATTATCTATTTACAAAAAATCTATTGTTTGGATTAAAAAAATTAAACAATAGTGCTTTAGTATGTTGCTTGTAGAATAATCCGACAAAAAATCAAAATGATTGCATGTATATTAGTATGGTTTTTATTGTAAAAAGAAAGTTTTTAGATGTATCTTCATGATTTTTTTTCTATCGTATCAAATTAGTTGTATTACGTTTTCAACACACTATCTACCTAGCATATATCCTGAAGAATATCATATATTTTTCTGACTTTGTTTACTGTAGTCGATCATATACTTTTAGGCATTATAAAACTTGCGTTTAGGTCATGGTAGTCCCTTTCCCTTAAAGGGGTGATTCAACCTGCAGTGCTATTCACAACAATTCGATTTGCTGACTATTATACCCTAACAATAGCCTCCATAATAACGATGCTTATTTTTAATGACATGGGGGATGGGGGCTGGGGTCTTTACCTCCCGACCCCTGTAATGCTTATGTAATACTTGAATGGCCCCATACGATGCTTATTTTTGATGACATGGGGGATGGGGGCTGGGGTCCTTACCTCCCGACCCCTGTAATGCTTATGTAATACTTGAATGGCCCCATATGATGCTTATTTTTGATGACATGGGGGATGGGGGCTGGGGTCTTTACCTCCGCCCCCCTGTAATGCGTATGTAATACTTGAATGGCCCCATACGATGCTTATTTTTGATGACCATGGGGGATGGGGACGGGGGGGTCTTTACCTCCCGCCCCCCTGTAAGGCTTATGTAATACTTGAATGGCCCCATACAATGCTTATTTTTGATGACCATGGGGGATGGGGGGCGGGGGTCTATACCTCCTGCCCCCCTGTAAGGCTTATGTAATACTTGAATGGCCCCATACGATGCTCATTTTTGATGACATGGGGGATGGGGGCTGGGGTCTTTACCTCCCGATCCCTATAATGCTTATGTAATACTTGAATGGCCCCATACGATGCTCATTTTTGATGACATGGGGTATGGGGACGGGGGGTCTTTACCTCCCGCCCCCCTGTAAGGCTTATGAAATACTTGAATGGCCCCATACGATGCTCATTTTTGATGACATGGGGGATGGGGGCTGGGGTCTTTACCTCCCGATTCCTATAATGCTTATGTAATACTTGAATGGCCCCATACGATGCTTATTTTGATGACCATGGGGGATGGGGACGGGGGGGTCTTTACCTCCCGCCCCCCTGTAATGCTTACGTAATACTTGAATGGCCCCACACTACTACGAAATAATGCACATCATCAACTGACCCAGTTGCTTGGCCCTTGCGGAGTCGGTAGCGTTAGCAGTGGCGGCTTCTTTAGCCGCTTCTAGTTCAGTCACCTGCTGTGTTAATTTCTCGGCGCGTTCTGAAGCGTCCTGTTAAAGAATATATCACATTTTTTAAACATACAACCGAAGAGGATAGAGTAAACCGAACACGGAGAAAAAACTGTTCCGTACCACAAGGCAAAAACGCCGAAAAAAACACGTTTGTTGTACCCTTAAATATTTATTTTATTCTGTTTTTAGTATTTGTTGTTATAGCGACAACAGAAAATTTCAACTGTCTAGCTATCACGGTTTATGAGATACAGCCTGGTGACAGACGGACACACGAACAGTGGAACCTTAGTAATAGGGTCCCGTTTTTACCCTGTGGGTACGGAAACCTAAAAATAAGATATCGATAAATAAATCTTGTTTTTTTTTTTTGGGGCGTTTTTTGATAAGTAGTAAGAACGGTCGTATTAGTATTTATTATAGAGTTTGTATCATAACATAATTAATTTTTGTTGTAAAATTGATGCGGTTCCTTTTATAATGTGCCAAAGTATTTTCTACTTTAAGTCAATGACCTTAAAGATAAATTTACAGTGGTTTATGTCTCATGATAAGTTTACAATGACGTATTGTACGATCCGAAGTATTCCGAAGCGAGCCGAATGAGCCGTTCGGCCGGTGACTTCGGTCAGTCTTCGGTGTCTCGCTGA
This sequence comes from Oligia latruncula, assembly GCA_948474745.1. Lineage (NCBI taxonomy): Eukaryota > Metazoa > Arthropoda > Insecta > Lepidoptera > Noctuidae > Oligia > Oligia latruncula. The sequence goes on along the minus strand of OX419713.1, from coordinate 5,165,550 downwards.
AGTTCTGAGCTAGTGAGTCTGAGTGAGCTAACTGAGCTAGTGAGCTATTTAGGCCGCTTTCACATTAGAACGTTAGCAGCGCGACAGTAGCGCGGCAAAAACAGAAACCTTCACGCACGCTTCTGTTTATAATATGAAATTCTTACTGGGCGACTGACGGTCGCGCGTCAGTCGCGCTGCTAAAGTCGCCTAAGGGTCAGTTCACACTGAGACGCGACGCGACGCGCAGTTTTCTATATAGAAATACAATTACAGACCTTATCTACTACACTAAAAGGTACACAATTCAGTGTCTACTTACTACGTCGAGCTACGCAGCGCGGCGCCGCCAGCCGCGCGGCGTAGCTCACTGAATCGTGTACCTTTTTGTGTAGTAGATAAGGTCTGTAATTGTATTTCTATCTTGAAAACTGCGCGTCGCATCGCGTCTCGGTGTGAACTGACCCTAAATGTGAAAGCGCACTTAGCGAGTCAGTGAGTGAGCGAGAGCGACGTCAATCGAAAAGAGCTAGCTCTTTTCTATCACTCGCTCACGAGCTACCCATGTCTACTGGAGAGTGGAAATTCAAGAGTGATTGTTGTTGCTCGTGTTTGTGGAGCGGGTTCGCTGGCGGGATGCAAACTGGAGAGTGTTCAGTGGTAGCATGAGGAGTAAATGACAACGCTGATTTCTTGACTTCTTCTATTTATTTTCTTCTAGATGTTACTGCTTACACTGCTGAAATCCTTAATTAACACCTTAAAATAATGAAATTACAAAAACGGTTCTCTTTACGGTAAAGTTCTCTAGCACTTAAGCTTACGTATTCAACATGATACTAGTGGCGCCTCTAGTGGCTGGAATGTACAACACTTTAGCATAAAAATCTTAAATACAATATCACAACGAAAGTAAAGTTAATTAAACTAATTAGCAAAGAAAAATAGGAAATGACAAATTAGGTATCGTCGCTAACAGTGATCTTTTTTTTTTTTTTTTTTATTTATTTATTTTTTTTTTTTTTTTGCGGATGGGAAATCATCAAATGACCCCTCCCGCTCTGGGTGGAGCGGAAGGGAGTGTCAGACTCTTACTGACTAAAACCCACCCGTGTTCCTTCCTTAGCCCTTTATGTTCCGGGCCAGCGGTAACCCTTTCGGACAATCCCGCTGACCCTAACAGTGATCTTACGTTATGTTTTCACTAGCGCTTACCTTATATGCATCCATTTCAACGCGCAACTTGCTCTGCGTCCATTTCAGCCGTCCGTCTAGTTCGCGCATGTCTTCGCGAAACTTGGCTAGTTCACGCTCGCTGTTCATTAGGTCGTGACACTGTTTAAACAGAAATAATCAAATAATTAAAATTACTTTTTAATTACATTTAATTGCAGGGTACACAGAGCGAAACTATTGGTTCATTCATAAATGAGCTATTAGGTAAAAGTTTTGGGGCGAATTAATTCAATTTAGCGTAAAAATATGTACAACTACCTTCTGCCCGCGACTTCGTCCGCGTAAAATTTCACCCTCCCCCCATTCACCCTCTTAGGGGCAGAATTTCAAAAAAACCCTTTCTTAGTGGGATGATCAGCAATGAGGCCACCCTATATTACACGAGACATCATCTGCCTAGCCCTTTCCAACTATGTTGAGATCGGCTTCCAGTCTAACCGGATGCAGCTGAATACCAGTATTTTACATGGAGCGACTGCCTATCTGACTTATCTAATTAAACATTTCACGCATTTTTTATTAAATAATTTAAAAACAACATCTGGTGGGGATTGTTACTTATTTTTCCAAAAATCCCCACTAGGCTGAGCTTATTTAACTAGTGGGGATTTCTGGAAAAAAAATAACAATCCCCACTGGTGGGGATTTGTTGGTGTGGATTTCTGGAATAAATCGATGGCGCTATCTGTACTATTGGAGCAGCTCTTTTGTAACATACCTTATCATCATACATCTGACAGATCCTCTGCTTCTCCGCATGTGCTGACCTAAGTTTGCCGTTCAAGAGTTCCACCTCCAGCTGAGCAGCCTTCTCAGCCTTGGCTGCATTCTCAGCCGCGCGCTTAGCTTCAATAGCAGCGCATTCGACGCTTGCGTACCGCATCACTGCGGCGTCTTTTTCACGTTCCGCGTGATCTACGCGCTTGCCCATCTGAGGATCAAGGTTTGTGTAAAAAGGTTGGTATGAAAAAGTATAATCAAGGAGTTTTTAATGAAATGGAAGCTTTGGTCTTCATCAGATACCTACTGGCAAGCACAAAATTATGTCTAGAAAAAACTGGCCAAGTGCGAGTCGGACTCGCACACGAAGGGTTCCGTACCACAAGGCAAAAACGCCGAAAAAAACACGTTTGTTGTATGGGAGCCCCCCTTAAATATTTATTTTATTTTGCTTTTCGTATTTGTTGTTAAAGCGGCAATTACATAATTTGTGAAAATTTCAACTGTCAGACAGACGGACGGACAGCGAAGTCTTAGTAATAGGGTTCCGTTTTTACCCTTCGGGTATGGAACCCTAATAAAATCAGTGTATAATGTTCCCACTGCTGTGACACAGGCATCCTCTCTTGGAGAGGGAGCGGGCTGTAATCCACCACGCGGGCCCAGTGCGGGTTGGTAGATGTCACATGTCTTCGAATTGTTGGTTCTAGGACATGCCGGTTTCCTCAGAACGTTTTCAGAGCAGTGGTGATGAAATAATTTAAGTACACTAAGTAAAGCGGATTCGAACCTACGACCCACAACTCGTAAGTCGCGGCCGTTACCACTGGGCCACCTCTGTTGCAAATATGTCTATGTAGATTAAACTGTTTTTTTTTATTGTATTCTCGTCTTAGCTGCATGTATTATAGGAATGGCACAAGCTTATGAACAGCCATTAACTGCGTTATTATTTATTTACCAAGCAGCTTTATTAATGTCTATTCCAAAAGTATCAGATGAAAATGCAAACAAATGGATTAGAAAAGATACCTGTGGATACCAATTTGTAGTATGTGAGTGTTATCACGTCAACGCCGGTTGTCGCTGAAAACCAGCGCTAGGGCTTTGTTACAAAATGAGTACTTTGATTTGAATAATTAAACCTGTAGTTCTAATTTTTAATCGCCTTATAGTATTTTTCTTTTGGCAATGGACCTTAATTTCCGCAAACGATTCTTAAATTACAATTTAATATTGTTATTCAAACAATAATTATTGGACAAAATGGTGAGATATGAAGCTGAAACCTACTAAATAAAGATGAATACATTACTAATTTGCATAAGAATTTTACGTAAACAGGGTTTGTTTACATTTTTATCAGACAGTTTTGGAATAGACTATAGGCACGTAAGTACTTTTAAAGGACCTCTATTCTGTATTGTTTATAATGATAACTAAGAGATAGCATTAGATTATTCATAGTTGATAAAATAAACATTTCAAATAAAAAGCTACGAGATAATGCTTTCAGTAGATTTCTATAAGATAATTCTACAATGAAAGTTATTGTTGTCACATAATTATTGTTTTTTTTTAACATTACTAGTTGTTGTCTTACCCCGTCTTTTGCCGCTTATTTTTGTTAGTATGTAGCCCATAATAGTTCTTCCTAACTATCCTACTAATATTATAAATATGAAAGTTTGTGAAGATGTTTGGACGTTTGTTACTCAATCACGCATAATGCGTTAAACAATTTGGATGAAAATTGGCACATAGATAGACCATTTCTGGGATTAACACAGGATACTTTTTATCCCGATATTCCGACGGGATCGAAACTTACGCGGGTGAAACCGCGGGGCGCTGCTAGTCCATACTATCACACTAATATTATAAAGGCGAAAGTGTGTCTATATGTTACCTCTTCACGCTTAAACCGCTGAACCGATTTAGATGAAATTTGGTATAGATAGTTTCAGGAAAGGACATAGAATAGTTTTTATCCCAATATTCCCACGGGATCGAAGTGTATAACAAATGTAATAGTTTAAATGTGGTTAATTTAGGTGTAAAAGCATAAAATCCTACAATGGACTGGTGTGCATTAGCAGTAAGCAGCATGAAACAGGACAGCTGTACTATCCTGCCGCAGGGCAATAATACAGGCTAGATAGATAGAAATACAGATACACACCATATCCAATTTAGCCTCCAACTCTTTGAAAGTTGAATCTTTTTGCTGCAGCTCATCGCACTGTTGTTTGACCCTGTCCCTTAAAGAGAAATTCTCCTTTCTCTGCTCAGCCAGTACCCGTTCTAAAGTCTCTATTTGAAACCGCAATACATCCTTTTTGGTATCACAAGGCTCTGAACTTTCAATCTCTGGTAATTTTGTTACCGCTACTTCTGCATTTGAATTTGGAATTATTTCTTGATGGTCAGTTGTTTCTGGTTTATCAGCGACTTCAGGTTTTTGGTCCGCATTCTCATCCTCAAATATATCATTCATAACTTTACCATTCGGTAGATTTTTGGAATTTTTTACTGGTTTTTGAGCATATACGGTTCTGTGTGTGTAGGCACTTTTTAAGCTACCGCTTACAGAGGAAAATATTCCATGAACATTTTTAACTATGTTACCTATATCTTGGGATAGCAATTCTTTAGGTATTCTTGTGTATTTTTGATCTGTATGGGCTACGTTTTCTGGTATTTTCTGTACAGCGCTAGCTTTAGATTTCTGGCTGGAGAATTGTGAGAGAATCTTGTCAGCATTAAGCTCTTTATCACTAGAATTTAAACTAGCATTTTCATTTGGTTTGTTATATGATATGTTTGAAATATTTTCAGCACTTTTGCTGAAAGGCGATTTACAGATGACATTGTTTTCAGTTAACTTATTTTCGTTCAAGCTTACAGTCGAGGTAGTCAAAGGCCTATTCATATTATTATAATCTGTCTGTTTAAAATCAGTAATTTCAACAGTTTGCTCATTTTTTCCTTGTGTCTCACTTACATTCATACTCTCTATACAATTTATTATCAATTCTTTGGCTAAATCAATATCGGTTTTTTGCGGAAATTCGAAACTTAAATTATCAGTAACGCCATCCTCAGACCCTGGACTGGAAAGACTACTTTCATTTGAAAGACTGTCTGTAGATGATCCATTGCGAAAATCATCGTTAGTTACATTTTTAATCGGGGATACTTCGGAATCAGAGGCTGGGAACGCGGCAGAACACGAATCTAACGTGTCCAGCCCGGAATCACAAATAGTTTCAACCATTGATCCATTTTCTTGAGTATCTTTCACTTTCTCACTGACGTCAACAGACTCAATATGGATCCCGTTTTCTTCCAATTCCGTCGACATTTTCGGTTAAAACACTTGTTAATTATCATCTGATTTATTTAATTTTATAATCATGAACAAGTAAGCCACGAAGAAACTAAATTATTGTTACTTTTTATAAAAATAAACATCAGCAGTGTTTGACGTTCCTTGTTGATTGAGGGTGGCCAGTTCTTTTGATATATAAAATGTTGCAAATTATAAATTAGCCAAAACAACTTACTTAAATGCACCCGTTATTTATGCTTATCCATTCATTCAAATAAATCGTAATAAATTATATAAAATAATATTCTCATTATAAAAATACTTCTCGATTTTATGTCTTCCACACTCCGCAGAAATCTCAATATTGCTACAAATAAAATGTTTTAGTAGAATATCCATTTACTACCAAGTTCGTTACAAAAAGGTAATTTTTAAATCGAATCATCCCACACGAGCCAACTCAACCTTTTCCGAACTATGTTAGGGTCGACTTCCAGTCTACACGGATGGAGCTGAATACACGTATTTTAATTGGAGCGACTGCCGTATCTGAAGTTATTTTAAATACTGAGCTTAATTTTATAAACAGACCACAATATGGGGATTGGACAGAGCCTAAATATTTAAATCAAAATGATACATGCTGAATTCAATGAACGTGCAATGCACGGTCTGCACGGAATACAGCTACGATTTATAAATCATACGTGAAGAAATGTAACTCAAGCTCAAGGTCACATGCAAATATGTACGGACGCCAGCACATCAAGTTACTACAATCTGTCAGATTTCTTTAATAGATTTTCGACTTTATTGCTAAAGCATAAGGTTCAAGGTTGATTGGGAAAATCTGACAGTTTCGGGTAGGTTGACCTGCTGGCGTCTGTACACACGGTCACGCTATTAATCTATACATTTCCAGTTTTAGCTGACCTCGCATTGTATAGGTTTTTTGTACAATCATCATTTCAGCCAAAAGACGTCCACTGCTGGACATAGGCCTCCCCCAATAATACAATGTACAATACTGGATAATAATTATAACATGATGTGTAGCCGTGCGTGCGTACCTATATCACGCAGAGTCGAGAGTTCGAGACACGATTCTCAATGCTCGTCTTAATATTAAAAGTTGAATATTAAGAGAGCGATAAAAAATCATCGCGTAAAAAATTGGCGATTTTTTTTTTAAAGAATGAAGTAATCATTTAAAGAAACAAAGTCCAGACTTTATGTTTCTTTACCTACATGATTACTTCATTCTTTCTTCTTAGGTATTATTCGTATTACTTACTCTATAAAATAAAGGTATAGACTGTGGTCCTACCGCATTCTTCCATGATTCCATTTTGTGAGGGAGTTTTTATTTTTGAATCATCAACTTTCTGCCGTTTTTCTGAAGGTCAAGGACCAAAGCACTACGACTATTGTTGTAGGCGTAGACAGAGTAATCTATAGACTCATGGTATCCGTGTCACCGAAAGGGACAACAAATTCCGGCAATCTTCATCATACTATCATTTTTACAGCTTATTACACTACACTTTACCATTTTCACAGTTGCGCAAATGTACTATTATTGAAAATTATGCACGAAAAAGATTTTAGTTTCCGTTTAATCGCGGTGTAGTTTTAAATAGTTCATTCATAAACGTCAAACTTGTTGTGCACATTGATGTGCTTAGCCGACACGCAGTAAGGGACAGAAATATTCTTACTCTGTCTCTTTTCTTTGCTAGTGACGTTTATATATTTCTCCTTTTCTTGTGCGAATGAAAAAGAAGATATGCAGCAGTCTATAGTTTACTCTGTCTACGGTTGTAGGTTAAAGAACAATAGTTAAAATGAAAATGGTATACGTTGGAAATTAAATTTTCTGAAGAAATGAGAAAACCTCATCAACCGGAAGTGCCTAATTTATTTTAGGAATGGTAGTTAATTCTACCGATGCTACTGGCAACATTAGAAGAAAACGTCATGTCATTTCCATTTCGTTCGCCAAAGAAATTGAAACGGAAAAGTAGGTCGTCTCGTCAGTATTGATTTTTACAATAATCGACAGGACAAACAAAAGAAGCAGCTCTTCCTTGTTCAACGCAACAAATTACATGTATTCCTGATAGCGCCGCCAGAATTCAAGAAAAATGCCCGTAAGTACCACGTTATCATGTGATTTCCGGAATTTGATGGATTCCTATTAGAACTCCGATCTTATCGATTTTGAATTACTAATATTTTTTGGTTTTGTCTAAATTTTCCTAGTTCCTTTTTATAAATTAGTTTTTATTCATATTTTAGTTCAATCGCACTATAGTTGGGATGGTGAGTCATATTTTAATTCGTGTCAGGGTCATTCCAACTCGAGTGGTGTTTAAGTACCTACAAAATTACCTACGCAATCTACGCATTAGCTGTTTCGTAATTTATTCTGCCATCTGTTTGGTACCTATTTTCAGCCTATGGCTGTTTAAATTTTCCATAGATTTGTAGAGAAAACTATTCGGAACTCTTTTTTTTTAATATTTTGAGTTTTTGACGCTACCAAACGTGGCTGTTGCTACCGCCCGCGTTTTGTCGATTTGATATTTTTAGACGCCCGCGTCATCTTTATAAGAACCTACTTACTATAATTTTCTTGTCTACTTACTGTTCGCCATGAAATAGGAAAAATCGGACGGCGAAATTAGTAATTGAGTTTCATCCAACATAAAAATGTTGGTATTTAGAGGAATCTAGCCCTCATTCCTCCCTAAATAGCACATCACATCTCCTGGTTAACCTGGTTTAGCCATCATGTATTGTTAAATGTACATAATCTAAATCAAACCCTATGGAAGAGAAAGAAAGGAAAACCCTTGAACGGATGGCAGGATGACTTGGTGAGGACGGCTGGAAAGACATGGACTAGACAGGCAGGGGGCAGGGACAATTAGAAGGGGTTTGGCATAAGCCTTTGTTATAGCGCACTTGGAGACTCAATTAATATTGAACATTTTGTACTACAATTATCATTTTGAGAAAAGGCTATAAATAATGTCTAAATAGGTACTCGGGTAGATTTCTCCTGAAAATTTTTGCATTTTGAAGTTAGTTAATTAGCATTGGAATAATATCAGTTGAAAAAAAAACTGGCTAAGTGCGAATCGAACTCGCACACAAAGGGTTCCGTACCACAAGGCAAAAACGCCGATAAAAACATGTTTGTTGTATTAAATATTTATTTTATTTTGTGTTTAGTATTTGCTGTTATAGCGGCAACAGAAATACATAATTTGTGAAAATTTCAATTTTCTAGCTATCGCGGTTCTTGAGATACAGCCTGGTGACAGACAGACAGCAAAGTCTTAGTAATAGGGTCCCGTTTTTACCCTTTGGGTACGGAACCCTTAAAATACCTTTTATAAATACTTACATATTCTTGATCACAAATTTGTGTCAAGCACTATTATTAGGCAGTCTACTGGGTATCAATACTTTAACATAGGCCTCCGCATGACCACTGTAACTTAGTCAACCTCAAAGCATTTAATTTAACTGATTACATGCCTGTTCTAAAGGGTAGTATAGTTTCCTAAAGAAACTTTGACTTTTGACTTGACGGCACGGTTGGCGCAGTGGTTAAGCGATTGACTGCTGCGCTGCGTGTCGCGGGTTCGATTCCCGCACGGAACAAATATTTGTATGACCTACAAGTAGTTGTTCCGGGTCTGGCTGTTTGTGTATGTGAGTTTAAATGTTTGTAAACGCACCCACGATACAGGAGAAATTCCTAGTGTGGGGCAACTTTTTTTTTTTTTAAAAGAAAAGAAAGAAGAAGAAGAAAGCATTTAATTTAACTGATTACATGCCGATTCTAAAGGGTAGTATAGTTTCCTAAAGAAACTCCATGGACACTCTTAATAGTGGATTACAGCCCACTCCCTCAGAGAAATTGTAAGTCCCAGCAGTGCAAATATGCTCAAACTATTCCTAATGTTGTTGTCATGTTAATGTTGACAAAAAATTTGAACACAAGGAGGTTCAGCATCATGTACTGAATGTGTGGTCTATGGTCATAGGTTGTGTGGATGTCACTGCCACCTTGTATTTTTTCTTTAACTGTAATACCTATTCTGAAAATAATCTTGCAGCCATCATTATCCAGCCCTTATCACAAGTTATCTGGGGTTGGCGCAGTCTTTTCTCTTTATTGGAGGTACTTGTGGCTAAGTAATAACAGTCGTACGGGTCGATCGATCAGGTTAAGCTACTCGTGCAGCGGTTGGTCTGTGGATGGGTGACCATCTTTCCACACCAAGACCCTCTGTGCCTCGGAAAGCACGTTAAGCCATTGGTCCCGGCTGTCATTCATGGATCTTTGACAGTCGTTACGGGTCGTCAGAAGCCCGAAAGTCTGACAACCAGTCTTACCAAGGGGTATCGTATTACCCAGTAACTGGGTTTTGGAGGTCAGATAGGCAGTCGCTCCATGTAAAATACTGTATTCAGCTGCATCCGGTTAGACTGGAAGCCGACCCCAACATAGTTGGGAAAAGGCTAAGCAGATGGTGATGATGACTTTCTTTTTCATCCTGAAGAAACGACACTAATCCTAAGCTACATTACATTTATATTTGGTCCTATGATCATTTTCTGTTATTTTGGTCCTTGTCCGTCCAATCTTTTAGTAAGCTCTTGCCATTATTTCGTTGAACGTTTCGCTTCGTTATTGTAACGCTAATTCCGCCATCTTCGCAACCGAGCCTTGAATGGCTTCTATCCATCAATCTACTCCAGTAACTAAACCACTGAGAACTGCCCTCAATAATTACATTGTTAGCAAACAGAGACAAAGATCAAGTAGGTACTTGCACAATTCAAAAGCAAAAATATACAACCTTGAAAATATCTGAATGTTTTGTATTTGTGTGCACAATATTATCTCACAAGTTCATCGGATGTGCAGTTTCTTTACAATAAAATAATATCTGCAGTCAGACAAAGAGAAAAAAGTTATGCGTGTTTTACCATTAGGTAATCTTACTGAGTTAATTTTTTGGTCTGTAGTGGTATCTACTACGCCACATGCGACCAACGCGTCATACTGACGTCACGCAAAATCCTGCATCGCGCAAGCAGAGTTTACCGCGCAACTAGCATAGATACAACGGCCCGACATGAATCATCGGGCAGTTGCCCGCCAGACACAACACCCGTCTGGTCGGAGGATCCTCCCTTTTCTATAGAGTATAGAGTACTTTACACCCTGTTCCTCATACCTCTATAAGTCTTTAGGTAATATTTTTCGGCTTATTGCCGTCCACTATCAGACATTGTACCCTCATCGTGTAACCTTTCATGGTCCACTTGGAAGTCCCTGAACCGTCTCCGGACATAAGTGGGACGATGTAACTCCAAACTGGTAAAGTGGGGTTACCTCGACGAAACTGCAGCAGGGTGTGACTGTGGAGCTGTTTTGCAAACCATGCTCCACCTTGTATCTTGCCCTCTGAGTCCCAAAACATGCATTCAAAGTGACCTGTGCGCTGCCACCGACGCCGTGGAAGTAGCGAAGTTTTGGGCCAACAAGGTCAGACGAAATCGTGCCAGCGACACGAAGGACACTAGGTTTACCTGCAGTCAGTCAAATTAGTATGCTTTAGTGCAATGCAATTTTAACAGTCCATATTCCGCATTGCGGCTTACACAACCCTGGTAATGTGCGAAGTTGCATAGGATCATCAGATAGGAGTTTATAAGGAGATCGACACTAACCAACAATGAAGCAATGTTTTAATAAAAGCGTGTTTAAAATACACTAGCTTCATTTGAATAATCATGAAGCTTCCTTACTTTCAAAAAAATGTTACGCCATTAACTCGAGGGATTAAACAAAATACTTCTTAGATGGTGCAATACTTACGAGTATTTGAACAGTGTCAAATATTTCATACTAGGTGGCGAGGTCAAATACTCGTTCACCTTTAGGAGCTATTTATTAAAAAAACATTACGCATATATAGGTACTCTGTCGAGGAAGAGGTGCATAGCACACCCACATCAAAATCCAGTCTTGCCAAGGGGTATCGTGTCATCCAATAACTGGATCGTGGCGGCCAGATTATGCACCTACCTTCTGACGTTTCATAAGTGCCCATGTAGGTTTATGTGAAATAAAATGTTTTGATTTTGATAAATGTGTCTGGCGGGCAACCAACGGCCCAATGATTCATGTCGGGCCGTTGTATCTATGCTAGTTGCGCGGTAAACTCTGCTTGCGAGATGCAGGATTTTACGTGACGTCAGAATGACGCGTTGTTCGCATGTGGCGTTGTAGATACCGCTACAACTCCATGTAAAATGTTGGTATTCAGTTGCATCCGCGGGTTAATTGCGTAACACTATCAGTAGCAATGACTTTAATTTTGACAGTTCACCAACACTCATTGCGTTAATTACTTTGTTGAGCAGGCAATTTTTTCGAACGTATGAAGCAGTGGATAAGCAATATCCTTCAAAAAGATTCAGGGTTATACCTAGAAGCCAACCCCAACATAGTTGGGAATAGGGTAAGTCCCCTGTAATAGGGGAGGGGGGGCAAACCATCGACTCGGGGATGCAACAGATTTTTTTCTAAACAGGCATTTTCTTTTCCAACAGGACGCGGAGCTAACTGCTCCTACCGTCGAGAATGTCCGCGTGGTCGTGCGCGTCCGTCCGATGGACCAGCGAGAGAAGCTGGACGGATCCTACAGCTGCGTTTCAGTCGACGGGCAGAACAATACCGTGGCTGTGACGAAGAACAACGTCACTGCTGCAGAGCCTCCGAGGGTGTATGCTTACGATGCGGTCTTCGACAGCAATACTAGCCAGGTAAGTTTTTTTTTTGGTCCTTAGGAGCAGAAACTCGACGTCATCTTAGGGGGTTGCATACGGCGACTTTTGGTGTCGATGCAGTGACGTTACAGTCTCCTTTCTAACTTTAAGGCACTGCCCAAACGTATTACACCGTAAAACGCTCAGTTTTTTGTCGCACAATTAGGTGTAAAGTATTGCTATACAGGGTGAATTTTTCAAGTGGGCGTGGATGGCCAAATCCGAAACTGTGAGGAATAGAAAAGTACTCAATGGAGGGTCGGGCTCGATTTTGATGAATACTAAAACTGCATCATTGGATTTTTGAAAAATCAATATTTCTAGCCAGGAATTGCCTCTTGATTTTGAAAAAAAAAAACACTATTACACCACTCGATAGTTTCCCTAATAAGGATCAAATTCTGGGAAGTAATGACATGGAGGCATTAATTTATTGAGGCTACCACAGGCAAGACGCCAAACAGCCGACAATCTCTTAGGTTGACTTGCGAAATGCCACAAAATAAAAAAGTAGGTAAATTACTTACGTATTAGCCTAATCTATAAAATTCAAAGTCCAGACTGACTGATATGTCAACGCACAGCCTAAACCGCTGGTCCTAGAGACATGCAATTTGTAGGGTGCTTTGTGAAGAGTAGGTATCCACTAAGAAAGGGGTTTTCCACCCTAATGGGGGGAGGGTGAAATTTCACGCGGCGAGGGCAGAAGCTAGTTCTAACATACTTTGATCACCCATTGACGATCTAAAACATAGTACTTTTAAAACTTTCTTAATTTTTTCGTCCCATAAAAGTAATAAAATCGAGCCCATCGTTTCTTACCGAAGCTCGAAGGACCAATCGATATCTGTAGACTCAATAATAAGGCTGCCTAGCGCATTAAAATTTCATAATAATCGTCATTACAGACTGCAGTACAACCACTTTTAATATTAGAAGAGGTTGGTTGATTGATCGATTTAACCTCCCCCACCTCGCGTACAATACTAGCGGAGTAGGAGGGAGTCGTACTACTATGTAGTCGATTTCCCCCCCGTTAGTAATTTCACGTTACGCATAGCGTTTCAGTGAGTCCTAGATTTGTTCTTTGTAACTTAATTATCAATTTATCACATTACATTTTTAGGGTTCCGTACCCAAAGGGGAAAAACGGGACCCTATTACTAAGACTTCGCTGTCTGTCCGTCCGTCTGTCCGTCCTTCCGTCCGTCCGTCCGTCCGTCCGCCTGTCTGTCAACAGGCTGTATCTCAAGAACCGCGATAGCTAGACAGTTGAGACAGTTGAAATTTTCACAAATTATGTATTTCTGTTGCCGCTATACTTATCAACAAATACTAAAAACAAAATAAAATAAGTATTTAAGGGGGGCTCCCATACAACAAACTTTTTTTTTTTCCGGTGTTTTTAGTCTTGTGATACGGAACCCTTCGTGTGCGAGTCCGACTCGCTCTTGCCCGTTTTTTTGTTAATAGTATTGGTTGGTTATTGGATTATTTATTTAATATTTTAAGCACACAATTGTGCAGAGACGGACATAATGTCTAGTACTTACACATTTTCTACCAGTCAACCTTTGGGTTCGAACCCAGACCACAAACTCCCCAGTAGCACAGCAAATAAATATTTTTTACACACTATAAATAAATATTTTTTATGGCCCGCAAATCATATTTAGATCAACACCTCATATTGACCTGCAAATTGCAAAAAACGTAAGAAAATTTAAAGAAATAATGGAATTTCTTAATTAATGTTTCCAATTGATGTTTAAACAAAGTGAAAATTAAGTTGATTGTAGCGTAAACTGAACTTTATTGTGTAGGTATATTAAAGTTATTTTTCTAATGTAACTTATATGTATTTACACGTTTGGAATCTAAATCGCAGACTCGGATTAGGTACCAGTATTTACCTAGTTTCATTTACAAAGCCATGGAGTCATTTTACTGTAGGCAAGCAATAAAAGAAACCCCTATTCTGACTGTAACATCAGCCTTATAATAATGACGTCACTTCTATTTCCGTCGGTGAGTAGCTAAGTGAAAGAATTTACTTTTCCTTTGTTCCTATCCGGGAAGGGAAATGGGAATCTTCCACAAGTTTCGTTGTGTAGAAAAATTACGTGGGGCCGACTGAGTCGCATCGCATTGCCCACTTTTTTCTTTTTGCTCGGCTCCTAAGAGCCGTAGCGTTATGTTAAATAGCCTATAACCTACCTCAAGAATTGGTCTATCAAATGCAAAAAAAAATTTCAAATCCCTTTATTAGTAACTAGCTTCCGCCCGCGGCTTCGCCCGCGAGGTATGTCGATAAAAACTATCCTATATTCTTCCCCGGGATGCAATCTATCAGTGGTTTAGCATACAGACAGACAGAGTTACTTTCGAATTTATTAATTTATTTAGATGAAATTTGGTATAGAGATAGTTTGAGTCCCGGGAAAGGACATAGGATAGTTTTTATCCCGTTAGTCCCACGGGATCGAAACTTATGCGGGTGAAACCGCGGTGCACAGCTAGTAATTACATGAGACAGTCCCCCCAAAACGCCCGCCTTTCACCACTTCCTAGTGCTTTGGCAGGGAAACAGTCGAGTACCTATCTACCAAAAAACAAATTCAGTAGTAAAACAAGAATTTGTATAAAACTGGTAGATAAGTCAACCGGAACTCGGTACTACTGATACTGTTGTGAAACAACCCAACAAAGTCGCCATTGTAGCAATACCTAATTAATTCTCAAGGCTAAGTTAATTTATGCTACAATTAGTAGTTCTCTGTTGTATTGTACTAAACAGCTGTTCATTAAACATTTTTCCACGAACGTTTTTCACTTTAAAATTAAAACAGTAGGCTAACTCTTTTAATTTAAAAAAAAAAAAAAAATTCCTCACTTTAAAAGCGTTGGAAATGACCTACTTCATCTCCCTATTTCGTTTGATCCACGACTTTTTGAACATCTTGTATAGATTTGTAATAGATTGTTCAGTAAAATCATTGAAAACTACTTCCTATTTGATTCTCTGTCCTTTCTGAGAGTGTCTGCATGAAAATGCGACGAGACTGCCCAATTTTTTTATACGGATGTATTTCAATAGTCTCAAAACTTAATCGAAAAATAATTTGAAACAGTTCTTTCTATAGCAACACAGTCAAACGTCCATATAATTCTTCGAACAAAACATGTCTGAGTATAGAAAAAAATGTATTAGCCCCTCCAATTGCAATTTCAACGTACACGGTACTATAGTATTTTATAACGTGAATAATATCTCGTGCAACGGGGTGGAGAAGCTCCCGGGGCGGGTACCGCGAAACTAGGCCACGACCCGAAGCCGAGCACAGCACCACATAAAAATCCGACTGCTACCGATCAACCAACGTGCAACCTGTTACCAGTCCACCAGTCCTATTGCGCTCTTAACCCTAGTCGCACCGCGAGCTCGTCGGGAGCGCTTCCGACTAAAATATAAAAAAAAAATATTACCGTACAATATTTCTGCAGTGATTTCGAGGCTTTATTGTAGTATTACAGTGTTCTTTTGTCGTGTTTTTAGTAACAAATAACAGCAAGAAAAGAAGAATTTTTGACAATTTCGTGGGTTTAGTCCATCTTTCGTCTCGACTGGCGCTGCCTATCGCCTCAGTCTTGTCGAATGGTGGGTTATATCTGTGTTCTAACATCATGAAAGAAGAATCGACGTAGAAGATGAAGAAGACTTCTTTGTTGTAACATTTTTTGTGTTTTTTTTTTATTGTTTCTGTGAGAATATATCGCGTTTAGAGTCGGTTTTAGATGAGTTAAACTCGAAATGTTCGTGTTATTTTAATATTTTGCATGAGTTTTTGTATTGTGTAACAAAAAGTGTATTCATAAGTGTCTGTATTTGGGTCAGTCTTGAAAGAATCTTTTAAAGTCGCCTCTCTTGTGGAATATTATGCGGCACGTGCCGCGGCCTAGTTTTGTTATGGGTTGACCTACTTACCAATCATTGATTTCCAATATACCAAGCGACGACTTTGAAGTGCTTTCACGAATGACAAATTATTGTTAGCATTTGTAAGGTTTGACTTCGAACTATGATGGATAGAAGACTGAGCAACAAAGTAATCTATCCTACACAAAGAAAAACATAATTCGGGTTACAAATTTCAACACCATCGCGTTTTTCCTTCACGCCAATTTTCATTTTAGTAGTTTACGAAAACTAAAATAGAATGAGAACGTTACCCGAATGATGTTGTAACGTTTCTTACAGTTCTGGAATATATCAGAGCTGTGTCTGTGACGTAAGATTCTTAATGCATCTTGTAGTACGTCGCGCGTAGACTTTGTCTGTTTATACCGCGCTGACTGTATTAGAAGACATTCAGAAACATAATGTAGTGCATCGGGGAGTTGATGGCATCGGCTGGATGAAGACCTGAAGAATAGTGACTTGAAATTTTAGGATTATTTCTTTGTCTTCTTTCAATTTTATTATGTAAACTGTTTGGATTGATATGCAGATGTAGTCTGTTGTGAATACAAACAGCAAATTTTTGTAGTAATTAATTTACAACCTACCATTGTATAGTAAACAAAGCTTTTTAACTACTGTAATTAGGTCACATTTCCTTTGTATGTCGTTCCATTTTTAGCTCTGCTCCAGTTTTATGCCATAAATGTATGCTTCTCGGAGTGAAGGACCAGCACAACCGATGCTCAACAGAACGTTGCTTCTGATTGAATGAATGCACTTTTCCTTGTAGATTGCTGTGGGAGATGCTGTTTGCCGATTTATTTCATATTTTTTACTATCTTAAGGGGGAAGCGCTAAGGTAGCCCGCGAAATTCAAATTTTCTTACGTTTTTTTGCAATTTGCTGGTCAGTATTACACAACTCTAAGACCAAGTAATCCCCAAGAATGGCTATTTCATGAAATCTTGACATTTGGGGATTATACTAACTTAACAAGTTGTATTACTGATTGTAATGATTATAATTCTGTAAATACATATTTGTTACGACCGCGAATCATATTTTAATCAACGTACAACTTAATACTGACCAGCAAATTGCAAAAAACGTAAGAAAATTTGAATTTCGCGGGCTACCTTAGCGCTTCCCCCTTGAATCAAACTTTTTATATGTAACCAGAGGTGACCAGAGCTACTTCCGTAGGATTTAAGAGTACAAAATGATCATTGACTGGTGACAGGTTGCATGGTGATCGTCATATTCGTCATTATCTCTAATTATTGTTCTTTTTCATCAATTTTCGGCATGTATTTGTTTGTAGTCAGAGTCACACACGGGTGGACCACTTAGAAAATGTTTTGCAGGAAAACCAACAAAAATTTGGTGTTAGCAAGTAGCTATATTAAGCCCAACTTGACTAAGGGATGAATTTGTGCATTTTCTTAGAAATTTTAGGACCATAACAACATCTACCAACAAAAAATTTGATGTCAGCAAGTAGCTATATTAAGCCCAACTTGACTAAGGGATGAATTTGAACATTTTCTTAGAAATTTTAGGACCATAACAACATTTACCAACATAAAATTTGGTGTCAGCAAGTAGCTATATTAAGCCCAACTTGACTAAGGGATGAACTTGTGCATTTTCTTAGAAATTTTACGACCATAAGAACATTTACCAACAAAAAATTTGGTGTCAGCAAGTAGCTATATTAAGCCCAACTTGACTAAGGGATGAATTTATGCATTTTCTTAGAATTTTTAGGACCATAACAACATTTCATTTCTTGCCTTTTTCATGTCTTGTGGCACAAGAACTGTGCTTGTGGGCAAAGGTCCGCCATTGTGTAAGATCAAGAGTGAGACATTTTTTGGTCCTTTGTGCCTATCAATATTAAGTCGTTTATTCATTTAGGTACTAGGTTGACATCAAAGAAAAGTCGGTATTTAGGTATATTTGAATACGGAATCTCGGATAATTATTAAGTTTTGGGAATACAAACTCAATGTCAAAACACGACAAAGTTCAAATTCCATTGCAACCGAAATATTCCACAAGTTCAATCAAAAATCAACTAAGAGTACATAACGCTAAAGTAGGTATTTGACTACATGTAAATTGTCATGGTTTCGTATTATGCATGGTTCAAATCACCTTTGCTGTGCTAATATTAATATTTTATTTTTATTATCAAGAATTTTTAGTCCTCTGTCTGATATATTCATGGGGTCAGCTTCCACTGTGACCAGATGCGCGAATGAATTAATACAAGGTGAATACAACACAAATGCGCGCTTAATATTCACAGGGGTAACTCCATTCATAGTCGGCACACTAATTACGTAACACACTATCAGTCGGAATCTAAATCATTTTGAAGCAAATTGCTAATCCATTGCTTCAAAGTTCGAAAAAAGTAATTTAAAAAAATTCAACCGACTTCAAAAAGAAATCAACTCAAAATTATGAAATAACTTTAATTTCGGAAGTCGGTGTCTTGGGATCTATATTTTAGTTTTTTGCCACCGACTTCCGAAATTAAAGTTATTTCATAATTTTGAGTTGATTTCTTTTTGAAGTCGTTTTAATTTTTTTAAATCACTTTTTATTTCGTAATTTTTAGTTTTTGCACTAGAATTTGAACAAGGTTTTGAGATGTTTTCCCTTTGACACTACACCCGTAGCTCGTATCAATACGCCAGGCCGTCACACTTACACGTATTAGTCCATATCTTGAAAATTACTCAACCGATTTTGATGAAACTTGCACTGTTCCCTAAGTTGAAGTAAATGTAAGCTAATACAAAAAAAATGGTCACGATCAGATTAATAGTTGCTGAGAAATGCGTGGACAAACATACATACATACGTCTATGAAATTTTGTATATTTGTTTGGAAGCCTTAGTAGATTGTCATATATTATGTGAATATAATGCAATTCCAATAATATTACATACATACGTATCGAATTGATAACCTCCTTTTTTTTGAAGTCGGTAAAAAATTGTCTGCTCAACACCTAAATAACGCAATGAATGTTGTTGAACTGTCAAAATGAAACCGATTCCGATTGATAATGTGTGACGCAATTGCCCTGCGGGTTAATTTCCGTAACAATACTTGAATATAATTACTTTTATAAAGTAAAAATCTCCCCAAAAGATCTAATTATGGGTAAGGTCATCATCATACTGCCTAGCCTTTTCCCAACTATGTTGGGGTCGGCTTCCAGTCTAACCGGATGCAGCTGAATACCAGTATTTTACATTGAGCGACTGTATCTCACATCCACAACCCAATTACTGGGTAATACGATACCCCTTGGTAAGACTGGTTGTCAGACTTTCGGGCTTCTGGCTACCCATAACGACTGTCAAAGATCCACGAATGACAGCCGGGACCAACGGCTTAACGTGCTTTCCGAGGCACGGAGGGGTCACGGTATATAAAGATGGTCACCCATCCACAGAACAACCGCGGCAAGCGTAGCTTAACCTGATCGATCGACCTGTGCGGCAAATTATGGGTAAGGTCATCGTATGTAAATTGTAATACTTTTTTGACTTGAACACTGTCAATCCAAGTCGACTAATGTTATAAATAAAGAGGTAAAAGTGAGTTTGTATGTTAGGAGGTAATCTTCAGAACTACTGATCCGATTTCGAAAATTATTTCGCTAATAGGAAGCTGCTGTATTGCCGAGTGTTAGGTATAGGATATATTTCACGCGGACTAAGTCGCGTGAAGAAGCTAGTGAAAGATAAAGGATTAAATTATCTGGTCCTTTGTCACTGCTGCGTTTTGGTCCTAAGTTCCGCAAGCAATTATCGACCTTAAAACCCATTACTATATTAGAGCCAGGAATTTGAGATATTGATTTTCAAGTTATAGAACAACAAACTGAATGTCATACTTAACAAGGTTCAAATTCCATTGCAATCAAAAACTTATTACTTAGGACCTTTTTGCCACTCAAAAATCAACTTAGAATACATTGTTCTAAAGTAGAAAACTGGTTATGTGGCGATGGGATTAAATAATCTGGGATTATGAACACTGTTATAGTTTATCCGTAAAATCATACGGACTATATTCGCACACAATTCTGTATAGAAACAAAATATGTTACAGAGACGCCAGCAGATCAAGCTGCTACAATCTGTCAAATTTCTTTAATAGATTTTCATCTTTATCGCTAAAGTATAAGGTTCAAAGTTGATCGGGAAAATTTGACAGTTTCGGGTAGCTTGATTTGCATAGCCGCCAGTTCATGTAATCATTGCATATCGAGCGAAACTCGAGGTTGAACGAAACGCGACACTGCTGACTATGCTGCGTTTAGTTATATTACACGTTTGCGTTTGAATGTGTTTGATTTACGTTCGTAGTTATTTGTTCTTACTTTATGCAATTGAAACGTATGTAGTTTTTGGTGGGCAAATATTTGTATTGTGTTTTTAGGGTTCCGTACATCAAATGAAAAAACGGAACCCTTATAAGATCACGTCGTTGTTCGTCCGTCTGTCAAGACCCTTTTTCTCAGGAACGTTTGGAATTATCAAGTTGAAATTAATAACAAATACTCAGGGCTGCAATCCCTTGAAGCAGTGAAAATATCAAACTTCTAAGTCAACGCAATCAAAAGATACGGGCGTTTATGTCGCATATTTTGACGCTCGCAAGAGAATCAAAAACTATAGAATAGTTCCCGTTGACCTAGAATCATGAAATTTGGCAAGAAGCAATGTCATGTACGAGTAGCACAAATTAAAGGAAAAAATTCCGAAAACCATGAGAATAAACCCTCGAAAATCTTTGTAATTACAGTCGCTCCTTGTAAAATACAGGTATTTAGCTGCATCCGGCTAGACTGGAAGTCGACCCCAATGGACTCCAAAAAAAGCTAGGCAGGTATAAACGATTTTATTTCTGTAATCAGATTTGTATAAATATACTTTTACACATCAATCATATTTTTTTAAAGTAGATGAAGTCTTTCTTTTCGCGTAAGTGTGTCTGTTACCTCTTCACGCTAAAACCGCTGCCGCTGAACCGATTTAGATGAAATTTTGGTATAGAGATAGTCTGAGTCCCGGGAAAGGACATAGGATAGTTTTTATCCCGATATTCCCACGGGATCGACACTTATGCGGGTAAAACCGCGGGCGCTGCTAGTGTTAAATAAAATACTTGTTCTTATTTTTGTGACAATTGCACGATTATTTTAGCTTATATCAAATTCGGGCAAAGATCGTCACTCACTGGACGCCTGAGGCAGGACATCGCCGTCGAGGTAGACCAAGGCGAAGGTGGCATGACGATCTAATAACATTCGCAGGGCCAACATGGCCGGAGATCGCACAAGACAGGGAGGTTTGGAAGGAAAAAGGGGAGGCCTTTGCCCAGCAGTGGGACACAAACTAGGCTAACAAAAAAAAAAAAAATCAAATTCATCCATGGGCGCTTTCCGAATTAGCTATAATCGCTCACAGCGCTCACATCATCTCACATGGCGTTCCGATTTAGATATCACGATTATGACAGCTGAGAGCTGTCAACAATTCGGAACGCCCGTGAGCGCGCTCACAGTGCTTACTCAATGTAAAAACGATATTATTACAGTATGTCTTTGTATAAACACCACATTTCTTCTTCTTTGGTTAGGTGGCGACTATCAGCCAGAAGCACAATTTCGAAAATGCCACGTTAGTTTAATTTTATGATAAGATGCAAATCAAAACAAAACACACACTGACACATCCTCACACACACACTGTCATTTTTGACAGCGCTCACGGTGATATTATTCTAGGGCATGGTCGGCGTTATCGCAAGATGGCGCATGTCGTGACGTCATCTATGACGATTCACGGAATGTCGTTATCGCGCTCACGCTAATTCGGTACGGGTTTAAGCACGCTCACATCGATTATTTCCCAACTCGGAACGCAGGGCATGTATCCAAGAGTCGCTTATCAATTTTCATTGGAACAAAGAACGACTTGTTTCCAACTTAAAAGATATCAAGCTATACATTTCCAGTTTAAGCTGACCTTGCATTGTATGGGTTTTTCGTACAATGAGTTGACTTTGACTTCTTGACAATTCAAAAGTGCCTGTAAAATGGTTTAATTGAAATAAATGCTTTGAGTTTGAGTTTGAGTTTGACTGAAATAATATCCAATTGTAATGTGACATCGTAAAACAATGGCCTGGAAAATATTCCTGCATAGGTACACTCAGTTATTCAGTTGACAAACAAAAAAAAAGATAATTTATAGCAGTGCCCGCCCTATGGCCT
Source organism: Oligia latruncula (assembly GCA_948474745.1). Classification (NCBI taxonomy): domain Eukaryota; kingdom Metazoa; phylum Arthropoda; class Insecta; order Lepidoptera; family Noctuidae; genus Oligia; species Oligia latruncula. Next base: position 5,143,163 of record OX419713.1, on the reverse strand, counting down.
AAATAAAGAAAAAATCGCGTAATCACTTCAAAACGTGCCAAATTACCGTTGTGACACTCAACAGTTTAAACCTACCCTCGGTTTATTACTAAACGTAATTTATCTTTAACTAGCTTCCGCCCGCGGCTTCGCCCGCGAGGTATGTCGATAAAAACTATCCTATGTCCTTCCCCTGGATGCAATCTATATCTCTGCCAAATTTTATCGAAATCCGTTCAGTGGTTTAGGCGTGAAAAGGTAACATACAGACAGACAGACAGTTACTTTCGAATTTATAATCTTACTATTGATTAAGTTTCCAAACAGCGCCATAACAAAGAAAACCGCGACTAAAATTCACGCATTTCCAAAATCGTCTCCGATCCGTACGACTCGACGACTCTTCTTATCCTTGGAAAATACAGAAAATGGAACAAAAATACATCTCGTGTCCAGACGGTAGGTACTGGTAGTAGGTACATATTCCGCGCCCTAGGACCAACATACATACAGTCCGGTACAGTCACGCACGTTACTCCGTGGCGTTCCTTGCAGTGGATCAATAGCGCAGCGCGGAGTACGCATGCGCGCGGCCCCACTGCCCCATTTTGTCAGCGCGCCCTTGCCACGCCTAGAAAATGGCTTCGAATGTATTCAATTAGTTTATTTGTATAACTAGTTGGACTTTTGAGGATAAAGATGATTATTATGATGGTTTAATTGGGTAAGAAGGACAGGATTTTATCGAATTTAATAATCTTTCACCACTTTCACGTTTCACCCGCGTAAATGTCGATCCCATGGGAATATCGGGATAAAAAGTAGCCTTTATGTTAATCCAGGGTGTCAGCTTATCAGCTACCTCTTTTTTTATCAAAATTGGTCCAGCCGTTTGAGCGTGAAGAAGTAACAAACATATAAACAGACATACTCACACACTCAAAAACTTTCGCCTTTATAATATTAGTGTGATAGACTGAACAAAGAGCTGCGTTTATTCGCGTTTGCATAGATAACAGAAACGGATACTAACATTCTAGCTTTAACTACACACTACTTTAACTACACACTACTTGACACTACCGAGAATATGAAACGAAATTGATTTGTTAATAGGGTATCCGAATCACTTTTACACGTCATACAGAGTATCAGACGCACAAATTCTAACCATGAATTCAGCAAATGAACCCTTGGTTATAAAAAAAAAGTTGCTGTTTCATAAAAAAGTGTAATAATGTTGCGAGCTGTTGGACAGTAGTGGACCCCATGGACCCTATCTCCCGGGAGAAGTCTTGTTCCTCACCTCTGACTTGCCTTTATTGGCCGGCTGGAGTGAATAATGACGGGGAACAGAGCTCCCACCTCATTCTTGCCTTTGTTGGCCGGCTTGTGTGGAGATTCGCAAGAGCAAACGTACTCGGAGGAAAGATGCTGGTAGGGATCTTGACCGTACTTCCGGAATTGTCCTGATAGCCGTGGAATACCTCTCCACTCCTCATAAGCACCTCAGGACATGTTGCCCCGTGTCGCTGCGACACTATGTGCTAGCGACCGTTTTCGGGGGCCCATTATTGAGTGTGCAAGTCACCCCCTGCCAATATATCCGTTTATATATAAAACATTGATCAAGCAGGGGTCATAGTTCTTCGATAGTTCTTGGTAACCGGTCCACTTTACCCACCCAAACCCATAGTCCAACTTTTTATTTTTCCATATCCTGCAATAGTCCTACACCAACCGGGGGTTGTCCTTGGGTGCACTTGCATTGTGCATACTGGGATAATCGTCGGTTGGTACCGCATTTCATTAAAATTTCCTATGAGGCCTCTGCGAGTTGGCTTCGGCCCCTCGTACGCCTTCTAAAGGTCCGGGACTCCAGGGTCCCGAGATATGTAAAATCATTAAAATAATACGCGATCAAAATGATGTGACAATAATTTTTTTTAGCGTAGTATTGCAGTTTTCTACGAAACATCCAATTTTTTTTTTGATGTCTGAACAAATATTTGTACTCTTAACTCCGTCTAGAAACATGTGCTGAATTCATTTTGACAGTTGGTGCGTCGATGTCCCCTGTCACCTTGTATTAGTTTTTGTCTGTTGTTGTATGTACCTATAGTTGAATTTCGTAGGCTACGTAAGCGCCTCACCCCTTACAAGATTCTCTCAGCAACACGACAATATATTCAACAGTTGAAACTCCGCAATTATGGCATACAAGTTCCAAAATCAAACTGGCCGTTTATAGACCAGACCACCCTTTGTGCAGACCCCTCCGTCTCGCCGAAAGAAAGGCAGCTGATTTAAATATTGTTTCTTTTATTCAAAACTATAGAGCTCTATAGGGTTGCGAATAATCTATAGTATGTAGATCTATAGAAACTATCCCCTTTGTAAGAGTAATCTAGTTTCATAGAAGTAGGGTGTCTGCAGATGAAGTCAGTGGTGCGTGCTGTCTCGTTTGTACCCTTCCTTTGATATTGAAAATGTTTTATAATAATTATGTCTGTGAAAGAACTAGTTTTTGACTAGATTCGATGAATTGTGTGAATGATACGGTGAGAAAGGGGTTAATATTGGGATAACGGTTGATAGAGATCTTTCTGCATTGTTGGTAGAACTAAACAGTATCTCCTTTGTCGGAGTAATCTAGTGTTAAGGCCTGCGCAGACGACGGACTTTTGTCCGCGGACGTAAAATAGATCGCTTTGTACGCGGTACTTTTAATCCCTCGTTTGCGTTTCTCGATACAATTGTGAGCGATCTATTTTAGCGGACAAAAAAGTCCGTCGTCTGCGCAGGCCTTTATAGAACTAGGGTGTCTGCAGACGAAGCCAGTGGTGCGTGCTGTCTCGTTTGTACTCTTCCTACTTAGATATCTATCTATATCGCAGTGTAATTTCAGGCTGATTTACAATAATCAAGAATATATCTGACAGTTTAACATACATATTTTCTATACAAAAATTGTCAAACCGCAATATACTATAATACTCAGCTGACTATTGAAAAAGCGGTCAAGAGCGAGTCACCTCACTGTGTCCGTTAGTGTACAGATGAGCCAAGACCGATCTGATTTACCTTAATTTTAATTGCTAGAATGGAATTCTCTGCGGAAGTGGCGAAAATTGGGCCAAAATAATTTGTATAATTGTCATGCCAGAGACACGAAGAAGAACAATTCCTAAAATAAGTCCACTGGCTAGGTTTTAGTACCTAGCCAACAATAAAAGGGAATCTTAAATTAATTCACTGCCAGATATAGTCTAAACCATGGGTCCAGAAGCACAAGATTTCCTTTTATCGATAGTGAGCTCTTGGGATCCGCACTGGGCCCGCGTGGTGGTTTACGGCCCACTCCCTCTCACAGAGAGGAGGCCGGTGTCCTAGCAGTGCAGCAGTGGGAACATTGTAGGCTGATTATGGAGCACTTTGAAGTATTTTTGAAAATTCATCCCCTAATGGAGTTGAAATAGAGGATGACAGTTTAATCCCATCGGGCACTAGAAAAGAAACCACGATGTTTTTAAATGTTGCCATTATTCTCTTGGTTCGCTAGTCAATAAATCTGCGTAGCCTATTCCCGATTATATTGGGGTCGGCTTCCAGTCTAACCGGATGCAGGTGAATACCAGTATTTTACATGGAGCGACTGTCTATCTGACCTCCACAACCCCCCGATACTGGGTATCACGATACGATACCCTTTGGTACCATAAACTGGATGTTAAACTTTCGGGCTTCTGACTACCCAGGCTCCAAACACTAAAATCCCTTTTTGTAAACTGAAGCATAAATAAAACTATTATAATTAAGTAACGACTGTCAAAATCCACGAATGACATCCGGGACCAACGGCTTTTTTTTTTTTTTGTGGGAAATCGTCAAATGACCCCTCCCGCTCTAGGTGGAGCGGAAGGGAGTGTCAGACTCTTACTGACTAAAACCCACCCGTGTTCCATCCTTAGCCCTTTATGTTTCGGGCCAGCGGTAATCCTTTTGGACAATCCCGCTGACCCGGCAGGCTTCGGCCCTACGGGGCCCCTCCTCGATGCTGACATCTCTTTGAGGCGCGCGTGGAATACGTACGCGCCGGTAACCCTTTCGGACAATCCCGCTGACCGGGACCAACGGCTAAACGTGCTTTTCGAGGCACGGAGGGGTTTCGGTATCTAAAGATCATCATCGCACAAAGCTTACCTGATCGATCGACTCGTGGACTCGTGGTGGTTCGCTAATATTGAAGTAAAAACTAGAACACAATGATATTATTACGTAACTACTTATTGGCAATATTGAACTCCCCACAAGGCCTATAATGCCGCAGCCACTGAATAATTCCAAGCCATAACTGATTCTGAGCAATATGGCGCAATGCACTTCTACCTCCGAAGCCTCGAGGTGCCTCGAACAAAGGAATAGGCGAGTACTGCAACTGTCGCTGAATTATTAACGAGTTGCGGATACTAATATCGATTTTATTGTGTAGTTTTGAGAGCTTCTGACGTATGGTAACACTGTTGGAAAGACAGCAAGTTTTATTGAAGGTTTTTATAGGACAGGTTTAGCCTCTACAGTGTGCAGTGTCATCATTGTTGTGTTGTGGAATATTGACTCAGCTTTTCCATCCATCATATGCTTTGCCTTTTCCTATGTTGGGGTCGGCTTCCAGTCTGAATTCCAGTATTTTACATGGAGCATTTTACATTGCTTATCTAACGACTGTCAAGATCCACGAATGACAGCCGGGACCAATGGCTTAACGTGCTTTCCGAGGCACGGCTGAAATATTGTGCAGTGCAGCATTCTAAAAGTGTCCGCAAAAACTGGATTAGCTACGTGGTTCTGCGCCTGATCTCTCTCCGGTCGTGTCGGATGATTGCCGTCCCATCGGACTATGAGAGTGAGGGAAGAGGGAGTGCACCTGTGTCTGTGCGCACACTTGTGCACTATAATATCTCCCGCGCCGAAGGCTAGTCTCCGTTGAGATTGGCCGCCGTGGCCGAAATACGGTCTGGAGGACTTTATTTTTTAGCTATTATTATTTTTGCACCAGCTTTCTGAATTCTATTAACTTCACGCCTGTTATGCAGAGGTGGACCCAGGTGGACCTAATATATTTATTATTTATTTTAATAATAAAATAAATATTTAATAATAAAAAATATTAATAATATAATAATATAAAAATAATAATATAAAAATAATAATAATATAAATAATAATAATAATATTTAATAATAAAAAACAAACATTTCGCCAGATATGTGGTTGACAGCTTGAAAGTACCCGCATTTATCTATTGCCATACTCTTCCTAAAAATAACAAGTCTATCAATAACTACACTAAAATATCGATATGATATCACGCCTGTGTTCGTAGGGGGTAAGCAGAGGTCAGGGTCCCTTTTACATTTCACCAGTCGCAAATACTGGTGACACGCTACTGCACTGCTGTACTTGTGACTACTGGTGATGGCGGTGGTGGTGGTGGTGGTGGTGGACTGGTGAAATGCGAGTTTGAATATTATGACAATACGAAGGCGATGACGAGAAAACTAGCCCTTAAAAATTAAGAAGTTTATTTATAAACGTTTCTTGAAGTCTTAAAAATTAAGAAGTTTATTTATAAACGTTTCTTGAAGTCTTAAAAATTAAGAAGTTTATTTATAAACGTTTCTTGAAGTTTTAAAAATTAAGAAGTTTATTTATAAACGTTTCTTGAAGTCTTAAAAATTAAGAAGTTTATTTATAAACGTTTCTTGAAGTCTTAAAAATTAAGAAGTTTATTTATAAACGTTTCTTAAAGTTTTAAAAAGTACTTAATGGTTAAGGGGCTTACAGGACCTAAACGCAAAAAAAAACGCAAGTTTTAGAAGCAATAAAAGTATTATGATCGACTACCTACAGTAAACAAAATCAGAATAATATATGATATTCTTCAGAATAATTATATTATGCTAGGTAGATAGTTTGTTGAAAACATAATAGGTAGGTACAACTAATTTGATACGATAGAAGAAAGTCATGAAAATACCTCTAAAAACTTTTTTGTTACAATAAAAACCATACTAATATACACACAATCATTTTGATTTTTGTCAGATTATTCTACAAGCAACATACTAAAATACTAGGTGTTTTAATTTTTTAGTCCAAACAATAGATTTTTTGTAAATAGATAATTGCTTCATATTTTGCAATAAATTACCAGCGTTGTGTCATCGCGCTTCTCTTTCTTTTCTATGCAGTCCGACAGTGACCGCGCTTTAGGTCATGTAAGCCCCATAAGTACTCCTCACTCATATATATCAACTACGTTGTAAACGACAATTTGTAGAAAACAAGTTGGTTTTTAGGTCAGCCTTATTGATTTTTAGTTGCCATGTGCCTTAGTACTATGCTCAAGTAAACAACCCTGAGACACCCTTGAGCGTTGGAAACTAGTCCAGGGTCTTCAGATCTCATTTGTTGGTCTGTTAGCTGTGTGGGCTGGGTCATCATTTGGCATACAACGAGAATATGCAGGAATGAAAAATGGGGTGACATTTGAATAGCGGGGTGTCTGTGATGATTACTGATGGAGTGTTTTAATTCAAAAACTAATGAGTGAACAATTTTTTTAATTTTTGTTTTTATTTCCTGTTAGGGGCTACTTTCTTATTACATACAAAAAACGGGGGCAATCAAAGCGACCCCATATCAAGTATAAAGATGATAAGCCACTTAATGTTTTTTTTCTCGGAACCTACAGGGCGTAAAAATTAAATAAATAATTTTATCAATAAAAAACCATGAGTCGCCATTACAGTATTTTTTTTGTATTTTTTTATAAATAACTGAAGAAGTTAGTCAGTTTTTCAAAATTAATCAATGTAACCCCATTTTACCGGTATATATTTATTTGCGAGAATATAGGTAGCTAACAGAAGTTCTTAAGGTGAATGGGTAGTTGAGACCCCGAAATTCAAATTTTCTTAGGTTTTTTGCATTTTGCAGGTCAGTGTCGGGTTGTATCTTGATGAAAATATGATTCGCGACAATAACAGGTACATATTTAGAGAATAATAATCATTTGAATCATTAATACATCTTTCTAAGTTAGATTTCTACCATTAACACTTTTCATAAGAAATTGGTGGTTGGCATCAATATAAACGAAGTGGTAAAAATTCGTATTATTAAAGCTAACTCAAAAACTACCCAAGCAAAGCTACCCAAATGTCCTGTCTTTGGTATTGTTCGTCGAATCGTTGAGCTCCTCAAGTTCTGAGTTGAGCTGCACGATTTTTGACAAATGCGTGCACTGATTGGACAGGTTCTTTCCTCAAAAGACCATTTCAGACACCAATCTACATGGTCTTCACACGATCTGACCAAGTTTTTGTCTGGACTTTAAAAGAGACTGTGACTTCTGAGTTTGTTTCGGCCTTTCTTCTCAGAATAGTCAGTTAGGAAACGCCGACCTCATCTAGTTTAAAAAAAAATATGATTGACGTGTAAAAGTGTTTGTACAAACCTACTTACAGAAATAAAATCATTTATCATTTATCAAAGTTAATAAAATTTATATGGGAACATCCCTGAGGCATACTTTATAAATAAAAAATAAAAAAATTGCAAATGCGTCTTTAAAATTATGAAGGAGTTATGCCCAAACATACATACATCATAATAAACATCCAAATTGAGAACCTCCTCCTTTTTTTGAAGTCGGTTAAAAAGACATGACTATTTACAATGAATATTTAATTTCACTTGTTAGTAAGTAAGTATGGATTCTTGCAAACTAATTTTGGATAACAACTTCAAGGCCTGTAAATCCTTCAGCTGTGGAAACTAGTCCAGGGTCTTATGATCGCAAGGCTGCATGCAGGCAATAAGTATGTTTTTGCCCTATATTTATTTATGTAATACTTTAGCACATAAATGTACAGAGTCGGACTTAATGCCATAGGCATTTTCTACCAGTCAACCTTTGGGTGATGCAGAGACAAACAGTGGTAGGTGCAGTCATGAAAAATTGAGGAATAAATACTATACTTAAATATAATATTTTATACAGTGCGAGTCTTCATAATGTGCACATATCGAAATGAAAACTAAGCTTAATTTTATCGATGGAAAAAAAAATAAAAAGTTAGCATTTTTTAAATTCTTTTTCTCTGCTGTGACCCCTGTGTAAACAATCGCCCCTCAATTGAAAATTATGGTTTTTTTTTAACAAAAATCTGATATTTTTTCATAAATTTTTACAATAATTGTAAAATTACTCAATAAAAGCCCCGATTACCTACCCTTTTTGATTACTTTAAATTATTCTCCATCGTATCAGATTTCTAAACGTAAAAATACCATGTTTAAGGGTCATATTCAAAATAATTGTATATTTACTACTGTCTTAATGTCCAACCCAATTATTTTCATAACGAGATGCAACTGACTAGAATTTCATAAACAAACAGATAAAATATTTATTTGAGCTTAATAAAAAACAACGAAACATTTGGTAAACAACAATTCATTTAAAAAAATTAAACCAGACATTGCGTAGGATCCGTTTCATACAAGTAGGTATTCTATGTCCACGTCTTTAACGGTAAACTAAAAAAAATAATTTAATTAACCATTCCTACACAAAAGTTAAAAAAAAAAATATATTCAGAGAATATTCTTTAAACTTTCAACACTTTACTAAACAAAATATAAAATACTATTTAGTGTACTCCAAATTTAATTTATTAATGAGTGTCCTGATTTTGCACATATCTGTTATTCTTCTCTGTTATGCTATTTTAACATTATTTCCATGGCAATAAAGAAATTTGAAATACTGGCAAAATTAGTTCACTAGCTGTTACTACACGACGCGTAAGAATAAACGCTTTGCCATTTTGTTCAATATAGTTTTTCAGCTCGTTTCGTTGTCGAAGAAAATTAGACTTTTAAAAGTAAATATTCAATGTGAGTCGTTTACAGTAGCGGTAAGTACTTACTGTTTTATTACTTATACTAGGAAAGGGCTGTATTGTGATATTTGTTATAACTATAAAATATTCGTATAATCATGTGAATTGGTGTGGAAATAAATAGATTTGTAGGATAGACACGTGCAATTAATTCATATACGTTATTTTATCTGTCACTTTTTTCCGTTACGTAACAGATATGAATGATTAGGCGTTATTCACATTGTCTCATGTATGAATTAATGAAAATAAAATATTAATAGATACTTAGTGCACCGCAGGTTAGCCAAAACATTTTTTTTTACTTACTTAAATTTATTTGAAGTATGTAAAGTTTGCGTATATTGTGCCACGTATTGCATTGCTGTGCCATGTATTGTCTGTGTGTGCATGTTTTACTGCGTATCCTCAGTCCTCACTGCTTGAGCCTTTTATACTAACCGCGCAGCCTCGCCGAGGCGTACCCAGCCTCTCGTCTGCCGTCTCAGTATCAGTTAAGGGGGATGCGCCAAGGTAGCCCGCGAAATTCAAATTGACTCAGGTTTTTTGCAATTTACAGGTCAGTGTAAAGTTGTATGTTGATTAAAATATGATTCACGACCGTAACAAATATGGCTATACATAATTCTAATCATTAGAATCCTTTTGCCTTAATATTAATATCAAAATTTTAGGCTCGGTAGTTTCGGAGATAAGGCATTATGGCAATGATGATGATGAATTTATGGCAATTATACCAACTAAAATACGATCACCAAAATGTTATTTCATTATGTACCCACCTAGCGACCCACACCGACTTCGCACTCGTAGCCTGTTATAAACGTGTGCTATTTAAACTTGCCCTAATAATTCCTTTCTGTTATTTTTCTGTTACAATCAAATAATATTCATATCTGTTTCCTATCCGTAACTTACAATTATTTTGAATATGACCCTTAAACTCAATCACAACATTTCCTATCAACTGTTAAAGAAAGGCCTTGCAATCACCATACTTTAGCAGGTAAAGATCCTTTTAAATATTTTTTTATTTTTTCAAATATTTTTCCGTCTATAAAATTAAGCTATGTTTCCCTCATTTCGTTATGTACAGACGCCAGCAGGTCAACCTACCCGAAACTGTCAGATTTTCCCAATCAACCTTGAACCTTATGTTTTAGCAATAAAGTCGAAAATCTATTAAATAAATCTGACAGATTGTAGTAACTTGATGTGCTGGCGTCTGTACACATTATGAAGACTCACACTGTATATATATTTATCATGTAGTCAAGTCAATAAGGATCTAATTATGTCATCTTGGCCTGTCCCTTGTGCTGTGGAAACTAGTCCAGAGTCTTAAGATCATCATGTGGGTCATCAATATGTAAATGGGGTTTGGCACTATCTCTGATTTTGCGCCACAGTGATCTTTATTTTCGTTGCCATTAGGTTAATGTTTGGTTGACACACTGGGTCTTTGATTCTTGTAAACCGTTTTAATAACCGTAACCAGCATCCACCATAACCGTTTTTTTTATTATTAAATAAATAAGTACAGGCGTGTTGTTTGTTATGTTACAAATAGCAGTACAATATGTACAACAATTGTGGGGCTATAGCTAAAATGCGCCAACACCGGAATGACCTAATAACCTGGATGCCCAAGTGGATTCACTGCAACCCCGCACCCCGCACCACACCCCCTGGGGGTGGGCGGGTAGGGGGTGTAAGGCCGCGACCTGATATGACATAGTTTGTAGCTGTAGTCCTGTAGATGGATAAATTATTAGATACTTTTGTCATGGTTAGCACTAGACGTAATATTCCTAAGATAGGGAGATAGCAAAAATATTATTTTTAGATGACATTTAGAACAGTTCACCTACCTATCGTGCATTCGCGATTTATTTGCCAAAAATGTAAACAAATACGAATTAATGGAAAAATAACTTTAATTTCAACACAATATAGTTCAGTTTACGCTACAATTTCAAACAATTTTATAACTTTGTCAATAGTGCTAGTCACTCTGAAATCAACTTAATAATCGGTGAAATAAAGTTGATATTGGTTTAACTGGAAATAGGGGTGACGTGCAGCACTGCGCACTTTTACTATAGGTAGGTACGGTCGGCTGCAAAAATGGATGGGCAGTTCAGATTCAAAAGGATTAATGTAAGGTCTTATGTTAGACGAAAATACGATTCCATAAAATTTTCTCGATAGAAAAAAATTCCAAAGTTACCTCCAAACCGAACAATAAACCGCTGGTATTCAAAAAACACTTCCAATTAGATCATGAAACTTTGCATACTACCTGAACTAACTATAAAGCGGGTCTTATGTTAGTTAGTTTTTTTGAATTACCTTTATTTTCACCGTCAAAAGCAAATACCTAAACTATTGGCGCTGCCTCCGGCCAAGCACCGCACTCTGTCTCGCTTTCACACAGTCCGCGAGCAGTATCGTGCGAGCGAGATAAAGAGTGAGTTTTAGCTGAGGTAGTATAGGCTCTTAATAGTTTATTTTAAAGAAAATTGTTCCTAATTATTAACCTATTATGTTAAAATTGAATATCAATTTATTAATAGGTAGGTACCTACCTATTAATAAATTGATATTCATACTTGAACTTCAAACGTTCACAGGAAAATAGACATGTACCAGGTACCCATGGACTTTTGCAGGTGACTGTACAATACGACCGACGTAACTGTGCGGGCTTGAACTTCGCGCAGAAGGCTGCGCACGAACGTTTTTTAGGAACCAAATGGTGGCATGAGGCGAGTGTGAGTGAGAGAACATGCGCGAAAGTTCGCAAAGGCTATACTCTGGCCCGCCAAGTTACGTTCGGTCGTATTGTACTCACTCTTTGGTGAGCAGTGGTGTCGGCCCGGACTTAGGCTCAACTCAAATCACACCGAGATGGAAGCGAAGCGGAGCGCAGTTTCAGTGTCATAAAATTTTAAACTTTATCTTCATTACTATAATACATAGTATCGCTTGAGAAACTTGAAAGGTCGCGCATCCGCCCGCGGTGCCGCGTGCACTCCGATGACTCAAGTTTCTCATGCGATAATAAGTATTATACTAATGAAAATAAAGTTAAAATTCATATGACACTGAAACTGCGCTCCGCTTCGCTTCCATTTCGGTGTGAGGGTAGGCAGGTTACTTTGCGTATTTAATTTCATCACCACTACTCTCAAAACGGTGAAAGAAAACATCGTGAGGAAACCGGCGTGTCCTAGAACAAAAAATTCGAAGATGTGACCGTGAGCACTATTAACAAAGTTATAAAAACGTTTGAAGTTGTAGCGTAAACTGAACTTTATTGTGAAGGGATTAAAGTTATTTTTCCAATTATTCATATTTGTTTACATTTTTGGCAAATAAACCGCGAACGCACGTTACCTATATGGCGTATGCTCATAGTCGTGCATGAGTATGTAGGTGGTAGCCACATCAGCCAATCGCAGTCCACAACCGGACAAAGGGATCCCAAGTTGCGCCAGTCCCTACTTACATTGGATCCCCCTCCCACCCCCTGCAACTTGCCCTAGATATCCATTTAGGTCGTCGATTCATCCGGTTGGAGTACATTTTTCTTTGTTTACAGCTCTGCCTAACCGTTTGGAAATTGCAGGCGTGATGTTGTGTTGTGTATTAGATTTTTTTTTGTTTCATGTTTCCCAGACAATTTGCAGACATTCTTATTATGTTCAAAATGTTGTTTCCATTCGATTCTCAGAGATTTTGACGTTTCCAATAAAGTGGAGAATCATATGGCGAAGAAAGTCCGTGTTTTTCCTTTTTCGCTGCACTACGGTATAATCAAAGAGATTGTATTTGGATCGGATTGATTGGTATTTTAGCACAGACAAAAAAAAAATAACTGAAAAATGCTTCACCAATGGGATTTGATAGTTAACTGTCCATTATGTTATCCTTTTATGATTCTGCCAAAGTGGCCTTTTTAGGCCCCCAGATCAGAGGGGCAATTCTTGTAATTTTAAGAACGTTTAGTCTGATCTCAGTCTCAATCTGTCAAAAATACCTCTAATTTCCCTGCATTTTTGACAAGTTTTTGACATTGATCGTCGCTGAGATGAGATTGCGACCAGATTTTGGACGTTTTTAATCACGGGAATTTGCCTTCTGTGGCCTTAGTGTGAGTTTTTTCACTCACGTTCAATTGCGAGCGCGTTAGAATTTTATAGGGAAAAAAGTTATAGCGCCACCTGATCCCCCAAAACGCCCGCCTTTCACCACTTCCTAGTGCTTACGCTGGGGAGAAGTGGCGCAACAAACTCCCCAGAAGTGCAGTTCAGTTAAAAATACTTGCTTCTTTACAATAGTAGGTAAGTATGCGAAGTAGTTAATATTACGAAACACAACATTAAATTACCTAAACTATTTTCAACCAAAAAAAAAACTAAGACGAGTAATGTAATAAATGACAAAATTGATGCGGAAATCGAAGTTCAGTTAGTCATAATCGTAACTACAATTTGCTGATAAAAATAACTCAATTTTGCACTTTTGATAACAGAATTATAACAACATTGCGTTGCTCTTTATTATTATCAGCCTGTAATGTCCCACTGCTAGGCAAGGGCCTCTACTGTCTGTTCAGAGCTGCTAAGAATCAGTTCTTGTTGAAGGAGTCCAGCTCATCCCGCCATCTCCGTCTGGGCCTGCCGCGATGTCGCCAAGTTTGGCCCATTGGTCGTCTTACATGCGGCAGATGTTTCCAGCCCAATTCGATTTTAGCGTGGCAGCTTTCCAAGTGACATTCAGTTATCTTTGTGATGGAACGGATGGTCGTATTCCTAACCCGGTCTGTTACTCTTTAGCAATTTTTTTATGTAAATCATCAACATTCTTCTACTTATCCCAATTTATATATTACCTAACCGTCATCTTGGTAGTCACCCCGGTTCTATCCATATCATTCACAGACTCCATCAATACTTTCTTTGGTCTTCCCCTACTCTTATAGCCATCCAAATTTCATACTAAAACTTTCCTCATTCTTTCGCATCACATGCCCCATACCATGACAACTGATTTCCACACATGTCAGTAAAGATTAAAATCTACGCCGAAATTGCATTAAGAATATAATTTTACACATCGTGCATCGTCGTCGAGCGAAAACCGTTGCTGAAAAATGAATGAAAAAAAAATAACGCAATCGAGCGCAGTTGCCGTTCCGCGGCTTACGTTACTAGCTACAACGTAATACGACGGAGCGGCAACGTCGCGTTTTGTCATCGTTTCGTCAGAAACGGTTGCCAATGCTAGTACCAAGGACAGTGTTTATGATAGAAATAATTTTAATGTTTGTTTAAAGAGTAGAAGATAAATTGTAGCTACATATTCTACGCGTTGGTTTTAACGTTGTATTGCAAAACTGCAGGTAAATCGATAAAGTGATCATGTAGGTTGTTATGTCGAGTATATTTCGAATCTATACTAATATTATAAAGCTGCAGTTTGTTTGTTTGTTTGAACGCGCTAATCTCTGGAATTACTGGTCCGATTTGAATGATTCTTTTAGTGTTGGGTAGTCCATTTATCGAGGAAGGCTATAGGCTATATAACATCACGCTACGACCCTTAGGAGCCGCGCAGCGTGTGACACCGCGGGGAACAGCTAGTTACCTATATAGCTTAGTCAGCCTATAAAAATTATAGATATAATCTATATAAACAAGCCTACTTATAACCTTTCCACTGCTGAGACACAGGCCTCCTGTCTGTGAGAAGGAGTGGGCTGTAATCTACGACGCGGGCCCACTGCGGGTTGGCGGATGTCTCATGTCTTCAAATTTTTGGTTCGAGGACATGTCGGTTTTGGGATTCTTTCCTTTACTTGTGCTACATGACATTGCTTCTTGCCAAATTTCATGATTCTAGGTCAACGGGAAGTACCCTATAAATTTTGATTCCCTTGAGAGTGTCGAAATATACGTTTTTTGCGGCATAAACGGCCGTATATTTTTTTTTTCTTTAACTTAGAAGTTTGATTTTTTCACAGCTTCAAGGGAGTGTGTAGGCCTGAGTATATATTTTTAATTTCAACTCGATACCTCCACGCGTTCCCGACGTAAAGGGTCTTGACAGACAGACGTACAACAAAGTGATCCTATAAGGGTTCCGTTTTTCCTTTTGAGGTTCGGAACCCTAAAAAAATAAAAACAAGGAGTAGGTAAACAAGCGTAATACTACATTAATCTTACTGTTGAAATGGATAACATTTTTACGGCATCAGGAAGTGTGTAACTGAATAATAATCAGATAGTCATTTCCGCGTTTTCGAGTACATATGTTTGTACATATTGTGGCAATGAATACAGTACATACTGCATTCATTTATGTACATATTTACCTAGACAAGCTACCTACGTAGTAATGATCAATGCAGCACTGTGTTGCGATCTTGGGTCCCCTAATAAATGGCCCCTTCCTAATAAATATATTATTATCAGATGAATAGTTACACACTGATTTCTCTCTTTCAGTCGTCAGTAATTTGACTTTCGAAGAAGACAAAGCGTTGTGTACCTAACTATACAGACGCTATACAACGTTTATTTAGTAAGGGGGATAGAGTTTTATCTATATTTTGAATCTTTAACACACAATATACTGTCTGGGGAGTTTGTTGCGCCAGTTCTTCTTCCCAGCACTTCACTAGGAAGTGGTGAAGCGGTGTGGAACGTAAGGTAGAAACACGCTTGTACGATACGACTACATACAGAAGGCACAGCTAATAGAAATCTCTATTCCTAGACAGCACGTTTCGCCGAAAACTTTGTTGATAGACAACATTCGGTTCATAGGAACGACTGTTGACAGAGATATCTGTTCATAGATAGCACTTCTTGCCGTAAACTTTGTTCATAGAAACCAGTGTTTCCAGATACCTTGGTTAAAAAAGCGCAACGTAGGATGCAAGAGCGAGCGAAGGGCACCCCGAGGTTCGGTTGTGTTAGGTTACTTTAAACCCTTTACACAGAAATAGGGGCCCCGCGAAGCGGGGCTCCGTCGACATAGGATGCAAGAGCGAGCGAATGGGAATACAGCTTACATAAAAAAATAATGATCTAATTGGTTTCCGTGAACCAAAGGCGCTTTCTGTGAAACAGTGGTTTCTATGAACAAAGTTTCCGGCAAGAAGTGCTATCTATGAACAGAGATCTCTGTCAACAGTGCTTCCTATGAACCAAGATATCTACGAACAATGTTTTCTATCAACAAAGTTTTCGGCGAAACGTGCTGTCTAGGAATAGAGGTTTCTATTAGCTGTGCTTTCTGTATGTAGTCGTATCGTACAAGCGTGTTTCTATCTTAGGTTCCACACTCGTGGTGAAGGGCGGGCGTTTGGGGAACAGTCTTTTGTAATTCTGACGTTCAAAAAGTGATGATTCTCAGCCTTTTGAATAAATGACTTTTTATTTTTTTTTTTTTGCTGATTAGTCCCGCTCCTCGATCACGCCTGATGGAAAGCGATGGATGAGGTCTATGATAGAACGAGGGTGCCCAGAAGATGCATGTTCACTTTTGCTTTGAAAGCGGGTTTCAAATGTTTATTTACATTCATTCAGATAAATATAAGACCAGCCTATTATTGTCCTACTGCAAGACAAAGGCCTGGTCTATGCTTCTATACGTATTGTATGTATTTGTATGTGTGTAGGGGGTAATCTCTACCCGTCGGATTTGAAAAAATATTTTTGCATTGGATAGCCCAATTCTTTAGGGAGGCTTATAGGCTGTGTAACATCACGCTATGACACTTAGGAGCCGAGCAAAACAATAAGTTAGAAATAACATTAATAGCGCGGGCAGATGATGCGACGGGGTCGGTCGGGGGAACAAAGAAATTTACGCGGACGAAGTCGGGGGCAGAAGCTAGTCTCATACTATGCGAGACAGAACCCCAGCGCTGGTTTTCAGTGACAGCCGACGTTGACGTGATGACGTCAACCGGAAGTTTCAAATCAAAATAATTACTTTCACTTCAATTTATAATACAGTCCTAGACGGCAATATTACAAAACAAGGTTTATCTTTAGACCGAAGTTTAAACCATCGAGCCATTTTTAGGGTTCCGTACCCAAAGGGTAAAAACGGGACCCTATTACTAAGACTTTGCTGTCTGTCCGTCCGTCCGTTTGTCTGTCACCAGGCTGTATCTCAAGAACCGCGATAGCTAGACAGTTGAAATTTTCACAAATTATGTATTTCTGTTGCCGCTATAACAACAAATACTAAAAACAAAATAAAATAAATATTTAAGGGGGGCTCCCATACAACAAACGTGTTTTTTTCTGCGTTTTTGCCTTGTGGTACGGAACCCTTCGTGTGCGAGTCCGACTCGCACTTGGCCTGTTTTTTTTTTAAATTTCGAACTGTAATCCGACAAAGTTAAAGTTCTTGTTACAACTAAGTTGTCAATTTTGCATTAAGAACTTTACGCTCGTCGGAATAAAATTTAAAATATAGTAACTGTCGCGTAGGTCGCTAGGTCTAAAGTTAGAACTCGTTTTATAATAAAAGAGTGTTTATTCATTTAAT
The DNA here is from genome assembly GCA_948474745.1 of Oligia latruncula. Lineage (NCBI taxonomy): Eukaryota > Metazoa > Arthropoda > Insecta > Lepidoptera > Noctuidae > Oligia > Oligia latruncula. The sequence continues at coordinate 5,125,641 of OX419713.1, read as the reverse complement.
ACTTAAAATAATAATAGGCTATTTGACTGGTTTCTGATAAACATCTCTGATTATTTATTGGTGTATAACGAGCCCACAAAAACCTATTACTTCAAATTGCATAATGTATTTCTTTTAAAAAATAGTAAATAAAAATGTACTGTTTAAATAAGCCGCCAAAACGCTATCTTTAACAATATGGCGTCGTGACGTCACGATTCACGTAAACAAACGTTGAAACGGTCGAGATACTAGACAAAAGTCATCTGTTCTGTCAGCGATAGACAGAAATTTACTAAATCATGACGCCATCTTAAGCTCAGCCAATCCAGTCCGTTTTCGATTACGTGGCGCCAGATTTAAAAAGATGAAGTTTTTTCGGGATTTTTTTCATAATACATAAATACATTGTTTTGTAGTAAAATTAATGCAAATCGATTTTAAAAGCGATAATCTATACGAGTGTCAATAATTATGACCTTATTTTTTACATTGTCAAATAGCCTATTCGAAGTGCCATAACTATCCTAGTCTATAAAGGGGCGTTGGTCCCCTCAGTTGGTTGACCCAGTAACCCGATTCAGAAGTTATAACGACCGGCGTGGGTGCTGTCAATGAAATACAATCTATTTCAAATGCTCTGCTCATTAAAATGCTATAATATAGCGACTGTATTTTCTGGAGTGGTAGACAGAGGTTTATTGGAAACACATTTTCACCAGTTATACAATTTTTATTATTAGTATACAAGGTGTTAATGAATTAACCCAAAACCTCTTAAAAGGTCATTGTACTCGTCATTATAAACAACTTTTACTATGGGGCCAAACCTGAAATCGCGAAAAAAAAATCAGCTGTTCCCTACATTTTTTATTTTTATTTTTTTTTATTTAGCCTATACTGTCCCACTGCTGGGCAAAGGCCTCCCCCAAGTCCTTACAGGAATTCTTTTCCTGCGCCGCCTCGAACCAGCCCTCGCGGTACGCGTCCAGGTCATCTCGCCACCGCTTTCTGGGTCGACCTCGGCGGCGCCGTCCATCTTCAGGCACCCATTGTGTGGAAACTTTTGCCCAGCGGTAATCCTGCATGCGGCTGATGTGACCCGCCCAATCCCACTTGAGCCTGGCAGCCTTCTTGCCTACGTCTATTATACCCGTTTTGGAACGCAGCATGGTGTTCCGAATTTTGTCCTGTCTTTCTGTCCCTACATTTATGTTCGCATAACTCGTCAAAATGTAGGGAACAGCAGATTTTTTTTTCGCGATTTCAGGTTTGGCCCCGTAGTAAAAGTTGTTTATAATGATGAGTACAATGACCTCTTTAGGGCGGCTTTTACTGGAAATATATAGCTTGATATGTAGCTGTGCGTAGCTAAAAATGTCGGCACCTTTACCAGAATCTCCTTCTTTCTCTTCTCAGATGGACATCTACGTACAAACGGCATCACCGATCGTAGAACAAGTCCTGAAAGGCTACAATGGGACCATCTTTGCGTACGGGCAGACCGGTACAGGCAAGACATACACTATGGCCGGTAGCAACACTGCGCCTGAGTTGCGGGGGATCATACCGAACTCCTTCGCGCATATCTTTAGCCATATTGCTAAAGCTAATGAGGATGAGAAGTAAGTAATTATAGATCACTGGTCCTAAACTACAAGTTCAAACGTTTTTATAACTTTTTCAATAGTGCTGGTCACTGTGAAATCAACTTAAGGGGGAAGCTCTAAGGTGGCCCGCGAATTTCAAATTTTCTTACGTTTTTTGCAATTTGCTGGTCAGTAGATTAAAACACGATTCGCGGTCGTAACAAATATGTATTTACAGAATTATAATCATTAAAGTCATCAACACAACTCTCTAAGACCATGTAATCCCCAAATGTCAAGATTTCATGAAATAGTCATTCTTGGGGATTACATGGTCTTAGAGAGTTGTGTTGATGACTTTAATGATTATAATTCTGTAAATACATATTTGTTACGACCGCGAATCGTATTTTAATCAACGTACAACTTAATACTGACCAGCAAATTGCAAAAAACCTAAAAAAAATTGAATTTCGCGGGCTACCCTGGCGCTTTCGCCTTAATTGTCATTGAAATAAAGTTGATATGTGTTTAACTTGAAAAAGGGTGGGAGTGTGTAGCACAGCGCACTTTTACTATTCAACGTTATCTTTAGTATATGCGAAACCTGAATATAGTTTGTTCAGAATAAGTAACTAAATCGATTCCAATATTTTTTACCCCATGTTAGGTATATTTTGGCACAAAAATATTTTAAAAAGGTTAAAAGTTGAACACCGAGCGACACTAAGTAGGTTATCCAATCTCCGCGCCGAACGGTTAGGTACCTAGGTACTATTATCAATGAGCGCAAGACGGCGCGGGTGAGCATGGTTTTGTACGGACAAACAGCTAACATAACAAGCTTATAACTTGGCGATTTTTCATGATAGTTTTGAAACTTTGTACATAGATTGTATACATAAAAATACTAGGACACGTGTTTCGGGTTTCGCATATACTAAAAATAATGTTGTAAATAAACCTCTTTAACTAACCCGTAGCGGGAATACAGGCTTAAACTTATGTGTTTTTAAAGCACAAAAACAAAGGAATTTGCTCTAAATAGCACAAAGTAAAGCCCTCACCCCCCTTCCCTTAATAATCCGCCGGATCGATGGGCGATCGCAGTCGTCCTGTCGTCGGCGTGACCTAGTTACAGGACAGAAATTGCAAGCGAGAATTATATGTAGGTACTGTGGAACTTATGTGGTATGTTTGGTGTGTAAGGGGGCGCAAACACAAATAAGACCACTTTAAGACTTTAGGAGAATAATTATAATATAAAAAGGCAACGATACAACTTCGCGGTTAAGATATATATCACTGCTTCTAGAATCAAACGCTATCATAATCATATTTGACATATGTTTAAACCAACGAATCGAATCATATTTCTAGCCAGTGCTTATTGCTAAAGGCTAGCACACACAGGCACTACACGAGCTACGCCCCACTTTGAATTAAAGTATTGGCCTAGCTCGCATCAAAATACAAGACTTTAATTCTAACGATTCGAAAATTTAAGCGTTCCTACCTATTATTAATCCTATAAGGAAAAAACTACCTAACGCCCGAAGTTAACACTGTGAGGTCCAGCTTTTTCTAAAAGCAGGGCTCAAGTCAGGACAAACGAAACATTTAACTAACACTCCCTCAAGTGCTAGGTAAGTCTACATTTAATAGTGCTAAAATGCATCAACACAAACTAACGTCTTTTACTCCATCGGACGGTATCAGCCAGAGGGAATGAAAAGTTATGAGGTTAAGTTCAGTTAACACGGTAAGCCTCATCCAGGCCGATGTGAACTTTCACATCATTTGTTATCGAAGGAGGCCAAGTCACATCTTTTCCGCTCGTTTTGTTATGACGAGGTTCAGGCATGACAACGTTAGTTTGTGTTGATGCATTTTAGCACTATTAAATGTAGACTTAACTAACACTCCCTCAAGTGCTAGGTAAGTCTACATTTAATAGTGCTAAAATGCATCAACACAAACTAACGTTGTCATGCCTGAACCTCGTCATAACAAAACGAGCGGAAAAGATGTGACTTGGCCTCCTTCGATAACAAATGATGTGAAAGTTCACATCGGCCTGGATGAGGCTTACCGTGTTAACTGAACTTAACTTCAGATCCTTTTACTCCATCGGACGGTATCAGCCAGAGGGAATGAAAAGTTATGAGGCCAGTGTTCAAAAATCTAATAAGTGGCTGAACTCCATTATATTCAAAAAATACTCCGCGTTTATAATAACTATACCATTTATAAAAACTGTGGGTGCTCCAACCCAAGCTGAACCATATGTGTCAACTCAACACACTTTGCAAAGGCTATGCCCCGTTAGCAAAGTTGGTTTCAACTTAAGCTGATCACTCCCCCCTCTAGAGAGTGACAACAGTTTTTATACAACCCTCTTCCTCCTATAACGCGCATTACTATTTTCTGGAGTTCACTCACACTAAACATGGCCTATGTAATTTAGAAAATGAAAACGAAGTTTTTTTCAGTCCCTCAAGCTTCATGGAGCCGTGAGACCTTAAGCCTCACGCTCCCAGCTGCGTCCGAAGTATCTTCCCAGCATATGAAACACACATACAAACACATGTTAATAACTTTATCACAATATTCACTAAAATAATGTTCTATTGATGTTTACAATAACTAAATGACACACCAAAAGTCAAAGTCTGTCACAGTCTATCTAACATCACAGCCTATCAAATGTTACAGTGTAACGAATGTCGTAGACCAACAAATATCACAGACTAACAAATATCATAGCTTAAAAAATATTACAGACTAACATATGTTACAGTCCAACAAAATTTACTCTGTGACCTGACGCGTATCAAACATAAATGGAAAAACAATGGTTTATTTAAATTTTAACATGGAAAGTTTTTATCCTTATTCTTCCATTTCCATTTAAAATGTATATGTTTTAAAAATGAAAAATCCTTAGACAAATGATCATTATTTTTAACCGACTGCGTCAGAAAGAAAGTTATGTTTTTAGAAAATGTTTTTATGAATTTATATCTATTTGTAAAACATTTTAAAATTGAACATTTTGTTCTAGCATTTCTAGTATATTGGAATCCTTTTCTCTTGCGTGCTTTTTTAATATTAGATGTTGCATAATGAGAATTATTTTTATTAAACTTAGGGATAACTACATGATGAATGCTTGGGAACGTTTTAACATTATTAATGACCAGATTAATACAATTATCTTCTGCGTCCGCATCTGTAGAAGAACTAAAAGAGCTTTTAAAATGTACAGAAATGTCTTTCACCTCTACGTCTTCATCTCCACTTACATCCAACTGAAAAACATCTTCATCTAACCCAACTTCATCATCCACTTTACTATTCTCAACTGACAATATGATCATTTGAGCATCACCCTTTTCATTTATAAAATAGTCATTCTCTTTTATTTCGGAAATATTTATTGACAAATTATTTTCATTAAAATGATCATCATCGATGTTAATTATATCGGTTTGCACATCGTGATCGAATTGCTCTTCCTTCGGTTCTGAAACATAGCTAGACACATTAGTTATAATTGGAATGAACTGACCCGATTCCTCGATTTCTTCCTCGTGTTCGCACTCGAACACTTCCACCACCTCCTCAGCCTCTGCGGGGCTGCATACTTGGCTGCTGCGCTCGTCTTCAACTTCTTCAACATCTACTTCTACACTGCACTCTTGGCTGCTGCGCTCGACTTCAACTTCTTCAACATCTGCTTCTACACTACATAACACAGAAGCATCATCATCAACATTCAAAATATTATTTTGTCCGCATTCTTCTGACGGAACCTTTAACATCTCCTCTTTCCTCGCTTTATAAAATGCTTCGTGACATCTGCACGGGAACTCCTCACGAAAGCCATCGCATATCTCCTCAAATGACATATCCTCGCGATACATCCACTTAAAACAAGCCAGAGCTGCTCCTTGGAGATAAGCCTGCATTATCAAAGCCCAATCACTTTCACGCCATCCATAAAGTGTGGCAATCGCTCTGTATTGTTCAAAAAATTTTTCCAGGCACATATTAGTTCCTGAGAAAAGCGCATACATCTTGCTTTCTTTATAAAAATACTATTTTAACCACTTAGCTTTTATTTTTCCGGCGACGATTCTGCGCCTGTTCTATACTCACTCCAACGCAAATTTAAACTAAGGGGAGTTTAATCTGCAATCGCATATAAAATATTTTGTGACTCTTCCGTCAAATTTATTCAGCTTGGCTTGCATAAAAAAATTTACTTCATCTGAAATCATTCATAACACGATGAATTGTGTAGGCTCGTTCGGCGCCTCCACCAAATGTGGAACTTATGTGGTATGTTTGGTGTGTAAGGGGGCGCAAACACAAATAAGACCACTTTAAGACTTTAGGAGAATAATTATAATATAAAAAGGCAACGATACAACTTCGCGGTTAAGATATATATCACTGCTTCTAGAATCAAACGCTATCATAATCATATTTGACATATGTTTAAACCAACGAATCGAATCATATTTCTAGCCAGTGCTTATTGCTAAAGGCTAGCACACACAGGCACTACAGTACTATCATGTCGTTTGAATCGAGGTGGAGTTGAGATGACTTGATTCCATACTAATATCACAGATTATAAATTCGAAAGTAACTCTGACTTTCTATCTGTCTGTATGTTACCTTTTCAAGCCAAAACCACTGAAGGGATTTCGATAAAATTTGGCAGAGAGATAGATTGCATCCCGGGGAAGGATATAGGATAGTTTTTATCGACTTCTCGCGGGCGAAGCCGTGGGCGGAAGCTAGTTTGTAATAAAGACTTTTAATTATTTCTTATTTTATTATTTTTACTTTTCCTGTACCTACACCTACACAAATAAACTAAAATAAAGAACACAAGACTTTGATATGAATAGAATTATAACAAAATCGTGCAAAACCGAAAATTCAAAGACGTGACATCCGCCAACCCGCACCGTGCCGGCGCGGCGTGCGCCCACTCCCTCTCAAAAGGCCTGTGTCCCAGCAGTGGGAACGTTATAGGCTGATTACTCCTAACCCATAATGGTGCGCCGATTCCCTAGTTCACAAACTAAACTAAATTTAAGTTCAGTGGCAGTGGTGGCCAAGTGGTAACGGCCGCGACTTACGAGTTGTAGGTCGTAGGTTCGAACCCAGACAGGCGCTTTACTTTGTGTAAATTATTTCATCACCACTGCTCTCAAAACGGTGAAGGAAAACATCGTGAGGAAACCGGCATGTCCTAGAACCAAAAATTCGAAGACACGTGACATCTGCCAATCCGCACTGGGCCCGCGTGGTGGATTACGGCCCACTCCCTCTCACCGAGAGGAGGCCAGTGTCCCAGCAGTGGGAACATTATAGACTGATTATGGCATCTTTTTCTTTCTATTTCATTAAGAAAAGGACAGAAGATAAATTTTAGTTTAGTCCTGTCTAATTAATCAACGCCTGACACTACTCCATACAAGTTTAGACGTGATTAAAAACTTGCTTACTAAAGTTACGTCAATTTACGTCAGGTGCTGATAAATTTGACAGGACTAAGCTAAAATTTATCTTCTAGGGTTTATCTATCTATACTTATAATAAATCTATAGAAGTGAAAATTCTGTACATTGAAAATATAAAAAAAAATAAATGTTACTAGACCGACATCGAAACCAAAAGTGTGATTAAAAAAATTTTGGTCTGTCTGTTTGTTCAGGCATCAAGCAAAAACTACCGGTTCGATTACGATGAAACTTGGTATAATTATTCTTTAATATCCTGGGCACCACACTGGGTACCTACTTTTTATCCCGGAAAAGTATATATATATATACTCTTATATAATTCAAAGTCCTGACTGACTGACTGATATATCAACGCACAGCCTAAACCGCGGGTCCTAGAGACATGAAATTTGGGGGGTGTGTTATTTGTGAAGAATAGGTATCCACTAAGAAAGGGTTTTTCGAAATTCCACCCCTAAGAGGGTGAAATTTCACGCGAACGAAGTCGCGGTCATAAGCTAGTGTGAAATAAAATATTTTGATTTTGATTTTTTTAACATATGTATCCTCATTGTTGCCCAGGTTCTTAGTATGCGTGACTTATCTGGAGATCTACAACGAGGAAGTTCGCGACCTCCTCGGCAACAACCCTCACCAGAGCCTCGAGGTCAAGGAGCGCCCTGATATCGGCGTGTTCGTCAAGGACTTGACAGGTATGCGGCTTTTAATGGTGGAGACTATAGGGTTTATTCATAAACGATGATTAAAGTTAAGGCGAAAACGCCAGGGTAGCCCGCGAAATTCAATTTTATTTACGTTTTTTGCAATTTGCTGGTCAGTATTAAGTTGTACGTTGATTAAAATATGATTCGCGGCCGTAACAAATATGTATTTACAGAATTATAATCATTAAAGTCATCAACACAACTCTCTAAGACCATGTAATCCCCAAGAATGACTATTTCATGAAATCTTGACATTTGGGGATTATACTAACTTAACAAGTTGTATTACTGATTGTAATGATTATAATTCTGTAAATACATATTTGTTACGACCGCGAATCATATTTTAATCAACATACAACTTAATACTGACCAGCAAATTGCAAAAAACGTAATAAAATTTGAATTCCGCGGGCCACCAAATGTATGGTTAAAAAAAGTTTAAAAACTAAAACCCGACTACTGAAAAGGATGAAACGAGAAAGTACTGTAGAGGGTGTATAGTCCTACCTTTAGCAGTAGGTACAGGCTGGTTATAATCGCTTCCGTGGTCGCTTCCCGTGGTCGCATGCCGCTGTACTAACATACATTATAAGCTATGGTTGCATGCGACCACGGGAAGGTACTTTCTTGTTTCATCCTTTTCAGTAGTCTGGTTTTAGTTTTTAAAGTTTTTTTTATTTTATTATTTAGGGGCTTATTTCAATATTTATATTTTTGAAATGTACCTACTTGTCAAATTATTATTAGTAGGTACTTTTGAAGTTATGAGGGAACAGATGAACATACATACCGGTCAAAATCATAACCCTCCTTTTTACTTCGTCGTACTCGGGTAAACAGTCGAAAATCTTAACAGTTTAAGATGTCGTTCCGTTTGTCAGTATCGTTATAGCCAAGGAATTAATTTTGTTACGATCCTGGTGGAACGGTACAACTTATCAGTATCGCAACTACGCGTAACGTTATTTTGAGTAACGTTTCAAGTCCCTGGTTACAACACCCAACTTTATCCCCCAGGCTACGTAGTCCACAACGCAGACGAACTCGAAAAGATAATGGCGGTTGGCAATAAGAACCGTCACATCGGTGCTACGGCGATGAACACCGAGAGTTCCCGATCTCATGCGATATTCTCCATAACGGTGGAGAGCAGCAAGAGAGGGAACGACAACAAGATGCATGTCAAGATGGGGAAACTGCACCTTGTTGATTTGGCGGTAAGGTTCATTTTTGAGTGACACATAACTAGCGGTCTCACGTGACGTTCTCCATAACGGTTGAGAGCAGCAAGAGAGGGAACGACAACAAGATGCATGTCAAGATGGGGAAACTGCACCTTGTTGATTTGGCGGTAAGGTTCTTTTTTGAGTGGCACATAACTAGCGGTCTCACGTGACGTTCTCCATAACGGTTGAGAGCAGCAAGAAAGGGAGCGACAATAAGATGCATGTCAAGATGGGGAAACTGCACCTTGTTGATTTGGCGGTAAGGTTCATTTTTGAGTGGCACATAACTAGCGGTCACATGCGATATTCTCCATAACTGTCGAGAGCAGCAAGAGAGGGAGCGACAACAAGATGCATGTCAAGATGGGGAAACTACACCTTGTTGATTTGGCGGTAAGGTTCATTTTTGAGTGGCACATAACGAGCAGTCTCACGCGATATTCTCCATAACTGTCGAGAGCAGCAAACGCGGCAGTTACAAGATGCATGTCAAGATGGGGAAACTACATCTTGTTGATTTGGCGGTAAGGTTCATTTTTGAGTGGCACATAACTAGCGGTCTCACGTGACGTTCTCCATAACGGTGTAGGGCAGCAAGAGAGGGAACGACAACAAGATGCATGTCAAGATGGGGAAACTGCACCTTGTTGATTTGGCGGTAAGGTTCATTTTTGAGTGGCACATAACTAGCGGTCTCACGTGACGTTCTCCATAACGGTGTAGGGCAGCAAGAGAGGGAACGACAACAAGATGCATGTCAAGATGGGGAAACTGCACCTTGTTGATTTGGCGGTAAGGTTCATTTTTGAGTGGCACATAACTAGCGGTCTCACGTGACGTTCTCCATAACGGTTGAGAGCAGCAAGAGAGGGAGCGACAACAAGATGCATGTCAAGATGGGGAAACTGAACCTTGTTGATTTGTCGGTAAGGTTCATTTCTGAGTGGCACATAATGTATTTACGATATTTAGTACGACGCCGGAGTATTTGCACAAGCATCAGATACTTTGCCATAACAGGTAAAAACTGAAATAATTCATGTGCCTGCATTTTACACTGGCACCAAAAAAAAGCTATAAAATTCTTTTTAACCGACTTCAAAAAGGAGGCGGCACTAAAAAAAGCTATAAAATAACTTTTTACAATTGTTTTGTTCGCAAAATTCCTAACGTAATTCAATGATGACTTATATCTTCCAAATTTTTTTTTTCTTTTTTTTAAACGTTGCCCCACACTAGGAATTTCTCCTGTATTGTGGGTGCGTTTACAAACATTTAAACTCACATACACAAACAGCCAGACCCGGAACAACTACTTGTAGGTCATACAAATATTTGTTCCGTGCGGGAATCGAACCCGCGACACGCAGCGCAGCAGTCAATCGCTTAACCACTGCGCCAACCGTGCCGTCAAATTTTAAAACCCCTTTAACTCTAATAAAGATTTGAGAACTTTAGTCTTAGAAACTTTAGTCGACTCTTCACGTGACCAAAGGGCTGGCCTATTTTTTTACCAAAGAATAAGCATTGCCATACAACGTGGCAATGCTGCCAGCCTTTTGGGCACGTTTCCTCTTGACAGAAATGAGGACTTTTTGATGCCCTTTGATTATTTCTCCTCCTTTTTATATACTTGTACATATTATATTATTTTAAGACTGTTAGCTTTTAAAATTATGTAAACACTTTAAAATACCCAGGCAGGCGCTTTCATCATCATCATCAGCCTATAGCAGTCCACTGCTGGACATAGGCCTCCCCTGATGAGCGCCATAGCGCCCTGGCGCTTTACTTTGTGTAAATTATTTCATCACCACTGCTCTCAAATCGGTGAAGGAAAACATCGTGAGGAAACCGGCATGTCCTAGAACCGAAAATTCGAAGATATGTGACATCCACCAACCCGCACTGGGCCCGCGTGGTGGATTACGGCCCACTCCCTCTCATTGAGAGGAGGCCTGAGCTCCAGCAGTGGGAACATTATAGGCTGATTATGATGAAACACTTTAAATAAAGTCTTATAAACTGTAATTAATTTTGAATCTTCTACCATCAGGGTTCAGAACGCCAAAGCAAGACGCAAGCCACAGGCACTCGTCTGAAGGAAGCGACGAAGATAAACCAGTCCCTCTCAGTGCTGGGCAACGTGATCTCCGCGCTGGTCGACGGCAAGTCGACGCACATCCCCTACAGAAACTCCAAACTCACCAGGCTGCTGCAGGACTCCCTTGGGGGCAACTCCAAGACTGTCATGGTAAGAGAAAGAGAAAAAGATTTAAAAGGGGGGCGGGAGAGGATACATCTTTGTATCCTCTCCCTCTTTCTTCTGTCGTCATCTCCGATCGCTATAGGCTGTTCTAAAAGGGGGGAGGGAGAGGATACATCCTCTCCCCCTCTTTCTTCTGTCGTTATCTCCGATCGCTATAGGGTATTCTAAAAGGGGGGAGGAAGAGAATACATCTTCCCCCCTCTTTCTTCTGTCGTCATCTCCGATCGCTATAGGTGTTCTAAAAGGGGGGAGGGAGAGGATACAACTTCTCCCCTCTTTCTTCTGTCGTCATCTCCGATCGCTATAGGTGTTCTAAAAGGGGGGAGGGAGAGGATACAACTTCTTCCCTCTTTCTTCTGTCATCATCTCCGATCGCTATAGGTGTTCTAAAAGGGGGGAGGGAGAGGATACAACTTCTTCCCTCTTTCTTCTGTCGTCATCTCCGATCGCTATAGGTGTTCTAAAAGGGGGGAGGGAGAGGATACATCTTCTCCCCTCTTTCTTCTGTCATCATCTCCGATCGCTATAGGGTGTAGCTTGCAGGTGGCGGACAGTCGGAAGATTTGAAGTTAGTCGCCAGAATTCAATCGAAGATTCAAGAGTACGACGCCTGAAAACACTCGAAGATTCGGGAGTCCGATGTCCGAAAAATGTTGTTGACTTTCCCGAGTCTACGGGTTTGCGACCTACTGGCGTCAGTCGCCCAAGAACAGATGATATAATTAGCCAAAGACACTGCAATTACCAAAAGAACAAAAAAATATTGCTAAACACTTCCTCGGTTAACGGAGATTTTTATCACGAGTGGAGCTTTTTTAGGGTTCCGTACCCAAAGGGTAAAAACGGAACCCTATTACTAAGACTCCACTGTCCGTCTGTCACCAGGCTGTATCTCATGAACCGTGATAGCTAGACAGTTGAAATTTTCACAGATGATGTATTTTTGATGCCGCTGTAACAACAAATACTAAAAACAGAATAAAATAAATATTTAAGGGGGGCTCCCATACAACAAACGCGTTTTTTTCGGCGTTTTTGCCTTGGGCTTCCATACAACAAACGCGTTTTTGCCTTGTGGTCCGTACCACCCTTCGTGTGCGAGTCCGACTCGTACTTGGCCAGTTTTTTTTTATATTACCCGTGTCAATCTCATGTTTTTTTAATGAATAATCATATTCCTTTCACAGATCGCAACAATCGGACCAGCGGACACGAACTACGTGGAGACGATCAGTACTCTGCGCTACGCCAACCGCGCGAAGAACATCGAGAACAAGACGCATGTCAACAGCGAGCCTGGAGATGCGCTACTTACTAGGTAAGCTTAGAAACAAGCTTATAAAAAGTTAAAATCGCCTTGATAAAGATTATAATGTTATGACAGCTTCGTCGGCCGATGGGGCCGAAAGGTTCTGGAGCGACGACCGTGCGTACCGGAAGACGTAGCGTTGGAAGGCCTCCCACAAGGTGGTCCGACGACCTTGTGAAGGCCGCAGGAACCCGTTGGATGCAAGAAGCACAGAACCGGTCGAAGTGGAGGTGCTTGGGGGAGGCCTATGTCCAGCAGTGGACGTCTTTCAGCTGAAATGATGACTAGTAATCGCAAGCGATACTACTACTGCGCATGAGTTTCTGAGTTCGATTTCCAGGACGGGAAAGTGTTATTCGGTTTTTCCGTCAGGGATTTCTCAGTAACAGCCCAGTTGATGGGAATAGGCTCGCCCCTATTACATAGGACAGGCATGGCGGACGTCTATACACCTACGTGCCATTTTTTCCAAATAAATATTTCATGGGGCCATGGCGTGCCAACAATCTTGGCTTAGTCTTCTTCTTAGCGTGTCGATAGCAATCTAAATGGACTCGGCCCAGAATTCGGCTACTTGTTTGACGCCAATACCAGCGTCTACCAGTTCCTGTAACGTGCAGCTGACAGGACACGCAGGACACGATATTAAGTGTCCCATCGTTTGTGGAACAGCACCACATTTACACTCTAAGGCGGAGTCGTCTATGAATTATCGTCGTTTGTCGTTTATGAATTATTTGTCTTTGACTTAGTGATTATTAGAAAAAAACTATATACCTTCGCATTATTAATATAATTTCGAATCTCTCTTGACATTTCGCGGGACCCTGGGGTCCCGGACCTTTGGAAGGCATACGAGGGGCCGAAACCAACTCGCAGAGGCCGTTAGACGTTTTTAATTAAATGCGACACCAACCGACGCTGTTCGTGTCCAGTTCGCACTATGCAAGTGTACCCAAGGACAACCCCCGGGCGGTGAAGGACTATCGTTGAACAGTTTTATATTATTTAGATTCCTTAAAAAATTACATCAAATGTTTATTGCACATGAAATATTAAAAATTATAATTTATAAAATCTTCTACAGTATAATAACATTTAACTTTTTTTTTTTGTTTATTCTAATTGCAGCACATTTGTTTTACATTTATTACAGATTCCAACAAGAGATTGATCAGCTTAAAAAACAATTGGACGACTGCACTAATGGTAAGAAATTAATTAAATAAGAGAAATATTTTGTAGCGGCATCTATAACGCCACATGCGAACTATGACGACGTCACGCAAAATCCTGCATCTCGCAAGCAGAGTTTACCGCGCAACTAGAATAGATACAACGGCTCGACATGAATCATCGAGCAGTTGCCCTCCAGACACGACACCCGTCTGGTCTTTTCATAGAGTATGAGTGAACTTTACACCCTGTTCCTCATACCTCTATAATTTCTCATACAAATAGTTTTGCTATCAGGTTTAATAAATTCGTCTGTACAACAACAACGTAAATAACGCAATGAACGTCAAAATGAAAAAAAAGCGATCCATTATCATGGTATGTGTGTACTTCTTATAATAATCGCATATTACGCTCAACAGAACAGGTAGAAGAAGAAGGGGAAGAAGAAGAGCTATCAGAAGAGGAGTTATCAGACGATACTCTAACAGAACCCGAGTCAGACGACCTTGACCCAGTAGAGAAGAAGATAAGAAGGAAGCTCAGAAGGGAGGAGAAGGTACCAGAAGTTATTTCGTTTATTTATTTATGTACTTGGTAAATACATTTTAAATCTATATCTATACTAGCTTCCGCTCGCGGCTTCGCCCACGAGGTATGTCGATAAAAACTTTCCTATGTCCTTCCCCGGGATAGATTGCATCCCGGGGAAGGACATAGGAAAGTTTTGGGACCAAACCTGAAATCGTGAAAAAAAATCAGCTGTTCCCTACATTTATGTTCGTATAACTCGTCAAAATGTAGGGAACAGCTGATTTTTTTTTCACGATTTCAGGTTTGGTCCCATAGTAAAAGTTGTTCATAATGATGAGTACAATAACCTCTTAAGAGGTTGCTGGTGTTTTACCAACAACCCTGAATTTTTTTATTATATTTACTTATTATTATTATTTTTTTGCATTTAATATGTGTGCCTTTAATCGCTATCCTCCCATTCCTACTGTAATTTGAAAATATTGTAAAAGCCAATTATTTTTAAAAAGAGTAACCGTGGAGTTTCTTGCCGGTTCTTCTCCATAGGAAACGACCAATTGGAACCGTGCACCTAGCTTCTGACATTTCATAAGTGCCCATGTAGGCTTATGTGCACAGATATAGATAGACCTAGATAACGCAAGTATCACGAATTGTATGAAAACCAAGCGTGCCATTTTTTGACTACCTACTATGACGTCAAAAGCTCGCGCTCGCTCACGCTTACCCAGCCAGCAGTACACAGGACTGAGCGCGAAAGTGGCGGCTTATGATTTTTTATCGTAAGCTGGTGCGATTTTTGGCACGCGAAGTAGTTGCTCTTGCGTTATCTAGGTGTATCTATATCTATGCTTATGTGAAATAAAATATTTTGATTTTGATTTTTGATAAAACAAATCGTCATGTAACAATGTCTGTAGTGGTTACTTTTCGTCCAGGAGAAGTTGAATCGCGAGAAGGCTCATCTGGCGCGCAAGGTCCTGGAGGAGAAGAAGGCAGAGCTGCAGAGAACCAAGTGAGTTTGACATGCTATGTTCCACTTCTATCTTATGCTGTGGGGAAGTACCGACGCCAGCACATCAAGCAACTACAATGTGTCAAATTTCTTTAATAGATTTTCAACTTTATCGCTAAAGCATTAGGTTCAAAGTTGATTGGGAAAATTTGACAGTTTCCGGTAGTGATGTGCTGGCGTCTGTACACGAAGTAAAAACAACCGGCCAATTCAGAGTCGGACTCGCACACGAAGGGTTCCGTACCACAAGGCACAAACGCAAAAAAAAAACCACATTTCTTGTATGAAGACTCCTTCTTTTTCTTCCTGTGGCAACACTACAGCTAACAGCTGTTAAAAATTTGTTCTTGTAATTTTAATCTTAAATATTAAATTTCGTTGTTTTTTAGGCCTATTTCCAACTACTCCTCAAGTAAATAGGATAATAATGTGTATATTGTGTTAGATTCAAATAGCTAGTGCAAATTAAGTGTAAATATTTCTATGTAAATCGGTGACAGTTACCGGCGTAAGTGAATTTTGCATTGTCATCTTGATATCAGGTACAATACTCTATATTTTACTTGCTATTAGTTTGTTTACGTACTACAATTAAACCAGCAATTAGTTTGTTCATTTTTAGTAAGGCTTTTTATTGATGCCAATGACCTTTGAACGTAAACATAACCTTGCATTGTAGACATGGGCGAAATAGCTCACTGAAAAGATAAAGAGCGAGTAGCTCTTTCACTCTAAAGAGCTATATCACTCTTCTAGCTCACTAGCTCTTCTATAGCTCACTTAGCTCAGTGACTCAGACGCCGACTGTTAGCTCATCTGACCCACGCCGCACGCGCTTCGGCTCGCTCGCTCAATAGTCAATAGCTCTTTGGAAGTTTGGATTCTTTGTTACTCACTAGCTCTTCTATAGCTCAGTAGCTCAGACGCCGACTGTTAGCTCATTTGATTCGTGTCACGCGAATTACTAAGGAATTACGGATATCGATAAATAAATCTTGTTTTATTTTGTGGCGGTTTTGTCACGCAGCGGTATGCATGTCATTTCGTCAAAACAACCGAAAAAGTACTAAGTTAAATAATTTTAAATAAGTTTTTCTAATCTGTTTGTTTATATTATGGTATTAGTACTTATGAGTTATTTAGAATTTACGTAAACGAAACGCAAGAAACAATGCGGTTCCTTTTTATTTATAATGTGCCAAAGTATTTTCTACTTTAAGTCAATGACTATAAAGATAGATTTACAGTGATTTACGTCGTATGATAACTGATAAGATTGTGTCGGAGAGCTTTTGTTGGAAGAACGAACGATGCGACGAAGTATTCCGAAGCGAGCCGAATGAGCCGTTCGGCCGGTCGCGTGCATCGCTGAAGTACTGAGCTAGTGAGTCTGAGTGAGCTAACTGAGCTAGTGAGCTACGTAGCGCGCGACTGAGTGAGCGAGAGCGACGTCAATCGAAAAGAGCTAGCTCTTTTCTATCACTAGCTCACGAGCTACCCATGTCTATTGCATTGGTTTGGTGACAGAACTCCTTAGAATTACATCTAAATTTCATTTTTCCTTTTAAACTAATCATCTTCTCTACTGCTGCCACAACTACCTTCTCTCTTCTAATTTCTTGTCGCTTCCTTACTAGTTTTAATCATGATTATGACTCGCAGCGCCCGTGCTCGCCTCGGAGAGTCCAAACTCAATGAGGCTTTGAGCGCCTTAAAGGCGTCAAAGGAGTCCTGTGACCAACTAATTAAGGAAATAGATGACAATGAAAGGGTGCTCTTTGATGCCCATGAAAAGAATAGGAAGTTAAAAATTGAAATGGCTCAGATATATAATCAATACACTGATGCCATAGAAGAACGGGATAGACTTCAACTTGTTGTGGACGGGTTCAGCCAGTGTAGCACAGAGTATGAACAAGCTCTTAGTCAAAAACATATATTACAACAGCAGCTACATGAGGCTCAAAGTCAAATAACACAACTTGAGACGACCAATCTTAACATCACCGCCTCGCTGAACCAAAGTCTGTTCAATGAGTTGATGCCTATTGCCCCGTCAATGGTTTCTACCATAAACCCCACATACACTATGGATTTGACAGCTGATGATGAATCAAAATCATATAATTCAGTGAGGGTAGTAAGTAGTAAAAATAAACTTAAAAAATACATTAAAATTAATAAATACATTGTTAAAACACAAAAAATGGTAAAAAGACAAAAGTTCTTTATCAAAAACGTTAAATTGAATAGAGAAAGGTTGAATTTAATTAAACAATTAGACATGTATTCTTATAATTTGGAGCAGAGTACTAGGAAGTACAACATTGACACAGAGACCTTGCAATCTGAACTTGACCATCTACAGGAGAAACTTAGTTCAATGACCAACAAATATAATACCTCTGAAGACCTAATGAGGGAATATGTGTTGGCAATGAATGAGCTGGTAAACTCACAAAAAACCAACTGTGAGCATTGTCAAACACCAACCAATGTCACACCGGACCATTCATTGACAACTTGTAATACCACCTTAGTGCAGCCCTGTGTTGATTTGATAATTCCTTCTACTAATAGTTCGTATAAACAGTGTAAACAAACTTTAAATAATGATATTGTGTTATTTTGTGATGAGATCGGTAAGGACTTAGGACACTTGTTAACAGCTGAATATCCGGGACACTCAATAATAAATTACTGTATGCCTGGTTGTTCTTTGTTTCATATTATGAAAAAAATTATTAAATGTAACTTTACCCAGGATACAACTTTATTAATTTTTATAGGTAATAGGGGAAATGTAAACAAAGGAGAACTGCTCCAGTATCATAGAACATTATGCAATCTTAGTTTAAGAAAAGTTGTATTGTTTACATTCCCTTATAGTAACAGTTTGCCACAGGAAGAAAATAGCTTAAGATTTGAATTGAATATGACAATGCATAACTTGACATTTAATAATAACATGTTCCATTTAGTTGATATTAACAATTATGTTAGTAATAATTTCTATTTGACAAAAGATAGATATAACATTGTTATGTACTATCTTTCTGACTATTATAAAAGACAGATAGCTGTGTCGCTATCTTATTTTTTTTCTATTACAGCCAAAAATTTGGCTAAACAACTTGCTTCTTTTGAGCAATGCAATGACATTATAAATAATTCTGCCAATAATTTGGTCTCTATTAATGACATTGCTAATAATTTAAATTAGAAATTAAGACAATAGAGGCAACCTCTAGCTATAATGTATGCAAAAAAAGCTTAAAATCAGTCAATAGTATCAACCTAGTGCATCAAAATATTCAAGGATTTATGAACAAAGAATTAGAAGTAGAATTATTTATGAATTTTAATAGTATTGACATACTTTGTATAACAGAACATTGGCTGAAAAGCCACCAGTTCTTGTTCAATTTTAATAATCACCAGGTTGGTAGTTCGTTTAGCAGAATAAATGCTATACATGGTGGCTCATTAATTTTAGTAAGTAACCAGCTCAAATTTAAAGATCGTATAGATATTGTGAGCCTATCAGTTGAGCGTACGGTTGAAATTGCCTGTGTAGAATTGGAGCACTCTATTGTATTAAGTGTGTATAGACCCCCTTCAGGATTGTATGACTGCTTTGAAAAGGTAATGGATGAAGTGTTACACAGGATTTGTAACTCAAACAAGTCCGTTATCATTTGCGGTGATTTTAATGTCAATTTATTAGAAAACTCAGGTTCTTGTAGTAAAATTTTAAGTCTGTTTCAGTCCTACAATCTTCTAAACCTATTTTTGGAGCCCACAAGAATAACCCCTACTAGTGCCACATGCCTAGATAATATATATACAGATATTACACCAAGCCACAAAGAAATTATAACTTTACTAGATTCTGATCATTGCGGGCAAAGGATTACTATTCAAAATCAAAACAAAAAAGTGGCTAAAAAGGATATCACTGTTAACCCCAAAACTGCAAGTCGCTTGGAGGCTTTTAAAGTTAAACTCATTGATAAATTACCAGTTTTGTCTATTCAGGCTGATCCTAATCATCTTTATGATAATTTTTTCAATGTATACTGTAAACAATTTGATTCCACCTTTATTCCCAAGACTATTTCGGTTAATAGTAATGCATCGTTCAGTGATTGGGCTACCATTGGTATTCATAAAAGTAGAACACGGCTTTATGAACTGTACAATGAAAGGACTTATATTAACACTGATGAATTTAATTTGTATGTTAAAAATTATTCAAAATTATTTAAAAAAGTTTGTTATATGGCCAAGTCACGTTATTTGGGTTCAAAGATTAAAAACAGCAGTAATGTAATTAAAACGACTTGGAATATTATTAATAGTGAAACGGGAAGATCTAGTAACCGAAATACTGACTACAGCCTGTCTATTAATGACAACATAATAAAATCAGACACACAAGTCGCCGAGGCATTTGAAAATTTCTTTTCGGATATTCCCGTTTCAACTACTAAATCACTAAACTCATCACCTTCTGTTGCTGAGTCTTTGCTTAAGGAAAATGTTAATGGTTGCGATTCGGAATTTCGTTTTGAATATATTACCTGTAGAGATATAATTAAAACCTTTCACACTTTAAATGTAAAAAAGACTGCAGATCTGTGGGGTAATTCTGTAGAAGTAGCCAAGTCTATTATTGACATTGTAGCGCCTACTCTAGCTATTATCTTTAATAGTTGTATTGACAATGGGGAGTTTCCTGACCTTATGAAAAATAGTAAAATAATACCTTTGTTTAAATCAGGTAGTACATCAGACCTAGGGAATGCAAATCCGTTCTGTTTCAAAATCCGGATTTTTAAGAACGGATTTTTGGGCCAATCCGGATTATCCGGATATTACGGATTTTTCATGAAAATAAACAAATCTACCCATATTAGTTGGTTAATATGATATTTCTTATATTTGTGTAAATGGATTAAAATAAAAGCACACGAAAATCACATCAAACGATTTTTTAAATTTCTTGATTTGGAATTATTCAAACTATCATAATTAAATACCATAATTATGATGGTATTGCTATAATATGTACTTATTCTTATTAAAATAAGTAGTCTGTGTCTCGCGTGCTAAGTAACGATGATGAAATAATTCATCATCATCATTTCAGCCGAAAGACGTCCACTGCTGGACATAGGCCTCCCCCAAGCACCTCCACTTCAACCGGTTCTGTGCTTTTCACATACAAAATTATAGGGTCCAAGGTCCCTGCTAGAGATTAATGGCCAGAGCCAGCTTAGGAAACTAACGACCGATTATGACAGGATCGTGTCCGCCAAACCTGTGCTGTTAAGAGAGATCGAGAGGTTCTATGGTCAGTTTATACAAATCAACAAGTAACCCTGTTACAAATCTGGCAAACTACCCAAGAACTAGATTTACCCAACACTACACCGAAGACATCCCGGACATCAGCCTGTACGAGATGAGGATGACTCTGAAGCAGCTCAATAACAACAAGGCGCGAAGTGATGACGGAATTACGGCCGAGTTCGTGAAGGCCAGCGGAAAACCCGTTTCTAAGGCCTTTCAGAAGCTGTTTGGTTCCGTCATACTCGAGGGTAAATCACTACAGGCATGAAACAGAGGTGTGGTGATACTTTTCTTTAAGAAGGGCGACAATGCCCTTCTTAATAATTATAGGCCCATCTCACTTCTGAGCCATGTGTACAATCACAAGTAATAATATGTCAACACTTGGCCACTTTCAACTGCGATTTTTTCGTAAAATAACAAATGCAACGTTGAAATACGACACTTTACATAAACCTATGGGTTCGAAAATACTATGTTCGTAATAACATAAAATTTCATTAAAAAATAAAGGAGAAAATTGGCTTTGAATAAAGCCAAGTGTATACATATTTTTGCTCGTGACTGTACAAGGTGTTTTTGAGAGTCATCACGAACCGTCTCGCGCGCAGGTTTACACCACATATATACGCTGCGACTGGTTATACAGTCTACTGTATAACCAGTCGCAGCGTATATATGTAAACGCTAAGCAGAGGGGTAGGTTATATTCTTCGGTCTACCGAAGAATATAACCTACCTCTCTGCTTAGCGTTTGTGGACTACGAGAAAGCCTTTGATTCGATCGAGACATGGGCTGTACTGCAATTTCTTCAACGGTGCCAGATCGACTATCGGTACATCGAGGTGCTGAAGTGTCTGTACGAAAACGCTACTATGTCAGTCCGACTCCAGGATCAGACCTCGAAACCTATCCTTCTGCAGCGAGGTGTGAGACAGGGAGACGTTATCTCTCCGAAATTGTTCACCAGTGCACTGGAGGATGTCTTCAAGGTTCTGTACTGAAAAGGGGCTGGCATTAACATCAATGGCGAGTACATAACCCACCTTCGGTTTGCCACCGATATCGTAGTCGTGACTGAGACCATGGAGGACCTCGGTACAATGCTCGATGACCTCAAAAATAATAAGGCATCTAAAGTGCTGTCGTTTAACCTGCTGCGAATTCACATAATTCATGCTGCGGAAAAAGCACGCTCTGATACGACGCTTGTAGGCGGAATGCACTCTGAAGACACTTGTAAGCGGAATGAACGGAATGATCAAGGACGCCTCACATACTTTCTCGACCCGCGTCCCGCGCCCTGCTCGCTTCCCCCAGAGCCGAAACGATTTTTTTGTTACAATTTCTTAAAAATTTAATTATTAAAAAAATCCGGATTCGATTTTCAAATCCGGATTTGGAAGTCTAGTAAAAATGTGCGGATATCCGGATTTTTCGGATTACGGATAATCCGGATTGCATTCCCTAATCAGACCCCACAAATTATAGACCTATTTCTGTACTACCTACCTTTAGTAAAATTTTTGAGAAATTAATTTTAGACCAAATGCAAAGATTTTTTAATAAACATAAATTATTACATAGCAAACAGTTTGGTTTTACAAGGGGTCGTTCAACTACTGATGCCGGCGTTGAACTATTAGGACATATTTATAATGCATGGGAAGATAAATGCGATGCCTTGGGCATCTTTTGTGATTTGTCCAAGGCATTCGATTGCGTTCTTCACGAAACGTTAATCAGGAAACTCCGCCACTACGGGATCCGAAACACTGCTCTGGATCTTCTTATTTCATACTTGAGTAAAAGGATTCAGAGCGTTGACGTTAATGGAAAAAGATCACCCGGATCTATAGTAACAATGGGAGTCCCACAGGGCTCAATTCTTGGTCCTTTCTTGTTTCTCATTTATATTAATGACTTGCCGTACCTCATAAAGGATCATCATGATATAGTGTTGTTTGCAGATGACACTTCTCTTTTGTTTAAACTTAAACGTCAGCAGTTGGTTACTGACGATGTAAATAGCGCGATCTCGAAAGTAGTCCACTGGTTCAATGTTAATAATTTGCTTCTAAACGAGAAGAAAACCAAATGCATTAAGTTTACGCTACCCCACGTAAGGCAGGTGAAAACTAATGTGTTGATAAAGGGCGAGGAATTGAATCCTGAAGACAACACAGTATTCCTGGGCATAACTTTGGATGCTAAGCTTCAGTGGGGTCCACATATAGATAAATTGTCAAAAAAGCTAAGTTCTGCAGCATACGCTGTTAGAAAAATTCGTAATTTAACTGATATAGAGACTGCTCGTTTAGTGTACTTTAGCTATTTTCATAGTGTAATGTCGTACGGTATTCTATTGTGGGGAAATGCCGCCGATATTCAGACTATCTTTGTTTTGCAGAAGCGAGCTGTTCGATCAATTTATAAATTAAGTCCAAGACACTCTCTCAGAGACAAATTTAAAGAGATTAATGTAATGACTGTGCCTTCTCAGTACATTTATGAAAATCTTTTATATGCCCATAAAAATATAAAATTGTTTAAAAAATACAGTGATATCCATAATATAAATACTAGAAACAAACACAAATATGTTGTACCTACAACCAGGCTCAAGAAAATAGGTGGCTCGTTCAGATGCCAATGTATACGCTTTTACAATAAACTACCAAGCCACGTTCAAGATCTAAGCCTTAATAAATTCAAATCTTTCATTAAACGTAAGTTGTGCCAGAAAGCCTTTTATACCGTTAAAGATTATATTGAGGACAAAAAGGCTTGGGATTGAGCTGCTTCCAATTTCTGCATTTTGAATGATTTTTTTCTTTTTTATATACACATTGACATTGATGATTTTTTTTTTTAAACAATGACATTTGCTTACTTTGTAAAGTATTGTATTATTTTTTCATTGTGAATGTGAAGACGATGTGGGTCATTTTACATATATATATATTTTTTTTTATTCTCTCTGTTCGGTTTTTTTTTCATGGTCTGGCAGTTTGAGTTATTTATGTGGCCTACCCAAATGTCCTTTCTTTGGTATTGTTCGTCGAATCGTTGAGCTCCTTAAGTCTTGAGTTGAGCTGCACGATTTTTGACAAATGCGTGCACTGACTGGACAGGTCCTCTCAATCTGTGTGGTTCTTTCCTCAAAAGACCACCTCAGACATCGATCTACATGGTCTTCATATAACCTGACCAAGATTATGTCTGGACTTTAAAAGAGACTGTGACCTCTGAGTTTGTTTCGGCCTTTCTTCTCAGAGTAGTCAGATAGGAAACGCCGACTTCATCTAGTTTTAAAAAAACATGATTGACGTGTAAAAGTGTTTGTACAAACCTACTTACAAAATAAAAATCATTTCATTTCATTTCATTTCATTTAATTTTAAACTTTATTTTAGTTTTATTATATTTTGTTGTTTTAGCGGCAATAGAAATATACACAAAAAATCTGCAAATTACTACATAAATTAAGAAGATCTAATTAATCGTTTTTTTTTTTTTTTTAATTTACAGTAATATTTCACTATTTTTACAAAACAGATCTTGTTTGAAAGGCTATAAAAAAGCACATAATTTTTTTTAAACATTTAATGAAATTTAAAAAAAAATGGGTCTAATAATTATATAACCCTTTTTCCTAGGAAACAACAAGAAGAACTGAAAGACAAACTGCAACGCCTGGAATCCAAAGTCCTGGTCGGTGGAGAGAACCTTCTGGACAAGGCTGACGCCCAGAGAAGACTGTTGGAACAGGCAGCCAGGGAGCTCGAGTTGAGGAAACTCAACGAACTGAGACTGCAAGAAGATCTCCAGAAGAAAGAGGTAGGTAGTTGTCACCACAGATATAGATAGACCTAGATAACGCAAGTATCACGAACTGTATGAATACCAAGCGTGCCATTTTTTGACTACCTACTATGACGTCAAAAGCTCGCGCTCTCGCTCACGCTTACCCAGCCAACAGTACACAGGACGGAGCGCGAAAGTGGCGGCTTACGATTCTTTATCGTAAGCTGTTGCGATTATTGGCACGCGAAGTAGTTGCTCTTGCGTTATCTAGGTGTATCTATATCTATGGTTGTCACAAACAAGTCATCATTCTACTGCCCTTATCCCAATAGGCTATTTGACTGGTTTCTGATAAACATCTCAGATTATTTAATGGTGTCTAACGAGCCCACAAAAACCTATTACTTCAAATTGCATAATGTATTTCTTTTAAAAAATAGTAAATAAAAATGTACTGTTTAAATAAGCCGCCAAAACGCTATCTTTAACAATATGGCGTCGTGACGTCACGATTCACGTAAACAAACGTTGAAACGGTCGAGATACTAGACAAAAGTCATCTGTTCTGTCAACGATAGACAGAAATTTACTAAATCATGACGTCATCTTAAGTTCAGCCAATCCAGACCGTTTTCGATTACGTGGCGCCAGATTTAAAAAGATGAAGTTTTTTCGGATTTTTTTTTATAAATAATACATTGTTGAATTGAATTAAATTGAATTTATTTATTTTGAGAACATAGGTGATTACAGGTGTTTTTCAATATACATGTCAAGTGCACAAACCATGTTCCGCCGATAGGCATACAAAATCCAAGTTAAAGTTATAGTAAACTTAACAGGTATTAAACATTAAAACAAAAAAGAATACATGCAGTCGTTATAAACGAATTAAAAATGTCAGAAAAAAAAACATTAATAAGCATGTCAAGTTATAAAATTGTCATAATAATATAAGGAAAATGTCATGAAAATGTCAAAAGATTTCAAAAACACAGTTATACATTATAAAAAAGAGAAACATAAAAAATAAAAATTCTTCAAAATTTGTCATCCATATACTCCTTGACTGAATAATATACCTTATCATTTAGTAGTTTAAAGAGCTCGCTTTTGAATTCATTATTATTCTTACAATTTCTAATATGACAAGGTAGTTGGTTATACAATTTTGGTGCCATTGCATAGACACTTTTATATGCAAAAGCAGTTCTTGTGATTATTGTTTTCAACTTATCTGAGCGACGTTGACTTTCTACATGACTAAACAAGTGTATTGTTTTGTAGTAAAATTAATGCAAATCGATTTTAAAAGCGATAATCTATACGAGTGTCAATAATTATGACCTTATTTTTTACATTGTCAAATAGCCTATTTATTTGGGGTCGGCGCAACATGTCTTTTTCTTCCATACTTCTCTATTAGTCGCCATCTCGGTAGTCACCCCCTTTCTAACCATATCATCATTCACACATTCCATCCATCGTTTCTTTGGTCTTCCCCTACTGTCACAAACATGTATTTGGGATATTTTTGTCACGTTCCTGATACGTCAACCTACTGAATTTCGCAATACTGACTTACTCCTAAAATCTACAATGCGTAACATAATGAACGCAAGACCTCATACACCCCAATTAGAGTATTGAGTTAAAAGCATAATACACTGATCAAAACAATTTTTTTTAAAGCTAACTATTTTTATTAAGTAAATTGTGTTGACCCTATCATTACTTTATGCATTCAAAATTGAGTCTTATTGCCTTGACATAAGATTTAATTTTCTTTGGCTCAATCGGCGATCAGTATGGCAAAATACATAATTTAAAAAAAAATACCTATCTTAAATGTTACCGAAATTGATTCAGTAATCAATTATGAACAAACTACTTTCAGGACTTGCGTTTATTCTGTTACACCTTGTATAACCGAGTTTTGAATTTACCTAATCAATGAACGAAGGAAGGTATTTAAAGTGAGGATATACATATAATGTAGCATAATCAGCCTATAATGTTCCCACTGCTGGGACACAGGCCTCCTCTCTGTGAGGGGGTGGGCCATAATCCACCACGGGGGCCCAATGCATCAAGTGAATTGTCTGTGTCTACATTACAGCAATCGAATCTTGTTTTTGGAAATCATGCATTGTAATATTAAGGGGCCGGCGAACTACAAACAAACGTAATACCAAAATAATTTGTAAATCAAACATATTCTTAAGGTAGTGTGTATTTATTCCGATTGGATTATAGAATATCTAGTTCCGAAATATATATTTTGAAAGGACTCTGTTAAAAAGACGAGATATGAGGAATTTCAAATTTCAAGAGAAAACTTATTTTTCTCATAACTCGTCTCTAAATCAGTTTCCATTCAAAATATATATTTGGGAACCTAGATATTCTGTAATCCAATCGGAATAAATACACACTACATTAAGAATATGTTTGATTTACAAATTATTTTGGTACTAGCTGCGCCCCGCGGTTTCACCCGCGTAAATGTCGATCCCGTGGGAATATCGGGATGTAAAGTAGCCTATATGTCAATCCAGGGTGTCGGCTACCTCCATACCAAATTTTATCAAAATTGGTCCAGCCGTTTGAGCGTGAAGAAGTAACAAACATATAAACACACACACACACACCCACACACACACACACACTCACAAACTTTCGCCTTTATTATATTAGTGTGATTACGTTTGTAACTCATGCTCCGCCGACCCTTTGACAACTCAACTTTTACAGGCGGAACGTTTGGACCTAGAAGAACGTTACTCCAGTCTCCAAGAAGAGAATGCAGCCAAGACACGGAAGTTGAAGCGAGCAGTACAACTCCTGAACTCCGCCAAGGCAGAGTTGGCTGATCAGCAGCGCGAGCAGCAGAGGGAGATGGAGGGCATACTGGACAGTGTGAGGGCGCTGAAGAGGGAGATCCAGCTGGCTGATCTTGTCCTGGACTCGTATATACCGAAGGAGTATCAGGTACGTAATCAGCCTATAACGTTCCCAACTGCTGGGACACAGGCCTCCTCTCGGTGAGAGGGAGTGGGCTGTAATCCACCACGCGGGCCCAGTGCGGGTTGGTAGATGTCACATGTCTTCGAATTTTTGGTTCTAGGACATACCGGTTTCCTCACGATGTTTTCCTTCACCGTTTTGAGAGCAGTGGTAATGGAATAATTTACACAAATTAAAGCGCCTGTCTGGGTTCGAACCTACGACCTATAACCCGTAAGTCGCGGTTGTTACCACTGGGTCACCACTGCTCACTAAGAGATCACTAAACGTAGAGTATCAGATACCGTGGATCAAACCTGGATTTAAAAAAAAAAATTGTCTTCGAAGACCTAGAATTCTTAGTGAATTACTTATTTAATACATGCCAATTGTTTAATGACGTGCAAACGAATTTCAATCTTAGACTGAGGCAATAAACCACTTTTTACACGACTGCCCAAAAAGAGGAGTGATATGTTTTCATTTGGCATCGGAATCAAACTGAATCAGCAAAAATAAATGATTTGATTTGATTTGATTTGAATCAAAAATTTCCCGTTGACCTAGAATCATGAAATTTGGCAAGACCAGTTATATATTTTTTTTAAACCCGTGATAAACTATTTACATACCTACAAATTTGTACGGAACCCTCGGTCTTGTCCGGTTTTTTTTTTACAGACTTATTTAACTTTATTTTACTTATTTTCAGGCCCTAATAGAAAAATACGTGCACTGGAACGAGCAGCTCGGCGAGTGGCAAGTCAAGTGCGTCGCCTATACTGGCAACAACATGAGTGCGCCGCATCACAACGCGACGCAGCACACTCACACCAAACACGTACGTATCACTGCAATTTGAACCTTATGCCAATGACAATAGACTCTAATAGAACAGTACGTGCACTGGAACGAGTAGTTAGGCGAGTGGCAAGTCAAGTGCGTCGCCTATACTGGCAACAACATGAGTGCGCCGCATCACAACGCGACGCAGCACACTCACACCAAACACGTACGTATCACTGCAATTTGAACCTTATGCCAATGACAATAGACTCTAATAGAACAGTACGTGCACTGGAACGAGTAGTTAGGCGAGTGGCAAGTCAAGTGCGTCGCCTATACTGGCAACAACATGAGTGCGCCGCATCACAACGCGACGCAGCACACTCACACCAAACACGTACGTATCACTGCAATTTGAACCTTATGCCAATGACAATAGACTCTAATAGAACAGTACGTGCACTGGAACGAGTAGTTAGGCGAGTGGCAAGTCAAGTGCGTCGCCTATACTGGCAACAACATGAGTGCGCCGCATCACAACGCGACGCAGCACACTCACACCAAACACGTACGTATCACTGCAATTTGAACCTTATGCCAATGACAATAGACTCTAATAGAACAGTACGTGCACTGGAACGAGTAGTTAGGCGAGTGGCAAGTCAAGTGCGTCGCCTATACTGGCAACAACATGAGTGCGCCGCATCACAACGCGACGCAGCACACTCACACCAAACACGTACGTATCACTGCAATTTGAACCTTATGCCAATGACAATAGACTCTAATAGAACAGTACGTGCACTGGAACGAGTAGTTAGGCGAGTGGCAAGTCAAGTGCGTCGCCTATACTGGCAACAACATGAGTGCGCCGCATCACAACGCGACGCAGCACACTCACACCAAACACGTACGTATCACTGCAATTTGAACCTTATGCCAATGACAATAGACTCTAATAGAACAGTACGTGCACTGGAACGAGTAGTTAGGCGAGTGGCAAGTCAAGTGCGTCGCCTATACTGGCAACAACATGAGTGCGCCGCATCACAACGCGACGCAGCACACTCACACCAAACACGTACGTATCACTGCAATTTGAACCTTATGCCAATGACAATAGACTCTAATAGAACAGTACGTGCACTGGAACGAGTAGTTAGGCGAGTGGCAAGTCAAGTGCGTCGCCTATACTGGCAACAACATGAGCGCGCCGCATCACAACGCGACGCAGCACACTCACACCAAACATGTACGTATCACTGCAATTTGAACCCTATGCCAATGACAATAGAGTGGCAAGTCAAGTGCGTCACATATAGGGCTGGTTTTAGCAACGCCAGACATCTTTATCCGATTCTGATTTAGATTCTATCCTACGGATAAGAGATAAGAAGGGAAGGCCAGTTCCCGTAATAGGCTATTTGACTGGTTTCTGATAAACATCTCAGATTATTTAATGGTGTCTAACGAGCCCACAAAAACCTATTACTTCAAATTGCATAATGTATTTCTTTTAAAAACTGTTCTGTCAACGATAGACAGAAATTTACTAAATCATGACGTCATCTTAAGTTCAGCCAATCCAGACCGTTTTCGATTACGTGGCGCCAGATTTAAAAAGATGAAGTTTTTTCGGGATTTTTTTTATAAATAATACATTGTTTTGTAGTAAAATTAATGCAAATCGATTTTAAAAGCGATAATCTATACGAGTGTCAATAATTATGACCTTATTTTTTACATTGTCAAATAGCCTATTAAAAACATTCGAAATCTAGTCGCAATCTCATCTCAGCGACAGTCAATGTCAAAAATGTAGGGAAATTAGAGGTATTTTTGACAGATTGAGACTGAGATCAGACTGTGAACGTTCTTATAATTACGAGAATTGCCCCTCTGATCTAGGATATCACACTAATATTATAAAGGCGGTGAACTTGGTAACCCCTAAGAGGGTGAATTAGGAGTCGAATTTCGAAAAACCCTTATCAGCGGGATTGTCCGAAAGGGTTACCGCTGGCCCGGAACATAAAGGGCTAAGGACGGAACACGGGTGGGTTTTAGTCAGTAAGAGTTCCGCTCCACTCCACCCAGAGCGGGAGGGGTCATTTGATGATTACCCATCCTGAAGAAAAGAAGAGGGTAAATGTGGGGTGGGTGAAATTTCACGCGGATGAAGTCGCGGGCAGAAGCTAATTAAAATATATCACTTTTATTTCCAGATAGAGCCCCCGGACCTGTCCGACCGCTACCTGTCGTACGGCAACGTGAGCAGTCGCCCGGCGACGCGCCTCGCTCGCCCGCACACGTCCGCAGTGCCGCGACCGCATACCGCACTGCGGCAGCGACAGTAGATGATCACGCTTGTTTGGTCTTTAAAAGCGGTAGGCAGAGGAGTAAAATATGGCTATATTTTGCTAGTAAATGATGATCGTATTAACATGGATATAATAGGACGGTCTTTTGAAGGAGGAACCTAGTTTTTGTTATCATTTCATCAATTAGGATTGTTTAACCTTTTGACCGCCACAGTCATGTATAGATGACAAACCAAAATGTGGCCAGCACGCCACGGTTCGACTACATGACAAACTTTGACGCCGAGGGCACATTTTTGATTTTTTGACGTGTGGCGATCAAAAAGTTAATAAACATCACTTCGTAATGAGGGATTTCCTTTTTATTTTTTTTTTAAACTCTTCCCTAGTCGCTGGATAGATGGCGCTGAACTTGGTAAGTTACTGCAAGGAACGGAACGTTACATAATTTTTTGATTATTTCATTTGGATGTAATTTTGAGATCGTAAAACGACAGCAAACGAAAGTGTCAGTCAACGAGCGTATGTGACGTGACGCAATGTTTTTTTTTCCAAGCGTTTTGGCTTTGGCACCTAGTAATTGTGTACGATCACTTGAGTGAGGTTTTAAGTAAACCCGAACTGAGTCGTTACTGTTTGTGCAATTTGTGTGGTATTTGAAGGACGGAATGAGGAATGAATTTATATGTTGTAAAAGGAAAATTAACTAAAAAAACTTGAAAAAAATCTTATTATCTAAAAGCATACACAATAATAGCTAAAAAATGTAACCCATGTAGGTACGGTCCGTTTACAGCTATGTTATTAACTCTGATTTTGTATTACTGTCAAAATCAGTGATCTAAAGATGAGGGGGCCTAAAAAAGGCCACTTTGTCAGAATCATAAAAGGATAACATAATGGACAGTTAACCGTTAAGTTAATCGTATCAAATCCCATTGGTGAAGCATTTTTCAGTCTTTTTTTTTGTCTGTGCTAAAATACCAATCAATCCGATCCAAATCCAATTCCAATCTCTTTGATTATACCTACGTAGTGCAGCGAAAAAAAGAAAAACACCGACTGTCTTCGCCATATTACTTACATTACAAACAGGACCGGAGTTTGTATTAAATTATCTAACAGATAAGTTAAGAGCCTATACTACCTCAGCTAAAATTCACTCTTTATCTCGCTCGCACGATACTGCTCGCGGACTGTGTGAAAACGAGACAGAGTGCGGTGCTGGGCGGGAGGCAGCGCCAATAGTTTAGGTATTTGCTTTTTACGGTGAAAATAAAGGTAATTCAAAAAAACTAACTAACATAAGACCTGCTTTATAGTTAGTTCAGTTAGTATGCAAAGTTTCATGATCTAATTTGAAGTATTTTTTGAATACCAGCGGTTTATTGTTCGGTTTGGAGGTAACTGGAATTTTTTTCTATCGAGAAAATTTTATGGAATCGTGTTTTCGTCTAACATAAGACCTTACATTAATCCTCAACTTTAGCATATATTTATTTCAAAATTAATGCTGCAGAGTTTTCGACATAACGGAGGATCATGCTAAGCCATTTGAGGTAGTATAGGCTCTAGAGCCTAGAAAACACGATTCCTAAAATTTACTCGATAGAAAAAAATTCCAAAGTTACCTCCAAACCGAACAATAAACCGCTGGTATTCAAAAAATACTTCAAATTAGATCATGAAACTTTGCATACTAACTGAACTAACTATAAAGCAGGTCTTATGTTAGTTAGTTTTTTTTAATTACCTTTATTTTCACCGTAAAAAGCAAATACCTAAACTATTGGCGCTACCTCCCGCCCAGCACCGCACTCTGTCTCGCTTTCACACAGTCCGCGAGCAGTATCGTGCGAACGAGATAAAGAGTGAATTTTAGCTGAGGTAGTATAGGCTCTTAACGGGATTTATAAGAAGTTAGAAGGTGAATGAAACAGGCCACTGTAGAAGAATAATTGAGTATTTTTATACTAATTAAAAATATTAACAGCAGCATCAGAAATAAATATTATTGAGTATATTCTTCTAGACTATTAGTACGATTCGAAATATATTCAAAACAAAAAAATGCGCACTTACCAAAAAAAAAAAAGGAATTATTTTTAATATTAATTGCTCTCAAAATTGTGATTAAATTACTAATAACCGTTTTTCCTATTAAACTTTATAATCAAATTATTTTGTATTTTTTTAATGTATTAGAAATTAGTATCTATTAAAAAATCTAAATAAACAACAAAATTCCATGATTTTATGCACGCTTGATTGTGATATTGTTTTTCAATTAGTTTTATATCTTAATTTTATTTTCACGAAAAACGAATTTAAAGTCCTTGACCTGTCAGCTTCTTAAACGAATACCTACGTGTTTTGCGAATTTGATCTCTATTAGCTACTAAAATTGTCGCACTGACAGGTGTTAGACTGTAAAATATCTCCATTTAATTTTTTTTTTATGGTTTAAATGGTTGAATATTGTTAATAGAATAGAATAGAATACTCTCTCTCTCTCTACTCTTTTCTTTTTTTTTTCTCTTTCTTTCTTTTTTCTTTTTTCTCTTTTTTTTCTCTTTCTCTTTATTTTTCTTTTTTTTTCTTTTAATATTGTAAATGGCAGCAAAATAAATCTATTTAGAGGACTGACCTCACCCTAGCTAGTCGCATTCCAGTAATGTTTTATAGTTTTAATTATATTTTTATTTGCTTTAGCTAATTTCTTCAGTATTATGAAAGAGGCACAAATATGAACGCTATGTATTTTTTGTGATATCACTTGTATTTGTGCAATATATTATTTGAATTAAATAAATAAAAACTTTTTTACGAAAATGTGTCTTTAATTTTTTTTTTTTAACCTCGACCAATATAATTTATTTCTAACACACTTAACCTATTTTACAATTTAACACTAAAATTATACATAATTATGTACAAGTATATAATAAAAAAGGAAAGAAAAAGACAGGAGCTCATTGGGCATCAAAAAATTCAATGTCTTTAATTTCCTCACAAATAATTAAAAAAACTGGCTTAGTGCGACTCGGACTCGCACACGAAGGGTTCCGTACCACAAGGCAAAAACACCGAAAAAAAAACACGTTTGTTCTATGGGAGCCCCCCCGTAAATATTTAGGTATTTTATGTTGTTTTTAGTATTTGTTGTTATAGCGGCAACAGAAATACATAATTTGTGAAAATGTCAATTGTCTAGCTATCGCGGTTCTTGAGATACAGCCTGGTGACAGACAGACTGACAGACAGCGAAGTCTTAGTAATAGGGTCCCGTTTTTACCCTTTGGGTACGAACCCTAAAAAAATATTAGGCAGAAACTACAGAACCCCACCCACATAACACACTATCAATCAAAACCCGAGTCATTTTGTTACCGAGTTTATTTTACTCTACATACTGGTCGTAGAGATAAACTACGATAACATGGCGCGCCCCTCCAAAATTCAAAACGTTTGAAAGTATTTGTGAAAGTATTTACAATGCACCACCAAGATTCACAACGCATGTGTGCGTAATGAGACGGCCGTCAAACAAAAAAAATTTGTTGCTCGACTAGTCACGTCATTAATCGCTCATTATTATTAGTAATGGAGGGGCGCGCCATGTTATCGTAGTTTATCTCTACACGCTCGCTGGTTGCCTCTGTGCTGGTTGCCACAGAACACTATACTCCTAAAGCGAAGCTGGTTGCGAGATAACCTTTTTGCTCCCTATAATTTTTTTTTTTTTTTTTTAGTAAAACGTTGGAACACTAGGAATTTCTCCTGTATTGTGGGTGCGTTTACAAACATTTAAAGTCACATACACAAACAGCCAGACCCGGAACAACTACTTGTAGGTCATACAAATATTTGTTCCGTGCGGGAATCGAACCCGCGACACGCAGCGCAGAAGTCAATCGCTTAACCACTGCGCCAACCGTGCCGTCACAATGACAAAAATAACAAAGCCACATAGATTTGATCTAAATCCCTAATAATTTCTCGTTTTCTTTAATATTTTCTGCAAAATTCCTGAAGTAAAATGACTCTAGTAGACGCTATATTGAAAGCGAAACCTCATGACGACGGAAAATATTCTTCCCCGCCACCTGAAGTCGAGTCTGTTCCTGAAGTTAAGATAAAGAAAGTACACAAGGTATGATGGTAGCTGTTGGTCAGATAGGTGGTAGTTAGACGAAGTGTCAGCGCGGGGAACAATAAAATAGTAGACTGTTAATGAGCAATGGTTTAATACCGTCTGATGTTCAAATATAAACTTTCCCAGACAAACAGTTAATAATTTCAGTTCGGTGGATTCCGTAGAAGCGAGACGACATCGGGCCAAGCCGTGTCTCCTTCGCGCCGCGCCTCAGCTTGCCGATCACGCAGCCTGTTCATGCAGACCGCGCGCAAGGTGTTGGGTTCGATTCCCATCAGGAAGCGGATCCCAACATAGGAAGAGGCTAGGGAGTTTACCTTGCCCTAGTTTTTGAGATATAAATGTGGCCCTGCTGGGGAGACTCTAGATCGGCCACCTATAAACCCTATATCTTTTGAATCAGTGACCGACAAATTTTGATATTTGGCGACAAATTTCGACTAGCGACAAATTTTTTGTGTTATCAAAATTAAAATCTCTGATGGTGGCTCTGCCAGAGTCGGTGACACCGTTATCTTTTGTTGTTTATGCCTGATTTTCGATGATCGACATCTCGGTACATCTGTGAAGTGGTATGAGAGACATGGCAGGGTGTAAAATTCACTCATCCTCTATAGAAAAGGGAGGATACTCCGACCAGACGGGCTTTGTCTTGATGTCGGACGTCGTATGCTATAGTTGCACGGTAAACTCTGCTAGCGATGCAGGATTTTACGTGACGTCAGTGTCATACTGTTATAAATAATTTCCATCACTATTTCAAAATTGCTGATTTGAAAATTCATGTACTATATAAAACTGCTCGCTATGCAAGCAGCGCAGTCAACTTACAAATTTTGTCCAATATTGTAATATTTCGTGTACAGTTTTTTATTAAATTAATTCAGTGGTAGCAAACCAAAGTGTTGTTTCAATTAAAAAAGGACCCACGGAGCGCCATCCTAACAAAATTGGTGTCAGAAGTGGAATCCCAGGAAAAATCATTGAGTACTGGGATCTATAGGTGTAGGCGTCGCGAATTCGTTTCCACTCGTCTGCACTATAGTATTTGTTGGCTCCGTGACCTAGAAGTCCTTTCGGTAAGTGGTCGACGATAAGCCTTGGGTTCCTAAAAACCTAAGCCCGCGCTACTGCAATCCACGTGATCGACGGTCAGCCTCCGCTATTGAGCGTGAGCCCGCGTTACCCCGGAACACCTCCTGCTGCCACGTGATCGACGATCAGCCTCCGCTATTAAGCGTGAGCCCGCATCACACCGGAACACCTCCTGCTGCCCTGTGGTCGACGGTCAGTCTCCATTTATACGAGTGCGAGCCCGCATCACCAGAGGACCTTCCGTCGAGGTCTCACTGACGACCTCCGTCTGTACATCATCCATCATCAGCTACGTGGTCGCACCGCGTGCAAGCGGAACGCAACGTGTCGTGTCGACGACCTGTAATACGACTTGCTGAGTCGCCAGTTCGCCACGTCGCGCGTCGTGTATCGCCGCAGCCCGCACTACGTGTGTGTGACGTCATCTTCCTAGGATGTTCGCGTGCGCTGCTGCCTTATCACTATTACTGTGAGTTTTCCTATCTATTTACCTAGTGAAAGTGCTTTCAAGTCTATTTTAGTAAAGTGATTTTTTCCCAAATTTTTAACATTACGTAATTTTTCTTGAACTCTCTTAAAATTAGATTTATACTATTTTTTACACCTTCACAAGTTTTTGTACACAATTTTATTGAGATATTTTTCTGTGTTTTTGTGTGTCTGATGTTCTGTAGTGCTTTTTTGCGATAATTACGTCATCATTTTAATGCCTCTAAAAAAAGAGAACTCCGAAGAAATCGCATCTTCATCTAATTCAGATTCTGCAGAGGACAGTCCAGCACCAAAACCAAAAGTTAAAATGGCTGACAAAATTACCCTTTCTGTCCTCACAAAATTCATAAAACCTTATAATGGGGACCGTGAGTCGTTGCCCGCGTTTTTGTTAAACTGCGAAAATGCGATTTCCCTAGCAACTACAGAACAGCAGAACGTCTTATGTAAATATATCATCTCGCAGTTGGAAGGCAAAGCTCAATTAGCTTGTTGTTTAAAAAAGTTTAATAGTTGGACAGAGATTAAACAGTTCCTTAAAATCACTTTTGGAGAGAAAAAACACTCCACGCACTTATTAGTCGATTTACAACAATGCAAACAGTTGCCTTCCGAAGACGTGATGCAACTTTCTATACGCATTGAATCATGTTTAACACGACTACAAGCTGACATCCATTATAGCTGCGAAAACGATAAAGAACTTGTAGGTCGTATTGCCGCAATGGAAGATTTGGCTCTTAATACGTTTATGTTAGGGTTGAACTCTAATTTTTCCAATATTGTGCGGTGTAGAAACCCTAAGACGTTATCAGATGCAATTACAAATGCCATTGAAGAAGAGAAATTATTTAACTTATCAAAACTTTCAACTCGATTTAATAAACAATGCACAACATGTAATAAGAACGGCCATATCGCGTCAGAGTGTTATAAAAATAAAAATAAGCACTTTTCTCCTAATGCGCATCATGTAAGCACAAATAATAATAATGAACAAAATAATTTTAACAATAATCAATACTCTAATTCAAATTTTGATCCAAATAAATTTTGTGCTTATTGTAAAAAACGTGGTCATTTGATAAGCGAATGTCGTAAGCTGAAAGCCAAAAACAATAACAATTCGCGAACCGAACCAAGTAACTCAACACTATCAAGTGCAACTGCACCGAGTTCGAATACCGTGTCGAGCAATAATCGCTCTAATGTGCATCATGTTGACACTTCTAATGAAAATGATAGTTTAAACTAAATAAGGTTTCGGTTCCGTGTCTGCCGAAACCTAATGTTAACAATTTAAATGACACGCAAAACCTTTTTATTCAATCCTGTGTCCCTAAATTTGCCTCAACACAGGTTAGCGCAAATAAAGGTACTATATGTCCTTCAAACTGTGTTCCTACATTGTCTTCAACACAGGTTAGCGCAAATAAAAGTACTAAGAGTCCCTCAAACTGTGTTCCTACATTTTTTCCAACACAGGTTAGTGCTACTAAAGGTACTACAAGTCCTTCAAACTGTGTTCCTAAATTTTATCAAACACAGGTTAGTGCACATACAGAGACTTCTAAATGTCCTAATTCAGATTTAAATTCAAAAGTCAGTCCCTCATCTCTCGAAAAATCGAATCTTTCTTCTAGGGATTGTTTGCGTGAGGAAACATTTAACATTAACTACATTAATAACAGAGTTTCTTTACCTCACGTATACTTAAAAACAAACTATAATGATAAGCCCTTGTGCTTTTTGATCGACACTGGTTCTACAATTTCTATTGTCAAACATTCCAGTTTACATAATAAACCAGTGCTTGGCCCTGAAATTATACAACTTAAAGGCCTAAGTGATAACGATTCCTATTGCAAATCTTTAGGTTCTATTAAAATCTGTTTTGATTATCGTGTTTCGTCAAAAAGTAAAATAATTTTTGACTATTTGTTTCATGCGATTGACGATACGATCAATTTACACTACGATGGTATTATTGGTAGCGATTTTATACAACATTTTAAAATAGATATTCAATATTCAACCAACACCCTTAGTTTAGAGGGTTACGAAATACCCATTTGTTGTAGTAAGCCATTGTATATCATACCCCCGCGGTCAGAAACAGGTTATTATCGTCGTTTCATTGAAAATTTCTCCCACATAACGAAGCCTCTGACATCTTTATTAAAAAAAGATGTTAAATTCCACTGGTCCCATGAACAAGAACAAGCTTTGAACACGCTTAAACAAAAACTCATCTCAGCTCCCTTGTTGCAGTATCCAGATTTTTCTCAGCCCTTTATAGTTACGACGGATTCTTCCAATTATGCCGTCGGAGCAGTTCTATCTCAAGGCGAGATTGGCAAAGATAAGCCCATTTCATATGCATCTCGGACTTTAAATAAACAAGAAGGGAACTATTCAACAACTGAGAAAGAGCTCCTTGCTATTATTTTCGCTGTTAACACATTCCGGCCCTATCTCTACGGTTACAAGTTTAAAATCGTAACAGATCATCGACCTTTAACATGGTTATTTAATGCGAAAGATCCAGGTGGACGTTTAATAAGATGGCGACTAAAATTAGAAGAATACGACTACGAGATTGTTTACAAGCCTGGTCGAATAAATTCAAATGCAGATGCCTTATCTCGTTATCCAGTAAATTCAATCGTTCATTCTAACCTAAATAAAAGTACTTATGAAGAATATCTAAAAAAACTAACTACTAAAGCCATCTCTAATGATACAAAGATTGAAGAACACAGTCAAAGTTTACATTTATCGAAACAAAAATTAATTGCGTGTCCCGTTTCACTTGACTTCGACAACACTATGCCGCACTGCGAACAGCTGTTGTCAATGATACCAAATTCCGCTGAGTTGCAATCAGCTGAGCGCGAACTTGAAACCGTACAGTCGGTCGATGCAGACAATAAAATATTATATTTCTTATTTACTAAAGTTCATCATTATGACGAAACATCCTACAAAACAATTTACAATTTATTACTAAAATTAAGAGATCAAATTATTACAAAAAAAGAAATTGAAGAATTATCTATTTCAGATTTTCCAGAACCTTTACTAAATTAGTTTACGTGAAAGTATATGACATGATGTCGTACATTTTCCACGGTACTAATATTAAAATTCATATTTATAAAAACCAAATACGATATCCGAATCCTGCCGAAATTCCATATATCTTTATGAAGCTGAAAATCAGTCTCACATTGTCAAATATGGACATTATTATTCTACACTTAATACTATTATTGTACCTAATTGCTGTTATTTCTTCTTTTAATGTATACAAAGTGTATCTCAAATGTTTTCCCACTGATTAATATGTAATCTTGTTGCATTCATTTACATAAGTAATCCATGTTTTGAAAAAAAAAAAAACACAAAAGTAACCTCAGTTGAGCTAACAGATATCCAAACTGAATCTGTGGAATGCGACAAGAAGTCAATATGAAGTCTCCCTGAAATGGAACTTAATAAAAATAAAAATAGTCGCTTTTTGAAATTTCGACAGAGCCTCATCTAGCCGACTCTTAAGTAATTTTTAAATAAAAAAAAACATTCAATACTGTTATCGATTTTCATTTCGGGACTTCCTTAGGTTTAATTACCTTTGTTTTTGTAACCTATTTGTATGTGTTTTTGTTTTGTACTTATTTGTGAAATTTAATTATTTTGTAATTAATTTATAGTTTACCTTATAAAAGTGAAATTATTTTCTGTTCTCTTTCCTTTTCGTTTGGAGCTATTTAATTCTTACATTTTATCCTTCGCTTAATTTATTAAGCTCCGTCTTAAGGGGGGAGATGTTATAAATAATTTCCATCACTATTTCAAAATTGCTGATTTGAAAATTCATGTACTATATAAAACTGCTCGCTATGCAAGCAGCGCAGTCAACTTACAAATTTTGTCCAATATTGTAATATTTCGTGTACAGTTTTTTATTAAATTAATTCAGTGGTAGCAAACCAAAGTGTTGTTTCAATTAAAAAAGGACCCACGGAGCGCCATCCTAACAATACGTAGTTCGCATGTGGTGGAATAGATGCCGCCTCATCACCAACTAATTTAATTTGCCCTAGTTTGGTCTGTTTGGTCCATTGACCCGCTAACATTCCAGTACGCCCACGTCCCAGCCAAAGTAGACTCATCCGCTCCAGGCTACGACCCTGAGACAAAGGTCCGCAAGTTGGAGCAATGGCGGAATCACCTCGATGCACTGTTAATCCAGAATGTACAACTGTTGATGTCTATCAAACGGGCGCAAGACATGGGGGTAATTGATGTTTTTATTTGTTAGAAACAAGGCTTAAACACTGCTCCCTAATTGCTTAGCAGACTATCAGACTATCATTCACAATCTGACTCATTTTGAAGGATATTGCTAATCCATCCACTGCAGAACCGCCATAAATTTTGAATCGGGCTGAGTGACGATCCCGACGACGACGACGCGACGCGACGGTCCGGTACAATCTGGGCCATTTACTCGTAACTTGTAGGTCCTTTTCGAGTTACACACATATGCAGCCGTCCACGACTGTCGACGGCTGCATTTGCCTCGGCTGTTGATGCGTGTCACTCGTGTGTCTGCACCACTGACCTCTATCATACACGTACTTGTATAATACAGGTCAGTGGTCTGCACACTAGGGCTTTTTTTAATGTTGAAAACCCTCGCTAAGTATTGTGTACTTCAAGGGCCGCGTAGACTGTCACTGGCGTAAGAAGCCGTTTCCTGTCATGCAATACTACCAGCGTAGAGTCGACTTCCTCAAGGTAACGCGGAGAGAAAATCTTGCGCTTTATAAAAGAATACTGAGTACAGTAAGTATAATTTAGTAATACAATAGACTTAGTGCTTTTTGCACAGACACATTTTCTTTTTTATAGTGATCTCTCTGGTGACTAGCAAAGCCAGGGTTTGAAGATTTGGTATACCTACCTGACCGCCATTTTGATATATCTCGGAAACGGCGCTTTACGGGGTTTGGTCCTTTTACATTTTCCGTTTGCATTGCTGTCAGATGTCGATTTATACTATACGTTTTATGCGTAACCGCCATTTTGAAAAAAAAAAACAAAATGGCGCAACACATACTTATGCCAGGCTCCATATGAAAATCTTCAATTCCTTTTGTCTTGACTTTGTTTGGTCACATCGTGCACAGAAGAGCACTGATGCTGATCAGCTCTTCTTTTATTAGTAAAACAAGGCAAGTGCGTGGGTCGTTACGGGAAGTCAGAAACCCAAAAACATAAAAACCAGTCTTATTAAGAGGTATCGTGTTACGTTGTTACCTAGCTAGGTTGTAGAGGTCCGATCACCCATCCCGAACCGACTGACTTCGGCAAGCGTTGCTTAACCTTAAAGATCGACCCGTGCGGCTGTTATAATTTTGCCACGAGACCGTAGTATTGTTCCCTAATTAATAAAATCCTTGCCTATAAAACAAAATCGCCGGAGCATAACTTCTAAATGACTGCACCAAATTGGATTAATTCTTTTTTTGTTGTGTTGGTATTGCCAGGACAAGGTTTTGTATGAAAGAAAATGTTGAAAATTCGAGAAAAAAAATTGTACCCTTGCGAATCTGGGGCGGGCTGCTAGTAATTAAGCTAGGTATGTACTCGTAAATAATATATACTAATAACATAATATATACTCGTAAATAACAGTTCTATGTTCCACCATACAGAATGCGCGCGTAGACACGGCAGCAGAGCTGAACCGCGATTGGAAGCAAAATAAACGTAAGATTGTGGAGCAAGCGAGCGCCACGTTCGTGCTGTTTCCTCCTGTTCCTCATGAAGAGATGGAAGACCTGGCCTTTCGAGCTGCACCGGATGTGAAGAGGCCTAGGTAACGAACATTCATAGATTACCCTCTTAAAAGTTTGAAATATAGTTAGATATGCACATAAATATACAGAGGTGGACTTAGGCATTTTCTACCAGTCAACCTTTGGGTGATGGCTGATATGCAGAGACAAACAGTGGTAGGTGCTATTATGAAAAATTGAGGAATATTTTTTTTTTAATATAAAGGTACGCAAAAAACCATAAATATAATATTTAGTCCTAATTATATGTAAGTAAATAGAAGCACAATTTTTTTTTTTTCGATGAAGTTCTGCAGTGACTGGCGGTCGCAGTCGGAGATGACGGATTCGGATACTGCTTCGTTTCAGAGGCCTTTTAACGGTTGCAATAAATTGAAGCAATGCAGACTTTTGTCCTGGAGTGGGATAGAACAAGCTACCAAAATAATATGTACCTAGAATGAGAGAAACAGCTAAGTATCGCATGGTAGGCAGACTCGGGGACCGCTACTTGAATAATTTAAAACGTTTGTCTGAAATAATTGAGGTTTTCTCTGACCTAGGTTTTATTTTAGCTACTAAGTTACAGTAGGCCTCATAAAATCAAAATCAAACGTCACTTATTCAAATTAGGCTGAGAGAAAATATTTGCATTTTTTGAACGTCAAAATTACATAAGACGGTCCCCCAAAACGCCCACCCTTCACCACTTCCTAGTGCTTTCGCTGGGGAGAACAAGTGGCGCAACAAACTCCCCAGCAGCACAACTGCTTACAAACTGTAGCTTTGACCGCTTTGTCTTGTATTATTTTGAGTATTGTTACATCACAAATACCTACTATTAATTCTTAAAGTCTCTCTTTTAACATCCGGGACTTTAAACAGGGTGTATCTAAAACTGGGTATGCAAGACGGCGCAGTGATAGGCGAGATATGCGTGGAGCTGTTCACTGACACGTGTCCTAACACGTGTCGCCTGTTCCTGGAGCTGGTGGATGGAGACTCCCACGGATATGGCTACGTGAACACTTGCTTCTTCAGGTGAGACTGCTGTTATGACTGTGGTAAGGAATCCCACCCAGTGGGTAGAGACTGTGTTGATGTCTGCCATTCAAATAAAGTTTGTTGTTTAAGTAGTTCAGGGTTGCTTTTCGGTTTAAAGAAACTTTATTCCCAATAAAGACATAAGTCACTTACTTGAGAACAATACTAAAAATATAGATTACAATATATGTTCGTCATCAGTATTACAATTTAATAGTTACCCATCCAATGCATTCATTTCTCCAGAAGTGATCGATCCGCAATTATATGCTGGCTAAGTTGAGTTTTGAATGCATTGTAGGAGTGTACATTTCTTATACAGGACGGTAATTTGTTATAAAGCTGTGCTCCTTCAAAAGTTAGCATTTTTTTTCCATAGTTTGTTCTTGTTTTTGGTAAAACTAGCAAGCTTGCTCGCCGTGTACTG
Source organism: Oligia latruncula (assembly GCA_948474745.1). Lineage (NCBI taxonomy): Eukaryota > Metazoa > Arthropoda > Insecta > Lepidoptera > Noctuidae > Oligia > Oligia latruncula. Next base: position 5,081,958 of record OX419713.1, on the reverse strand, counting down.
CGTTGACTAACTTGTTTAAAATATTGAGTGAGTGTTATGTTTGAGTGAACGCTTTTGTTGAGAATATTTCTGATGAAAATGCATGTGTTGTAAATATAAAGTTGTTTTATGTTCATTATTTTTGTGTCTTGATAAATTTTGCTGGTAGATGTTAGATATGGGTAGTTGAATATTATTTTTATGATGCTTTTATTTTAGGTACTATACTCAATTAGACTGTTGTGAAAGCCATTATAGACAGACACTGCCACGGAGACGCAATTTAGGCCATTTTTTTGCCTAATGACGCGGGCCTCCGGCGTGATGTTATTAGAACCTTTTTTAATCTTTTTGCACGGTCTATTAAAACCTTTTTAAACCGTAAATATCAGCTATTTAAAAACAAAAGAAACGTCAAAAAATCTGTCAAAATGTGTCCAACATGTCAAAATTATGCTAAAACTCGTTTGGTGTTTCGCAACTTTTTTTAGCAGCATAATATTATTCCTTATCCTGATTTCTATGAAGATCATTGACCTTTCACTCCTGGCGCGCATTGAGAATCGATGAGCAAGCGCTGAAAGATGTTGGTATCCGATTCAGGGATAACCGGGGCTAACGAGATCTTCCTCAAAGTCGTCAGCCCTGAGGGTCAAACTTTTACAGCTTTTTTCGCCGAAGATACCCTTATTGAGGAAGTTAAAAACCGCGCGATTGATTTTTTCTACCCAACGGGAGAGACAGGCGCCAGTCGCTACAAAATCGTACGCGTCTTCGATACTACCACTCTACATGACTTCCTGACTTTGTCTCAAGAACAGGTCATGATGCAAGAAGAGCTCTTACTCGTTGAGAGAAGGCTTCCTGAGGCTGGGACCTTATGGGACCTTGGTACGGTCAGGGCACCACAACATGGGACCATCGCAGCAGCTACAGCTTCTTTACCAACCCCAACGAACGCTATACGACAGCCGAATCTCCAATCTCTTTTGTCTACGAATGAACTGTCTTATGAATTGAGGAAGATTTTAATATCTTTGATAGAAGCCGGAGCCCGTCTCGCCGCTTCAGGGAGAAACTACGAGATGACTCTAGCCCAACTGACGGCAGCTTTAGACGAACCTCAGCGCTCCCAGCAACCAGCCGTCATCCAGGTCATAACTCCCGAAGATATAGCAGCGAGACTCAACATTACAGATTACACGGCAATGGATGATACTCCTGGAATTCGTAAAACAGACGGGAGCGAGTTGTATCGTCGGGCGGAACATCTACAAGGATTCCTGGAGAAATTCCGGGAATGGAGGAGTAAGATTGCTGAACCACCGAGTCCTGAATCCATTGGCGCATTGAAAGACCTTGGGTTTTCATACGAAGAAGCTGATAAAGCGCTGCGTTTTACGGGCTGTAATGTGCCCGCCGCTGCTTCTTATTTGATCGGAGAAAGAGGTTCTAGCATCTTCGAACTTGTCAATGGCTTACCTGATGGTTTGATCTTACAGACGTTGCTAAAACAACCGCATATACAGCGTGGTCTGCTGAATACAAGAATGCTGATTGCGTTCATAGCTATGGTCGGGCAGACTGGCAGTGCGTCATTATGGCTAAACTCTCCTCACGGGAGTCCTTTACTGTCGCAGATTTCGAGGACCTACCACTCGGAGAAGTACTGCCTAGCTGTGAACCAGTTTTCAGAGGAAAGGCGGGAGAATACCACGAATGTACCCTCAACTTCTCGGCAGAGGAACTGAATGTTTTGTTTTTTATTCGCTTTGTTTTTGATTAAATTTTTTGTTGGTAACGTGTTTCTTTTATTTATTTAGCCTATTCTATAAGTCTTCATACACACGAGCGGCCGTTGTCGACGGCTGCCGTCGACAGTTGTCGGCACCTGTTTGTAAACAATTGTGCGTCCCACCGGATTGTAAGGTCCAGGTCACTGCAAAACCAGCAGAGTTGTCGTAGATGTGTCGCCATCCATCGCTTGGTGGCAGAAATAAGGTATGGTAGTAGTACTTACTTCCCCATGACGAGCTCTTTCAGAAAGTGCTAGCTATTCCTACGTATAAAGCTACTAAGTACTTATGTCTATAAAAATGAAATGTTGTTAGTTGGTAATAAGCGCATCACTTGAGAACGGCTGGACTGATTTGGCTATGGAAACGATTCTCGTTTTTTTTTTAAGTTGGGTATAACCGTGCGTTTATGAGATTTTTGTATCATTTTTGTACCATCCGAGTGAAATTTCACCCTCCCCCCATTCACCCTCTTAGGGGTGGAATTTTGAAAAACCCTTTCTTAGTGGATACCTACTCTTCACAAAGAACACACCCTCCAAATTTCATGTCTATAGGACCAGCGGTTTAGGCTGTGCGTTGATATATCAGTCAGTCAGTCAGGTCTTTGAATTTTATATGTATAAGAAGATAATCAGCCCTTAGTATACCCACTGCTGGGACAAGGCCTCTTTTCTTCGAGAGGGAGTGGGCTATAATGTACCACGCGGGCCCAGTGCGGATTGGTAGATGTCGCGACATGTCTTTGAATTTTTGGTTCTAGGACATGCCGGTTTCCTCACGATGTTTTCCTTCACCGTTTTGAAAGCAGTGGTGATGAAATAATTTACACAAAGATTTTTGTATAAATAATTGAAATTTGGACCGGACACGTCTGTTGGGTCGTAATTATAATGACGCCTCTACGTCCAGGAAAGTTCCTCGCCTATACTGGAGCGGTGGTGACGTGATCTACAATAACGGGTTCGGGTGCTACGCGCAACGTGGCCGAGATGTGCCCATCGGTGCTGAGAACTTCCACTACCCTCATTCGATGCCAGGTAATATTCATCATCATTATCAGCCTACAGAAGTCCTCTGGTGGACATTCATTCAGCCTAAAGACGTCCACTGATAGACATAGGCCTCCTCCAAGCACCGCCACATCGACCGGTTCTGTACTTCCCGCATCCTGCGACCTTCACAAGGCCACTTTGTGGGTGCCTTTAAACGCTACGTCATCCGGTACGCGTTCGCCAATCCAGAACCTTTCAGCCCCATCGGCTATCTGTTCTGCTAGTAATGTGCCCTAGGCAGCCCACATTAGCTCTCCAATCACGCGCTGTAAGTCAATACTCGGCTAGTTGCATCTAGCTGCAAAAGCAGCTAGATGCAACTACTCGGCTAGTTGCATCTAGCTGCAAAAGCAGCTAGATGCAACTAGCCGAGGATTGACCGGCGATTTTCTCAGGGCCGAAAGGCCACCCTGAGAAAATCGCCGGTCCATCTAATTGGGGGCAGTTCCACGTCAGTATACTGATTCGTAGTCTCCACTTAAAAGACTCGTCTGCTCCAATGACCATGACACAGCGCAAAAAACGTCGAAGAAACACGTTTCCTTTATGGAGACCACCTTTATTTTTTTTTATTATTTATTGATATAGCCGCAATCAACTCAGCCTCTATACACTACTGGACATAGACCTCTCCCACGCTGTGCTACACCAGCCTGCCCTCCGCCTTCCGTAACCAGTCTGAATACACAATATAAAAATTTCAATAGTGTACGTACAGACGCCAGCACATCACGCTACCCGAAACTGTCAAATTTTCCCAATCAACTTTGAACCTTATGCGTCAGCGATAAAGTCGAAAATCTGTTAAAGAAATTTGACAGATTGTAGTAGCTTGATGTGCTGGCGTTTGTACCTATTACGGTTCATGAGATACAGCCCGCTGACACAGATGGACGGACGGACAGCGGAGGCTTAGTAATAGGATTCCGTAGGCACCCTTTGGGTACGAAACCCTAAAAAACTTCTGTATGTCCGATACCGCTTTTTTAGGAAACCAAAGCTTATGATAAACACAGGATCTCTCTCTTACTGAGCAGAGAAGCGGCCTTTGTCGTAGTTTTATATTATTGTAAACCAAAGTTCATGACTGAACTACGGCGGCGGCGCGCCTTGAGCTTGATGCCAAGCGTGACCGATTGAAAGCCCGACCACCTGCGGCAATTAACTATAATTTCATAGATGGTGTGCTCACGTGCCCACATTGTGCGAGGGTTTTCTTGAAGAAGATTGGCTACATATATATTTAAGCCACATGCGAGCGCACGAACGGTAGCTACTGCGGAGTTGAAGCGATCGCCCTGGCCGAAATCGGTCGGATTGCATCATTTCATCATATTATTGTCTTCATTGCCTTATGAGTTTATTTTCCACAGGTTTGCTGTCAATGCGAGTAACAGTGGACGATGAGATGTGTGGCATATTCAACATCACATTCAAGCCGCTCCCACAGCTGGATCTACGCAACGTTGTCTTTGGCAGAGTAAGCACTCTATACATTCCATATACCTACGCCTGTATTTTCCCAGAAGGGGTAGACAGAGGTGATTAGTCAGATACATATGCACCAGTTAGTCCAATGTAAGATGAGGAGACGGAGAGCTTAACGCCTTTGACCAGGCCCAACGTGACTCCGGCGGTTACCAAAAACTTTCTAATGAACACAACAGCCCGGAGATCGAACCTCAGAGCCCACACTGAGAAGTCAGCCTTGCTGGGAACCCTAGCCAAATGGCAACCAAAAGGTATTTTCATTGAGTCCGACCTTCTAATACCCGTGTCACTCTGGCAAAGCCACCATCAGGGATTTTAATTTTGATAACACAAAAAATTTGTCGCCATGTAGTCGAAATTTGTCGGTCACTGGTTCAAAAGATATAAGGGTTTATAGGTGGCCGATCTGGAGACAGTCTCCCCAGCAGGGCCACATTTATTATATCTCAAAAACTAGGGCACCTCGCGAAGATCTGTTTTCTCCCATATTTTGTCGCCAATTAGTCGGAATCGGTCGCCAAGTCACAGATTTAATCGGGTCATAGTTTAGGAGAACATCGAAGAGTTTTTTCGTGAACTCTTCTATCTAGCTCTTGGGACTATACCTGCACATATAAACCCTTATATCTTTTGAACCAGTGACCGACAAATTCTGATATTTAGCCTGAGGGCGACCTACCGTAAAGGGCTGATTTTCCAATCGACAGATAATTTTTATTCATAGAATAAAATTGACGACTGACAGATTTTGTATGGAAGAACTGTCAAAAATTCAAAATTATTCCTCTGATAAAATTATCTGGCGTTGGAAAAATCCTTTACCGACTCGTACACAACTCGTACACGACACCAAGTAGTATAACTAGGACAGCACTAGTTAGGAATAAATGGTGTGGAAAAATCAGTGGTATGACAATCTAGAAAAAAATTCCTGTTAGTCACACTGGTGTTACAATCTGGTGTGACTACGAGTCAGTAATGAATTTGCCGATCTTTTTCGTACCCTCAGGTAATTCGGCCAAGCAGTACCTACAATATAATCAGGAAGCTAGGCAACGCGCTCAGTCTCCGCCCTGTGGTCGAGATCTGGTCCACCCGGCGGAAAGTGGAAGGTCGTTGGGTGAGCGGCGCGACCAACACGGAACTAGCTAAGAGATCGTCGGCTTCTCTTAGGAAAACACTCATGCATAATTAATTTTGTTGTAATATTCTGTTTTTGGTTGGATAATAAATTATATTAATGGTTGAGATATTTTTATTCTATACTTACCAAAATTGACAAAAGTAACACTTACGTTGTCCGTCCGTCTGTCTCAACGAAATAAAACACAGATAAAAATCACAAAATAACTATATAATATTCATTGATCATAAAAAAACATTGTTGTAAGACCATACAGTTCTAACAAAAAAACAAAATACGCGTTTGGACATGGGGTTGCGGACAGCAGCCCGTTATTACAAACTTCTAAATTACATATATTCATACCACATCCTCCGCATACACACACACAGACTTTATACTGCTACAACAATTATTAACAAATGTCTAGTTTTATTATTATTAATTAATGTTTATGTCTAGTTTCTACCTATAAGTATAACCATAATTGTTTTGGAACTCAGCGGTGTGGGGTGCGCGCTAATAACTGGGACACAGTGACTATAGTCCGCGCGGAACTAGTTGGCCGCGCCTTGGGTGGGAACGGGGGTGAGGGCGGCGGAGTTGCCTATTGTTCGCAACCCACGTACTGAGTAATAACAAAGCGCCCCCACCCCTCCGTCCCACCGCTCACATACAGTTCGCGTCAAATAACTTTGCCGCTCTGAAGTAGGCAACAAATCACTGCGCAGTAGTTAATCCTATGAATAAAACAGCAGCGCGCATGGCGCGGATTGGCGCGGCTAGGAAAGAGCCTAGCTCCAGAGCGGCAAAGTTATTTGACGCGAACTGTACCTAAGGCGCGGGCAACTAGTTCCGCGCGGACTTACTAACGCAGATTTCAAAAATTGAATTATGTTTTTGTTCCAATAATAATTTGTATGCAATAGGAAACATGACATTACTTGACAAATACTCAAGAAATTTTAATCATTTATTGATAATAGTAATAATATGGCGGGTGGATAAGGGCGAGAGGTCTTATAGAGTACCAACAATTAAATTATAATTATGAAGATAGCCCCATATTTTTTTTAGCATTTAAACGTATTTCTGTACACACTATAGAGTGGCTTTAATTATATCAAGATCTGGCCCCAATTTGTTTTGTCGTAACTTAACTTTATAACGTTTTTAAAGTTATTCCGTCTCAACGATACACCTTAAAGTAAAAGAGACAGCATCAAACTTCGTTTGTGAACTTTACTGTGTTTTAAGGTAAAAATTTGCAGACTTTACGCAGATCATCACGCCTGTAATCCCTGTACAAGGATAAGCAGAGGTGTACAGCTTATTACGCTAGAAGTTACAGTCATGTCGTTATGACAATGAAATCTTGTTAGTCAATAGTAGAGATAATAGAAAGGTTTACATATACCTCCCCCCGCCCCCCTTCCTCCACAAAACAGGACGATACAACAACAAATTCAATGGTCCAAAAATTTCGTCTACCATTCTTTACTAAAATGTCCCTTATAGCAGTAACGTTAAGGTTTAAATTGTTCTACCCTACAGTACTCGTGAATAAGCCGCATTGAAACTATACGCTAGGAATACACATGCTACTAAATTTAGCTTCAATTGTAAATTTTACTTTAAAACCTACACATAAAGTTCAGTTCACGCGGCAACTTTAATATTTTTTACGACTTTTTTAATAGTCATTCTGAAATCAACTTAATTTACACTGTCCCAAAGTTGATATTTGTTTACCATAAATTGGAAACAAGAATTTGAATATGCAATAAGCTAAGCAACTGTCATTGCTATAGAAACGGGAACTATTAAAAAAATACCGGTAAACCACATTTTTGAGCCACAGAACATACAAATTTATCATTTGAGCCAATAATATTAAACTACTTAAGAGCCTATACTACCTCAAATGGCTTAACATGATCCTCCGTTATGTCGAAAATTCTGCAGCATTAATTTTGAAATAAATATATGCTAAAGTTGAGGATTAATGTAAGGTCTTATGTTAGACGAAAACACGATTACATAAAATTTTCTCGATAGAAAAAAATTCCAAAGTTACCTCCAAACCGAACAATAAACCGCTGGTATTCAAAAAATACTTCAAATTAGATCATGAAACTTTGCATACTAACTGAACTAACTATAAAGCAGGTCTTATGTTAGTTAGTTTTTTTGAAATACCTTTATTTTCACCGTAAAAAGCAAATACCTAAACTATTGGCGCTGCCTCCCGCCCAGCACAGCACTCTGTCTCGCTTTCACACAGTCCGCGAGCAGTATCGTGCGAGCGAGATAAAGAGTGAATTTTAGCTGAGGTAGTATAGGCTCTTAATAGAAGTTATTATAAAGCTAGCGATATGTAAGGGAATTCCACAGTCTTCTAATAAAATAAACTATTGTAAAGTTACCTATCCAATAAAATGGAGCAGCCGGTCGATTCTGTAAAAATCTCACCGTGAAAACTTAGGTGAAGTGAGTTGGTTTCTGCTAGGAATTGACACTATTGACAGCTCACTCCACGCTCACTTCACCTAAGTTTTCACGGTGAGATTCTTACAGAATACCACCGCTGTTTAGAGTAGTCCCTCTGTCCATTGAAGTATACAGATAGTGTCATCCACGAAGACGCACCCCACTCGGCTAACCGCTAGTGGTTATCGCTTGTTAATTCTTCGAGTGTTATTTTTAGGGTTCCGTAGCAAAATGGTAAAAAAGAACCCTTATGGTGCGACTCAGTCTGTCTGTCACAACTACTAATGCTATCAACTTGAAATTTGGAATAGTTTAGATGACGTTTGCCCAACTATTTTGCAAATAAGAAAGATTTTTTTTTGCAACAATGCTAGAAAGGTGGTCTGAAAATTTCGAACTGGGGCCTACTAGGGCATGTGGGGTATCATATGAAAGAGCGCAGTTTGCACATTCTCAGACATTTTTCATTTTTTTTTTCCTGTGTTATTACCTTTTTTATTATTAAAAAACATCGTGAGGAAACCTGGACTTATCTATAGGAATATATAAAATTCAAAGTCCTGTCCTGACTGACTGACATATCAAAGCCAAGACTGAATAATCACAGCTTATACCGCTTATCCTAGAGTCAAGAAATTTGGAGGGTGTGTTCTTTGTGAAGAGTAGGTATCCACTAAGAAAGGGTTTTTAGAAATTCCACCCCTAAGGAGCCGTATCCACGAGCGAGAGAATCGCGGCGATAATCTCGCCGTGCCATAAAATTTTCGCCGCGAGGAGACATGTTCTAAGAGAGTGTATAGAAATACATGGCACGACGATAATATCGCCGCGATTCTCCCGCTCGTGGAGACGGCCCTTTAGAGGGTGAATGGGAGGAGGGTGAAATTTTACGCGGACGAGGAAACTAGTAGTCAATATAAGTCTGAATTCGTCAATCCGTCTTGGGCAACCATGTTGATGAATGCGCGTGCGTTCCCTGTATGAGAAAAAACCTTTGCCTTGCAGTGTAATAACAGTCTGGTTTATAAAAAAATATATATTGCAGTGACAGAGGAGCTCACTCGTGAATTATGTTATCTGTAACAACAATACAAATACGGTATATACAGACTTCTTATCATACTAGTAGGCGGTCGTCATCTTTCGTTTTGTGCTTTAGATATCTGAAAATTTTCCTGTGGGCAAAAAGAAAAAAAATGTTATTAAAATTACTATGGAATATAACATGTCCCGGAATTTACGCACACCACCAAACACCCCAATTAAAATATTATTATGTTATAATCATCTATACTATAATATTATAAAGAGGTAACGTTTGTGAGGTTGTAGGGAGTGAGGGAGAAAAAAAATTTGCTGTTCCCTACCTTTATGTTCGTACAACTCGTCAAAATGTAGGGAACAGCTGATTTTTTTTCGCGATTCCTGGTTTGGTCCCATAGTAAAAGTTGTTCATAATGATGAGTACAATGACCTCTTAAGAGGTTGTTAATGTTTTACTAATAACCCTGTATATAAATATAAATAAAGTGGAAAGAGGGAAGGGAGGCCTTTGCACTGCAGAAGGACAACACAGGCTTTTAATAAAACGATAAAATATTAAAATTGCATTGAAATTTGTCAAACGAAGGAAGGAGATGGAGGAGACATAGCGCTTTTTTTGTTGGCGACCTGAGCCGCGGGTGAAAGCTAGTCTATCTATAAAAGTAGCTACATGTCTCACCAGATGGTCCTGGGCGCGTGTCCCCAGTCGCGCGGCGTGTGCGCGAGCTCGCGCGCCACGTCGGCGTCGCACACGAGCACGTCGCTCACGACGCCCGCCACGCGCACATTGCTCGCGAGCGGCCAGGGCTCGCCGTGGTTGTTGTCTAGCATCAGCTCGATGCGCATGGTCACCTCCCACACCGAGCGCAGGGGGAAGTTGGCGACCTGGACAAATAATTGTAGATTATTTATAATAGTACATATAAACACACCCCCACACACACTGACACACACACCCCCTTTTTTTTTTTTTCCTGATGTGGTCATTTGATGATTTCACATCAGGAAAAAAAAAAGGAGTGGAGGAGTAGGAGTCTGACACTCCCTTCCGCTCTGGGTGGAGCGGAAGGGAGTGTCAGACTCCTACTGATTAAAACCCACCCATGTTCCTTCCTTAGCCCTTTATGTTCCGGGCCAGCGGTAACAATTTCGGACAATCCCGCTTATGGGGCCCCTCCTCGATGCTGACATCTCTTTGAGGCGCGCGTGGAACACGTACGCGCCCTCCGGCACGGGCCTGGTCCTGATCGGACGATGAGCTACCCATTACTCTCCGCCCGCAGGCCCGCGCCTACGGTGGCCGGGAGTCGTCCCGTGGCTCCCGACGCCCGGAGCGTCTCCCGCGGCGGCTGGACACACCCCCTCACACACACACTCCCACACACACACAAACCCCCACAATCTTTCGCCTTTATAATATGTATTAGCATTAGTGTGATTCTGAGATAAACGGCATTCTAGTTCGATTTAGTTAGTGGTTATGTTGATTTGCCCATATTATCCTAAATAATATAAATAATGTTTTCGATTAGTATAATATTATGATCGAACTAAAATACCGTTTATCTCAGAATAGTGAATATGTCACATAATGACTTCTTGCAATAAGCCGACGATATGTTTGTTACTTCTTCACGCTCAAACGGCTAGACCAATTTTGATAAAATTTTGTATGGTGGTAGCTGACACCCTGGATTAACATATAGGCTACTTTTTATCCCGATATTCCCACGGGATCGACATTTACGCGGGTGAAACCGCGTGGCGCAGCTAGTAGTGATGTCACATAATGACTTCTTGCAATAAGCCGACGATATGTTTGTTACTTCTTCACGCTCAAACGGCTGGACCAATTTACCCTGGATTAACATATAGGCTACTTTTTATCCCGATATTCCCACGGGATCAACATTTACGCGGGTGAAACCGCGGGGCGCAGCTAGTAAGAAATAAATTCAAATGAATACATAACATCCCTACATACCTTCAACGAAAGGTTCCCGTCATTGTCCAGCTTATACGCTAGATTCAGCTTCGCGTCATGCATCGCGCGTCCCCAGCGCAACGCGAGGCGCGCCACTGCGGCGCAACGTCGCAACAACGGCGGGATGTCGCTCGCGTTACATGCTGCACGCAACAAGCGCGACATCATGTAACGCATGGTTTCACACGCGAAGTGGACGGTTATTGTGGCCACCGGATTCTTGCGGTCTGAGGTGTAATAAAAAAGAAAAGTTGTTATCATCATTTATCATCATTTCAACCGAAAGACGTCCACTGCTGGACATAGGCCTCCCCCAAGCACCTCCACTTCGACCGGTTCTTTGCTTCTCGCATCCAACGGGTTCCTGCGGCCTTCACAAGGTCGTCGGACCACCTTGTGGGAGGCCTTCCAACGCTACGTCTTCCGGTACGCGGTCGCCACTCCAGAACCTTTCGGCCCCATCGGCCATCTGTTCTGCGAGCAATGTGCCCTGCCCACATTATCATCATTATTCGCGAAAAAATAATCAGCTGTTCCCTACATTTTGACGAGTTATACGAACATAAATGTAGGGAACAACTGATTTTTATTTCGCGATTTCAGGTTTGGTCCCATAGTAAAAGTTGTACATAATGATGAGTACAGTCACGAGCATAAGTATGTATACACTTGGCTTTATTCAACTGCGATTTTCACCTTTATTTTTTAAAGAAATTGTATGTTATTACGAACATAGTATTTTTGAACCCATAGGTTCATGTAAAGTGTCGTATTTCACCTTTGAATTCGTTATTTCGTGAAAAAATCGCAATTAAAAGTTGCCAAGTGTTGACATATTAGTGCTCGTGACTGTACAATGACCTCTTAAGAGGCTGTTAATGTTTTGCCAATAACCCTGTATAATGGAAGTATTCGAAGCAGTCATCCCTAGATTTTTCTGCGAGGCGATAAGAAACTACCGCGGTCGAACTCGGTACCAAGAAATTTACGATTCTTTGTCGGCGGGGGAATATTGTTCCAGCAGTGAGCAGTGGTGGCCAAGTGGTAACGGCCGCGACTTACGAGTTGGAGGTCGTAGGTTCGAACCCAGACAGGCGTTTTACTTTCTGTAAATTATTTCATCACCACTGCTCTCAAAACGGTGAAGGAAAACATCGTGAGGAAACCGGCATGTCCTAGAACCAAAAATTCGAAGACATGTGACATCTGCCAACCCGCACTGGGCCCGCGTGGTGGATTACGGCCCACTCCCTCTCACCGAGAGGAGGCCAGTGTCCCAGCAGTGGGAACATTATAGGCTGATTATGGTATACTTAAAACTTCCCCAGAAAGCAGCTGTCTTGTGTGATTGAGTGGAGAGTTGCTGCGAGCACTGTCTACTAGCGTATTCTCTTCTACTAGCGATCCAGCTGTTTATTGTACAGGTAGGACACTGATATTGTAGATATAGATGTCGCTTCCGGTCATTCGTTTGACTATTCGGAACGCTAGCGCCATCTGGTGGTGTTTGACAGATTCTAGCCCGAGTTCGTGGGGAGTCGACGTCAGCTCGACAGAACGATGTGGAGCTTTGACATTGGACATCGTACGAACAACATGTGCTCAGAAACTATCCCGCGTTCCGTATCTGGTTGTATCGTGTACCTATAGTGTGTGATTTGCTAGTGATTAAATTGTTCGTGAAATTATAATCTGATTTGAACTGCAAACGGTTTTTCTATTGCGCAATAACCAACACTACCCAATAGTACGCCCACAGTAATTAAAATATGGCTGATGGTAACGAGACACACTATACCTTCTCCGTCATAGATATATGTAGATTCGAGGAGTCGATACATACCATGCTGCACAATCTCCACCCCTACATCCAGCACAGGAGTGTCTCCTCGAACTCGTGTTCTCATCCCGTTGTCATGTCGGTGCGCAAGTCGTGCCGTCAGCCTCAGCCGGCCGTGTAGCAGACGGAATGACCATGTATCGGCAGATGATGACTCCCATTCGCATTCGTGGCTCCTGTAATGTTTGAGAATATGTTAACGACTGTTGAATGATGAGGCAGGCAGAAGTGTATGTGCAGGGCCGTCTTGGAGGCCCTGGGCACATAAGGGTCACGGGGCCCCTGTGTAGATAAGAGACAATAAGAGAAACTTACTAATATTTTTCATAACTGGGAGGCTAGACACTTATTGTAAATCGCACTGCAAATAACTTATTTTGTTATTGAATCGGGAACTAATAATGCGTAGAATGCAATGGTGGCTGCAAAGAATGTTTTTTATGAGAGCAGGCCGGGGCCCCCGAAGATCGCGGGGCCCGGAGCACTTGCCCAGAGTGCCCAATGGACAAGAGGGGCCTGTGTATGTGAATGAATAATAAACATCAAAGATCAAGCTACCCGAAACTGTAAAATTTTCCCATTCAAATTTGAACCTTACGTTTTGACGATTAAGTTGAAAATCCATGAGATAAATTTTACAAATTGTAGTAGCTTGATGTGCTGGCGTGTGTATCTTCATTCGAAACAATCTTTCTTTTTGTAGACCCGTGAATCATGTTTTGTTTTTTTAATAAATTGTATCACCTCTAAATCAGACCTCGGATTCGAACACAAGGCCTATAACCAATTTTATAATAAAAACTTCACTCACCCCATGAAAGGCAACATATCAATCTTGGCGACCACATTGACACTAGAATCAGAAGTGCATACATTTGAGATGGTTGCACACATCAGATCGGGATGACTGTCCACCTGCGACTGCATACCCTGCAACGTGGCCGATGACTGATGGGCCGTCCATGTACTATTAGTATCCTTCATCGCATTCAAATTGTTACTACTCGTAAAAGACATGTCAGATTCTGAAAAAGCCGTATAAGTTTCAGATTTCGAGTTCAAATTTAAATCCTCCAACAATTGCTTTTCTGAAATATGTTTGAAGTCACTGTCCAAGTTACGGTAATCTGTTAGTAATTGTTGCACAGTGATGGGTGGCCCTTGTTTTGTCTCTTTAACTTTCAGCGACTTCTTCTCGCTAACGTTCGATGTGCGAGCATTCTGCTCGCTACCGCGCTCGCTAGGTTCCGAAACGTCTCTCTCAGGTGCCATGTTATGTGTAGATTCATCTGTGGAAATCAAAGGTTCGATATTTTTGCTTCTTACTTTGCCAACTATGGTTACTTTATTTGTATTCGGGCTGTTTGAAATTTTCTGCATTTTCATAATAGGTTTCGGAGTCACTTCCACGGAGGGCTGATATTGTTTGTATTTGTCCGCCGATGGACTATAAATCCGTTTCTTGCCTTTAGTTCTATTCGCTACCGTATTGGGACTATCGGTTCGCTCACTCAAGACGCTGTCTGGCGACTCAGCAACAACGATCTCCGGGACTTGCTCCTCTATATCAAGAAGTTTCAATGTCGAGAATTTGATCCTGCGGTTCTCATTTTCGTTGTCCGGTGACAGCCTACCTTCACCGTCTAAAGCTTCATCCACTAACGTTAGCGAAGAGCTCGCATCAAGCAATTCTTTGTTTCCTTTCATGGCGATCATAGTATTTACCTGATCATCCTGTAATTGTGTTGAAAAAGCGTGTATAGATTGGTCAATGGAAAGAGGTCTGCTTGATGATGTGGATTGTATGCTGAATTGGTCGTCTTGCTTTTTGTAGACATACACATCCTCTTGCTTTTCTCGAGTTTGCATCGCCATGCGGTACTCCGCAGTGGTCACAGTTTCCACCTCAAACTCATTATCTTTAGACGATTTATTTAGTTGACTCCCACTAGACCGACTGCGGTCACAAGTGTCATCAGATTTCTTTGGATTATACCTATGCACGCCGGAGTAATTAAGTGGGGCAAGCATAATGTTGTTTAAAGGATTCAGATGGTCGAAAACTAGCACGCCAGATGGAGGTTCGTCGGGAATTTGTGAGTGTGTGGGCGAGTAGGAATACCTCTGCTTTGGTTCAGGGATGTCAAATTCTGACGATATTTCCGAGCTAATTCCGGAAAATTTGACCGGACTTCGCGAGGATCGAGATCTGGACTTATTAATGGCAGGCGTTAAAGAATTGCCTTTATCTGTATGCGTATTAGTGTCGGTATTGGAAAGCAGTTGGCAACCTAAGTCTACCTGACTGGATGTGACTAGATTAGCCTGTATCTGCGTGCTTTGCGTAGACGGGATCTTTGTTAGGCCTTTGTCGATGGTTACGCTCTCAAAAGGCATATTGTCGTTCATCGGCTTTACCAGATCCAGCATCAGTTCTTTAAGACCGTCGGATACGTCTTTTAAGTACGTCGGAATGACTTTGGCTTTTGTTTCGTTCATGTATGACGTTTCGCCAAAAGCTGTTTTCTTAAGCGGTGAATATTTCGTGTCGAATTTGAGGCTGGTGTCGCTGTGCGATTCGTCGTCAAATTTCAATGTTTTGACGACTTCACTGCTTGTGCGGGTTGAGTTCTTAGATATACCTACGAACGCGTCTCTTGTATCTTCTTCGATACAGTCACTGTCATCTAGCGCTAGTCTAGACTTCTGTAACCCTGCTTGAGCCATTGAGATGTTATTTAATAGATCCTCCCTACTCAAGGCTATTGATTGTCTGTTAGGTGCGAAGCTAAGTCGCTTAGGCTCTGTAGCCTCGGTATGACTTTTTATCTTGACGGCAACCGACTCAAAATCGTCATCACTATCTCTATTATCAGTGAAATTGGTTATCATATCAAGCAATTCTTGAGTATTGTTAGCTTTTTTATAGTTATGACATTCTTTCCCATACTGGACATTATCATCTTTTTCCACAACATCTTCCAAGTCTGTACTGAGGACTTTTTCGAACAACCTGTTCGAAAGTTGATTATTATCTTTGACAGCATTCTGTAGTTCCTCTAGCTGCATTTCTAGATCGTCGTTTCGTAATGGTTTCTCTTCCTTGTACTCAAGTTGTAGCTTCGACGAATGCCTGTATGTTAGTGCTTTAGGATGTGCGTTCTTTTCCTCCTTGTCAGTCTCCCTGTCTGTCTGTGTATCGTAATCGTTGTCTTTTGTTATGTAGAACATACTCTCGTTCGAAGTACTGATATCAGTGTCTTGCTGCACGTTATCAGAAGAAAAGTTTGATTCTATACGAGCCATAAAGTTTTTATCTTCCGTACCACTGTCTGTCACGTCTGCGCTAATTGCAGACATGGTAAGTAGTGAAGGAGCTGATGTATTTCTATCTTCACTCTCAGTCTGTGTTAGAGCATCATCTTCACACTCGAAGACCTTGCCTACATTCGTATCAGAGCTAGAACTCATTAAATTCAACTGATCCAATTTCAATTCTAATCTAGGATGTAGAATCGACGCGCTTGCACTGACGTCTTCTACGGACGAGGTTATCGCGTCCTCGACTACGTTCACTGATGACGCGTCTTTCGAGTCACTTGTCACATTTCTGTATATATCCATGGTGTTCTTCAAATCGCCTTGTTCGGCTGTGTTTGAATGCAATGAAGGCTTGCTATTGGTCGTCGAGGCTTGCAGCACGATCACATCTGACTGCGGATTGGTTCCCTGATCTGGCTCTGTCGCATCCAACACAATGTTTTTGGAGATATGCAACAGTTCTGTACCAACAGTTATTAGTTCGGTTGGAATCGGTTTAGTTATTGAGATGTCACAGTTATCGTTATCAAAAATGACGGTTTTTCGTTTTTCTGTTTCTCGTAGACTCTGAATCTTTGGTATTGCGATTGTCATTGACATATCAGAATTACAGTCGTCTGCATTAAACACAATTGACTTTTGATCGTCTTGCAAGCCATCTTCCGTTGGATTATGAGCATCTTCTTCGTACACTTTATAATCAAGAACTTTCTCCTTATCTTCTTTAATATCTTCAGGTTTTTTAACACAGTCTTCTGTAGAATCTAGCTTGTCTAAAAGAAAAACGTTTGTTGATAAAGCTAGACTCGTAGCGATGTCAGCTTCGTCCTTATTATAGATTAGAGTTTTTCGTTCATTTGTTGCCTCTTCTATTATGTTAGCGGGTATAGCTTCAGTCATAGATATATCGCCTTCGTCGTTATCATAGGCAATTGTTGTTC
This sequence comes from Oligia latruncula, assembly GCA_948474745.1. NCBI lineage: Eukaryota > Metazoa > Arthropoda > Insecta > Lepidoptera > Noctuidae > Oligia > Oligia latruncula. The sequence goes on along the minus strand of OX419713.1, from coordinate 5,064,894 downwards.
GTTTTCTATTTCTCCGTTTTCTGGATGTGTTAAAGGCATCGAAAGTATTATCTTTATCTTCGTTATATCCGGGTATAAGTTGAGTTGGTATGGCCTGTGTTATAGATATATTCCCGGTTTCATTTTCATAGACAATAGTTCTACGTCTAGAAGCATCATTGTCTTTGACAGTGATATTATTATGTAAAAACTGTGTAGTGGGAAATTCCTCAGCTTTATTATTTTCTTTATTGTCATCTAATTGAACTCTTTCCTGTAAAATATTTGTCGGTAACGCTTGAGTAACAGAAATATTACCAGTATCATCTTCATATAGAATTGTACGTCGTCTTTCGGGATTCGGTTCAATATTCGGTAGAATAACGTTAGTAGGAATCGCCTGTGTGACTGAAATGTCCGCAGTATCATTTTCATATATTATAGTTCGCCGTTTTTCCTGTGCTTGCTTGTCTGGGAGCATTATGTTAGCAGGCAATACTTGTGTAAAAGACACGTTCCCACCATCAATATCGAAAACTATAGTTTTTCTTCGACTTGCTTCCTCAAAGATATTCGATGATATAGCTTGTGTGATGGATATATTGTCTTCGTCACTATCAAATACTAAAGTTTTGTGTTTGTTGGTGGTTTCTATATCCTTATTCACCAGTATGTTCGAAGGAACTGCCTGTGTGATTGAAATGTTGTCTGTATCGTCCTCATACACTGAAGTACGACGACGTTCAGGCTTAGTTCCACTACTGCTAAGAATTTTTACAGGTACTGTTTCAGTCATTGTAGTGTTGGTGGTGCTTTCATTTAACGCAACAGTTCTCTTCGTAGAAGCATTGACATCATGGCTTATAACAGCAGTTTGACAGATAATATTCGTGGGTAAAGCCTGTGTCATAGAAATATTTCCTGTATTATCGTGAATTGTCTTTCTTTTAGGTCTAATATCGGGTACAGTACCTGATATTTCATCTTCATTCGTTTTTGTTTCATGAAAACCGCTAAAGCCGGAATTTTCGCATTTAGGGTTAAGCATATCATCGATAAAGTTCGGTAAATCATCATTGACGTTTAAAAAAATGGTTTTCCTCTGAGGAGTTTCTACTGAAGAATCAGGCAAAAGAAGTCTGTAATTCTTATCTTTTTCCGGTATATCTGGCTGTAAAGTCAACCGTTTGCCGTCGAAGACTAACACTTGATCGGGTTCTTCATTGACAGCGAAATTGGACTCACAAGGAGCATCGTAAGGGTTGATAGCTATGTTCTCTTTGTCCGCAACCCAATCGTTATTCAAGCTAACTTTCTTGTCAAAGGACGCACTGTTAGATACTTCCTGCACCGGGCTATGCACGGTATCCGTAATAGACAAATCCTCATCATTTTTGACGACGTTTGTCATGTTCAAATCAACCTCTATATACTCTGACATGTTTCGTCCGTTGCTAAACGGCCCGTGACAGCCCATGTTACTCGAGCCCCTACCCAAATCCTTTTCAATTTCATCTAAATCGTCTTTCTCCATCTGCTGTATCGCTGAGAAATTGACTTCGATTCGGCCAGAATTATCACCGATCGATGGGGCAGTGAAATCATTGCCGAATAGTTTGCTTTGTTCTGTGAAGGCGCTTAGTTCGAATTTGTTATTGGGTGCCGTTAATTTTCCCTCTCCTGTGCACTCGAATGAAGCTAATTGCTGAGTAAAATTTACATTGTTTAGTGACCCATTGGGGAGACCGCTGATGAAGTCAACAGCCTCGACTTCCTCGAATTGTTGGTCAAAGATTCTCTTTCCAAGATGGCCGACGGGCTGTCGGGACGCGTTCGCTTCGGAATCGTTACTGGACGATTCTAAAGACTTGTTGTGTTCTTCGTACACGTTTTTCCACGTTGTCGTCGCTTCGTTCGTTACGAATTCGCTGGGGACAGAAATGTAAGCAAATTATGGCGAGGAAACAGTTGAATAATCGACACATTCTGTGATTCTTTTATTAACGATTAGCTGTGCCCGCGACTTTGTTCGCGCACATGTTAGAAAATAATAATGTCCTTTTTCTAAATTAAAAGTAACCATTACACCTTAAAACATCAGCTATCTGCCAGCGAAAGTCCCGTCAAATTTGGTGTAGCCGTTTTGGAGATTAGCCAGAACAGACAAACAAAAAATATACTTTCTTATGCATTTAGTAAAAAGCTGTTATTTTGATATTACAGACTTTCAATTTTATTTATTTTTATTGTGTATAGATACATAAAAGAAAATTCAAATTAGGTGCGAAATTAGGGTGCCGGCTAAGAGCCAAGCCACACGGTGCGGTGCGGCGCCGCACCGCACCGTGTGGCTTGGCTCTAAGGCGTCCTGTACAGTCACGAGCACTAATATGTCAACATTTGGCAACTTTCAATTGCGATTTTTTCACGAAATTACGAATGCAACGTTGAAATACGACACTTTACATAAACTTATCGGTTCGAAAATACTATGTTCCTAATAATATAAAATTTCATTCAAAAATAAAGGAGAAAATCGCCTTTGAATAAAGCCAAGTGTATACATACTTATGCTCGTGACTGTACATGAGTACAGGACGCGTTAGCCTTTTCTGAAAACTGTATTCTATAAAAACATAGATGTACTTACGCTACACCAGTCCTTCGTGAGAAACTGACTCGTCGACTCTTAGCAGAGTCTGTGGGCGTGGCCACGTTAAATTCCAACTCGGAGAAGGGTGTGCGGGCAGGTCGTTGACTCTTCAGTATTGAGGAGCGGCGCTTCCTACTGTAAACACAAATAAAATATTGTTAAGGCCAATCCCCCTTAACCACTTAAGCAAGTGATAGAAAGCGCCAGGGTACCCACCAAATTCAAATTTTCTTACGTTATTTGCAATTTGCAGGTCAGTGTCAGGTTGTATTTCGAACAAAATCCCCTTTATTCATAAACGTTGCTTAAAGCCACGTATTCACTGAGCAACAATTGTTTATAAACTCTGTTTCAGAAACAAAATCTACGTGTTTCTGAAACAAATCATTTTGTTTCAGAAACATATAATTTTGTTTCTGTAAACACTACGTGTTTATCGGATGTTTCGGTGCTCCCCACTTGCGGCGGAGAACACAGAAACAAATCAGTTGCGCAACAGGTGCATGCGAGTGTGGACGCGTCTAAACATTTGTTTATAAACATGGCTGTAGTGTGGGACGATGAAACTGTCTTTAAATTGATAGAACTGTTTGAGAAAAAACGAATATTATGGAAATGTAGGCACCACATAACAACACTACTTCCTCGGGCGACATGACCTGGTGTGGACGGCAGAGTTTCCGAAACATTGTTCCTGGAAACATTTACGTGATGTTTCAGAAACTGTGTATCCGAAACACTGTTGCTCAGTGAATACATGGCTTAAAGCTAATTAGTGATTAGCGACTGTTTAACCACATTACAGAGAAAAAATTATAGGCTGATTCTGCTGCCTAGCTTTTTCCCAACTATGTTGGGGTGCCAACCAGTCTGACCGGATGCAGCTGAATACCAGTATTTTATATGGAGCGACTGCCTGTCTGACCACAACCCAGTTACTGGGTAATACGATACCCCTTCATAAGACAGGTTGTCAGACTTTCGGGCTTCTGACTACCCGTAACAACTGTCAAAGATCTACGAATGACAGCCGGGACCAACGGCTTAATATGCTTTCAGAGGCACGGACGGGTCACGGTATGTAAAGATGGTCACCCATCCACAGACCAACCGCGGCAAGCGTAGCTTAACCTGATCGATCGACCTGTGCGGCTGTTATTATTTAGCCATTATAGGAGGCTGATTATGCTACATATATATCTGTATATCCTCACTTTAAATTGTTGATTAAAGAGTAAACCAAATAATTTGTTTAGTTCAGTATTGTGAAGATAAACAAATTGACTTACATAATAAAGAACATAAATAGCAAATTGACTTAGATAATAAAGAACATAAATAAAGTTGTTTATAAACAAAAATATGTATTGTATTTTACCAAGTATAACATATGGAAGCCAAACATGGACATATACTAACAAAATAAAATCTTATCATGCCAACATTCGATGGAAAGGAGTATATTAAAACTCAGGAAGATACAGAAAACCCGAAACGAGGAGATAAGAAAAAGAACCAAACAAACAGACGCCCTCCAGCACGCTCTACGACTAAAATGGAAATGGGCAGGCCACATTTCGAGATGTAGAGACCAAAGGTGGTCATTGGTGTCAACGGTGTGGTCTGGACCGGGAGGCAAGAGGAACAGAGGCAGACCACGCAAGAGATGGGCGGATGACATCGCTGAAGTAGATGGTCCGAGTTGGCCCAAAACAGGAAAAATTGGAACGGGATGGAGGAGGCTTTTACCCAAAAGGGATCCATACCCAAATAAAATTAACACAAACTATTTAATTTGTAACGATATAATTGTAAAGTATGGAATAAATGAGCTTTATTATTATTATAAACAAAGAAAGAAAGAAAGAAAGAAATCATTTATTTTGCAATGAATGTGGGTACAAAATAAGATGTAAACATTCTAAAAACGGTTCCAACACACTCTACCTTACGGCATGCAAAAGTAAAAAGAAAAGGATTTCAAAAATAAGGTTTAATTCTTGTCAATAGGCTAACAACAAAGGTTTGAGATTTATCCGCACTGGTCAGGGCCTCCTGTACTCTGGGTGGACTCCATGTATAAATTATCTAAGCATGTTGCGGAGAGTCCATACAGCACAAACCAGGCCATGTGTGATCAAAATTATATGAAATATCAGTAATAAATTGGTATTCCATCCCTGACGACATGGTGACGGGACTCTGACCTTTGTATATGTGTTGACAGATGCATTAGTTACGTTACAAGCAATTTTAACACTAAAACTTAAGTTCTAGACTCTTTTAGGGCCCTTCGCCCATTGGCCGCATGGCACGGCAGGGGGATCCTTCGGCGTCACTACATGCAAGCGCATTCTGATGCCGCGGTACAACCAAGCAAGCCGCGACGTCCTTATGTATTATCATTAAAATTCCATTCCTGTTCGTCGCATAAAAATCCCTTATCGTGACGTGCCACCAGTGGGCAGGCCCTAAGGGTCCTGTCCTATCAAAACCCACAACATTCCGTTTCATATCAATGGCAATCAAGTTATGATCAAACTTACGTTGCTGCGGCCGTAGCATCAGAAACCCTGCTTTGTTGCGTATCATCCATCTTATCACCTAATTCGTTACCTACGGTTAACTAAAAAAGGCATTTAACTCATCACTTCACACAGTTAGCGTTCCTTTTCATTAACTTCCCTATATTATAATGTAGTTTGTGATTAACTTAAAATTATTGTTTATATTTTCAAACAATACGATTTCAAAGCACAACGGCTGCGATCATTCAAAATTTGACTTTGACAGTTTTATTTTTTTTATTTTAAATGGGCATTTTTTAAATAAAGCAGAGTATGAGGCTTTTTAGTGTTGCAGTGTTGCTAGATTTTATCATTAAAAGGACCTTTATAAATGATTGATCACATAACACAAGAAAGGTAAATAAACTACTGGTACTAAACCACTTGTATTACAAAAATATTGTGCCATAAATTCTCCCTAACGCACACAGTTTAGGCACCAGTAACCGAGTAGCAGAGTGTCTTTTTCGTAACCATTGTAAGCCTATAGGTACTGCAGCACATTTCCAGCCTAGGATTTTCACAGATAATTTTTGGACGTCGTATTCATTGGGTAACTTTTGTTTACTATTGCAAGAATATGATACTTTATTGCTTGCTAGATCCAACTGCCTAAATGTAAGGTTAAATAATAGCAAATCAATAATGAGAGGTTTTCTTTTTGAGTATAAAAAAAAATAGTTTCCAAGAAGTCTGTAGATGGCGTTGTAATGACTACGTTACTAGGTGACAAAGCCAAAACGCTTGGAAGAAAATCATTGCGTCACGACACACACGCTCGTTAACTGACACTTTCGTTTGCTTTCGTTTTTCGATCTCAAAATTACATCCAAGTGAAATAATAAAAAAATTATGTGAAGTTCCGTTCCTTGCAGTAACTTACCAAGGTCAGCGCCATCTATCCAGCGACTAGGGAAGAGTTAAAAAAAAAAGGAAAATCCCTCAGTAGCAAAGGACTTTTGGTAATAGAAAAGTTCAAGTGCGATGCGTGTAAAGGTAGGGCACATTAAAGCAGACCGCAACGCAACGCATCAAAAGTCCTCTCTTTCACAGACTTTGTTTATACCTTTGCATACTAATCGTGGGCCACCCCACACTTTTTGTTTTGCATTACAATGTGCTACGGTTTGATGCCGCTACTAATTGCGCTAGTTTTTACTAACTCATGACAAGGTAAATATTACTCTGTGCAACCAGAAATTGTGGACCACTGGAGATTGTGGACGAAATAAAACTATGTATGGATTCTAGCACCGAGCATATGGCATTCTAGTTCTAGTAGTTTAGAAAAGGACATGAGTTTATGAATAGCAAATCAAATAACTTACAGAATCCAAACCACACTGAGAGCAGTAACCGTCAATAAAGTTGTATACAAGGAACAAATCACTAGCCAAATAAGAACGAAGGCGTAGTCTACACTCACTGTGTCAGACATTTAGAAAGCATTGCAAATAACACTACATTACTGTAATAACTTAGAATTTTTATATTACTTATTTTACTTTATAATTTTGCTACTATAACCAAACATGTCATGTTGACAATACTGAGAGTTATTTTTCCTTCTTCTAGCAAACAGGAGGCCAGATTTTTACTGCCGTTGGATGTAAAAAGTATTGTACTGTTGGATTTTATACTAATTCTTATTGACTACTTTTGTTTGCTCCGTTGGTCTCGTGGTCGCAAGCACACCAGGGGGCCGATTCTACTAATAAAATTCTTCAAAAATCGCAATAGAACCACAACTGAAACGCGGTTTTTAAGCGTTTTCGCATTCTACAAATGAACAACGACTCCACTGCAGTTACGTTTTAGTTTAAACCAATGTCCGATCGAAACAATTACAAACCCTATTCTGCTAACAAAATCGAACATGAGCGTGACGCTAAGTCACATTCTACTATTATTTTGACATTTGTTAGAATCGAAACAAAACCGTTCATCTGTAAAAATTCACGGTTGAACCTCAAAGTACTTTTACTTTATGGGTTGAATATAAGTTAATAAAGTGCAAATTTTACCGCATCGATCTAGGGGGCCGATTATACAAACAAAATTCATCAAAAATCGCCATGGAACTACGGCTGATATGCGTTTTCACATTCTACTAATGAACAACGTTTCTACTTCGATTACGCCAACGGTCGATCGAAAAAATTTCAAAACCTATTCTGCTAACAAAATCGAACATGCGCGTAACGTTTAGTTCTTACCCACTATTATGTTTCGTCACATTCTACTATTATTTTGACACTTGTTAGAATCGAATCGAAGCGGTTATCTGTCAAAAAATCACGGTTGAACATAAGTTGGTAAAGTGCAACTTATACAGAGTCGATAAAAAATTGCTTTCGTCGTCTGACATAGGAATATGATGTTCTATATGGATTTTCTTGAACTTGCCCACGAGGTTGACATCGGGAACGTAAGAAGGAGAAATTTCTCGTCAAGATTATACAATAATGCTTTTTTCTCGTCAAGATTATACAATAATGCTTTTGACCTCGTAAGAGCTTTGATTGAAGAAATTAGTCCTCACATGCCCGTCAATCTTCGTTCTGACGGTATTGATACGGAAACAAGGTTAGTACATATTTACTATCGTTTTGCGCCAGTAGGTACATAGGTATGTTATAATGTGATCAATTATTCTTTAACATCTCTATTCTCGTTTTAGATCTTGGTTGCACTGGCTTTTTATGCAACTGGTTCATACCAAACACTGGTAGGCCAGTCTCAATGTCATGCCGTGTCACAACCCTCAGTTTCTCGAGCAATAAAACAAGTGACAGAATAGATGTACATATTATGCCACATATTTTTAAGAAGTATGTCAAACCAAGCACCAGAGAAGACCGTAATGAAATCAAAAGAGGGTAAGCACAATGCAATATTTTCCATATCTATTTGTTTGCACACCTAGACTTAGATCCTAATTTATATAAATAATGTGTTATATTTTGCAGATTCAATAGAAAGTTTGGCATTTCTGGAGTTCTGGGGTGCATTGATGGCACACATGTTGCTATAGTACCCCCAACAATTCATGAAGAGCGGTACTTTAACCGAAAGAGATATCATTCCTTGAATACTTTAATTGTGAGTTGTTTCTTCTTTATTACCCACAACGGTATGTGCGTTTGGAGTGAGAGGATGTGTTTGTGCAAACCAATGTTGCCATTTATCTCCAAAATTACTAGTCCAATTTTGATGTGGTTTTCATTGATGGGTTTGAATTTGATTGGTGCATGTTCTTAGATAGGTGTTACGATGTCAACTCACCAGGGGGCACTGCAGTAAACATTTTTTGTGCTAAAGCAAAACTACTAGTCTGATTTGGATGCGGTTTTCATCATCAATAATGGCTTTGTGGTTGATTAGTGAGGATTCTTAAATCACTAGGAGGCGCTGCAGTATTATATTTTATTTTAGCTACTACATATTATGTTTAATGAATGAACCTATGCTCTTTAGAAAGTTTGAACTAAAAAGCAAAATTAAACATTTTAATTTTGCTTTTTCGGTTCCCACGCACAATGGTCCACTGAAGGACTAAGTGCAGAAACCAAACCCATACCATAGATAGATATACATTATCAGTCTATAACATGCCCACTGCTGGGACACAGGCCTCCTCTCTGTGAGAGGTAGTGGGCTGTAAACCACCACATGGGCCCAGTGCAGGTTGGTGGATGTCATGTCATCGAATTTTTGGTTCAAGGACATGCGTTTTCCTTCACAGTTTTGAAAGCAGTGGTGATTTAAATAAATACACAAGGTGCCTGTCTGGGTTCAAACTCACTATGTACAACTCATAAGTCGGGGCCGATACCACTGCTCTAATTGTAATATTAATTTTCTTTTCGCAGGTGCTTATTAGTAGACAGAAAGCTGCACTCCTCTCAACTGTTGATTAATCTTATTAAGATTGGTAACAAAAGAAAAGTAATTGTGTCTCATTAGCGACAGTTGAACTCGGATTTTATTTTGGGTTTAAATAAAACATACTTAATTTATTGTAACATAAATTATTTATTAAAGACTAAGGATTTGGTATATTTTTATTGAAGTTTTTTAATATAATTTATCTTAACCTTACTCAAGTTATTTTTATTTCAATCAGTCTCATTAACCCACAACAAAGATTCGTGTAGGTCAGAATGACGGGTGTATTGTTACAGAAATGAAAATGCTATTTATGAAAGGAATGTACAGATTTTCAACTTTATCGCTAAACCATAAGGTTCAAAGTTGATTGAGAAAATTTGACAGTTTCGGGTAGCTTGATGTGCACAAAATAAAATAAATATTTAACAGCGATTTTTCCTTGGCGGAATTGGAAAGCATAGAGAGTCCATTATACACACGGACAGCAAAGAAGTTCAACATATCTACGATTTACTTTGAGTATTCGTTTTAGGCTAATACTGATTACTTATTCATCAAATCAAATGTCGCACCAAAGACCGTTATTGTTATTCTATAACTAATGTTAAGCGACGGAACGACGCGTCTGTACCTTCAATGTACAGACGCCAGCACATCAAGCTACCCGAAACTGTCAAATTTCCCCAATCAACTTTGAACCTTATGGTGTAGCGATAAAGTTGAAAATCTATTAAAGATATTTGACAGATTGTAGTAGCTTGATGTGCTGGCGTCTGTACCTCATAAAGAGAGGATTATTTACATTTAAATTGTACAAACGAATCTTGTGTTATCAATAATGTAACCAGAAAAATTGCTTTTCTGCCACTTGATACCAAAAAAAAGGAAAGCAAAAACATAGTGCACACACAACACAAAATGCACTTATCCTAAGTTACATTAGCTCATTAAGATTTGGGCACTTTATGAGGCTAGTGATTCACCTTTCAAACCTTATGACAGATATGTAGTTTTAACTGCTTACAGCATACACTTTACACACAATAACCATGGGTACATGATGACAATATACAAATTATTTAGTTATAATTTACTGATTGCAATGTAACATAAAAATACATAGTAAAATATGGTTAAACTGCATGTTTGTCTGTTCTTGAATCAAGTTAACTAAATAAAAACAACTTAAGGAACATCAATATAAGAACGGGGGCTTTTTTTCATTTTCTTCGAGGTGCACTCTAAAGCGTTTAAATCTTCTCTCCTTTTGTCATCCTCTAGCATCTCGCTACAGTCAGATGTAGACTCCATTTGAAGAGATTTTATGGATATTGATGATTCTGTGTGAGTTACGGAGGGAGTATAAGAAGTATCACTATCTGATTGTTCTATTTGTTTGGCTATTTACTCAAAACACTTATACTTGGTCTTGATGGGTTACTATTAACACCATGCTTGATTTTAAATGGTGGTTTAGAAACAGAATGTAGAAACAGCTTCAATGGTGATGTCATCTAATTTATCGAACTGACTTTTGTTTGGTTAGCTTTACTTCTGAAGGTTTTACATACTAATGAGTACTTGAACTGATTTATCCAACAGTCTTGGTGTTAATTGGGAAACTTCTTCAACAATCTGCTGAACTGTAAAACAAATGTTTTGTTATTTATGTGCAAAGTTATAATTATGAACACAAATAGGAGATTACTAGGATCTATGTAGTTTTGAGTGTACTGACAATGTATGTAATAATACTGAGAATAAAGTTAACTTCTTCAATGCTATGTTCTATGTTATAAATGAGTTAATAAAATATGTACCTGAACTAGCAGATGCAATTTCTTCAGAACTTGATTGTTCTTTATCTATACTTTTTTCTTTGAATTGCTTTTCACTCTTTAAGAACCATTATCCTTCGTTTCTTAGCAATACAGGGTCTCTCTGTTGTGTCAGATGTTTGTGTATCCCCATCTGGTTGGCAAATACTTTTTTTGGGCATACATCCTGGTTTTGGTTTCATACGTACTTGTGATACTCTATATAGTTTCCATATCATTTGGCAACTGAAAAAAGAAAAGTAAACAATTAAAATTGATAAAAAGAATGCTCTCCAAGACCAAAACAAACATAACCTCAATTATATTAGTTATTTCATAGCCTCAATATTTCAACTATTTCACGTCAAACGAACATTTTAAGTTTAAAACCTATCAATACTTAGTAACATACTCACATCAAAATGGTCTTCACAGAATTAGAGTGGCGAATTCGTGAATAAGTCGTTCGGGTTTCGCCGTGCAAGCTTTATCCATTGATCTCATTTTTTTTCTTGTTTGGGACATAAATAAACACCTTGTTGGGTGTGGTTATTGATGTGTTTTTACACTGTGGCACTGCACACCATTTATAAACTTTACAATTCATTTTTATCACACGAAATATGCAATGTTTGTTAACTTTCTTCTAACTGCGCGTACGCGTAGACAATTTTGATTTTTGATATTACCTAGGCGTGACGTCTCACGTCAGACCCGACGCCATGACCACAGAACACTATTCATATTTAATAGTAGTCTACATTGACATATATTACTAGCGTAAGGACCGGGCTAACGGCGCGACTAAATGGCACCAACGCGCTGGCCCTAAAATGAAGGTTTTAGGGCCAACGCGACTCAGTTGACAGTGGTGCGCGCGAACTTCGAACTTCGAACGAAGAACTTCTATGTAAAATGTTCAGACGGGCGTATCCTTACTTTTGAAATCATTGGTAGTCTATGACACTATTACTCCTAGCGGAGGCCATGACACTGCGAGCTGTTTTCGCGCCCTATTGAAAAAATATTAGAAAAATGGCTTTAAACTTCGTTAAACTTTAGTTTATTACCGAAATAAAGGTGTTTTCGTGTATAGTAAATGAGAACCTACATTACGGAAGAGGATTTCAAAATCTTTCGTCATGCCTAGTTAGGGACACGAAAAAAGTATCGATACTTTGTAGTATCGAGTACATTTCCATTCGATACGAAATACTTTTTACTCGATACTTTGTATTCGATGCTTTTACTCAATGAGTACTTTTTGGCAGGTATCGTATCGAATAAGAAATTAAGTTTTAAATGGGTAATCTTAGAAATTACCCATTTAAAACTTGCGATCTTCTTTATTCTTTACGGCTTATGTTTACTAATTATGGCAACGCCATCTAGTGATTGTACAGAGGAGGAATGGGAACTTTAATGTATATGCCTATAGTACTAAATAATTTAATTTTGTTTCTATTTTTTTTTAATTGTTGAAGTTACAGTTTTCTTTTTCTATTATTGTATTAAAGTGTACCAATACCATTTGTTTTTTCATGTCCTGCTCTACTGAAGTTAAACTGACGTTATTTACTGACTGATATTGACCTATGCTCTATGCGAATTAGGCACTAACCCGAGGGCCACGAAATGCGACGCTCCAAGCGGATTCGCCTTGCGCTGCAAGCGTCAGCGTCGAGCGTCAAAAACAAATGTATGTCTAATAACTACGAGGCCACAAAGTAGCGCTGCAAGCAGCAGCGAAATTTGCTACGAGTGAATTTGCACGAGCCTTGGATGATCCGACGCGCGTTTTATATGAGCGTCGAAAACAATTAATTGTATGAGAACATTCCACAGTGTGCACGAAACAGTCGCTCCGATAAAGCGGTCGCTCCGCGCGTCTGTGTCTAAAACAAATTGTTTTGTTTTTGTCGCGTTTATAGTAACTAATTCAATATGAATATTGAAGAATATCACTGCAATCCGAAATTGATTGCGTTATGGATGAGTTCACATCTGCAACATAAGTTTAGGAATGTTGTAAAAAAATTGGGAAGTAATTAAAATTCTTTTTTAAGATTTATTAACAATATTATTATAGGTATTTTTGACAACGACATTTTCACGTGTTATGTCGACGCGTGCTCACTCTGTACTCACAGAGCATGTTACTGAACTGATTCATTCCCCCACCGACGTACACGCTACAGGCGAATATTTGAAGTTCGTGGCCTTGCTTTTGACGTTTAGAAAAAACACTTGTAGCGAATTGACGCCTCAAGCGTGGCGTTTATTTCGTGGCCGGCATTTCGAGGCATAAGAAAAGTACTCGATACCTTAAAGTATCGATACTTTTGTTTCGATAGTTACTTTTATGAATACGATTTTTTTTTTCGATACTACTCATGAGTACAGTATCGATACTTTCTATTCGATACCGTGTCCCTATGCCTAGTGGTATGTCTTTGACATAACCGAAACGTTTCGTTTCAAGTATTTGGCCAGCAACTGACGTAGAACGAAACGTTCTTCTGAGTTTTTATAATTAAAAAAGTTGAAATGTTGTATGTGTAACAAAAAAATATACAATACAAAAGTTTAATTATGGTCTAAATTTCATTTTGTATTCAAAAATACTTTCGGTGACATGTATTCGTAATAACATTTTTAGATTCAACTTTTTTTTCTGTGGTATTATTAAAACATACTATTTTGCATGTTGGTAACACAGGTTACCCGCTAGTACGTGCCCGATACGTTCAGTTTCGATTCAGTTTCCAGTTTGCCTATGAAATAGTAGAATGACTTTTTATGTAACTATCGAACGGAGATCGAAATCGAACTGTTGCTAAACCACAATTTGATCGTGTAACGTTGCAAATTAGTAGAATCGGCCCCCTGCTGAGCGTACCCTACGCTCAAGAGGTGCATGCTACTGGCATAAATGCACTGGCACTCTAATATACTAGGTACTGGGTTCGTGCCTTCGGGCTGACTCAATCCAGTCTATAGGGTCGGTCCCCAGGTCGAGCAACGTTATTAGGGATTTCCCTAAGGAGTTTGTTAGTCCTGAGTCTGGCAATAGGCTCTTACTACAACACAGGCAGCGAAAACACATACGAGGTATAAACGCCTCTAATATCAGTCTGCGGTCTGCCTAACCCTTCAGTGTGTAAAGCACACGTATCACACCGGAACGGGATCGGCACTGTATCAACTCGAGCCGTTCAGTATTCTTTGTATGAAACTCCCTACTGTAACGCACACTAACCGGAATCGTAATATAATCGCCTCGCCTCGGGAAAAGCTCACGAACCGCAGTGCGGTGTGTTACGGCTCGTCGTTCCCGCGTTACGGCTCGTCGTCCTCGCGCTTACGTCTCTCCGTACCCGAGCTTACGTCTCTTCGTCCACCCTTGCCCTTCTCACACCTCCGGCCTGCCTGCTGCACAATCAACCAGCGGTCGGCGAGCCGTAAGCGCGGCGTCGCCTAGCCGTAGCCGAGTCGACGTATCGGAGCTTCTGATCCGCTTTGGTTACGTGCTTATGTTAGGTTGACGCCTGTTTAACGGCGAGGCGAAAGGCGATACGGTGCCGATCCCTTTCCGATTTTATACGTGTGCTATGACCTTAAAGCAGTGATAATCAATGATATTATAAGCGTAAGTGATAATTATGTTATCAAAACCATGTTTCCAATAGGCTAAAACAATGTTGTGCTATTTTTTTGGGTAGTTCCTATTTTTTCCAATTATAGAGGTATGAAGAACAGGGTGTGAAGTTCACTCAACCTCCACATCAGAAGGTTGCGTGTTCAAATCACGTCGGGGTCACCAGTATAGAGGTATGAGGAACAGGGTGTAAAGTTCATTCAACCTCCATAGAAAAGGGAGGATCCTTCGACCAGACGGGTGTTATGTCTGGCGGGCAACTGCCCAATGATTTATGTCGGAGCCGTTGTATCTATGCTAATTGCGCGGTAAACTCTGCTTGCGCGATGTAGGATTTGCGTGACGTAGTATGACGCGTTGTTCGCATGTGGCGTTGTAGATACCGCTACACAATTAATCATCATTCTCCTGCCCGTACCCCAATTTATTTGCTATCCAATGAATAACATAATGAGCTTAAAATGTTCCCACTGCTGGGACACACGCCTCCTCTTGGTGAGAGACCAGTGGGGGTTGGTAGAATGCCACAATCATGTCTTCGAATTTACGGTTCTAGCTAGGACATGTCGGTTTCCTCACGAATATCCGGAGCAATGAAAACGAGTCATAAAAAACGTTAAAAAATTAAACAAGTAGACAAACTTTTAGACAATTAATTTAATAATAACTATTCATAAATAAACGATTTATCGGTGTAACAAGTCGATTGAGATGTGGACGAGCACGCTGACTCAGAATATGACCTGGATCTGCAAATAGAAAGGTCCTTTTTAAAATATTAGGTTAGGTAGCGTTTATAAAATTATTGAGGTCATTGATATAGTGAGGCTCAGAAAATTAAATATTTCAGAATCAGAAAATCAGCCTTAATAGCGGGGTAATTGCGTAACACATTAACAGCAGCAATGACTTTCATCTTGAAAATACAACAACATTCATTGCGTTATTACGTTGTCGAGAGACGAATTTTTCAAACTTAAGAAGCAATGAATTAGGAATTTCCTTAAAACCCTTCGAATTGTGAAAGAAAGTGTGTTAAGCAATTGGAGCCTTTCATTTTTATATCAACCAACTTACAACCTAACCTTTTTTTGCCCTTATTTTTAGACAGGGACTTTTTGCCTTGAATATTTTTCTTCGTGTATTTCTTACGGAGCTTTTTCTTGTTTTCCTTTTTATCCTCCTCCATGCGGCTTTCGGTATCATTTGACATTTCATCAGAACTCAATTCTGGCCTTTTACGACCCGCTGAACGGTTTTTGCGGTCCTTGTAAACTTCGCAGGAGTCTTTCGGCACGAGTTTCCAACATCCTTTTCCTCCTGTCCGCCGAGATTTCTTCAGGACCAAACAAAAAAAGAAAAGTTTTGAAAGAGTTCTGTGATGTCGTAGGCTTCGTAGTAGCGTTTCTATAAATGAAAAAGTGCTCGACAATATTACTGCTCTGCTGTCTTTGCTGACCCATAAAGGCAAGCTCATAATATATTAACAGCCGCATCGTAACGCAGCACATCGCATTCAAAAACAAAAAGCCCGATGATTTTACAATGCGTTGCGTTGCGGTGTAGCCCCGGTGGCCCGGCCAAATGTGTGCTAGCCTTATATGTAGGTACTGCAAAGCTCAATGCTGGTTTCAATGCAGTGCAAAGAGTGTATAGGCTCGTGTACGCTCGTGACAAAAAAAAAGTTAAGCAAAAGATAGAATGTTAGACAGGTCAGACTGACTAGACTAGGTAAACAGTGGGGTAATTGCGTAACACAGTATCAGTAGCAATGGCTTTCATTTTGACAGTTTAACAACATTCATTGAGTTATTTGTTGTTGAGCAGAAAATTTTTTCGAACTTAAGAAACAATGGATTAGCAACATCTTTCAAAATGATTTAGATTGTGATTGAAGTGTGTTATTTTATTATTGGTGGACGTTCAGAGGGTTGTCATAGGACAGAAGTACTGGGGGCTTTTACCATCACCTCTTAAAGCAGGGCAGAAGTTGAACTGCACTAATTTTTTGTACGACGTCTTAGTACAAAAAACTAGTACAGTTTAACTTCTGCCCTGCTTTAAGAGGTGATGGTAAGCCCCCGGAGTCATCATGTTACTAACTTTTGAACGAATGGCTTCATTAATATCATCAATAAATAGTCCGGACAAATCATCTTTCCAACCCCAACTTCTTTTTGATGTGTTTTTGTATCTTCTCTTATTTATTCGTTCGTGTCCATACGGCTTTTTGTGGGCTTTTGGTCGTTTCGTAGATCTCATTTTTGTGATTCTAAAAAATAAAATAGGTACGATAGGAAAAATTTCGATTCGTAGAAAAATTGTCATAAAAGGAGTTTTTTTTTGTTGTGTTTCGTCTTGGTCTATGATTATTTTTGTAAATAAACAAGAAACTTTTTTTCACGAAACTGCTTTGTCTTCGCAAACCATACTTAATATTATCAGTATCAGTTATCTCTCAACTCCTACTTTCGATCGACTAGCTAGACGATCGAATTGGCGTTCATTAGTGAAATTATGTTAAACTAGCTGACCCGGCAAACGTTGTTTTGCCATATAAATTATTTTTCTAGCTGCCCGATGCTACTTCGTTCGCGTGGTGTCCTATCCCTTACTCTACCCTACCCCTACCCTACTCCTACCCTACTCCTACACTACTCCTACACTACTCCTACCCTGCTCCTATCCTACTCCTACCCTACTTCTACCCTACTCCTACACTACTCTTAACCAACTTCTACCCTACTACCCTCCTAACCTACTCCCACACTACTCCTACCCATAAGTAAATAATAAAAGTATTAAATACTATGTCCGTCTAAAACCGGATAAAAAGTATCCTATGTCCGTCTCCTGGTTCTAAGCTACCTCCCCAGCACCAATTTTCAGCCAAATCGGTTTAGCCGTTCTTCAGTATAAATAGTGTGACTAACAGAAGGACTAACACGACTTTCTTTTATATTTATAGATTATAATCATTATCATTACTTTTTTTAAATAACACAGACATATATAAGCATCAGAGTTAATAATACACATAACAATATTTAAAAAATCACAATATTTTTTCGTTAGTACTATATCCCGCCAATAGATGTCGTTACGTGTTTCCACTTATTGCAATAAAAAGTTGTTATAGAATGCTTTAAATTGATCATATCTTTTGATAGACTGAAGCGATTGCGATGAAACAACGACTAATCACTACTTCGAGTTCTACACTATATTTGAGTATAAAAATGAACCATATTGGTTTGATAATTTTTACGTTGAACCTGTTCAAATAAAAAATCTGTCACATCCAAACAGACAAACATACAAAAATTCCAAAAATTTATGAAATGGCCATCTGTTGGTTATCCTTTAACACCCCACCTATTTTTTTTTATAGTTTCTATGTACAGAAACGCCTCGTCTACAGATTTATTATATGTATATGTTACGGCTAATGACCGAAGTGCGGCTACACCTAGTTTTAACCAAACCTAACCTCGGGCTGCCCTTCGCTCGCTCTTGCATCCTACATCGACTGAGCACCGCTTCGCGGGGCTCCTATTTCTGTGTAAGGGGTTTAAAGGAACCTAACCAAACCGAACCTCGAGGTGCCCTTCGCTCGCTCTTGCATCCTATGTCGCCTCCCGAAATACACACGAGCCGCATGTGGCCGGCTAAAACTAGGTTTAGCCGCACTTCGGCCGGCTAAAACTAGGTTTAGCCGCACTTCGGCCGGCTAAAACTAGGTGTAGCCGCACTTTGGGTATTAGCCGTATATAAAAAAGTACTCTGTGTTAGCCGTGACATATAGATTACATAATTTCACAACAACAACACATAAAGTCTTTAAAACACGATCTACACGGTTTGAAACCAGTCTACAAACCAAGGTGACCTTGAAGTTGTTGTTGTTGCGATATGCCTGCTACACTGTTTAAAACCAACATTTTCTTCTGCCACTGGTTTGCAACGCAGGCGTTTCTACTAAGGACGTTTAAAGGTCATACGAAATTGGTTTAAAACCAATTGTCTACACTGTTTTAAACTGAGGTTTGTAACCACAGTTTTAAACCGTGTAGATCGTGCTTTAGTCGAGACGTAGACCGGGTCTTTCTTTAATACAAGATTTGTTATTGTGAAGTAGTTCTACAAGAAGTTATTATGGTTATTAAATCACCAAAAAAATTTGATTTTACGAATAAAACATAATTTACATAATGTTTTTCAGTTTTTTGAAACCTGTACACAATATTTTTCACGTGCTCTTTACAACAAAATGTCTAGAAATATCGTAAAACGAAACGTTGTAATGTCATATGACTATCGATGTCAGTGCTACCAACATAATCAGCGTGTCCACCATTTTAATGCAGCTGATGTTTGTTTGAGATTTTATAATTTAGAAATCTATCTAAATACTATCTTAAAATGGGTTTCTCCTACGTTCCCGTCATCGTATTCACCCTGTTCTGGTTTCTTGTGGGCGTTGTTTGCCCCTTCTTCGCCCCTAAAGGACCAAACCGAGGGTAAGTAACTGCGCCTTCCTACTCTAAACTATTTTGGCCAATTCCAAGTCTAAAACATGTATTTCGTTCCTCTATTCCAGGATTATCCAGGTGGTTTTGATGCTAACTGCTGCTTGTTGCTGGTTATTGTAAGTATTTTTCTTTTTACAAGGTTTTCAGACCAAAATGAGTCATGGGCCTTAAAACCTAGCTGTATGCACTTGATCGCCTCCAGTGAATACCCTCGTGATTTGGATTGCCCCAGAAATTATCTGCGATGTTAGAATAGAGAAATTTCTTTTTTAATCAGTTCTAAAATGCGAAATACAGGAAGAACTAGCTCATCAATCGTTTATGTGCATTTATTTTGGTTCTCTAGGAAGCTTAAGAAAAGAAAACAAAGATTAACACAATGAACAACACCCAATGTTCTGGTTCCCAACCCAACCCAACCTTCCCACCAACCAACCAACCAACCTTTTTTTTTGGATGTATCCTAACCTTTTTCATTCAACCTATACTGTCCCACAGCTGGGCAAAGGTCTCCACATAGCTTTCCAATCTCACAATCTTTTATAAAACTATTTTGTTTTCGAGAATAAAGATTTTTCCTCATCTAATAAATTAAATTAATAACAATAGTTTAATAGGCTAGCTTACATTTTTATTTTAACCATTTCCTACTTGTGTATTCCAGCTGGCTGTGCGCGTACATGGCGCAAATGAACCCCCTCATCGGGCCCAGACTTAACAACGAAACACTCATCTGGATGTCACGTACTTGGGTGAGTACTTGTACAAAGATTTGTTTACACATGGAGCGAGAAAAGAGTGGTTTCGTACACTGCTGTTGTATAAAAGAGGACAGGCCGTCAGCGTTGCTTACTGCCCTTTACATTCTATAAATACTATAAAAGAAATTAGTTTTTTGTCCTCAAATCGAAGATGTGATGATCTACCAACCCGCACTGGGCCCGCGTGGTGGACTACAGGCCACTGCCTCACAGAGAGGAGGCCTGTGTCCTAGCAGTGGGAACTTTTGCCTGAGATGCGAGACCTTAACCACTTAAGTTAAAGGCCACATCAATATTAAAAAAACTGGCCAAGTGCGAGTCGGACTCGCACATGAAGGGTTCCGTACCACAAGGCAAAAACGCCGAAAAAAACACGTTTGTTGTATGGGAGCCCCCTTAAATATTTATTTTATTTTGTTTTTAGTATTTGTTGTTATAGCGGCAACAGAAATACATCATCTGTGAAAATTTCAACTGTCTAGCTACCGCGGTTCTTGAGATACAGCCTGGCGACAGACAGACGGCAAAAACGCCGAAAAAAACACGTTTTTTTGTATGGGAGCCCCCCTTAAATATTTATTTTATTTTGTTTTTAGTATTTGTTGTTATAGCGGCAACAGAAATACATCATCTGTGAAAATTTCAACTGTCTAGCTACCGCGGTTCTTGAGATACAGCCTGGCGACAGACAGACGGCAAAAACGCCGAAAAAAACACGTTTTTTTGTATGGGAGCCCCCCTTAAATATTTATTTTATTTTGTTTTTAGTATTTGTTGTTATAGCGGCAACAGAAATACATCATCTGTGAAAATTTCAACTGTCTAGCTACCGTGGTTCTTGAGATACAGCCTGGTGACGAGACAGACGGACGGACGGACAGCGAAGTCTTAGTAATAGGGTTCCGTTTTTGCCCTTTGGGTACGGAACCCTAAAAAGTTTCTTGACAACATACCTCTAGGGTCTACGAAATACCGAATACTTTTCCTTGCGGAAATTGTACGCTTTGCTTTGCCCTTACCATTCAGGGTCAAATTGTTATATGTATTGATTATGACAATTGAATATTTTGTTAGTGTAATGTTCCGGTCGGCTACTAGCAACACCGACGAATTCAGTGTGGCTGTAGGTGTAGGATTAAGGAATCCCTACAAAAAGCATGAAATAAAATAATTAATTATAAATAAATTCTTATGGCAGTCGGGGGACCGTTCTGTGGAACACCTTCTATTCTAAGAGGTCTCCCTTCGATTCTACGCTTCTCGCATTCAACGGGTTCCTGCGGCCTTCACAAGGTCGTCGGACCACCTTGTGGGAGGCCTTCCAACGCTACGTCTTCCGGTACGCGGTCGCCACTCCAGAACCTTTGTGCCTCATCGGCCATCTGTTCTGCGAGCAATGTGCCATGCCCACTGCCACTTAAGTTTGGCAATTCTTCGGGCTATGTAGGTTGCCTTGGTTCTCCTGCGGATCTCCTCATTCCTATTTCGATCACGCAGGGAAACTCCAAGCATAGCCCTCTCCATTGCCCTTTGGGTGACTTTTAGCCTTCTTATAAGGCCCATTGTGAGCGACCACGTTTCAGTGCCATAAGTCATCACTGGCAACACGCAGTGGTCAAAGAATTTCGTCTTGAGACACTGCGGTATGTGAGACGAGAAGATATTGCGTAGCTTCCCGAACGCTGCCCACCCGAGTCGGATTCGACGATTGACCTCTTTCTCGAAGTTAGACCTACCTAACTGGACAGTTTGTCCCAGGTAAACATACTCGTCCACGACTTCGAGTGTAGCGTCTCCGATCTTTATGAGAGTGGGTGTTACATGGGCATTTGACATGACCTTCGTTTTGTCCATGTTAATTTTAAGAACCACTCTTTCGGAGGCTCTACTGATGTCATCGAGCATTGTACTGAGGTCCTCCATAGTCTCAGCCATGACTACGATATCGTCGGCAAACCGAAGGTAAGTTATATACTCGCCATTGATGTTAATGCCAGCCCCTTTCCAGTCCAGAACCTTGAAGACGTCCTCCGGTGCAGCAGTGAACAGTTTCGGAGAGATAACGTCTCCCTGTCTCACACCTCGCTCCAGAGGGATAGGTTTCGAGGTCTGATCCTAGAGTCGGACTGACATAGTGGCGTTTTCGTACAGACACTTCAGCACCTCGATCGAGTCGATCTAGCTCCGTTGAAGAGACTGCAGTACAGCCCATGTCTCGGATCGAATCAAAGGCTTTCTCGTAGTCCACAACCGCTAAGCAGAGAGGCAGGGGGTCTACTCCGAAGCGGTTAACCACCGTATCGGCCGAATGTTCGGACATTTTCTACTACCTTCCATTTCCTATATTGACTATAGGTCCCGACCAAACTGTGCCAATCCGAACCTTTTTAGAACCCTTACCCTATTTTTAACTTTTTGTTTTAAAAATTCGTAGTAGGACAACAATATTCGAATCGGAAAATGACCGAACATTCGGCCGACACGACAATCAACCACTTCGGAGTAGACCCCCAGGTTGGGTTGGGCTCTTCGGTCTTCTGTATATCCTGTCACAGCGTATGTATGTGGTCTACGGTGCTAAAGCCTTTACGGAATCCGGCTTGTTCGGGAGGCTGGAATTCGTCAAACTTGCGCGCGAGACGGTTCGTGATGGATGACTCTCGTAAACGACTTGGCTCTGAAGTGAGATGGGCCTATAATTCTTAAGAAAGGCATTGTCGCCCTTCTTAAAGAAAAGTATCACCACACCTCTGTTCCATGCCTGTGGTGTTTTACCCTCGAGTATGACGTAACCAAACAGCTTCTGAAGGGCCTTAAGAACGGGTTTTCCGCCGGCCTTCAGGAGCTCGGCCGTAATTCCGTCATCACTCGGCGCCTTGTTGTTTTTGAGCTGCTTCAGAGCCATCCTAATCTCGTACAGGCTGACGTCCGGGATGTCTTCGGTATAGTGTCGGGTCATTCTAGCTCTTGGGTCGTTTGCCAGATTCGTAACGGGGTTACTTGTTGAAGTGTATAACTGTCCATAGAACCTCTCAACAGCTCAGGTTTGGCGGATACGATCCTGCTTGCCTGCGATACTTTTATTACCGACTTCAAAAAAAAGGAGGTTATCAATTCGTTACGTATGTATGTAATATTATTGGAATTGCATTATATTCACATATGACAATCTATTAGGGCTTCCAAACAAATAAGCTAAATTTTATAGACGTATGTATGTATGTTTCTCCACGCATTTCTCCGCAACTATTAATCGGATCGTGACCATTTTTTTTATTGGCTTAAATTTACTTCAACTTAGGAAACAGTGCAAGTTTCATCAAAATCGATTCAGTAATTTTCAAGATATGGACTAATACGTGTAAGTGTGACGGCTTGACTTATTGAAACGAGCTACGGTTGTAGTGTCAAAGGGAAAACATCTCAAAACCTTGGTCAAATCTAGTGCAAAAACTAAAAATTATGAAATAAAAAGTAATTTAAAAAAATCAAACCGACTTCAAAAAGAAATGAACTCAAAATTATGAAATAACTTTAATTTCGGAAGTCGGTGGCAAAAAACTAAAACTATAAAATACAGATCCCAAAGACACCGACTTCCGAAATTAAAGTTATTTCATAATTTTGAGTTAATTTCTTTTAGAAGTCGGTTTTTTTTTTTTTTTTTTGTTTCTATAACTTGCGGTTTTTTGCGTTTAGGCCTTGTAAGCCCTTTAAGTAAACTGTTTACCAATAGATGGCGATGTGTACCCTGTTATTGTCTTTAAGAGCCTATACTACCTCAGCTAAAATTCACTCTTTATCTCGCTCGCACGATACTGCTCGCGGACTGCGTGAAAGCGAGACAGAGTGCGGTGCTGGGCGGGAGGCAGCGCCAATAGTTTAGGTATTTGCTTTTTACGGTGAAAATAAAGGTAATTCAAAAAAACGCTAACATAAGACCTGCTTTATAGTTAGTTCAGTTAGTATGCAAAGTTTCATGATCTAATTTGAAATATTTTTTGAATACCAGCGGTTTATTGTTCGGTTTGGAGGTAACTTTGGAATTTTTTTCTATCGAGAAAATTTTATGGAATCGTGTTTTCGTCTAACATAAGACCTTACATTAATCCTCAACTTTAGCATATATTTATTTCAAAATTAATGCTGCAGTATTTTCGACATAACGGAGGATCATGCTAAGCCATTTGAGGTAGTATAGGCTCTTAAAGAGTTACATTTTGAAGTCGTGTTGCCAATTTTGTCTTATCAATAAAATATTAAGTGTGCGCGTACGCGTCACCTGCATCTTTCGGATGAGAGTGATCTTTGCCAACACGTGTACTGCTTATGACATTGAAGTTAATTGATTGATATTAAAATCGAATCTATCTATAATATAAAAATGAATCGCTGAACGTGTTGCTAAGCGCAAATCTCGAGAACGGCTGAACCGATTTCACTAATTCTTTTTTAGGGTTCCGTACCCAAAGGGTAAAAACGGAACCCTATTACTAAGACTTCGCTGTCCGTCCGTCCGTCTGTCTGTCACCAGGCTGTATCTCAAGAACCGCGATAGCAAGACAGTTGAAATTTTCACAAATTATGTATTTCTGTTGCCGCTATAACAACAAATACTAAAAACAAAATAAAATAAATATTTAAGGGGGGCTCCCATACAACAAACGTGTTTTTTTCTGCGTTTTTGCCTTGTGGTACGGAACCCTTCGTGTGCGAGTCCGACTCGCACTTGGCCAGTTTTTTTAGAATATTCCTTGAAGTACGAGGATGGTTCTTACGCAGAGAAAAATTTAATATATCTATGGAAGTAGGGTAGGAGTAGGATAGGATAAGGGGTAGGACACCACGCAAGCAAACGAAGTAGCGCCGGGCAGCTAGAAATAATTTATATGGCACAACGTTTGCCGGGTCAGCTAGTTACTAATATAAATAAAGCTGAAGAGTTTGTTTGTTCGTACGCGCTAATCTCTGGAACGACCAGTCGGTTTGAAAAAAGTATTTTTGCACTAGCAGCGCCCCCCGGTTTCACCCGCGTAAGATTCGATCCCGTGGGAGTATAGGGATAAGAACTACTCTATATCCTTTCCCGGGACTCAAACTATCTCTATACCAAATTTTATCTGAATCGGTTCAGCGGTTTAAGCATGAAGAGGTAATAGACAGGCAGACAGACATTTATTTATTTATTTATTAAAATCTCCCTACCACTATCATTACAGGTAACCCAATGCGATAGTGTGGTCTTACAATTAATTTAACTTACAATTTAAATTATTAATTAGGCCTATGTCCAGCAGTGGACATCTTTTGGCTGAAATGATGATGATGACAATTTAAAACTATGAATAAGGAAAACATTAGCATTACTATTAGCACAAGTATGCACCAAATTACCTAAATAAAATAAAAACAACAACATATTACAACATACATTAATAACAAAGGGAATATAATCGTTGATTAATACATTTATTATAGGTAGCACTAGCTGCGTCCCGCGGTTTCACCTGGATAAATTTCGATTCCGTATATTGGGATAAAATGTAGATATCCTATGTGTTCATCCTAGTTAGAAACTATCTATGTACCAAATATCATCCAAATCTGTACAGCCGTTTGTTACTTCTTCACGCTCAAACGGCTGGACCAATTTTGATAAAATTTTGTATGTAGGTACCTGACACCCTGGATTAACATATAGGCTACTTTTTATCCCGATATTCCTACGGGATCGAAACTTATGCGGGTGAAACCGCGGGGCGCAGCTAGTAACATATCATTTTCTCTGGGTGTACAGTCACGAGCATAAGTATGTATACACTTGGCTTTATTTAAAGGCGATTTTCTCCTTTATTTATGAATGAAATTTTATATTATTACGAACATAGTATTTTTGAACCCATAGGTTTATGTAAAGTGTCGTGTTTCAACGTTGCATTGATTATTTCGTGAAAAAATCGCATATTGAAAGTTGCCAAGTGTTGACATATTAGTGCTCGTGACTGTAGTACTGCCCCCCTGAAAGTCTCAAAATCCCACGAGGGGGCGTTATCCCCCACGTTGAGAACCTATGGGTTAGATTGTGGAGGAGCACACGTGGTGGCTAGTTGAGCATGTACCTTGAATGGGCGAATAATCCCTAATCATATAAGTACCTGTATTACACAATTAAAAGTAGAGTGTATTGCGTCATATTTTAGATAAACTGAGTACACGCATTATCGTTTATCGTAATAACCTATTAATATCGAAACCACTTATTTTCTCGATCATTATGCTTATCGGAACGCTAAATTACTTCTATATTAAATGGACGTTAAATGAACGGAGGAAGATAGTAAATAAAAAAAATCGTTTATTTCAGGTAAATAACACCCATTTCCACACATAAGTTAAGAGAAAACATTATAAATAAATCACACTAATATTATAAAGGCGAAAGTTTGTGAGTGTGTGGGGGTGTGTTTATATGTTTGTTACTTCTTCACGCTCAAACGGCTGGACCAATTTTGCAAAAATTTGTTATGGAGGTAGCTGACACCCTGGATTAACATATAGGCTACTTTTTATCTCTATATTCCCACGGGATCGACATTTATGCGGGTAAAACCGCGGGGCGCAGCTAGTATAATAATAAAGGTATTAATTACAATCCTTGCCAATCTTTTTGACGGACTAAAACTCGTCAACAGTTTGCCAATTTCTCAAAAAATATCAAGGGTTTTATTGTGCCGGAAACTATGAATCATCTTCATTCAGCCGAAAGACGTCCACTGCTGGACATAGGCCTCCTCCAAGCATCGTCGCTTCGACCGGCTCTGTGCTCCTCGCATCCAGCAGAGTCCTACGGTCTTCACAAAGATACATAAAATGTACGGTTGTTACGGGGCTAGCTCTGTCCGCGTGCAATCTTTTAATAAACATTTTAGGCCTAAAATGTTCCTATTGCTGGGACACAGGCCTCCTTTCTATGAGAAGGACTTGGCCGAAATCCACCACGCGGGCACACTGCAATTTCGTGGACGTCACTGAACGAATGGAACAGACATCTCGAGTAAGGATAAATGTCCAATGGTGCTGTTGTAGCGGTATCTACAACGCCACATGAGAACAACGCGTCATACTGACGTCACGCAAAATCCTGCATCTCGCAAGCAGAGTTTACCGCGCAACTAGCATAGATACAACAGCCCGACATGAATCATCGGCAGTTGCCCGCCAGATATGAGAGTGTATGTGAGTTTCAATGTTTGTAAACGCACCCACAATACAGGAGAAATTCCTAGCGTGGAGCAACGTTTTTTTTTTAAAAGAAAGAAAGAAAAGAAAGACAACACCCGTCTGGTCGGAGGATCCTCCTTTTTCTATAGAGTATGAGTGAGCTTTACACCCTGTTCCTCATACCTCTATGCTGTCATTAAGTTTTAGTTCGGGCTATGAACTAATCTTATGTCCGTAGGTGATGGGAAGTAGGAAACCCCCGGCTGAATCTACGGATTTCGTGTGTAGGGAGTAGAACCCTGTAGAGGATTTCTCATGATGTTTTCGCCTATTGGTCAAACCTACGCTTAACTACCGAGAGTAAGAGTAAACTTATCATCTAGTGTATGAAATCACTCACACGAGTGCTTTTATGGATGTACCGAGGAGCAAGAGGGCAGACATGTAGTCTTTGCACCCAGAATGCGTTACATCTGTAGATCCGGCTCTGTCTGCAGTAGATATCATTATGATGGGCGTGTTCAATGTGTCACTACGCATCGCAATATATTGCTTTAACTTATCTCAATGACCTACTAATTAAGTCATTACTCGTGGCTTCATTTCTCTTTAAGGGGGAAGCTCTAAGGTAGCCCGCGAAATTCAAATTTTCTTACGTTTTTTGCAATTTGCTGGTCAGTATTAAGTTGTACGTTGATTAAAATATGATTCGCGGTCGTAACAAATATATGTTTACAGAATTATAATCATTACAATAAGTAATACAACTTGGTCAGTTAGTATAATCCCCAAATGTCAAGATTTCATGAAATAGTCATTCTTGGGGATTACATACTTGGTCAGAGAGTTGTGTTGATGACTTTAATGATTATAATTCTGTAAATACATATTTGTTACGGCCGCGAATCATATTTTAATCAACGTACAACTTTATACTGACCAGCAAATTGCAAAAAACGTAAAAAAAAAAAAGAATTTCGCTGGCTACCCTGGCGCTTTCGCCTTAAGTAATAATATTGTACTTTATTTATATCTACCAAGGCGTAAGGGAGTACGGAGGATTGAGGAAAGGTTTGAGTATGAATGTGGTTGGCTATAAGAGTAGATGAAGACCAAGGAAACGATTGATGGACTGTGTGAATGGTGATATGGTTAGAAAGCGGGTGACTACCGAGATGGCGACTAATAGAAAAGTATGGAAGGAAAATACATGTTGCACCGACCCTGATTGGGTTATGCGCAGGAGAATGATGATTTCTGAAGTCGTAGTAGAGCTCTTTGTGAAGGAGCGCGTTCGGGAAGTACTGCCATTTGACTATTTCGACAGAGAACGGAATCGCTGCGCCGCCGCCGGCAGCTACTATAGACGCCATTACTCATAATATTCGTGCCCGCAACTAGTGTTGCAAGGATCTTTTAATTCCTGAATGACATTGATAAACCCTGGTAAACATTTGTGAAATTGACACACAAAATTGTACTGACCAAACAAGATGGCGCGCCGTTAGTTCCGTTTTTAACTAGGGTACCTAAATACCAGAGTTCGCCGATCGTCAGGAGCTGAATAAAACCCGAATATGTGTAGTAATTGCATCGAGTCTGCTTTATTGGTCTACAAATACTGCCGAATCTAATGTGACCGACGCAATAAAGTTCAAAAATAAAACAAATTGTGTTCACCCCTTAATATGTATGTAATGTATCACGTAAATAACAAAGAAAATGCCGTTTTACGCATCTTACACTGCTCTATATAAGCAAAACGAGACCTATTTCTTGCTATCGCCCCCTATCTCTAAGGCCAAGGTCAAATATCACGTTCATGCCTGACACATATCACATTAAAATATTGTCACGTGGTGGACCATCCATTTTATCTTGGCTGCGGCGAAATGTGGAACTAAATTCTAAAATGTACTGAATCTGACGTTTCGGCCACGGGTTTTCTTTGACACTAGCGCCACACTTGAAGATCAGGATTTTTTGGTCATTGTAAATTGTTTCGTGTGTGGTATATTTGCGGATATATTTAACATTTTACTGTTAATATGACGAATTTGGAAGTGACAATTGTAGTTAAATGTTTTGCCATTGACAGCGATGCGGACGAATTTTTTGATGCCCAATGAGCTCCTCTCTTTTTCTTTTCCCTTCTTTTTTTTATATACTTGTATATACTATATAATATGTATATTTTAGAGTTAAATTGTAAGATAATTAGGTATTAATAAAAATATATTGTTATAAAACCAAAAAAAAAAAAAAAAAGTTAAATGTTTGATAACAGCCGCACTGGTCGGTCTAAGGTTAAGCTACGCTTGCCGCGGTCGGTTCGTGGATGGGTGACCATCTATTACATATCGAGGCCCCTCCGTGCCTCGGAAAGCACATAGAGCCAATTGTCCCGGCTGTCATTCGTAGATCTTTGTCGGTCGTTACGGGGAGAGAAACCCAAAAGCCTCACAGTGGTTGTGAGGCTTTTGGGTTTCTCTCCAAGTCAGGTCCGCTGCATGCAGTTGAATGTATCGACTGCGCGCGGTTCCTGCGATGCAGTCCGTCTGACGGCAGCCTAAAGGCGCCAGACCAACGGCTGCCAACCCGAGACATTTCAATTGTCAATATTAACCTTTTTTTATTTGTTACAGGGCAACAAAATGGGCGCGTAAACCGCAGAGAGCATCCCTCATCCCCTAGAATAAGTGTTAAAAGTTTGTGTCGAGATATAATCCAAAACATGATATTTAACTAAACTTTAAATTAAACTATTTATGTAAACCTTTATCAATTCAATCATGAATAAAATAAGTGAAGTAAAAAAGCTTTGGTCAATCCATCAGTTCTACTGCCAGTATTATCAACTCTTTTCTTGAGAAATAAAAGTTGATCGCTTGTCTATGGTCAATGGTCTATCATTCCAATGAATAATTCTGTAAAACGTGTGTATAAAATCCTCTTAATTTTATTGTAGTTAAATAAATTTATTTCAGTTTATTTGTGTTGTTTACCCAATTTTTCTTACTTACCCCTTTACTTCATACCAAGTAATTGGCTCACATAACCTCGAGCGAGTAAATTATATCAAGAATAGGTGTCACTTGGCGCCGATTCTGTTGTTCACAAACTAAACTAAATTTAAGTTCATGCGTCTTTTTCTTTTTATTTCATTAAGAAAAGGACAGAAGAATGAAGATAAATATTAGTTTAGTCCTGTCAAATTAAGAAAATCCATAGACAATTTAGAAGAGAATTAAAAATACGTCAATTTACGTCACTGTCCTTTTCTTAATGATATAGAAAGAAAAAGAAATGCCTGAACTTAAATTTAGTTTAGTTTGTGAACAACAGAATCGGCGTCACTGACTCTGGCAGAGTCACCATCAGGGATTTTAATTTTGATTACACCACAAATTTGTCGGATTCAGTCGCCAAGTCACAGATTTAATCGGGTCTGTGAGTTCAATGAGTAAGGTATAGTCCAAGAGCTAGATCGAAGAGTAAAAACTCTTCGATCTAGCTCCTAAACTAAGACCCGATTAAATCTGTGACTTGGCGACTGATTCCGACTAATTGGCGACAAAATATGGGAAAAAACAGATCTTCGGTGCCCTAGTTTTTTGAGATATAAATGTGGCCCTGCTGGGGAGACTCCAGATCGGCCACCTATAAACCCTTAACTATCAAATTCTTCCAATCAACTTTGAACCTTATATTTTAGCGATAATGTTGAAAATCTATTAAAGAAATTTGACAGATTATAGTAGCTTGATGTGCTGGCGTCTGTACATTCGCTGCACCCCCGACTGGAAGGTTGGACCCTGCAGAAAGATCCTTGATGGTAAAACCATAGCTCAAATAATATCTAAACAGGTTAAAAGCTCATTAGAAGTCATGTGAGTATTGAAATCTCTCGGCAAGAGGAACTCCCCAAGATGATTCATTAAGAACCAAAGACCCAAATCCCAAAAATAGCCCATGGACGTAGTATTTATGGAAAGACGTCCTTGACCGTCCATAGCACGATTATGGAATCTTCACCTTACGCATTCCAAATTTCCAATCTAATTTAGTCACAAAAACTAAAGCCCAGAATAACTTGAGATGCGGCGAAAAATGGAACTAAATATAAAAATGTACTAGTTTTGACATATTTTTGACAGTTCTGTTATCGAGCAGCGACATCGAAGTTATATTTGGCACTCCGAAAGTTTTTTTTTTCGTCACAAGACGACTGGGCATTGGGCAACCGTACTACAACGAAAAACGATCATTTAAATCACGTGCCTTTTAAAAATAGAAGAGTGCCCCAACATTACTATATCATTTTACGTAAATTGTTGGTTTACAGAGATAGTAGCTATTTTAGTATGTATTTGTGTGATGTTGGCAGTGTTCGTAGCGATATCTAAACGTTTGGTGGCTTCGAGTATCCTATGCTGTAGACAATGTGAAGCAAAGCAACCAAGCAAGTCATCAGAGAGGACTGAATTTCACCTATCAGCCGGTCTATTCTGTAAAAATCTCACCGCAAAAACGTAGGTGAAATAAGCTGTCATTCCACATTAAGCTAGGGATTGACACTAAGTATTGACAGCTCCCTTCAAGCTCACTGGGAAGTGAGTAAGTTTTCAAGGTGAGACTTTTACAGAACTGACCGGCTGAACTGTACTAGCATTGCGCTGCGTCTGCAATAATACCTAGGTACTAGGCATTCTGCGCTGCCCGACCACCAAGGCCAGAATTTGGTACGTACAAAGAGGGCATTGTCTCTTCGCAAATTTGATGACAATGACACTCCTCCCCAAAAAGAGTCGCCTGTGCTTAGCTTACATAAAATGGTTTTTTTCCCGTCGTCGTCTCATATTATTATAATAATAACCTTTATTCAAGAATCATATACCTACCTAAAACAGAAATTAAGGTTAAAATAAACTACAGCGGTGCTATTCTGTAAAAATCTCACCGTGAAAACTTAGGTGAAGTGAGCGTGGAGTGAGCTGTCAATAGTGTCAATTCCTAGCAAAAACAAACTCACTTCACCTAAGTTTTCACGGTGAGATTTTTAAGTATAAATAAACAAATAAAAGATAAAAGAATCATTATTTGACACCGGTCATCCCGATTGTCTTACTTTTCCGCAAAGGCCTCCCCGAAAGCTTGCCACCCACTCCGATTATGGATCATCCTCCTCCAAGTAACACCAGCATTTTTATTTTGTTTTGCTAATAAATAAACAACACACGCGCTGGCAACGCAAAGTTCAAAGACTTCTGACATTTTAGAGAAGATCGTAAATTAGGTCCCACGTCGACGTCACTGGGTGAACTACGCGGGGTGTACACCTGATACCGCATTTACACAATCGTGCTCGCTATTCGCCTCGTGGCTCGACGAACCATGGGCCTTCGCGAACTACTGTTCACATCACACATTCGCGGGGTGAAGTATTTTCACAACGCGAGCACTCGAATCGCGAGGCGAGCCACGAGGCGAATAGCGAGCGCACTGTTTGTTTACACATGCGGGTTCGTTATTCGCCTCGTGGCTCGCCTCGCGGTTCGCGCGATTGTGTAAATGCGGCATCACAATCGTTAGTATTATTGGTTTATTTTGAAGTCGTAGGCTAGTGGCAGTCGAGTCTGCCGGCACGGCCCGTCTGAAAGTCTGAACCATATTGGGCACCGGGGTGCGAAAAACAGTCTGGGGAGCGTAGGCTGTTTGTTTTCTGGAAACAAAAAAAGAAACTTGATTTTGGAGTCCGATTTTTAGGGAGAAGCACCAAGGTAGCCCGCGAAATTCAATTTTACGTGTTATTTCTTACGTTTTTTGCAATTTGCAGGTCAGTGTCAGGTTGTATAGTTTTGTCTTGCAATTGAGTTGGAGACTTGTATTGATATACAACCCATTCATTCATCTAACCCTATTGATTAATATTTCATGAAATAGTAAATTTGAATTTCACGGGTTACCCTGGCGGTTCCCCCCGGCTTGCGCCTCCTATAGACCCTGCGTCTGGGTGCCACGCACCCATTGCACCCTCTGGTAAAGACGACCCTGACTGCCAGTCTAAGTATTCGTAAGAAGCTAACCGTGAATACTTAGTTCTAGTTCACCTGATGCTAGGGAATGCAATTATTGACAACTCACTTCAAGCTCACCTAAGATTTCAGGGTGAGATTTTACAGAATAGCATTGCTGGTCATCACAAAACAGGGAGGGAAGATGGCAGAAAGCTTACTTGCCATCACACGGACACCAGACTCCGGGCTGCTTCTGAGATATTCTCCTGATAGTGTAGCGGTATCTACAACGCCACATGAAAACAATGCGTCATACTGACGTCACGCAAAATCCTGCATCTCGCAAGCAGAGTTTACCGCGCAACTACCATATAGATACAACGGCCCGACTTGAATCATCGGGCAGTTGCCCGCCAGACACAACACCCGTCTGGTCGGAGGATCCTCCCTTTTCTATAGAGCATGAGTGTGCTTTACACCCTGTTCCTCATACTTATATAATAGAAAAAACCCAATAACACTGCGTGACCTGGAAATCGAACCCACGACCTCATGCTCAATTTCCAGATCCACACCAGACCATAATATATAATAAGACCAACAGTAAACAGTCACTAGAATTTAGGAAATATCACGAACTCTAAATGACTACCTATAATCCTGGGTTTTAACAACTCGATTTCGGGTTTTTTTGTGTTTTTTTTGGGTGGGAAATCATCAAATACCGCTCTGGGCGGAGCAGAAGGGAGTGTCAGACTCTTACTGACTAAAACCCACCCGTGTTCCTTCAGTTGCCTGTGCCAGAGGCCACGGTATCTCTTTCGAAAAACCCGCGACCCTGGCGGGCCTCGGCAGTGCCGTAAATAGGGCGGTGCCAGCGGTGCCCAGGCACAGGGCGCAGACCCTGGAGGGGCGCAGAAATGACCAGACCTGGGCCACTAACAATACCTATTATTTATTTATTTATACGTGTGGATTCGCGTCGTCCGCGTATACCTATTCTTCTTACAAATAAATAATATTATTAATATTAAAGACGATGAGATCGTAATAATAATTGTAAAAGTTTGTGAAGAATGTGATATCGAAGACGATTTTCCTGAAAAGCGTAAAAAGCTAGTAAAGAGACACGACTTGATAGAAAGTTCAGACGCCAGCTTACGATCTTACCCCACAACAAAACTTTAAATTCATATAAATGACGCAATATT
Source organism: Oligia latruncula (assembly GCA_948474745.1). Taxonomy (NCBI): domain Eukaryota; kingdom Metazoa; phylum Arthropoda; class Insecta; order Lepidoptera; family Noctuidae; genus Oligia; species Oligia latruncula. The sequence continues at coordinate 5,030,587 of OX419713.1, read as the reverse complement.
GATAAAATAATTTCTGAATTCGAATTTTCGAATAAACGTTTTTTCTCCTAATTTATAAATGCAAATGTTACCCTAGGACCCGACGGCTTGCCAGGTAAAGCCTGGGTCCTGGCCTCGAGGGTTCTCGGGCCTTGACTGGAGGCGCTCTTAAGCGCATGTTTGGAGAGAGGCCAGTTTCCACTCCGTTGAAAGACGGGGAAGCTGGTCCTCATTCGGAAGCAAGGGCGCCCTGCGGACTCTCCGTCCGCATACCGGCCCATCGTGCTGCTCGAAGAGGTCGGCAAGCTCTTTGAGAGAGTGATTGCGGGCCGCCTCGTCGGGCACCTGGTGAGAATCTTGCGGACAGTCAGTTTGGCTTCTGCAAAGGGCGCTCGACGGTGGACGCTATCATACGCGTGAGAGCCCTCACGACGGGAGACGCGGTGTCCCGGGGTGGGGTCGTCGTGGCGATGTCACTCGACATCACCAACGCGTTTAACACCCTGCCCTGGAGCTGCATTTTGGAGGCACTCCGGTATCACCGGGTGCCGACCTACCTCCGTCTTATACCTAGTCGAGGCGTATTTGACGGACAGAGCCATCATCTACCCCGGTCGCGACGGGGAGTGGAACCGGCGAGAGATGTCGTGCGGTGTCACGCAGGTATCGGTTCTGGGGCCGTTCCTGTGGGACATCGGCTACGACTGGGTGCTGCGGATCGACCTACCTCATGGCGTCAGCGTGGTTTGCTACACTGATGACACGCTGGTCCTGGCGCAGGGGAGGTCGCATCAGGCGGCGGCCGACGCGATGACACGCGGGGTTGCGATAGTCGTGGAGAGGATCCGGCAGTTGGGTCTCGAGGTGGCATTGCACAAGCCCGAGGCCATGTCGTTTCATGGGCCCCGGAACGCGCCACCATCGGGATCCCAACTAACGGTAGGAGGGGTTCACATCGGCGTCGAGACGACGATGAAATACGTGGGTCTCGTCCTCGACAGCCGATGGAACTTCGTCGAGCAATTCCGAGGTTTAGCCCCCAAACTGGAACGGGCCGGAGCCGCCTTCAAGTGGCTCTTGCCCAACCTGAGGGGGCCAAACACCTCTTGCCGGAGGCTTTACGCGGGGGTCGTGTGGTCCATGGCCCTATACGGGGCCCAGGTGTGGGCGCGTTCACTGCGGCGGCGAGCCGCCCACTACCCAAACGCGCCGCACGATCTCGGGCGAGGCGGCAAGCCTCCTTGCCGGTTTGCCGCCATGGGATCTGGAGGCGATAGTCCTCGCGCGCTATATGAGTGGCGCGCGGAGGCACTACGCTGGGGGGAAAATCCGCTTCTGCGGCAAATCGCGGCGGAGCGGACGGAACTCCGGCGTGATCTCATGGCGACATGGAAAGAGCGACTGTCGCAACCCAGCGCAGGGCACGCCACGATAGCGGCGATAAGACCCCTCTTTGAGGAGTGGCTAGAGAGGCGCCACGGCGCCCTCACCTACCGCCTGACGCAGGTTCTCACCGGACACGGAAGTTTCTGGAGGTTCCTGCACATCATCAGGCGGCAGGAAACGCCAGGGTGTCACCATAGCCAGGATCGCCCAGAAGACACGGTGGAGGTCTGCCCCGCCCTGTCCCCGTAGAGGCGATCGGCAGCGGCGGCGACCTCTCGCGTCCGACCCTGGTGCAAGCCATGGTCCGGGGCGAGAGGGAGTGGGAGGCAGTCACCTCCTGCGAAGCAGTCATGCTAGCAAAGGAGGTGGCGGGACGGCTCAGGGAGAGAGCCCCCCGTCCCAGCCGCCGCGGGAGACGCTCTGGGCGTCGGGAGCCGCGTGACGACTCCCGGCCTCCGTAGGCGCGGGCCTGCGTGCAGGAGTAATGGGTAGCTCACCGTCCGATCAGGACCAGGCCCATGCCGGACGGCGCGTACGTGTTCCACGCGCGCCTCAAAGAGATGTCAGCATCGAGGAAGGGGCCCCTTAGGACCGAAGCCTGCCGGGTCAGCGGGAGCAGAGTCTGACACTCCCTTCCGCTCCACCCAGAGCGGGAGAGTCATTAATTTGATGATTACCCATTCGAAAAAAAAAAATAGGGCGCGGATATAGCAGCTCGCACCGGGCGCATAAAAGGCTAATTACGGCACTGGGCCTCGGGTCAGTAGTGATTTAACGCACGACTTTTCGCCCGTCACTCGCTTGTATGCGCCTTTATTCATGGGTATATTCACCGCATACCGAAGATCCAATTACTTAAAGTGATTATAACTGACCGCTCCCATTCAATATAGCTGCCATTGAAGGCTCAAATTCTACTGAAGACATAAAAACATAACGTCTGTAGGTATTCTTCGGAAGAGTTGGCAGAAATGTAGGTAAAATGTACTTAATATCCTACACTCACGTTTTTCCAGTTATTATTTATTTATTTAACCATTTATTTCAGGCATCAAGGCCCATGTATACACATACAATACAATATTAATATTACTTAAAAATACTTTATATACATACAACATTATATTATTATTTACACTAAAAACTGACAACTAACACACACGAAGTGTCTGCGCCGTGTTTCGCTGACTGGTGTCATGAAGCCGGCCACGAAACCGGCGGTACACAACACCCTTCGGCCAGAACTCTTCCGAGTTATGATAAGTCCTATGGGGGTTAGTAGTAAGCAAGTCTATTGTTAGTAGGCTCAAGGCTGGCATAAATCCAGAGGCTGCTCCTAAAAAATTCCTGATGGGACATCACAAAACCCAAGTAGGTAACACTCTGTCCCGAATTCCCGATACGAGAATCGTACCCAGAGCAGTCCAAAGTTTAATATTTTTTCCATTGGATATATATTACTAGATTTTTTCTGTTCATTTCTTGTCTGTTTACATGTATTATTTATTTACTGTTTAATAAAAATAATAAAAAACAGTTTTTTTTTAGATTGAGGATTTTAGCATAGGTACTCAATCTTTTGAGTTTGTCTGTGATACCGATTTTATTTAGTCCACTCAACGGATAACCCAAAAGGAGTTGTAGAGTGCGTGCGCTGGGCCCTAAGCGATTTCTTCAGAAAGTTGTTCAGGATGCTGCTCCCTGAACAACTTTCTGAAGAAACTTACGCACTCTACAACTCCTTTGTTAAATGGACTAAATCTATACTAATATTATAAAGCTGCAGAGTTTGTTTGTTTGTTTGTTTGAACGCGCTAATCTCTGGAACTACTGGTCCGATTTGAATGATTCTTTTAGTGTTGGGTAGTCCATTTATCGAGGAAGGCTATAGGTTATATTTATTTTTTTTTCAAAATTAGGGATCCGTAATAAAATTGCTATTTTGTAACACAAGGTGTAAAATCGAAAACCTATTTTTGCGTGCGCTGCAAAAACTATTGACAATAGAACAAAATGATGTACTACGGGTTTGTAGAGCCCTACAAAAAAGTCCGTAGTTATAAACTCGAGTAGTCGTGTCACTATCAATTGGTACCTTTACTTACTACAATGAAAATTGATAGCGCTGCGTCACGTGAACAATTTATTATTGTTATCACATCGATGCACGTGAATATAGATTAATTATTACGATATGGACATGCGTTATGCTGTATAAGGATGCGGTAATAATAACTTTACCTATTATTACCTACTGTACGTAATTTAAGGATGGGTCCGTGGCTAAATAATAACAGCCGCACATGTCGATCGATCGTTAAGCTACGCTTGCCGCGCTTGGTCTGTGGATGGGTGACCATCTTTACATACCGAGACCCCTCCGTGAGTACTAGTATTTTACATGACGTGACTGCCTATCTGACCTCCACAACCCAGTTACTGGGCAATATTAGGTAACCTTTGGTAAGTCTGGTTGTCAGATTTTCGGACTTCTGACGACCCGTAAAGATAGTCAAAAATCCATGAATGACAGCCAGTGCCAACGGTTTAACGTGCTATGAGGAACGGAGGGGTCTTGGTATGTAAAGATGGTCATCCATCCTCGGACCGCGGCAAGCGTAGCTTAACCTGATCGATGCGCCCTTGCGGCTATTATTACTTAAACAACAATGTAAATTAAATTGTAGGTAGGTAAGTACACAAAGTGCTAAAAATTATCTATTTTAATTTTAACAATAGATGTCTCGCCTAGTCGTCTCTATAGATCATGATTGAAAAAAAACTTACTTTGAGTTAAGAAGGAGAATCTGCCCGGAAACTCGGAGAGAAAAGAATCACTTTTTGGGAGGCTTGCCCCGGCATTCCATAACGTTCTTTTTTCCTCACAACTGCCGTATGCACAGCCAGTATTAACCCACTGAAATCAAACTAGAAACACGAATTAGAAAACCAAACTTGAATTAGGAACAACCTTCATACCAACATCACAAAACCCAACTCCATCAAGGACTTAAAAACGGAACACCGCTCGCTGGCAAGCGTCTGCGCACTTGAAACTATTCGGGATGTCAAGAACAAATCACGCGTCGCCTGTTACATAAGAAAGGGCAAGTCGGATTGTGTCCCGTATTTAATACTAGAGCTGCGCGCGTCGTTTGGACGCACGCCAACTATTCTACGCGTTGCTTTAATTCTTATGTAGCTCAAGGTCGCGTGGTGGGTCAAACTCGAAATTTAAAATAAAAGGAGTTTGATTATGTAAGTTCAGGGGAAAGGCGGAGTTTGATTGGAGAGTTCTTATCATCATCTACAGCTCGACAGACGCAGATCTTTTTAATTGCACAGCATTTCAGCGGGCGTTACAGCTTTACGAACATCAGTCTTTACCTATCTACAGGCTCTGCAGCTGAACATAGGTCTCTCCAAACACACGTCATGAACTCAATCAATGGCAACTCTCTCTGTCTCTCTCATGACCTTGTGCAGGTCATCGCTCCACCTGCATGAGGTCCTTACGTCAGCTGGAATAGATCTCCCCAATCGCACGACAATGAACTCAATCATTGCTACTTCGTCTCCTGCTTCTGCCTTGTAAAGGTGTCGCTCCACCTGGCCTAAAAGCATCCTACCCTGCAATTCACAACTGGGGGCATAGGGACTCATGCTTTTAGCGCAACACAACCTTCAACCAATGAATGAAGAACCGATTGATCGGTTGGCTTGGCATTGTAGACGATATTTCCACGAATACCCATCCGCCTTGAGAATACTTTTATACCCTTTTCGGTTGTTAGAAGGTGAAGCTTGACAGCAATTAACGAAACGTTCAAAAGTAGGTACATCTTTGAAATAACGCAATTAATAAGTGGAATTTATGCTGTGTTTTACTCGTCTGCACCCTGATTGGAAAACACACACAACACACTATCAGATCAATCACAATCTGAATCATGCTGAAGGATATTGCTAGCATTGCTTCATAAATTCGAAAAATGTCTGCATGTCTGCTCAACAACGTAAATAACGCAATGAATGTCGCTGAACAAACTATCAAAATGAAATCCATTACTACTGTTAGTGTGTTACGCAATTACCACGCTGCACGCTGATCCCACTCTTTAGACACTCACTCACTCTTTCTTTTTTTTTTTTTCTCTTCACTCTTTTCTTTTCTTTCTTTTTTTTTCTCTTTTTTTTTACCTACCTACAAAATTTGAACAATTTTTATTGGCAAAACCTGGACGCTCATCATGTTTAGTCAGTTTATGTAAACGCATGTTTGACAAATAAATTATCTTTCTTTCTTAGAAACTTATCTACACTAACTGAAAACCGAATTAAAAAAAAAAAAAACTTTCATCAAATACCTACCTACTTCCCAGGTAACTATGCCGAAGTGTGGCCAATATTGGCTGTAACAGGCGCCATAGCCAAGCCACAGCCAATACATATCTACCAGCTGACACAGTTAAGTAATGAGAAAAATACTTGTAATAGGAGATAGTCTGCGAAGGCCACTTCAGCTTGGTAACTCGGCGCCAGACAGTGACAAGTTTCATTTTAAATGGTGGAGAATATTTGTATTCATTCATGATTAACAGTTGGGTGCAGCATATTGTTTAGTTCGGAAAGGAGGTCATTTTCAGGCTGATTACTTTTAGTATAAGGGTCATATTCAAAATAATTGTATATTTACTACTGTCTTAATGTCCAACCCAATTATTTTCATAACGAGATGCAACTGACTAGAATTTCATAAACAAACAGATAAAATATTTATTTGAGCTTAATAAAAAACAACGAAACATTTGGTAAACCTAAACAATTCATTTAAAAAAATTAAACCAGACATTGCGTAGGATCCGTTTCATACAAGTATTCTATGTCCACGTCTTTAACGGTAAACTAAAAAAAATAATTAATTCCTAATTCCTACACAAAAGTTAAAAAAAAAAATATATTCAGAGAATATTGTTTAAACTTTCAACACTTTACTAAACAAAATATAAAATACTATTTAGTGTACTCCAAATTTAATTTATTAATGAGTGTCCTGATTTTGCACATATCTGTTATTCTTCTCTGTTATGCTATTTTAACATTATTTCCATGGCAATAAAGAAATTTGAAATACTGGCAAAATTAGTTCACTAGCTGTTACTACACGACGCGTAAGAATAAACGCTTTGCCATTTTGTTCAATATAGTTTTTCAGCTCGTTTCGTGGTCGAAGAAAATTAGACTTTTAAAAGTAAATATTCAATGTGAGTCGTTTACAGTAGCGGTAAGTACTTACTGTTTTATTACTCATACTAGGAAAGGGCTGTATTGTGATATTTGTTATAACTATAAAATATTCGTATAATCATGTAAATTGGTGTGGAAATAAATAGATTTGTAGGATAGACACGTGCAATTAATTCATATACGTTATTTTATCTGTCACTTTTTTCCGTTACGTAACAGTTAAGAATGATTAGGCGTTATTCACATTGTCTCATGTATGAATTAATGAAAATAAAATATTAATAGGTACTTAGTGCACCGCAGGTTAGCCAAAACATTTTTTTTTACTTAAATTTATTTGAAGTATGTAAAGTTTGCGTATATTGTGCCATGTATTGCATTGAAATGAAATGAAATGATTTGAAATGATTTTTTTATTTTGTAAGTAGGTTTGTACAAACACTTTTACACGTCAATCATGTTTTTTTTAAACTAGATGAAGTCGGCGTTTCCTATCTGACTACTCTGAGAAGAAAGGCCGAAACAAACTCAGAGGTCACAGTCTCTTTTAAAGTCCAGACATAATCTTGGTCAGGTTATATGAAGACCATGTAGATCGATGTCTGAGGTGGTCTTTTGAGGAAAGAACCACACAGATTGAGAGGACCTGTCCAGTCAGTGCACGCATTTGTCAAAAATCGTGCAGCTCAACTCAAGACTTAAGGAGCTCAACGATTCGACGAACAATACCAAAGAAAGGACATTTGGGTAGGCCACATAAATAACTCAAACTGCCAGACCATGAAAAAAAAAACAGAACAGAGAGAATAAAAAAAAAAAAATATATATATATGTAAAATGACCCACATCGTCTTCACATTCACAATGAAAAAATAATATAATACTTTACAAAGTAAGCAAATGTCATTGTTTAAAAAAAAAAAAAAAAAAAACATCAATGTCAATGTGTATATAAAAAAGAAAAAAATCATTCAAAATGCAGAAATTGGAAGCAGCTCAATCCCAAGCCTTTTTGTCCTCAATATAATCTTTAACGGTATAAAAGGCTTTCTGGCACAACTTACGTTTAATGAAAGATTTGAATTTATTAAGGCTTAGATCTTGAACGTGGCTTGGTAGTTTATTGTAAAAGCGTATACATTGGCATCTGAACGAGCCACCTATTTTCTTGAGCCTGGTTGTAGGTACAACATATTTGTGTTTATTTCTAGTATTTATATTATGGAAATCACTGTATTTTTTTTTTGTTATGCCATATTTTGCTGTGCCATTGTCTGTGTGTGCATGTTTTACTGCGTATCCTCAGTCCTCACTGCTTGGAGCCTTTTATACTAACCGCGCAGCCTCGCCGAGGCGTACCCAGCCTCTCGTCGGCCGTCTCAGTATCAGTTAAGGGGGATGCGCCAAGGTAGCCCGCGAAATTCAAATTGACTCAGGTTTTTTGCAATTTACAGGTCAGTGTAAAGTTGTATGTTGATTAAAATATGATTCACGACCGTAACAAATATGGCTTTACATAATTCTAATCATTAGAATCCTTTTGCCTTAATATTAATATCAAAATTTTAGGCTCGGTAGTTTCGGAGATAAGACATTATGGCAATGATGATGATGAATTTATGGCAATTATACCAACTAAAATACGATCACCAAAATGTTATTTCATTATGTACCCACCTAGCGACCCACACCGACTTCGCACTCGTAGCCTGTTATAAACGTGTGCTATTTAAACTTGCCCTAATAATTCCTTTCTGTTATTTTTCTGTTACAATCAAATAATATTCATATCTGTTTCCTATCCGTAACTTACAATTATTTTGAATATGACCCATAAAATGAAATTTGAAAATACAAATAACCACGTCGCTAACCTTACTTAGGTAAGTATAGGTACTGAAGGACTATTACAAAGATCTGAAGGACTATTCCAAAGTACTGAAGGACTGTTCCAAAGATTTGGCTATTCTGCCGGTCCATTCCGTAAAAATCTCACTGTGAAAACTTAGGTGAAGGGAGTTTGTTTTTGCTAGGAATTGACACTTTGACAGCTCACTCCCCGCTCACTTCACCTAAGTTTTCACGGTGAGATTTTTACAGAATAGCACCGCTGTAATGAACTTCTTTCACTTTGAACTGTGCTTCGAACCTCACACAACATAAGTGACCGAAAACATTTGATTAGACAGCGCGACATCACACTCGACCGACGTGTCTCCTCAACACCGCACCGTTCGAATTTCGAGGTGATGGATGAGTAGTTTTTTTTTAATTATGTAGGAAACAACACATAATTCCAGTAATTATTTATAAGACCTTAATGTACCATGTTTTAAAGCAAATAAATATATTCTATTCTATTCGCCAGGCTGCTCACATTTTCGTCAACGCAAGATAAGAATTCAAAGAAACGTTTGTCAAGGAAAACCTCACGAACAGCGTTTTATATCCGGCCACAGTTACGTAAGTAACATCGTTTGAGCCGGCTGCCGATCGATCTGCGCCGTAGCCTCTGTGCGAAGAGCTCTCGTGAAAAGTTTAATGATTTACGTCCGTCTGTCTACATTGAATGGACAATGTTATTCTTGTTGTACCTACATGATACGTCACACTCATAGTAGACTTTTAGATGTATGTTCGCGACAATTTCTAGATAGCTGTAAAGAAATAGGGAAAATTAGGCAAACTGCAGTTTTTCTCATGTGCTAGCGGCAATAATTTAATAATGAACGTTATGGCATAATCACTCAGCCTATACAGGGTTATTGGAAAAACATCAACAACCTCTTAAGGGTCATTGTACTCATCATTATGAAATCGCGCAAAAAAAATCAGCTGTTCCCTACATTTCGCACCTTTAAAGTAAAACCGTTACTAAACGAAATTATAAAATTTTACAGGAGAGCCAATATTAGAAAAAAGTCACTGTTTTTTGTCAATAAGAAACTTGAAATCTCGAAAAAAAAATCAGCTGTTCCCTATATTTATATTCCTATAAAAAAAATGTAGGGATCAGCTGATTTTTTTTTCGAGATTTCAAGTTTCTTATTGCCAAAAAACAGTGACTTTTTTCTAATATTGGCTCTCCTGTAATATTTTATAATTTCGTTTAGTAACGGTTTTACTTTAAAGGTGCGATTTATGTTCGTATAACTAGTCAAAATTATTTTTTTTTTTGCGATTTCAAGTTTGGTCCCACAGTAAAAATAGTTCATAATGATGAGTACAATAACCTCTTATGAGGTTGTTAATGTTTTACCAATAACCCTGTATAACGTTCCCACTGCTGGGACACAGGCCTCCTCTCGGTGAGAGGGAGTAGGTAGACTATTATCCACCACGCGGGCCCAGTCCGGGTTGGTAAATGGTAGGTAGATGTCACATCATCTTCGAATTTTTGATTCTAGGATATGCCGGTTTCCTCACGATGTTTCCCTTTACCGTTGAATGAACATTATGACTCTCATTAAATCGGTAATTAATCAATTGTTGCAAGAAAAACTTACATCCTGCAGTTATTATGTAAAAGATGCATGGGCGTGGGAAAATAAACAGCTGACTTGGATCAATCAGCTGTTACGCAAAAAATACTTATTAGATCAAGTACGTAGCTCCATTTATGCTTGTCTCTGAGTGGATAGGCATTAGGCAGGCTATCCATGAGGTAGACTTATGACCCTGGTCTTGAAAGAATGGAATGTTAAAGGCCCTACCAGGGAAAAAGTGGACGTTAGGCCAAGATCTGTATGCAATGGAGGAGCCCTCAGTCTGCACTATGTGGATCTGCCTAGCCTTTTCCGAACTATGTTGTGGTTGACTTCCACCCTTCCAGTCTAACCGAATGCTGTATTTTACGCAGAGAGCGCCTCCACAACCCAGTTACTGCGTAACACAATAGTCGATACCCCTGGTAAGACTGGTTGTTGCTCAGCATTGAGTGGACAGCATCGTGAGGAAACCAGCATGTCCTAGAATCCTAAAATCGACATGTGACATCCACCAACCCGCACTAGACCCGTGTGGTAGATTACGGCCTACTCCCTCTCGCAGAGAGGAGGCCTGTGTTCCAGTACCACATTACAGGCTGATTCATCTGCCTAGCCTTTTCCCAACTATGTTGGGGTCGGCTTCCAGTCTAACCGAATGCAGCTGAATTACCAGTATTTTACATTGAGCGACTTGCTTTCTGACCTCCACAACCCAGTTACTGGGTAATACCCCTGTAATGTAATGGTAAGACTGATTGTCAGACTTTCGGGCTTCTGACTACCCGTAAATCCACGAATGACAGCCGGGACCAACGGCTTAACGTGCTTTCCGAGGAACGGAGGGGGTCACGGTATGTAAAGATGGTCACCCATTCACAGACCAACCGCGGTAAGCGTAGCTTAACCTGATCGATCGACCTGTGCGGCTGTTATTATTTAGCCACGGGCCCTTTAGCTGATAAGCTTATGCTATTGGGTGTATGGATACGGGTTGGAAAAAAGTGAACATGAAAATCTTTACTTATACGGATACCGCACCCTAATCTGAATAATTTTGAAGGATATTGTTAATCCATTACTTCTTATGTTCGAAAAATATGTCTGCTGAACAACGTAAACAACGCAATGTATGTTGTTGAACTGTCAAAATGAAACCCATTGCTACTGATAGTGTTACGCAATTAGCCCGCAGTTTAGTAGGCCAGGGACATCGACAAGCAAACGTTACCATGGATTCTAAGCATTGCGAGTTGAAATCTTTCGCCGGTTATTTTAAAAAAAAATTGCTCTTCCATACATTTTGACCAACAAGGTTTCTACAATGGCACTTTCTGCAAAAAAATTTGTTGTTTTTTTTTTTGATAACTTACTAAAAGGTATACTCGAAACGCACCAACTTTGAAACGCACCAAATGAATCGTCTATCGATATCATTTATTTATTACGAATCCTTCATGCTCTTCTCTATGTTTCATCGTTGATGCATTTCGAAGAATACCTATACTTACTTAATATTTTTATTTTTATTACGATGATTAATTTTTTTTTTCGAGGAATACTTTTGGTGCGTTTCAAAGTTGGTGCGTTTCGAGGAATACCCCATTTCTTCCCTAGTGTGTCTAGAATCATTTGCTGATTTTTTTCAGTTTGCGCGTATTCCCTGCCATCTAAGTACAAAAGTTCCTGAACGTTCCGTTCCAGCTGTGTTCCAGGCTTCTGTGACATACTTACGACAGTCGTAGACGTAAGAAAATCAATAATATTGCGTCATACAGACGTAGCTCTGTGACGTAACAGGACGGGTAGGGGCGTGCTCGTTACACGAGACGGATTAAATTCGCTGAAAGGGGTCAATGAGCTTGAGTAGGTTTAAGTGTCTGGAAAATTGAGTGAAAATATGAGTTTCTGGGACATAGTGAGACTACGTATTTTTTCAGCCCGTTCGGATTACGGAGACTTGAATAAAATTGACATGATTCAGGCAGATCGACCACACAATTTTAAAAAGTGCAAACATTTTGCGGAATTGGAAACATTATGAAGAGGAATTTTATTCGTATTTGCAACACTTTTAAAACACCAAAATAGGGATCCTCTGGTGATCGTCCTCAGTAGGTATCTATAGTAGTTAATTATTATCCTGTCGCCAATAGCGTCAGACGAAATTAGAACGATGTCGAGTACCTACCTACCTAGTGAATTCGCGATGAGTATGATCCCACTTTTGATAAAGGGTTATTGGTAAAACACCAACAACCTCGTAAGAGCTCATTGTACTCATCTTTATAAACTACTGTTACTATGGGACCAAACCAGAAATCGCGAAAAAAAAACAGCTGTTCCCTACATTTATGTCCATACTCGTCAAAATGTAGGGAACAGCTGATTTTTTGTTCGTGAGTACAATGACTATAAGAGGTTGTTGGTGTTTTTCCAATAACCCTGTATAGGTCACCGTAAAACATTTCAATGCTGCCAACCTTGGGCACTTTGGCACGTTACGGGTCGTCAGGAGCCCGAAAGTCTGACAACCAGTCTTACCAAGGGTATCGTACTTAGTTCCGTAACACACTATATCACCATCTGAATGATTTTGAAGGATATTGCTAATCCATTGCCTTATATGACCGATATTTGTCTGCTCAACAACGTAAACAACGCAATGAATGTTGTTGAACTGTCAAATTAAAAGTCATTGCTACTACTTAGTAGTGTGTTACGCAATTATACCTCGCGGGTTGTGAAGGTCAAATAGGCAGTCGCTTCATGTAAAATACTTGTGTTTAGCTGGATCGTTAGACTGGAAGGCGAAGCAGACCCCAACATATTTAGGAAAAGGCTATCCAGCCGGTCGATTCTATAAAAATCTCACCGTGAAAACAAAACTTAGGTAAAGTGAATTTGTTTTTGCTAGGAATTGACACTATTGACAGCACGTTCACTTCACCTAAGTTTTCACGGTGAGATTTTTAGGGTTCCGTACCTAAAGGGTAAAAACGGAACCCTATTACTAAGTGTGCAGGACGCCCACGTACATAATAGCATTGTTACGAACGACGTAGCGTACCTAAATTTGATATTGTAAAGTAGATTCATAGATGTTAAGTTTTAAGTATGAAATAAAGACCATTTTCTAGTAGGGCTAGTAAGTAAGATATGTAGTCGATTAGATTTAGAAAGTTAAGTATGATTTAGAAAGCTAAGATTGTAACATAGAACAATAAGTACCTAACGGTTGGTTTAACCGTTAGGTACCTAACGGTTACATTTAGAAAGTTTGATTGTGAGGGAGGCGGCGCAGAGCCCGGTCCCAGACAAAGGACAAAGGAACGCTCCGGAATAACGGGCCACGCACCCCGCCGCCTCCTGCTACCTGCGCTAGAGTACGGCTAGCGCAAATTGTACAAAAAGGGTGGTTTGCGGCACTTGTGGCGCATTCAACGGACACTCGCCAGTCACTCAACAAGCAGCAAGCCGCCCTGGAAAAGGCACCCCGAGATCTCATAGTGATAACGAGTAAATAAATAGTCTTCAAGCAACCAGGAATTTTATTGGAACCAAGTGATCTACTCCAATCCAGCGCAAATAATAATTTGGTGGTGAGAGCACAAGAACTCTCATCCCGAACATTGGTCCTTCGAGAGCCGGATCCGAGGAAGATCACTATTAAGAAGATTCCACCGAACTTGAAGAATATTAAGAAGAAACGATGCCAATTACGACGAGATCGACAGGGAAAAGAGGTGGCCAGGCATCGACGGCAGCTACAGAACGGACAGAAACTGCTACGGAAACCACTACAGAAACCGCGACTACGGCCGATATGGAAGCTACGGGAACGACAGGTACCACAGAAACTGCCACGGCAGTGACCTCAGAAGCACCAGCCGCTACTTCGTCTACCGTCAAACGTGTCCCGCCACAACAAGACGTCACTAAACACAAAGCAAGTGGTCACCGCAGCAAACCTACGTCACAGAAGAGCAATAAAACATCTAAAGCGCACCGCATAGCCAAAGCCAAGGCGGAGCTAGCACAACGATTAGCTGAGTTAGCGGCCGCACGCCTCGCCGAAATTGAAGCTGAATCCACGGATGAAGATGTATCCTCCGTTGCCTCGGAAACCGGAAACGAACAACGAGTAACTACTTGGCTCCAATCAAGTCAGCTACTCGCCATTTCCAACAGACCTTATCAACCCGAGGAAAAGTCGTCGATCAAACCAGCAGTTCCAGTGAATGCCGCTATAGCCTGGGACATCCCAGCGACCTTACCGGCGGGAGTCAGCACCCTGAACCCGCAACCTGAACACCCGAACACTGAACCTGAATCCATGAACATCACGCTGCCAGTGAGCACCGCCGCCTCCTGGCAGCCGAACCTTGCGACTGAACAGCCGCACCTGAACCCGCCGCCAGTAATTGCCGTCTGGCAACAGAACCTCGCGCCTGTGCAGCCACAACCGAACCCGACGCCAGTGATCACCGCCGCATCCTGGCAACAGAACTACGTGCCTGCACAGCCACGACAGACGCCAGCACCGGTAAACCCCGACGAATCCTGTCCACTGAACTCTACGAACTTGGCACCGAACACAGCATGGCAACCGATCTACACCACGGCACCACATCATAGCTACCCTTCGAGGCCTACCGCCTCGCCCTGGGTACCGCCGTCTACAACGTCAGCCCACGTCATGCAACAGCCTACAACACTAGCCGTCCAAGAAACAAGGACGGACATGAAGGAACTTGCTGCTGCAATCACGCAAGCTGTGCACGCCGCACAGTACCAGCAGCCAATGAGATACACCGAACTACCCTGTTTCAACGGAGCTCATCAAGATTGGCTCACGTTCCGCGCCGCCTACTGTGAGACAGCGCATCGATTAACAACAGTGGAAATTATGTCAAGACTCAGAAGAAGCCTTCGAGGAATAGCAAAGGAAGCTGTACAAGGTCTATTAATAGTGAACACAGACCCGAACGAGATCATGAAGACACTCGAGCTACGCTTCGGACGACCAGACTCCATCGCAATGGCTGAAATGGAGCGACTACGAACCTTACCACGCCTCACAGAATCTCCGCGTGAAGTGTGCACCTTCGCAGCCAAAGTGGAAAACATTGTTGGGACTTTGCAAGCACTCAATTGCGGGCATTATCTCTTCAATCCAGAAGTCACAAAGGCTATTGTTGAAAAACTCACACCAACATTGAAAAGACAGTGGTACCAGTTTTCAGCAGCACAACCCAGAACAGAACCTGATCTTCTGAAGTTTACCCGATTCATCAAGATCGAAGCAGAGATTTGCAGCCCGTATGCACTGCCTGAGAACATCGCTGCGACAACTCAAACTACTCAGAACACCCAGCGACGTCAGCAACGGGTACATGCCGCACAAGAAGCAAGCAAATCAAAGTGTGGTTTATGTGAACATCAAGGACACAGCATCGTGGATTGCGACCAATTCAAGAAGACAACCACTGATGCAAGATGGGACATCGCAAAGAAGCATCGCCTGTGTTTTCGTTGCCTCAAATTCCGAACAAAGCAACACAGCTGTAAACCAAAGAAATGCGAGTTAGACGACTGTGTGCATCTACATCATAAAATGCTACACGCCACGCCTAGTTCAGCAACCAAGAAGAAAGAAGAAACCGACTGCTCCAAAGAGGAACAAGAGAAGGTCCATTCAATGTGGACACCCAAGGTATCGTTCCTTAAGATAATACCAGTGCATCTTTCTGGACCGGCGGGAGCAGTAGATACCTACGCACTCCTTGACGACGGCTCTACCGTAACTCTGATCGACGAGGGCCTAGCCAAGCAAATCGGAGCAGAAGGATCTCATGAACCACTTCGAATAGCATCCTTTGACGGTGAACCCACAGTCGACGTGTCATCTCAACGAGTAAACTTCTTCATCAAAGGACTTCACACATCTGAACGCAAGCTACGCGCAAGAACAATCAAGCAGCTAGAGTTGGCTGCACAAAAGATCCCTGGAGAAGCTGTCAGAGACTGTAAACATCTTCATGACATCGCCAGAGATCTAGTAACTGAGGACGCAAGGCCCAAACTCCTGATTGGCCAAGATAACTGGGACCTACTCATCGCAACGGAGATGAGGACAGGAAAGAAGAACCAACCAGTGGCTTCACTGACACCATTAGGTTGGGTCCTGCATGGCAGCCACACACGAACACTTGGCCACAAAGTGAACTTCATCAGACATGCTAACATAGACAATGACCTACATGAACTGGTGAAGGAATACATCACGATGGATAACATGCAAGTCAATCCAAAGAAACCCATTAATGATCCTGAAGAAAAGGCACTTCGCATCCTTCAACAATACACAAATAGAACTCCAGAAGGAAGATATCAAACTGCTTTATTGTGGCGAGATAAAAACGTCACGATGCCAGACAATTATGACAGCGCTCTGAACAGACTCATAAGCGTAGAGAAGAAGATAGACAAAGAACCCGAACTAAAGAAGAGGTACGCTGAACAAATGGAAGCACTAGTATCAAAAGGATACGCCGAACCAGCTCCATCCACGACATCGAAGCACCGAACATGGTACCTGCCTCACTTTGCGGTTTTTAACCCCATGAAACCGGAGAAACTGAGGATTGTCTGCGACGCTGCAGCCAAGACTAGAGGAGTCTCCTTGAACGACCAACTACTCACTGGCCCTGATCTATTACAATCGCTGCCAGGAGTGATAATGCGTTTCCGTCAGCACTCAATCGCCGTGACCGCTGACATCACCGAAATGTTCCTGCGAATGGAACTACGGACCGCCATCTTCGCAGCTACAGCGGAAGAGTCCTCGAAAAGGATGATCGACTGGCGATTCATCCCACCTGGTGCCCCATTCATGGGAGGCGCCTGGGAACGCATGGTGAGATCTGTGAAGACAGCACTCGCCGCCACTGTGAACGAGCGATTCCCGAGCGAGGAAGTACTTCACACGCTGCTCACCGAAGCCGAACACACCGTGAACAGCCGGCCACTTACCCACGTGTCCGTGAACCACGAAGATCCTGAAGCTTTAACCCCCAATCATTTCATTTTGGGTGGTCCCGGCCGCATCGCGGCACCAGGAGAATTCTGCGACAGTGACCTACATCTACGAGCCAGTTGGCGCGCAGCTCAGAGACTCGCAGATATATTTTGGGCCAGATGGCTCAAAGAATATCTTCCAGAACTACGTAACCGAAGGGAACCGCACACCAAAGGCAGGATCCCCAAGGTCGGCGACCTAGTACTCATCGTGGACGGCAACCTTCCACGAAACATGTGGATCAGAGGACGCATCTGTGCTACGTTTCCCGGCCCAGACGGAGTTGTACGTACGGTGGACGTTACAACGAAAGGAGGTACCCTACGACGTCCAGTGAAGAAGATGATAGTGCTACCGATTGAAAGCAGCGATCCTGCACCATCTACGACTGCGACGCCATCAGCAGACGACGACGCACGGCGGGAGGAATGTGCAGGACGCCCACGTACATAATAGCATTGTTACGAACGACGTAGCGTACCTAAATTTGATATTGTAAAGTAGATTCAGATGTTAAGTTTTAAGTATGAAATAAAGACCATTTTCTAGTAGGGCTAGTAAGTAAGATATGTAGTCGATTAGATTTAGAAAGTTAAGTATGATTTAGAAAGCTAAGATTGTAACATAGAACAATAAGTACCTAACGGTTGGTTTAACCGTTAGGTACCTAACGGTTACATTTAGAAAGTTTGATTGTGAGGGAGGCGGCGCAGAGCCCGGTCCCAGACAAAGGACAAAGGAACGCTCCGGAATAACGGGCCACGCACCCCGCCGCCTCCTGCTACCTGCGCTAGAGTACGGCTAGCGCAAATTGTACAAAAAGGGTGGTTTGCGGCACTTGTGGCGCATTCAACGGACACTCGCCAGTCACTCAACAAGCAGCAAGCCGCCCTGGAAAAGGCACCCCGAGATCTCATAGTGATAACGAGTAAATAAATAGTCTTCAAGCAACCAGGAATTTTATTGGAACCAAGTGATCTACTCCAATCCAGCGCAAATAATAATTTGGTGGTGAGAGCACAAGAACTCTCATCCCGAACACTAAGACTTCGCTGTCCGTCCGTCCGTCTGTCTGTCACCAGGCTGTATCTCAAGAACCGCGGCAGCTAGACAGTTGAAATTTGCACAAATTATGTATTTCTGTTGCCGCTATAACAACAAATACTAAAAACAAAATAAAATAAATATTTAAGGGGGGCTCCCATACAACAAACGTGTTTTCTTCTGCGTTTTTGCCTTGTGGTACGGAACCCTTCGTGTGCGAGTCCGACTCGCACTTGGCCAGTTTTTTTACAGAATAGCACCGCAGATGATGAGATGATGAACGGTCCGTTAATTATAGTAGGAATCGTCCAATAGTCAATACCTGTGGATGTCATTTTTTTCGGCGAGGGACGTTGGGATAAAAAATAAATAATCAGCGGACATGAATTAATTACATTTTATCTGCGAATGTGGCATTGTGCGCCGAATCCGATGAAACAGTTGCCTCGCCAAAGACACAATAAATTGATTACATAATACACTCTACATAGCTACCTACTACAATTTTCTTTATAATTAGTTATGCGGTTATATGCCGACTTATACCGTTCACCTTGGTTTCAGTTACCTTGCGGGAAAATATCGAAGCAACTAGGGTAAACGGTATAGTTATTGGCCAGTTAAGCTACCTCATGACACTATTTATAATGCACAAAAATATAAAATGGGTAGATGTAAATGAAATATTTTTTTAAATATATAACATTAACGTATTTATTCAATGGTATGGCTTACATACTCTTTTTCCATACACTTTTTTAATAAAATCTACTTCGAGATACCAATATTAAATTATCGGTTATTGGCCATCATAATCACAATAATTGGCCATGTAATCTTACAGTTATTGGCCATAGAAAACAAAATAATAATTAACATTAAAAAAAGAAACTTTAACAAAAATCAATAGCCCTCACTAATTAAAAAATGTTCTCATCATCAGAAGGTTCGGAATCATCGTTAATTACGTAACATTTGTGGCATATGAAATTTTTGTACAGTATCAAGACTATCAACTGGTTTTCTTGGAAAGCCTTTCCGGGCCATTTTATACAGCCATTGCTTGATGGAATCTTCTTCCTTATGAGTCAAATACGGCGTAGGTCCAAACTCAGATTTAGATGTGGGATTTTTCAGTTTAAATTGCAAAGTGGCCCTGGGAATATTATATTTTTTGCAACTGCTCTCAAAGACATTGTTTTGTTCTGAATGTTTTCTAACGCCTCATCCTAGGGCTTCTTTGGTGTACCGAGGTCTTTTTGGCATGATTATTTTTAATTTAACATGATAGAACAGAAAAATAAGCATGATTGATCTTGTTCAAACTAAAAATAAAAAATATTATAGTTATTGGCCTCCTTTTTTGTATTGAAAATTATTCCAGGCTTCATAGTACTTGGCCTAGGCCAATAACTGTTTACACAGCCCTAAAATTAGTGACAAACGAATATAATGCATAGTATAACAGACGGTAGAGTATTTTTCACTATAAACGCATTTTGTTTTGGATGAAATG
This sequence comes from Oligia latruncula, assembly GCA_948474745.1. Taxonomy (NCBI): domain Eukaryota; kingdom Metazoa; phylum Arthropoda; class Insecta; order Lepidoptera; family Noctuidae; genus Oligia; species Oligia latruncula. The sequence goes on along the minus strand of OX419713.1, from coordinate 5,010,849 downwards.
AATATAGTAATTGGCATAGGGGGCCAATAACTGTAATGTTATTTAAATTATTGGTGCAGTAATTGGCCACTACATTTTTTTAAATTTATGTTTTGATTTTGTCGTTTTATACTTCAAATACGCGTACTGTGCATATCACTCTATATATTTTACAGATTTTCAATCACTAAACTATGTAAATTAATTTCAAAATATCACATCCTAAAATTTTATGATCTTAACATTTAAACAAACTTACCCATTTTTGATACCGGCGCGAAAAAATCACAGATTAAAAAAGAATGAATCCACCTAGCGGTGTTTTATCGAAACATTTTGAGAGTCAACAATTGTGTTGCCATGGTGCATTTTACATTTATCATGAAGTAATGTGGGTTGCTAGTTTTTCAATACTGATGTTGAAATGGCTAATAACTATGTAGGGGCCAATAACTATACCATTCCCCCTATATTTATAGAACCATTTAACGTAGACATTTTCTCCTTATTCAATGTTGCACGTGCACGCGTTTAGATGACGGAGTTCTTCGGCTGTCATCGTGACATGTTGTGTTGAAAATATTTTCAAGTCAGCAGGCAGGAAAATGGTAGCCCTGTTCCCGCCAGCACATCAAGCTACCCGAAACTGTCAAATTTTTTCAATGTACCTACCTTATGCTTTGGCGATAAAGTTGAAAATCTATTAGAGAAATTTGACAGATTGTAGTAGCTATACCGTGAGTGACCCAATGATATTATAAGTGCCGTGACCCCTCCGTGCCTTGGAAAGCACGTTAAGACGTTGGTCCCGGCTGTCATTCGTGGATCTTTGACAGTCGTTACGGGTAATCAGAAGCCCGAAAGTCTGACAACCAGTCTTACCAAGGGGTATCGTATTAACCAGTAACTGGGTTGCGGAGGTCAGATAGGCAGTCGCTCCATGTAAAACACATGGTATTCAGCTGCATCCGGTTAGACTGGAAGCCGACCCCAACATAATTGGGAAAAAGCTAGGCAGATGATGACTTACACGAAACGGCCTTGCTGACCGCGTTACGTCAATAGTTTTCCAGATACTGTGACGTTGTTACCTAGGTGCTAATGACATCGTGTGACCGCCATCTTTAAAGATGGGTGTTCCCCGTAGTAACTAGGTAATGATAATATTGTCTTCTCTTTCGTATCGGCACGGGCTAGGTAAGAATTGCCTACACCCGCCCCGAAGTAAAATAAAATCCATACTCAATCTGTCTGTTGGAGGGCTTGTGGCTAAGTAATAACAGCCGCACGACTCGATCCATAAGGTAAGCTACGCTTGCTGTGCGTCGATATCAGTCAGTCTTTGAATTTTATAAACATATTTGATAAAATACAACATCCACGCAGATAAAGTCTGGCAAACAGGTAGTAAAATACTAGCCAGTTATCAAGATCATAGCGGCCAGCGATTTTGACTGCGCAAGTTGCGGGTAACCGTGTAGGAATAGGAATCCGATGGGGAATCCTATTGGCCGAAATGACGAACTTCCACAAACATACAAACGTTCCAAAATCCTTCCTTAGTACTCACTTTCGTTTTGTAAGGCACTCCTTACGCAGAAAATTTCGTGTACGTTGTACGTTGTCAGAGAATTCACTTAGTTTTTTATAAGCTAGTGGTGACGAACGGAAAACGCCTGGAAGAGCTACTGGTCCATGAAGGAACTATTCAAGGGTGAGTTGCCTATGGCACTGAAACGCATGCTTCCCGTTTTAACCTACGGTGCACAGACTTGGTCTTTGACTAACATCTAGAAGTCCAAACTGAAGGTCTGCCAACGAGCAATGGAGCACAGTACAGACCTATACTAGGCGTTAAATTAAAGGATCGTGTTCGTAACACTACAATACTGCGCTCCAAAACATGTGGCTCAAAAGGCTGCCTAACTTAAATGGGGCTGGGCAAGACGTGACAGCCGGACGAACTGTGGGCCAAAATAGCACGGAACTGGTGCCCTCGAGTCAGTGAGGTGGTGATGGCGGGACGATCCGAGCTCGAGCTGGATAGGTTCCGACACAACTGGAAGGATGACGCGCGGGCTCACGAAAGATGGAAGGAGTGGAGGGAGGCCTTTGCGACGGAGGCACGGAGGGGGACGGAGGCTATTAAAAAAAAGAAATAAGTAGGTGATGATTAAGGAGAGGAAAGTAGTTCCAACACCCGCCAGCTTCGTTTTCAAAAAGACAGTTGATAAATAAAATTCAAACGTCGAATTGCCATGACGCACATGCTAACGACCTCGCATTTCCGCCATCTTTTTTATTTAAAAATGTCATGTCCGTGCGTACTGAGGTTATGTAAGATATGGCTCCTAATAAAGTCTGCCAAATATTCTGGTGCAATGCGGAACGCTATCTAGGTCATATCTTCAGTCACCTATCACAAGATTAGTTAACTTTTTATCAGTGTTCAGTTATATTTTATCTGTAGTGACCTTGGCGCCGTGTATGAACATTTTTGATCGTGAAAAATTACGTAAATGCCGGCCGGTTCATTTAGCCCGTGAAAATGTTTACTGAAAGTGAAAATTTCAGCTAAAGTCAGTTAGGTCTTGATTGGAAGTTTATTCCGGCGTTTTTTTTAGATTTTAATTTAGAATCTTCAAGGTTCATAGTTGTTTTGTTTTTTGTTTTTAGATAAAACGTTGTAATAGACTTTAGTAAAATTGTCACCAAGGTCCATGAGTGTTTTAATCAAAGGCGAGAGGAAATTAAGCATACTCCTACTACACTAAATATTCAGAAAAGGCATTATATTTTATTTATTTCATCGCGGGCGGCGGCACTGGCCAACAACAGTATTCTCAGGGTATTCGCGTTCGCGGATCGGTGGGATTCCCCGATGTTGCGGAGGTGGATGCAGCTCCACACTGAATTTTACTAGAAATTAGATAAAATTGTTACTAACCCTATGGACTACAGTCGGATTTTTTTTTTAATTCTTTAAAAAGAAGATGGCGACGTTAGTTCCGATTATCGCTATACTCTGATTTGTCCAACAGTCCACACCTAAGCCTGCCAAATATTACCACACTTGCCTGCCAAATATTACCAATATTAACCAGTTAGCCCATGGTTAGCCCCAACCTCTCCAAAGAGTCTTTGACCAAAGAGGATTAAACCAGTTCAAACCCTGATATACCCACAGAGGTTAGATAGCGATTTACTGCGCAGAGAAAACAGCAAAGAGTTCGTATACCTACCTACTACGTTATGTGCGTATTATCTGTGATGTAGTTTCCTCGTAGGCCGATAGGTCACGACCCCCTGGTATCGGATCGATTCAGCTCGGCGACCTAATATTAAAATAGGTACTACGTTCTATCTAGACCTTTTTACGATTCCGTTTCGCTTGTGTAAGTACTTACTACAAATGTACATTGATCGGATATCTATGGATGTAACAATCATTCTAATAATAAAAAAAGAAAAGTCCTAGTCCTGACTCACTTAAGCTGGATTCATACTACTGTGTCGTGTCGTGTCGTGACGCCTTCTGACGCAGTGTTAGCCAATCAAAACTCGTTGTAATTTGGCGTAGTACTGAACAGATTCGTTTGATTGGTGTATCCTGAGTCACGACACAACACGACACAGTAATGTGTCTGTGGCTTTACTCACTGACTGTCTCATGAAAGACAAGCAGAAACTCCAGAGGTGCCCTTTTGGGTTCGAGGGACTGGGAATAGTGTTGCAGACAAAGTCGCTGTCAAAGTACTAGTAAAATACAAGGTTTGCTTCCCATAAAATTACCTACTTACTAAAAAAGAAGACTGGAAGAAGAAGAATCTACGAGAGAAGTCTTATTTTGCTAATTAATTTTGGGAATGAGAAGTCACGGAAAATCTTGTTTAATATTTGAGATGCCCAAGAATATTGTCTAAAAAACACACGTCCGCTTATCTACTCTGATGAACCAATGCCAGAACTCTCCAATCAGCTGATCGCACAATTTTAACTCAGCCCTACAGATAAAAATAACCGGCCGTCGCGTCGCGGTCGTCAGTGTCAGCGGAGACGAACGATGTCCTTAACATTTATCTACGACTCTTATTGATAAGGCAAATCTGGGCTATCCATCACACAAGCCAGGATTATGAGAGTTATCTGTAGACACTGTAGGTGCTCTGTAGTATAAATGGAAAAACCTAAAAACACTTTCAGTTTGGGAATTTCTTAGAAACAGCCCGGAGTTTCGAAGTTGGCGGTTCGATATCCCTGTGCCTCGAAAAGCACGTCAAGCCGTTGGCCCTGCGCCTGTCTCTCTCCGGTCATGTCGGATTGCCTCCACATCGGACTATGAGATTGAGGGAAGAGAGAGTGCACCTGTGTCAGCGCACACACTTGTGCATTTTAATATCTACGCGCCGAAGACTAGTCTCCGCCAAGATTGGTCGCCATGGCCGAAATTTGGTCTGGAGGACTTTAGCATAAAATAGTTTCGTGTCTGACTGACAAACAACACACAGTATAAACCACTGCAAACTATTCGACATTCATTTGCGCTTAGCTAAAGTATGGAACTCCTTTCCAGATTGTGTGTTTACTTACTCCAATGTGGAGCAACACCCCTAACAATGCTTCACCTCTTGTCGTGCTCTCTTGCACTATGAAATAAGTACTTTTACAAGGCCCAGTGCTAACGCTGTCGACGTGACTTCTTTTTCTTGTTTCTGTCACGACTGTACTTCAGGATCTTGTTGGCCGAAAACTTTGCCACTTCTACGGCGTCGACAGTGGCAGCGGAGGTCATTTTGGCTGCATTTTTGGGGCACAGAGGGCAGGATAGGAGTTGGAGCGTAGTTTGCTACAATACTCCACCCTGCTGCCATTCCGTCGAGGTAGCCCCAGTTTACGAGGTTGTAAAACTGTTACATATCTTCCCACCTGAGTTCAGAGGTGGTTCAGGGACTTCAAAGTGGATCACGGAAGGTTAGCCCGTACCGGAATCATCCTTCATCCTATTTGGATATAATAAGCATCATACATTATCAGCCTATACTGTTCCCACTGCTGAGACACAGGTCTCGTCTCCGTGAGAGGGAATGGGCCGTAATCCACCACGCGGGCCTAGTGCGGGTTGGTAATGATGTCACATGTCTTCGAATTTTTGGTTCTAGGACATGCCGGTTTCCTCACGATGTTTTCCTTCACCGTTTTTGAGAGCAATGGTGATGATATAAATTAACACAAAGTAAAGCGCCTGTCTGGATATAAGCATTGATCACTAATACATAAAGATATAAATAGGTAGCTACCTAAATGAAGTCATATCGATGCCTCTTTGGTTAGATCAACCGGCGCGGCGCACGCGTGTAGCGGTAAGTATCTACAACGCCACATGAGAACAACGCGTCATACTGACGTCACGCAAAATCCTGCATCTCGCAAGCAGAGTTTACCGCGCAACTAGCATAGATACAACGACCCGACATGAATGTGAGTCATCGGGCAGATGCCCGCCAGACACAACACCCGTCTGGTCGGAGGATCCTCCCTTTACTATGGACTTCGATCAAGAATAGTACTAGATGCCCGATAAGCGCTTCAAAAACGGCCCGAAAAATACAAGCACGAATACTTTTGTGCTCTTATTTCAAATTAGTATGGTCCAATCATAGCCAATGTTAAGACGTCAAAATGCCTCAGTGCGCGTTCAAAAGTTGTGTAAATAACCACCGTAACACCAAGATTTTGGAAGGAATATCTTTTTTTTGGTAAGTTTTTATCATTAAATGTTTTTCATAAAATAATAACGCAATTAAATAGTAAATATAAATCAATTATCAAATATTATGATTGTTTGGCCAATGTTTGCGACAACGCGCCAACTACCACCAAACGGGGTGAATAGGGATGCAGGGGTGAATCGGGACAAAACTTTAAAATAGATTTTAGCATTGAAATAATACAGTTTGTTGCCGAAAAGGACACTTAATCGTTAATTATAATACAATAAACACATTAGACACCTTTTTGGCAACAAACTATATTATTTCAATGTTAAAATCGCTTTTAAAGTTTCGTCCCGATTCACCCCTGCATCCCTATTCACCCCGTTTGACGTACTCTAACAAACATTGAAGCATTGAAACGTAATTCCAAGAACTACGTCTAGTTCCAAATTCGAGTAAGTACGAAATTGTCAACAAAATGTTTTTAACCTTATTGCTTAGACGTTAAGTTTCATTTTAGAATAAATATTTTTGTACTTATTATAAAAATGACTTTTTATTTTCAAGTGACATTTTAAATTTATTGCTTCGATGACAGAAGGACTTAAATATTAATCATTTGCAATCGTAATTAAACTTTATGTTAGAGTGTTAAGGTTTATAATAATCTGAAGTTGTTAATATTATTAAACTTTTTTCTATAGTTCGTAGTAAGAAATATAAATGTTTATCTGTGTGCAAACGTGGCCACTTTAGCGACTTATTTTTGTTCCTAATCATTCATCTAGTACTATTATTGATCGAAGACTATGGAGGTTGAGTGAACTTTACACGCTGTTCCTCATACCTTTATACGCGCACCCGTTTGAATGCGCTACTCATTCTTAATGAAACATTCTTGCATTTGATAGCCCAATTCTTGAGGAAAGCTAATTAACATCACGCTAGGACCGTTAGGAGCCAGAAGAGAAAACGAAGTGACAGCGCGGGCAAGGGATGCGAATGATGCTATGCGACATGGTGAGTCGGGGGCCGAGTATTATAAAAATATGGCTGTTACTTTGGTATATTGTTTTTTTTTTTTTTTTTTTTAAACATTGCCCCACACTGGGAATTTCTCCTGTATTGTGGGTGCGTTTACATACATTTAAATTCACGTACACAAACAGCCAGACAATCAATGTTAATCTAACGACTTCCACGCGAACGAAGTCACGGGCAGAAGCTAGTTATTTATACTATACCTACTAGCCCCGCCCCGCGGTTTCACCCGCATAAGTTTCGATCCCGTCCCACGGGATAAAAAGTAGCCTATGTATTAATCCAAGGTGTCAGCTACCTCCATACTAAATTTTATCAAAATTGGTCCAGCCGTTTGTGCGTGAAGATTTGAAGAAGTAACAAACATACAAACACACTCATCACAAACTTTAGCCTTTATAATATTAGTGTGACATATTATTTACAACAATTTAGTCACGTTGCACGTTATCAGTTTATCACAGCTATCTAGTTAATTAATTATCAAATCTTTGTACAAATTCCGAGGCACAATGTTACAGATAAGCTGACAACGTACCGGGCGGCGCGAGCGCCGCCGCCGCGCCGCGGCGCTCTTACCTAACGGTACCTCTACCTACGTATTTTCTATATTTTATGACCTCACCAGTCATGACTGAACGAAATCTGAAGATGACGTTCTTGAAAAGTTGATGTTGAACATAGTGGAAGGCTTAGTTATAAGATAACTTTGGTGAAGTGAGCTTCCCCCCCGGTGGGTTCCCGCATTGTCGAGGCGGGGGGGCTCAGTAACCGTGGCTTGGTCACCCACGGTGAAGCGAAGAGGAACCCGAGGAGGGGCCGCTCGTCAGGGCTTTTGCCGATAAGCCGACGACGTAGCGGCCAACAAGTAGGTTGCGGTGCCGCTTGGGCGACATCGCAACTGAGGCGGGCCGCGATGCTGCGATGTTATATCGATCGGTCGGAGGCATCGCGGCTGAGGGTTGGAGGCCGCGGCGTGAGAGGAGTGCCGGTATTGTGGTGCGCCGCTCTCCCTACCTTCCGCGGCCTTGACGGGGTCGCCACCGTCTGATGGCGGACGCGGTGGGGCCGCAGTGGACGAGGAGTGTTGGTATGACGTTGGCCGCTCTCCCTATCCTCTGCGGGCGGAAAATTTGCAGGCGGCGGGGCCAATGACCTGACCCGTCGCAGGGGGACCAAGGGTGCCCAGACACGTGGTCGTCAAAGCACCCATGTACTGGTGTGGTCCCTAGGGCGGTCACGGCGTGCTATGTGTTCTGGTGCGCTGGTGATGGGGAGTACTCCCCCCAGAGGAGGGTCCGGTGACGGACAGCCGCGGCGGGTTCACGGATGAGTGCTAACGCGTGCCCATGTTACCGCCGTAAGCGGCAGAGGAGGAATCCGAGGAGTTTTAGTGGGTTAGAGTCCCACATAACTGCACTATCTTCCCGTGGTAATGCAGACTGCAGAGCATTTCTCAAAGATAAAAAAAAAAAAAGTTGAATTGAGCTTGAACCATGGAATTAGTATGTATGTACCCCTGACAGCAGCAACCCAAAAGGAACCTTATTGTAACGTCAATAAAGATCACTTTTTTTAGGGTTCCGTACCCAAAGGGTAAAAACGGGACCCTATTACTAAGACTTCGCTGTCTGTCCGTCCGTCCGTCTGTCTGTCACCAGGCTGTATCTCAAGAACCGCGATAGCTAGACAGTTGGAATTTTCGCAAATTATGTGTTTCTGTTGCCGCTATAACAACAAAATACTAAAAACAAAATAAAATAAATATTTAAGGGGGGCTCCCATACAAGAAACGTGTTTTTTTTCGGCGTTTTTGCCTTGTGGTACGGAACGCTTCGTGTGCGAGTCAACTCGCACTTGGCTAGTTTTTGTCTTTCCGTTATATTTTACCCCAAATACAAAGAAAGAAACATATTTTATTTGGGAAACACAGGAAACAAAAAACACGTAGGTATTGTACGTATTTTAAAAACACGTAAGTAGGTACGTATTTTCTGTCTTTCTTTCTTTATGCTTTGATCGAAGTTGTTATGCAATAAAAATGTTATAAAAGGCCCGCTCCACAGACTAGCCACACAGAACTCTATGCACAGAACTATCAAGGCATAATGGCACATTCAATTGTTTTTTTGGCAAAAACTTTACAGTTACGTAACGTGAACGTGGCTGTCGACAAAAAAAATACGAACTTCGAGTACATAATACAGCAGAAAGGGCAAAGTCCGCACTTCCGCAGTAACTTTACGTAACACGTTAACGTTATGCAACTGAAGGACGCGGGGACACAGAATTCCGAGTCTAGGACATTATCGCGTCCATTAGGTACCACTGCTCCAGCACTTGCAGCAGCACTTGTGACCACAAAACCAACAAGGCACCAAGTTTTTTGACGTGACAACGTCTTAAATTAGGTTGCGGCTGGGAGTCACTTATGAAAAAGTGTAACGCTCGGTAACGTTACGATGAGTCACCGAACGAGAGAGAGAAAGACGTTGTCACGTAAAATCTTCGCCCGTAAAACCGACTTTACAGGCAACCATTTTTTTTTTTATTGTTGATTGTTAGTATATTTAGACGCGCTACGTAAATACCTTATTAGTGTTTTGGCTTCCTTCGAACAATGTCTGCGATTCACTGAAGCGATATGACAGAGCGATATAGACAGAATTATTGGCAGCCACGCACTGGCAGGCATACTTTATTATGGAAATATTATGACCATAAAGAAAATACGAGTTCTCCTTGCTGTTGAGTTGGTTGGAGGTTGTACGCACTTTGTATTATTGAAACGATTCTAATGAAACTTTATACACATAAGCATTTGAAATGTCTTATTTAAAAAAGATAATGGAAATCTCTGTTTCTATTGGGTTGGGGTATGAGTAAACTGGTAGAAATGTTCACGTACCTTAGGTAATGAAAAAGTGTAATGACCCCTCCATGCGACTTTCGGAGAGAGATAGTTTCCATGGGTTCTCGAGGGAGCTAAAGCCGATAGTGAGGTCAAAATGAAAATCAAAGATGGCGATGCGAAAATTTGAAAATTTTTCGTCATGGATGTCGTTTTCATTATTTATTTTATTTTATTTGTCCAAGGAATTTCTCAGGAGCGTGCGGAGTCTGGATTTGGTCTGCGTCAGGATGACTGGACCAAGAGAGATTTTAGAAGTTTGAGGAATACCAAGTTTTTGTACTTACCTACCTATTTGGTACTATTTGGTACCAGACATCAAATAATTGGTACCTCGCTAAAGAAGGAAAACTATTACCTGTGCCTCCACAACCCATCTGGGTAATACGATACCCCGTAATTAAGGTAAGACTGTTTATCAGACTTTCTGGTTTCTATCTACCCGTAACAACTGTCAAAGACTCGCGAATGACAGCCCGGACCAACGGTTATGTTAATTTATGTTCAATAATAACTCTCACAGCTCGATGACGGTGTAATGTTTGTAAGATTTTTAAATAATTTTCCTTATAGGTATCTATCGAATAACAATGCTAATTACAGGGAAAATGTTGGACGGCCTCAAGCTCTTCTTATAAGTTACTAGCAGTGCCCCGCAGTTTCACCCGCCTAAAAGTTTCGATCCTGTCGGATTATCGGGATAAAAAGTATCCTATGTGCATAGATTTATAAGAACGTCCAGATGCCTAGTACGCGCTGTCCAAATGCTTCGAATTCAAACACACCAAAATAGCGTGTTCGTTCGTAAGCCCCGCCCACAGGCCGCCATTACGCGACAGACGTTCAAAGCGCGTCTACGCTGTTAAATATATTGAAAAAATGACTGTTTGTGCGGTGAAATCGTGTAAAAACTACACTCCAAAAAAAGATAAGGATACGAACATTACTTTTCACTTGTAAGTTTGCAATTTTATGATGAATTTCTTTGAAAATATTACGAAAACTAAATAAAAACAAAACGACTCCATAATATTTGAGTATTGCCAAGGTACAGTGTGAAATATTTTTACCCCTTTTTTGTGCTGCGATATTTTAATATTGTAAAATGTTACGAAATCAACATTATTATTAACAAAAAAAAAAGAAATGATATCAATGGTTGCCAAGGGTATGAAATAAAGCTTCTTTTTACCGACTTCAAAAAAAAGGAGGTTATCAATTCGATACGTATGTATGTAATATTATTGGAATTGCATTATATTCACATGGGTCTCCCTTGTTTTGCCGAAAAGATTTTGCCAAATTATCACTTCCCAAACAATTTTCCGCATAATTTCATTTGCCAAATTATTACTTAGCAAAAAATCTCTTCAAAAATAATTGTAACCCAAACCTAATGTTTGGCAAGTGAAAGTTTAAACAATAACTTGTTTACCAACTAGTACTTTTACCAATTTTTATTTAGTCAAATATTTCAGTTGGAATAACTCATTTTACGCAAAATTACATTTGCCAAATATTTAGTATCGTCAGTTTTCGCAGTTTTAAGGCAGCCATTTCAAGCATAAGATCTAACTTTGAAGACGTTTTATTACAAGGGTGTTTTTTCCACTTGGACAAATTCGAAACAGGTAATAATAATATTAAGTATTTTGGTAGTATTTTTTTAAATAATTAATCTCGTGTAACTAGTTCAGTTTCGGGTAGACTTTTTTTCCATTTTTTTTTTCTATATAATCTAGTCGTTTCTGGCACTCGCCGGCCGCTGCCGCGGCACCGCTCGCTTCGCTCGCTCGGCTCGTGCGTAGGAGGTCACAGTTTTAACCTAACCTAACCTAAGCATTTTTTTTTTAATAATTAACCTCGTCTAACTTATTCGGTTCTCGATAGCCTGCTAAAAATAATCTCTTTTTTCCATATTTTTTTTTCTATATAATCTAGTCGTTTCTGGCACTCGCCGGCCGCTGCCGCGGCACCGCTCGCTTCGCTCGCTCGGCTCGTGCGTAGGAGGTCACAGTTTTAACCTAACCTAACCTAAGCATTTTTTTTAAATAATTAACCTCGTCTAACTAATTCGGTTCTCGATAGCCTGTTAAAAATAATCTCTTTTTTCCATATTTTTTTCTATATAATTTAGTCGTTTCTGGCACTCGCCGGCCGCTGCCGCGGCACCGCTCGCTTCGCTCGCTCGGCTCGTGCGTAGGAGGTCACAGTTTTAACCTAACCTAACCAAAGCATTTTTTTTTAATAATTAACCTCGTAACTAATTCGGTTCTCGATAATGTCCATTGCAAAAAAAAATAAAATAGTAAGTTACAAATATTTTGTATTAAATAAATGATTATTTTAAAATAAAATTGAATTTTTAATTATTTAATTCCCAAAAAAAAAATTCTCAAAAAATCTTATTTATGCCTTTATATTTTTTGTCATAACAAATCGTTTGACCAAACGTTTATTGTCTAAAGATTGTTTGCCGTAATAAATCATTTGATTAAAGACCAAATGCCTAAATGACATTATCCTTAATAATTCTTCTGCCAAGTAAAAATTCGACCAAATGAAAATGTGCATACTAAAATTATTCCAAACATTGCATTGGTATAATAAAAGGTTGCGAAAATTTGTTTGGGTAGTGAAATTTTGGCAAAATCTTTTCGGCAAAACGGCAGGCTCCCTATTCACATATGATGATCTATTAGGGCTTCCAAACAAATATACAAAATTTCATAGACGTATGTATGTATGTATGTATGCATGTATGTATGTATGTATGTATGTATGTTTGTCCACGCATATCTCCGGAACTATTAATCGGATCGTGACCATTTTTTTTTTATTGGCTTACATTTTCTTCAACTTAGGGAACAGTGCAAGTTTCATCAAGATCGATCCAGTAATTTTCAAGATATGGACTAATACGTGTAAGTGTGACGGCCTGGCTTATTGATAAGAGCTACTGGTGTAGTGTCAAAGGGAAAACATCTCAAAACCTTGGTCAAATACTAGTGCAAAAACTAAAAATTACGAAATAAAAAGTAATTTAAAAAATTAAACCGACTTCAAAAAGAAATTAACTCAAAATTATGAAATAACTTTAATTTCGGAAGTCGGTGGCATAAAACTAAAATACAGATCCCAAGACACCGACTTCCGAAATTAAAGTTATTTCATAATTTTGAGTTAATTTCTTTTTGAAGTCGGTTTAATTTTTTTAAATTACTTTTTTTATAATGTGAATTTGAGAACACTATAGGCTTCGCGGATTCATGGACTACATGAATTCACATGAACACATGCCGTGAAATAAATAATTTTGAGTTTAAGTTTGAATACGTTGTTTTATTTTATTTTTTCTTTTATAGCTGCCTGCGGCTTTACCCGCGCGAAAGTAGAAATACATTCAGTCAGTCGTTCGATCTTTAAGAAGAAGTACCTAACAAACATACACAGAAACATGCACACACACCACTCACAAACTTTCTTCTTTATAATGTTAGTATGATATTAAAAGTTTTTTGTTCATTCACACATGTTTACGAAAACCATGTTATAAAATAAAATTATAACAATCTCCAAAAACTATCATAATAGGCACTCGGTATGAATGTAAAAGGCGGGTTTCATTTTGTACACATATATTAACTACATAATTACCTATGTCAATATGAATAAGAAAACTACCCGAATTTTCCCATATTTTGGGGTAATCATTTTGAGCTGGTATTAGAAAATGTCACGCACACAAACGCAGAAACGATAATAATACACTTGTGGTGGGCGGTCCGCACGCACACGCGCATTACAAAATGCATTCAATTTGAACGTTGCGTTTTGTACGGTACACTCCATCTGGTTCTTATAAATCTATGCCTATGTGTTAATCTATCTGTGTGCCAAATTTCGTTCAAATCTGTTCAGTAGTTTTTGCGTGTAGAAGTAACAAGCATCCATGCATCCATTCTCACAAGCTTTCGCGTTTATAATATTATAAGTAGAATGATATAATATAGTAGGATTACAGCGACGAAAAATAAAATGTTACCTGTTAAATTATCATCTTTTGTAAGGTCCTTTGAGGTTTAGCAGGTAAAATTACAAGAATATTGTTCTGCCCGCGACTTGGTCCGCGTGAAATTTCTTGTTCCCCCGACCCGTAGACAGAGTAATCTATAGACTCATGGTATCTGTGTCACCGAAAGGGACAAAAAATTCCGGCAATCTTCATCATACTATCATTTTTACAGCTTACTACACTGCACCTAACCATTTTCATAGTTGCGCTAATGTACTATTATTTAATTATGCACAAAAAAGATCTTATTTTCCGTTTAATCGCGATGTAGTTTTTACTAATTCATTCATAATTTTTAATACTTATTTCTTTCATAAACGTCAAACTTGTTGTGCACATTGATGTGCTTAGCCGACACGCAGTAAGGGACAGAAATATTCTTTCTCTGTCTCTTTTCTTTTCTCTTTTTCTTGTGCGAATGAAAAAGAAGATATGCAGCAGTCTGTCTACGCCCCGACCCAACCCGTCCGCGTCGCTTCGCCTAAGCTATTACTTTGTTTTTTTTTTTCCGAGCAAAAAGAATAAAGTCGAAAGGAACCAATTCCTTTCGACTTTTTTCTTTTTGCTCGGCTCCTAAGGGTCCTAGCTAGCTTGATGTTGAGTAGCCTATAACCTTCAAAAAGAATTCCAAAAAAAACAAACTCTGGCTTTATTATTACTACCTTCTACCTTTACCAAATAAATAAAATAACTGTTTGCTGGTAAATTAATCATTTTTTGTACATACTCAAAGGTTTCTAGGTTTAACAAGTAAAATTCCAAGAACATACAAAACGTATTATAGAACGAACTTTCCAAGTATCCGCTTATTTGATCTTTTATAAAATAAAAGTTGTGACCTTTTCGATCATCACAGCTGACATTCTTTGATTATAAACCTGACATTACACGTGCCGCGATAAAAAAAAATGAGGAAGTCTCTATGCCCCAACTACGATTGGCGCCAAGTCGTCTTTAAATTTAGAATATCAGTAGTATCAGTACTCAGTAGTACATACATCATTTTATTTTTAACTATGCTAAACGCGGGCCTTGGACCATTTTGTATTCGAGAGAATCAAGACTTCCTGTTGTCAGGCTTGTAAACAAGTCACAGCAGCTTTCATGGCAAGATATATCCCAAGTTGTGCTTCAACCAGGAAGTTATAGACATAGCAACAGGAAAAAAAGTAAGTTCCATTATGTTCACACCCAGCTGCCATGCCTGCAACAGCTGTCGTGTCTCGTGCGTGACGTCATCACAATCCTAGGCCCAAATGACAACGCTACAATGGAAAGGTAAAAGGAAGTGTTACATACTCTGTGGTAAAAGGAACCGCTACCCGATGGCCGATGGGCCTACTAATGCTTGTGTTGGCTGGCATTCTTGCTGACTGTCAGACTGCTAGCTAAACTGGTGGTAATATGGTTTCAGGTACTCATAACAGCCACATCATCATTATTAAAACACCGGATATTTATACGCATAAAAGAACATTGAACCGTTCTAAACCTTTGTAATATGCAGGTACACCTTACAACATAAAACAATTCATCGAAATATCCGCCTTAATCTAATTGCAATAAGTTTGGTATTCCTTCATACTTTTTGACTGGAATGACCCAGCTGCGCTGACGCGAAGAAAATGGACACCTTGAATAAATCGGTTGGAGCCGGATCGCGTGAGTGTAAGTAAGCACTCAGTTTCAAATGTGGAATGGTCAATGGCAACAAGTTGAACTACGAAAACCGCCCTTATTGCAACGTTATAAAGCCGCTGCTAAAGTCATCCATCATGGACGGTGCGGTTGATGCCGACTAGCTGAGTCAATGCAAGCCTTGTTGCGCGGTCAAGAGTGATCTAACTAACCTACACTGGATTTGGCAGAATAGTTTTTTATCACTTCGGTAATTTCGGTAGACAAGCGGCAGACGGATAACTAAGGAACTAAATTTTTATATACTGAGTTAGATACATCGGCATCGTTGCTTTTGTGACCAAATGCTAACAG
Source organism: Oligia latruncula (assembly GCA_948474745.1). Taxonomy (NCBI): domain Eukaryota; kingdom Metazoa; phylum Arthropoda; class Insecta; order Lepidoptera; family Noctuidae; genus Oligia; species Oligia latruncula. Next base: position 4,995,137 of record OX419713.1, on the reverse strand, counting down.
CTGCATGGGTCGAATCGGTTGCTGCGGTCGGTTTCGTCGGGATGGGTGACCGCATCCAGGCATCCATTACATATCGAGGCCCTGCCTCAGAAAGCACGTAAGCTGTTGGTCCGCCAGCGAAGTCTTAATAATAGGGTCCCGTTTTTACCCTTTGTGTACGGAACCCTAAAAAGAAGTTTAAATGTCACAAAGATGACGAATGCAATGACAGCCAGGTGACTGAACTGAATATTCTCTCGACCATTAATTGTGTAGGAGTATGTATTGGTTTAATAATATTATACCAATAAATGATTACCTACATATTGTTGTTGGCCATGAACTTCAATACCTACGCGTGGAATGACACTCGGAGGCACGGACAGGATCTAATACTGCCTAAAGTCTATTGAAACATAAGTTTCAAATTAAAATTATTTCAAGTTAAACAAATGTCAACTTTATTTTAATGTTAGTTAAGTCGATTTCAGAGTGACTAGCACTATTGGAAAACTTATCTGAAGTTGCAGCGTAAACTGAACGTTATTATTGGTTAGGTTTTAAAGTTATTTTTCCATAAACTCATATTTGTATACCTACATTTTTGGCAAATAAATCGGGAATGCAGTTTAGCAATGTAACAACCTTCTTTTTTAACCGACTTCCAAAAAGGAGGAGGTTATATTCTATAAAGGGGCTCGTGGCTAAAGAAAGATAGCCTGTGAAATAGCCGCACGGGTCGTTTGGCGAGATCGGGCCGTGGTGTTCATCCCTAACATAGGTAATACCGAGAGCCGTCCGTGCCTATGGTGTCACTGACTCTGGCAGGGCCACCATCAGGGATTTTAATTTTGATAACAAAAAAATTGTCGCTAATTAGTTGAGATTTGTCGCCAAATATCAGAATTTGTCGGTCACTGGTTCAAAAGATATAAGGGTTTATAGGTGGCCTATCTGGAGAGTCTCCCCAGCAGGGCCACATTTATATCTCAAAAAATAGGGCACCTAGCGAAGATCTGTTTTCTCCCATATTCTGTCGCCAATTAGTCGGAATCAGTCGACCGACAAATTCTGATATTTGGCGACAAATTTCGACTAATTAGCGACAAAAATTTCGTGTTATCAAAATTAAAATCCCTGATGGTGGCCCTGCCAGTCTTTCCCAGGAAGAATATCGTGTTACTCAGTAACTTGGTTGTGGAAGTTAGCAGTCACTCCATGTAAAATAGGTACTGGTATGCAGGTGCATCCGGTTAGACTGGAAGCCAACCTCAACATTCGTAAGTCTTACTATCTACATAAATGCCCTGTACCAACTTAGACCTATTTATTACACAATTTCAGGTTTAAAAGTTACCTACAACTACAAGCCTACGTCGGCTATCTACGGCTACGATTTGACCTGGAAAGAATACCTACATAATCAATACTTGGACCGATCACTGCCTGCCAAGTAAAATATAACAAAATTGTCTTTGGCAGATTACTAGATTGATATAATAACGAAATACAAAAAATCTTTTGGAGTTTATCAGAGGGCTATTAGCACATACCTACATGGTTTAAGACTTTGAAAGGTAAAAAACGTACAATTTAATACTTTGTTTGGGTATTTATAGCACAAAGGCAAAACCCAGCAAAACCAAAAGTCTAAAATCTGTCTTTTAAAAGGAGCGCCAAAATCTGGGGCGCCATTTTTTTCCCAAAATCCAAGATGGCCATTAATTTAATTTAACAAACGTCAAAATGGAGCCAACACGGGCACAACACGGGCATCATGGACTCTATTACAGAAGTAACAAAACACGTGTTAACTGTTACTCATACGAGTTGAACAAAGCGATGAAAAAGTCTTCAGTCTACACGTACAACCCGGTACGACATTAGCCGGTCTGCAATTTAGCTAATAACGCTAACATAGCTAGCCATTGGATTTTGAACTTGACCTTTTAGCAGATTAGGTCGATTTTAGTTTGGATTTCACACTAACTGTCATTTAACTCTGCTGGTAGCTGGTATTGATGTACGAATCCTACACTACAGGGAAGGTCGCATTCTTTTCAGCTGTTTTTATATTTAGAACACGAAAAAATAAGAACATTTTCCTTAGCCATAAAAGTATTATGGCTAAGGAAAATATTTATATACATAGTACATTATCATAGAGCTCAGAGTAGTTACCTACTTACTTATTTTATGTAAGTTAGGGTACCGCTGCGCTGGTGCATCTACTGCATAGTTGTCTAAATGTCTACTTGTACTTACCTACTTATTTCATTCTAACAATCGGTATGTAACTAAGTACGTCAATAAAAATGTGATTATGCCACGAAGACATAGATTTAGATGTTCTTATAAATCTATGCACGAAGAGTTTTATTTGCCCTAAACGAGAACACTATGAAGCTTTGTTAGCTCGGTGGCTCGTTTCGTTTCATCATTAATTAAACCTAACCTAAAAATTAATTCCAAATGCAAACTGTGCAACAGTAGGTACCTACCTACAACGTACACAAACCTACTATTGTAATTAAATTTTTATTCACTTTATTAATTAAGTTTTATTTCATAATTAATTTATTAGAGAACAATAACTAGCAAAACTTCAATAAAAAAACATGAATAGGTAATAGTAATAGCGCAAAGGAAAACTATCATTCAGCCAAAGAGATTTAAGAATAATTTAATGTCTTTGCATTCAGCCTTTATTTAGCTATTATTAGCCAAATTTATAATAAATGTAATGTATAGCAGATCAGATAGAGATAATAACTACGCATCCTTGAACTTACTTCGCGGAATTATGTAGGAAAATTACGTAACCTAACCAACGAAAATGTCTGTTACTGACCAACGAATCGGCGATACTTGGAATGTTCTTTTTCTTGATTACCTGAGTTTATACTTACTTTTCGTAGCGTTGCTTTGTCATGTTGTGCATTGATCCCATGGAATAGACGTGCTACAGTGTGTGGGTCAATCACAGCAGCAGCGTTTTGAATGTAACTTATGTACTTACTTCCTACAACTTCAATGGATGTTCTTAGCTAACATCAGTCACTACATGTCATTACCTCGGCCTCGTGATCGCTACTTTACGTAACAGCTGTTAAATGACGTCACAAACTTGACGTGTTGTGTAACTACGTCATTAAATGTCTGGAGTATAGTAGCGGGCTAATTAAACTCTTATCGTGAATGATTTAGAAAAGATAATATCCCTGCCTGCCCACTCCCACTCGTCTAAAATTTTCTGAATGGGCCCACTATTTTTCCCGTGATTTTTCCTGTGTATGGGGATATTAATTTGTAACAGGTAGGTTAGGTACCTATATCCACAATTTCATTGATCATACTCACTCCTGTTTGGATATTCATTAATTAAAAAAGTGGACATATCCAGAACTATTGACTCATTTGTTTTCCTTATTTGAATTTTATAGAAAGGCCCAAATCAAATGATCACTATTGGTGGCTTCAACACTTCAAATAAATGGGAGGAGACTTCCATTTTGGAAATGTAGTAATTTTTGCAAATGAAATTAATTTTCTGTCAAGTTACTCAGAATGTGTTAAGTATGCAGGTGTATCATTTTAATCTCTAGATTTCTGTTCTAAAGAGGCTAGTAGGTTTAATAACAATAAAAGGCAAGAAATTTTTATTATCATTTATTTTCTAGAATAATAACTCAATCGTGAGTTTTTCACACCAAAAAACTCACACCGAGCGAGAAAGATGGTTGACAGGTCCGTTGTTTCCGTGAACCTGCTCTTAGTAACATGATGTTACGTACTGATGTTATACAATATGTGGATTGAACTACATTGCATAGCACTTTTTAAAAGTGAACTAAAATTAAATTCCTACAAGGTCACCATGCACACTCATAGCACTTAACATACTGCATTGTTACATAACAGCTCTCAATCACATGATTTCAGATTCCACAGCTTTTAAACATGATTTTTACAGCGTTCTGCATAGATCACTTCTTTACGTACAAGGTCTCACTCCCAATGCCACATATATTAAGTATTGATTAAATAACCACATTAACAAAAGTGAAAATCTATTATTCTCACAATATATTCACTAAAATGAAGTCTATTCCAACAGTTTAGCATAAAGGTACAATTACAACCTTGGCCTCAAACATTGAATGAAAAGAGGTTGTTACATAACACACACTGGCTGAATGAGCGATCACAGGCAAAATATTTTTAGAAAAACTCAACAAAATCTACATGGTTGTCATTATGTAACTTTTCAGCGAGGTGTAGCCAAGCATTATGTAATACCTAATAATTTAATAAAACAAAATACATGTTGGAATTGTTGCATAACGCTTTTATTTAACTAAAATAAGTTACTAGGTTTAATTCCGCGTCTAATAATACATGATTATGGGAGTGGCTATCAGTGGTGATTTGGAATCACAATTAATTATTGTAATTATGGTAACAATTCTTACATTAGATTTAGAGAAGCTTCTTGATCTCATCATATAACACAAGTACGAAAGCGCCTCCGGTACCTCTGAGCACGTTGGAGAAGGCTCCCTTGAAGAAGGCGCCACCGCCCTCTGTCTTGGCGATGGTGGACCAGCAGTGGATGGTGCTCTTGTACAGGATGTCAGCCTTGGCGCGGCCAGACTGCATCATCATGCGCCTACGGACCGTGTCGAAGGGATACGAGATGATACCCGCGACGGTGGTGACAGTCTGCGCGATGGCCCAGCTGATGACGAGTGGTGTGTTCTTGGGGTCGGGCAGCATGCCACGGGCTGTGTCATAGAAGCCGAAGTACGCGGCACGGTAGATGATGATACCCTGCACGGACACTCCGAAGCCCCTGTAGAGACCGCCGAGACCGTCAGACCTGAAGATCTTGCCAATGCAGTCGAACAGGCCCTTGTACTCACGAGCGTCGGCCTTGCCCACGTCGGCGGCCAGACGGGTACGTGCGAAGTCGAGCGGGTACACGAAACACAGGGAGGTAGCGCCGGCGGCACCACCGGACGCCAGGTTACCCGCGAAGTAGCGCCAGAACTGAGTTTTCTTGTCTACGCCTCCGAGGAACACCTGCTTGTACTTGTCCTTGAAGGCGAAGTTCAGCGCCTGGGTGGGGAAGTACCTGATGACGTTGGCCATGTTACCACGCCAGAAGGACAGGGGGCCCTGCTCCTTGGGAATGCGGACGAAGGCATCGACGATACCCTTGTAGCGCTGGTCAGCGGTGATCTGCTTGCTGACATGCTGGACCTGGAGCAGCAGCTTGACGCGCTCGATGGGCGCGACGGCGGTCTTGGAGACTGCGGCGGAGACACCGCCAGCGATGAAATCTTTCGCGAACGCGACCGGATCAGCGAGGTTCGACATTTTGTTCGATTAGGTGGGTGCTCACTTGGTAATTACCTCGCGGGTCGAGGTGGAATCTACACACACGGAATGGAATAAATCACGAAACACGAACCCCTGAATTTAAAATCAGGAGATTTTGAGTAATTTCGTGATCTCGGGAGCACAGGGGGTAGGTGTGTGCCTTTTTTGAAATTCGATCGATCACGTTCTCTCGCAGTTCTGCCCGGAGGAGCGGCGTAAAAGAAGGAAGGAAGGGGCAGATGTTGCCAACCTCACGGAATAGCACCACGAGGTCAGGGTGGTCAGTACGATTTATCAAATTTCCACAATATTCTAAAAATAAATCGGTCGTTTTTTAATATTACACTTGAAATTACTGCATGATTATCACTCTAAAAATCATTTTGCTAAAATATATTACAAATGCATTATTAAGAAAATCATTAGGGAGTATGATTTGGGACTTTATTCAGTAAAGAACTGTGAAAAATTATGAAATGATGAAGAACCAACCATGAATAAGATTTTTAAATGATATAGATCTTCACATCAACTTATGAAGGTATTTTAAACATCTTGATAGGTAAAATTCTTACCCTTATTATTTGAATAATTACAATATTAGGGTAAACCATCAAAATGTGGAAACACTTTAATGACGTACACAATATACGTTTAATTACTGTTGAGAATCAAACGAAAGACGTTTCATTTCATGCCATTTTAGACAATTTTGACTTTTCTTTTCTATTTAGGCTACTAATTTGAAGAGCTTTTATTAATTTTTATCATATCCTAACCTGTTTTTAATTTATAAACCACGATAACTTGGTCAAATAAAAATAAGAAATTATCACAAAAACAAAACGTAATCAGGCTGACCAACCTCATTCTTCAATGACATTGAACTGTTGAAAAAATTCTACATTATCTGTGCTGAGTAAGTAAAAATGTGTGATCCTGAAGTTAAGTTTTTGTTTATTTAATAATATTTGGATGTAATTGTTGACAGCGCCATGCAGATGAGTCGCATAGGCTCTCCGTCGGTCGGTATGGATGACGACACAGGCGCTGGCCACGCTCTGAGCGACTTTCTCCTCCAACTTGAGAACTACAATCCGTCAATACCTGACTCAGTGGTTGCACATTACCTGAATATGTCTGGTTTCGAGTCCCAGGATCCTAGGTAACTGTTTATATCCTTTCCCTAATCATCAGAAAGTACACAGATCATTGAAAATCACAAATTTGTCCTTTCAAAGTTATTTTTTCTTTGCAAACCTGTCACCACTTTTCTAGTTAATGTTGGGCCTGCATGTGCATACAAACAATTTGCATCCATGACTTACCTTCGAGCAGGATAAGGTGTGACTTCATTTAGATAACTAATTTTATAATATATACATTAGTATTATGACTAAATCTGATCTGACAGTGTCATGGTTACAGATAAACAATTTTGTATTTTTTTTATAATTATAGAAATATGGTACTACTAATTACAATAAGTACTTCATGCTTCTCCTGTGGGCTTTGTCCAAGTCTATACATTCCAGGACACAATACAATAATTTTAAAGGAAAAAGTTGTTAAAAATTCTTTAAACAGTTAAAAAAACTGAATTATTTTATGAAGGTCATTTCAAATTATGTTTAGACATGAATAATAGGCATAACTGTTGATTAAGTAATTCCTTATTAGCCTTCAGCAACTCTGGATTACTTGATTTGTCAGCCCCATGACTACCATAGACTTCAAGCTTTTCCAGAATATTGTCTAAGACTACCAATGGTTGAAAAATATACTTACAACCTGCAAGAGTTAATTTGAGACCGTGACCCCCTTCCATTCCCCATGCTCTTACCGCTGTCGCCACTGACGCCTCAGAAACTCAAACTAGAACCATTTATTTCAATTAAACCTTGTACAGGCACTTTTGAATTGTCAAAATTAAACAGTCTGTCAGTTAGAAAGTTAAAGCTAGTTTCCCATTCCAAAACGTAGATCTCTATGGAGAAGAACAGGCAAGAAACTCCATGGACACTCTTTTAAATCAAGATATTAAGTCAGTATCGCGCGCTTACGTCATCCGAGCAAAGTCTCAAGTTAAATCTTGCAGGTAGCAGTTTCAAAACTGTCTCTTAATAATCACTCCACAGAATCTTAACATATTACTCGTAACATTCCAGATTGATCCGTCTCATAGCGCTGGCATCTCAGAAATTCCTGTCCGACATTGCCAACGACGCCCTCCAACACTGCAAGATGCGGACCTCGAGCCAAATAACGCAGGTCTCCAAAAACCAGAAGGGACCGAAAGAAAAGAAGTATGTAATGACTATGGAGGACTTAGCCCCAGCATTACAGGAGTATGGAATCGTTGCAAGGAAGCCTCACTACTTCGTTTGATATCGTCACAAATGTAGTCACTGTTCTTTTAGCAGCCGCTTTTAGGACAGGAGTTCTCGTCTGATAACAGTTGGCATGGAGTTTATCTTCTTCGTTTGCAAGATAATAGAGTAATTTTTAGTGAGTATATTAGGGTAAGCACATACTTTGCTATGGCTTTTCTTGACTAAGTTACAGCTCAAACCGTATAATTTATATTTAGTAACAAATTGTATAAACTACAGGCGTTATAATGCTACTGGGTAATTTTGTAGTCCAAATAGTGTAACTAAGGGCTGATTTTTCAATCAACAGATAATTTTATTTGTGGAATAAAATTGACGTCTGACAAATTTTGTATGGAAGAACTGTCAAAAATTCAAAATCAGTCCTCGGATAAAATTATGTGGTGTTGGATAAATCACCCCTTAGTCTAATTTTGTTCAGAATGTTAGAAAATAATGACACCTCTCTTATGCTTAATTCCTAAGTCTGTAATAAGATTGTAAACTTTTAACCCTTATAAACGACATAAAGGATCATAGTCTTGTATGCAATGTTATGAAGATTTCGCTCATTGGCAAGAACGGTGACTTAAACTAAAAGAAATCGGTCAAGCCCGAGTCGGACTCGCGCACCGAGGGCTCCGTACAAATTTGTAGGTACCTATGTAAATAGTTTTTTTTTTGGTAATGTTTATGCTACATTGCACTTTTAAAACATACCCAAAAATCTTGCATCGCATGCTGTCACCTGCACATATGGGAACCTAATGGCTGCGTCAGCAAACAGTATTCGAATTGCTGGATTTTGTGCAAAACAAAATTTAAAAAATAACGTAGGTACCTTTTTTCGTGTTAAGGCTCCTACAAACAGGCGCGACACGCGACGCGAATCGCGCGCGAAACCAAGGCTCCGCAAGTTGCGCAACGAGCGGTGCCTTTGTGTCGCGCGCGATTCGCGTCGCGTGTCGCGCCTGTTTGTAAGGAGCCTTATATTTGCCATCGACACGCTAACAAGAAGGTACCCAAAAATGGCTCTTTTTTAGGGTTCCGTACCAAAATGGTAAAACGGAACCCTTATGGTGAGACTCAGTCTGTCTGTCTGTTTTAATTATGTCAAGCTTCTCGTAAATGTATGATTTAGGCAAACTTATATTAGAGTTACTTTTTAACCGACAAATCTTTGTAAGCAATATGAGTCCAGCAATAGAAAGTGCAAAGATTATTTATGAAACAAATTAGGTATTGATAAAATATGTGCTTGCCTTAGTCCTGAAACAGCTTGAAATTCAGTGAGAAGAACTATTAATATAAGATTTTGTACCTATCTATTTTACTGATCATTCAAATAGCATAGACAAGGAAAACTATCTCAGTGCACTAATTGTGCAGATTGTGCTTAATAAATCAAATTAGATAATATAGAGCATATTTAAAACACTTTGACACATTTAAATACTGTTGGGACATTTTTGAAACTTTTTACCACTATTTGGGACATTTGTGAAACACTATGGGACATGTTGACATTTTTATTTTATCCTCAATATTTATAAGTATTTTCTTTGAATTATCAGTTACAGAATCATTTTCGACCCGCGTATAAAATTACCTTGTCTTCGGACATTTTTAAAAATTACATTAAAGGCTACCATACATGGCCTGTTGTACCTACAGATCTGTCTGATCAGCATAGCTATTCAGAACCGTTCGAACGTCAATAATGTTACCAGAAGAGCCCTCTGGAGGCAGTTCAAAAATACAAAACCCGAAAACTTTGTCCGTTTAAATCAACAAGACGACCGCCATTCTTCCGACAACTATTTGCTGTCGGGGGCAAGGCAGATTAGTAATTGAAAATGTGTCATTTTCCAAACGGCAACCTGCTGACCAATATTCGTACCGTTTGTAGATGATACGGCCTCAATATCAATCGCTTACGAGCACCGAAGCGAAATTTTTTTGAAGTGAAACGTTTAAAAACTTATACGACAATCTTTATAACCCCTCACCCCAATGACACGTGATTTTTTTAACTGCGCAGCGCCTCGCCTCATGTTCCGAGCCACCATAAAGTTTGCATCAGGCTGTAGTTTGGAGTTCGTGTTCAGATAGATCTGTCCATATATGGGAGTCTTTAGGTTGAAATCTCGTAACTGTAGTCCAGTACCACTGAAAATGTTGCATATATGTGTTCTTGCGAATGCGACCGCGACCGCCAGTTGCAAAGACAGACCATAGTTATTCGTATGGTTTCTATGTAACTCTCTGGAAACGCTTCCGTAGTTGGTGACATGTTACAGTTTTCAACGAGTTACATAGACACTAGTTGTGTCGCTGCGGTTGCGGTCGGTCGCCTTCTGAAGAGCATCTTAAGGCCTTTGGTACACACGTTTTTCTTGCCGTGAAAAACTACGGTTTATTCGCCGTGTGTAGGCACGGTCGTCAGTGTTGTATGGATCACTATGGAGGCTTGTTGACAGCTACGCCGCACCGTAAATGTAAAGAAACCGTCCCGCGTAAAAAGGGTCATAGCCTTCCAACTTATAGCGAAGCTTTTATTAAAGTTTATCCTATGATATAATTGTAAACGATGGTGATGATTATGTGACTAACATTAAATTAATTAATATGGTTTACTGCAAAATACTATGCAGCAATTCTTTATACTTCTCTTTTCTTCTTAACATGTAGTGCAGCGAAAATGTTCTCTTAACATCACACCTGTATTCGCCTCTAAGGGGTAGTCAGAGGTCAGCCTCAAAAATATGTCGACAAAAATTGATTTGATTACAGTTTGTGTTCCATAATACTGTATCATTGCGTGTTGGTTTGCCCGTCCTGCGCCTGATCTTTCTCCGGTCGTGTCGGTTTACCGTCCCATCGGGTTATGAGAGTGAGGGAAAAGAGAGTGCACCTGTGTCTATTCTCATACTTGTGCACTTTAATATCTCCCGCGTCGAAGGCTAGTCTCCGTTGAGATTGGGCGCCATGACCGGAATACAGCCCGGACAGGACTATTACTGTATCATTATGTAGCTACAATAAGTACCTACCCAATGTGTTACAATGGTTTTTGGCTACACATTTTTTTTTTGTTTAGCCTATACTGTCCCACTACTGGGCAAAGGCCTCCCCCAAGTCCCTCCAGGAACTCTTTTCCCGCGCCACCTCAAACCAGCCCTCGCGGTACGCGTCCAGGTCATCTCGCCACCGCTTTCTGGGTCGACCTCGGTGGCGACGGCACCCATTGTGTGGAAACTTTTGCCCACCGGTCATCCTGCATGCGGCTGATGTGACCCGCCCAATCCCACTTGAGCCTGGCAGCCTTCTTGCCACATTAATACAATAAAAAAAAAATGGAACAAGGATTATAGACAGTTAAATGAATTCATGAGCTACGGTGGCCCAGTATGAGCAGTGGTGGCTCCGACTTACGAGTTGTAGGTCCAGAGAGGCACTTTACTTTGTGTATTTAATTTCATCACCACTGCTCTCAAAACGGTGAAGGAAAACACTATGAGGAAACCTGTATGTCCAAGAACCAAATATTCGAATAAATCTACCAACCCGCGTTGCCCCGCGTGGTGGATTACGGCCTACTCCCTCTCACAGAGAGGAAAATAAATGAATTCTTATCGATTTATACATCTTTTTGGGGCTGACTGACTGCACATGCCATTTCGTACTTATCGCCTTTCATCGTGACTTATAACAGAACTGGTGAAATGTGGATGTTCTTTACCTCTGCCTACAGTGCCTACCCCTTCGGGGACAGCAAGCGCGATGTTATCTTTCAACTACTGTTCTTCTAGTACTCTATACTACCTCACCAAAACATGTATTAAAGTTTCTTCACTAAAAATCTTTCACGCTTCAAATTCTGCAAAAAAAAAAAATAGCACTGAGGTTAGTGAAATACATAATAGCCTTATTATATACATTTATGATATTGGATTTACCAAACGATACGATTAGCTAGATGTTTCTACATTATAAATATACATATTGATTAGAGTAGGTACTTTAATAGATAGAGTACATTGACTCCCGGTTTCTGAAAGCTAAGAAGACATTAATGTCGAAGTGAGATTTGACAGAAAATTTAGTATTTTTAGCATTTCAAAAAGGGGTGAGTGTTGGCATAGCGTGTTAAGGGTATTCCCGTGACAAAAGCGCTGCCTAAGCGGTTTACGCTGCATTAATGCTCCGCAAGTAAAAACACTCAGGCCGAAATTAATAAATGTTACTTATGGCGTATTCATGTAGAACGCTGTTAACCGGCGCCGATATGCCAGCGCTTGTCGGCATTGACAAGCGCTGGTTGTCACTGGCAGTTTTCATACCTATAGCCAATTCAGCGCGAACCGGCGATAGGAACTTGTCGGTGCTTATCGGCGACGGTTCGCGCTGATTGGGCAAAAACGATGAAAACTGCCTGCGGTGACTTAGATATATTCGCGTCTCTATCTTGCTCTTGTAGTTTGACAGTTGTGCGACAGTAACAGGACTAACGCTCACTTATAGCTCGTGCTAAGTAACATTTATTCATCTCGACTTCAATGTACTTTAACTTAAAATTCACACAAATAAAATGTAATGAATTATTATTTTCATTATTAATTATTATTTTAGATGCCATGGCCAAAGTGCGGTCTGGCGGACTTTATTTATGTTCGAAAAAAATTGTCTGCTCAACGACGTAAACAGCGCAATGAATGTTGTTGAACTGTCAAAATGAGCCCCATTGCTACTAATAGCGTATTACCCAATTACACCTCAGCTTATGCTGCTTTTTCTGCCACTGACGTCTGGCCTAGCGTACTGTTCAACGCCATGTGAACATGGGCATACAGATATTACGGGCATAATTAAATCGGTCGCATATTCAGTAATATAATATGTGAATGTCCTAATGAAAAGTAACTAATAGTTAGCAAAAAAAATGGCATTGATTTGACTTTATTAGATTGACTGGTCTTCCATAAATGTAACAGTAAGCAATAATAATTTAAAAGTAACTGAAGTTAGAATTGATTGATGATTTCATCTTCAAATGTTCCATTCAGATCAGATTTTCAATAGAAATATAATATTCTTAAGTAGTAACTTTTGTAATGGTGCTGGTTCATTTGTGTACCAACTGAACTTGTGTCTGTTATCTCTAGCAGTGGGCAACATCTAAAGCTACGGTTTCCGTACGGTACGGTTTGACTGCGGTGGAGGCCACATAACGGCCGCATGTGGCCTGCATAAAACTTCACGGTGTCAAAAAATAGATCAAGAGGGAGTCGGACTCGCGCAACGCGGGTTCCGTTCCATCATGTTTTTAAATTTTCATCGGCGAGGCCTATATTCGTCAGAGAATTTTAAAACTGCAATGATATTGCAGTTTTAGTTCAGCGCCATCTCTTGACCGATAGCGGAACTAATGTAAAGAAAAAATGTTTCAGAATGTGCAAACAGCACTCTTTCATATAATACATGCCTATTAGCCGGACTTCGAATTTTTAAGACTGGGTTCCCAGTCCCAGTTGCAAAAAAAAAAAAAATTCTTCGTAAAAGAAATATATTTTTATACGTTTATGAGTAACGTTTCAGTGACGTCATTCGACGGCAAATTACGGACGCTAAGTGGCGGCCACCGCAGACTTGGAAACTCTAGCTTACGATTAAGTAAATAAAAGCGTGCGCTGGATTTTCAACTTTCGGCGCTAAGCCGAGGGTTGAAAATTCAACTGCGCGCTTATATAAAGGCATTCATTTAGATGTAAACTAGTTTGACAGCAATGACAGCTCTAAAGTGTTGCTGTCCTTTTCTCACGCTGTTTGTTAATAGGAGATAGCAATATTCTAATGTAAGTTTGTTGGTGAACAAAAAATTAGCTCTCAGCCTATTTTTTTTCCATAAGATTTTTAAACTCATGGATGACATTGTGCATAAGTTTTAATAATAAAACTAATTTTTTGCCACAAAAACATTTAAGTATTTAAAACTCCATTACTTATTACTTATTTGTGAACATTATTTTTTGCGTGAAGCCAAATGTGGAAACAAAATAAATAACTAAGATGAATGTTAAATTGCTAATCTCATTAATAAGTCTTTAAAATAGTTGTATTCTGCATAGCTATTCACAACCACTCGATACGCTTCCATACCGTATCGAACATCAATCAATGTATCGTCGGAGTCCTCTAAACGCTTTGCACAAGTCCCAAATCCCAAAATATTGTCAGATATAGGGTTGAATTTTCAATGGACAGATAATTTTTATTCGTGGAATAAAATGACGTCTGACAGATTTTGTATGGAAGAACTGTCAAAAATTCAAAATGTTCCTCGGATAAAATTATCAGGGGGTCTACTCCGAAGCGGTTAACCACTGTATCGGCCGAATGTTCGGTCATTTTCTGATTCGAATATTGTTGTCCTACTACGAATTTAAAAAAAAAAGGTAAAAAAAGGGTTAAAGGTTCTAAAAAGGTTCGGATTGGCAGTTTGGTCGGGACCAATAGTCAGTATAGGAAATTAATGGTAGCAGAAACACACCGAACATTCGGCCGATACAGTGGTTAACCGCTTCGGAGTAGACCCCCTGGCGTTGGAAAAATCGGCCCTAAATCAAATAGACGACAGCTATTCTTCCGACAGCTGTTTGCTGTCGGGGGCAAGACAAAGCAGCAGGGTAATTGCGTAACACACTATCAATCGGAATCTAAATCATTTTGAAGCAAATTACTAATTCATTGCTTCATAAGTTCGACAAAATTTTCTGCTCAACACGTAAATAACGCAATGAATGTTGTTGAACTGTCAAAATGAAACCGATTCCGATTGATGTGTTACGCAGTGGCCCCGCAGGTTGTCGAAATGTGTCATTTTCAAGACGATAGCCTGTCGGATGGTTGTGAATAGCTATGCTGGACCTCGTAACGTAACTACATAATTGTATTATCACTTCTGACATGGTAAAAGGAATTATGAGGTTGACTAAGTACTTTTTGATAGACTGAAATGCTGGGACACAGGCCTCTCTCTATGAAAGGGAGCGGGCAGTAATATACCACGCGGGGCCAGTGCGGCTTAGTAGATGTCATCATGTCACATGTCTTCGATTTTTTTTGGTTCTAGGACATTCCGTCTGTCAATTTACTAACAATTAATTTGACTGTCTGTACATTTAAACATCAGAAGGAGGGTTATGTTTTTTTTGACAATACTTTTTCCCTAAATTTAAAAAAGGAAGACGTTTTTAGTTTTTATTTAGTAAAATTATGAGAACCTATGCGTTGTATAGGCGACATGACTATTAAAATGAAGTAGTCGTAACTAATAAAATATTTACTATATTTTTTTAAGTTTAATTTTGTTATTTGTGTTTATGGTCAACACACTGTCGATGTCCTCGTTATCACGTTATAAGAAAATCATTAGTGCTAAGGGTATTTAAAATAAAGATTCATTAAACAGTTTGTTGTATTTATTACTAGCTGCGCCCCGCGGTTTCACCCGCGTAAATGTCGATCCCGTGGGAATATCGGGATAAAAAGTAGCCTATATGTTAATCCAGGGTGTCAACTACCTCCATACAAAATTTTATCAAAATTGGTCCAGCCGTTTGAGCGTGAAGAAGTAACATATAAACACACACCCCCACAAACAAACTTTCGCCTTTATAATATTAGTGTGTTTTTCTAACCGCCGCCAGGCCTCCGTCACTCCATGTACTTGCGCGCTATAAGTGCCTACCGCCCAGCCGAGCGGTCTCGGTCCGCCGGCGGATCAAATTCAGTGCGGTTTTCGCAAGCGAAGCGCGCGCACGCCGTTCAATTTTAATAGTGCTGTTCGTTCGTACGCGTATTACGATGCCGTGTGGTGCCTTATGTGCAGTAGATGGGTGCAAATCAAGTAAAAGAAGGGGTAAACATCTAACATTTTTCCATTTACATGTCAATGAAGATGTCATGTCATGTTTTAGATGTACTGCACAGTCGGCACCAATTTATAAAAAACATATTTTATAAACGATACCATTTTAAACTACCACCTATAGTCACAACATATTCACAGTTCTCAATAAAATAGACACAAATAGTTATGTTAATTTAATTTTAATGAAGAGGCAGCCCTGCGATTGCTGTGGGATCGCGCGGTGCGAAGCAATCACAACTGTACGCTTGAGCATTTAGGCACATTTTAGCATGCAGCGGTTGCTGACGCGACGGAGTAGGCTATTATAGCTGTAGGTATTGGAAATTTTCTACTGAGTGAAGTATCTGTTACGTAGTAACTATTTAGTAATCTGTGCCGCCGCGGCCGGTTCACCCGCATTATGTCTCGATCCCGTGGGAATATCGGGTTAAAAAGTATCCTATGTTCTAATCTGTGTACCCTAATTGCGTACAAGGCAATCACATGTACCTACGTCATAGAGCAACACAGGCCACCGGCGAACCGGAGTCGCCGGTGGCCTGTGTTGCTCTATGACCTACGTAGGTACTTCACTTTTCATACCTAACGCTCGGCGGTCGCGCTAGGGTTGTCAACTTTGGCATAAGCACAAAAAACTATCATGATAGTGGCACTCGTATCTAGTTGTTTGATTTATCGTTGAGCTTATTGTGTCACCGACTCTGGCAGAGCCACCATCAGGGATTTAAATTTTGATACCTACTTAACACAAAAAATTTGTCGCTAACATAGTCGAAATTTGTTGCCAAATATCAGAATTTGTCGGTCAATGGTTCAAAAGATATAGGTAAGGGTTTATAGGTGGCCGATCTGGAGTCTCCCCAGCAGGGCCACGTTTATATCTCAAAAACTAGGGCACCTAGCGAAGATCTCTGTTTTCTCCCATACCTATTTTTTGTCGCCAATTAGTCTGAATCAGTCGCCAAGTCACAGATTTAATCGGGTCTTAGTTTAGGAGATATAATAGTTCAATTAGTACCTAAGGTATAGTCCAAGAGCTAGTCGAAGAATTTTTTCGTGAACGCTTCGATCTCAATATTGAACTAATTAGCGACAAATTTTTTGTTATCAAAATTAAGATCCCTGATGGTGGGTCTGTCAGAGTCAGTGACACGGATATCTAAGTAGCAGCTCAAATTATTAGGATTTTATCACAAGACTCGCCTCGTATTCACTAGGGGATATAATGTTCCGCAAAATGTGTCGCTTGAGATGTCGCCCAACATCGCTAGACATCTTGTCCCCCATCGTGTAGGATCTGGGAATCGAACCAGTGTCCTCCAGCAAGAGCATGCTCTAGCATAGTATTCTGAGAAGATGATAAAGTTAGTAAAAAGCTGCTGTCAAGAAGAAATACTTTATTATAGAGAAAAAAAAGTGCTATAAGTAACAAATGCAGAACTAATAAAAAGTTATAACAAAATTCTGTTGTACCTTCTTTGCGGTCGGATAAAAATGGTAAACCAATTAGTTACGTTACAAGGGGGCCTAAAAAGGCCACTTTGGCAGAATCATAAACGTATTTTGCTTTTTTTACCGACTTCAAAAAAAAGGAGGTTATCAATTCGATACGTATGTATGTAATATTATTGGAATTGCATTATATTCACATATGATGATCTATTAGGGCTTCCAAACAAATATACAAAATTTCATAGACGTATGTATGTATGTATGTATGTATGTATGTATGTTTGTCCACGCATATCTCCGGAACTATTAATCGGATCGTGACCATTTTTTTTTTATTGGCTTACATTTTCTTCAACTTAGGGAACAGTGCAAGTTTCATCAAGATCGATTCAGTTATTTTCAAGATATGGACTAATACGTGTAAGTGTGACGGCCTGGCTTATTGATAAGAGCTACGGGTGTAGTGTCAAAGGGAAAACATCTCAAAACCTTGATCAAATACTAGTGCAAAAACTAAAAATTACGAAATAAAAAGTAATTTAAAAAAATTAAACCGACTTCAAAAAAAAGTTAACTCAAAATTATGAAATAACTTTAATTTCGGAAGTCGGTGGCATAAAACTAAAATACAGATCCCAAGACACCGACTTCCGAAATTAAAGTTATTTCATAATTTTGAGTTAACTTTTTTTTGAAGTCGGTTTAATTTTTTTAAATTACTTTTTATTCGTTGCAAGAGATTGGATTTGGATTGGTATTTAAGCACAGACCAAAAAAAAATTAACTGAAAAATCCTTCACCAATGGGATTTGATACGATTAACTTAACAGTTAACTGTCTATTATGATTTATAATGATTTGATGAATTCCTTTTATGATTCTGCAAAAGTGGCCTTTTTAGGCCCCAAGGTATGCCTAAACTAAGGAAAGACAAACTAGGAACAGTAAAGCGAAAGAAGTGCCAGGGTAGCCAGCGAAATTTTTTTTATTACGTTTTTGCAATTTACTGGTCAGTATTAAGTTGTAGGTACGTTGATTAAAATATGATTCGCGACCTTAACAAATATGTATTTACAGAATTATATTCATCAGGATCAGTAATAATAATTGTAAAATGTCAAATGAAACAGTCATTCAGTGGTATTACTTGGTCTTAGAGAGTTGTGTTGATGACTATAATGATTATAATTCTGTAAATACATATTTGTTACGGTCGCGAATCATATTTTAATCAACGTACAACTTAATACTGACCAGCAAACTGAAAAAACGTAAAAAAAAAATAATTTCGCCGGCTACTTTAGCGCTTTCGCCATAAGAAGTAAAATTTAATTTCATCATTAAGCTACACAAATTCAATACCTGTGTTCATTCAGTCTTTATTTTACAGTATAATATGTCTTCATTTAGGCTCATAAATACGAACTAAACAATTAAATATCACTAAGAAATCAGTATTTAAAGAATCTCACTATGTTTCAAAGACTATACTTACACAAAACAATATTTAAGTAAGTGTAATTAGTTGAATTGTAACTTGATTAATAATAATAAAAATAGCACTAGAAACAAGTATACAATATTTTTATGCTAGGAGGTCAATAAATTATAAGTAAAGTGGGTATCTTCGTGTTACCCAGTAACTGAGTTGTGGAGGGCAGATGTGCAGTCGCTCCAAGTATAATACTGGTATTCAGCTGCATCTGGTTAGATTGTGGAGGACCACTCATGGTGGATATTTGAATGCATGTAAAGAGAGTTGAATGGGCTAATAGTAATAATCCTTTATCATTTACCTGAATTACACAATTAGAAGTCAAGTACGTGGAAACTGCACTGAACTGACAACTGGTAGCCGTCCTGAATATAGTTGCAAATGCCAAGACAGATGGAAGCGGGTAAACAATTAAATGCACCATAAATGCCAAAAAAACTAAAAGATTGACCCCGCTGAGCGAATTATGGATCTGCCATAGACAATACTAAATTGTAGTACTTATTTAGCCATCAACTTTCTTATAAACTGCCTTCAAATGCTCAGTCAATGGAGTATTATCGGTCTCCATAAACAACACAACTTCTAACGTATCAGGTGCCAACAATTTAATGTTACGCTTAATTTTCTTAACAAATGGCGGCTTTGCAAACGATATCCGAGCCAAGCTAACCGTCTCAACAGTTAATTGTTTGTTTTCTACGTCGAATGTGCCTTCTTCGAGGGATGTGAGCCCAAAGTTGTGGCTGACCGTGAACGCCAGCTCGTTGGAGCCGGGCTTGATGCGTAAGAAGCCACGCTCTTGGTGCATCGGTGTCTGCTTCAGAGGATGCTTTGATTTCGATAAGAAGTTAAACATTGGCTGACCTGGAAACATAGAAATAAATTGTGTGTAATTCTTGCATGAAATTAAAGATAGTATTGTAAAGGGTGCTAATTTTCTTTCATTATAAGTATTAGGGCTGATTTTTCCAATGCCAGATAATTTTACGGACAAATAATTTTGAATTTTTGACAATTCTTATACACAAGCCTTCAAGATCTATAGGCTCAACACACACCAAAAGAGCGTCGAAGCGGATCGCAGTTTCAGTGTCATATGAATTTTAACTTTATTTTCATTACTATAATACTTATTATCGCATGAGAAATCGAACGAGTCGCGCGGATGCCAGCGGCGCCGCTGGAATTCCAGCGAATTAGCTGTGCGAGTGCGCGAGAAGGCGCGGGAAGTCCCGAGAATGCTCGAGCAGTCGCGAGCGGCCGCTGGCAATATCCCGCCCCTCGCGCCCGCTCCCCGCGCGCGTCTGTTGCGCGCTAGCATTCGCATTCATTCCTTGCAGTGCAACAAATACAAAAGTGATGGAAATGGATGAAGAAAAGTTTATTTATTTGGTGCAAATGTACGACTGCCTATATAATATCAAATCTAGGCATTACAGCGATAAACACATGAAAGAAGAAAGAAGGCGCGCGGATTCCCGCGACTTCTCGAGCATTCCAGCGACTTCTCGGGCAGTCGCTGGAATCCGCGCGCCTTCTCTACAGGGCGCTTCGCCGCTCTTTTGGTGTGAGTTGAGCCTTACACACTGAATGCGAACACACATTTGCGTGGGCATTCCCTAAATCTATGGGAAAATTCATCAAAAAAATGCCCTTGAAGCAATTCTTGTCTAACCGAGTTGTAACAGCATGGAATAGGCTCCCAGAAAATGTTGTGATGGCTCCCACACTGAACTGCTTCAGGAATCGTCTAGACAGAGTAAATATCTCCAAGCTATACAATACACACGTTAATTAGCTGCTAGTGTGTCTACCATAATCAGCCTATAATGTTCCCACTGCTGGGACACAGGCCTCCTCTCGGTGAGAGGGAGTGGGCCGTAATCCACCACGCGGGCCCAATGCGGATTGGTAGATGTCACATGTCTTCGAATTTTTGGTTCTAGGACATGCCGGTTTCCTCACGATGTTTTCCTTCACCGTTTTGAGAGCAGTGGTGATGAAATAATTTACCCAAAGTAAAGCACCTGTCTGGGTTCGAACCTACGACCTACAACTCGTAAGTCGCGGCCTTTACCACTTGGCCACCACTGATCTAGTGTGTCTAACCAAATAATAATAATACAAAACAACTGTCAGGCGTCAATTTTATTCCACAAATAAAAATTATCTGTTGATTGAAAAATCAGCCCATAAAATAATATAATAATGGTAAAGTACCCACATGGACAAGACAAGGAAGGAACTGGGAGAATTTAAATGGGTTGGAGGAGGCCAAGGGCACACAGAAACTCGGAGTTGATATTAAATGTTTTTAACCCCCAACAAATACAGAGGCGTGTTATAAGTTTGACGTGTGTATCTGTGTGTCTGTCTGTGTCACCGTAGCTCCCAAACGGCTGAACCGATTTAGATGTATTTTGTTGTTGTATTGTACTGAACTATCAATCTGAAAAACTGGCCAAGTGCGAGTCGGACTCGCACACGAAGGGTTCCGTACCACAAGGCAAAAACACCGAAAAAAAAACACGTTTGATGTATGGGAGCCCCCCTTAAATATTTATTTAATTTTGTTTTTAGTATTTGTGGTTATAGCGGTAACAGAAATACATAATTTGTGAAAATTTCAACTGTGTAGCTATCTCAGTTCTTGAGATACAGCCTGGTGACAGACAGACAGACGGACAGACAGCAGTCTTAGTAATAGGGTCCCGTTTTTACCCTTTGGGTACGGAACCCTAAAAAGCGCTGTAAGTATCAGTCAAGCAATTAAATTAGCCTTTATTAGATAATTTCTGTATGTAGCAGTTTTTATTATTTGAGTGCAATAAAACTTGTTTTATTTCCTGGCAGGCAGTTCTGCCTTCTCAACTTAATATTCATGGCATGAAATATTTTATTTATAAATTCATTTGTGCAAATAAAATGTAAGAAGTTGAGTTTACATAACTGTTTCTTACCAAAATTATTACGCTGGCAGCTTAATGTAACAAGATGTTGGATAAAACTATATCGAATAAGTTAAGTTTACCGAATCATGGCGATTTTCCTATTGAAAAAACAAACGCAGGTAGAAATTAAATTCTCTTTCACTTACGCACCGATGCAAGAAAATTCCAATTCTTCATGATATTGGAAATCAGGGATGTTAGGATACGTGCCCCGACCTTCTTCAGTAGCCCAGCGTCCTGCCAGCCAAGAAATGGGTGCCAAAGCTTCGTGTAAAGTAGACATAATTATTTTTTAAACTTTTTCGCGACGTTTTAAAATAAAATCGTGTAATACGTTCTGGAGAAGAGATGATAAACATAAAAAGTCATTGTCAAAATCTTAGATTTCCATGTCATTGTCAAGTCTTGGGTGCGTTCCGAGTTGGGAATGTAATCTATTTGAGCGTGCTTAAACCCGTACCGCATTAGCGTGAGCGCGATAACGATGCCGCGTAGACAGAGTAAACTATAGACTGCTGCATATCTTCTTTTTCATTCACACAAGAAAAAGAGAAATATATTAACGTCACTAGCAAAGAAAAGAGACAGAGTAAGAATATTTCTGTCCCTTATTGCGTGTCGGCTAAGCACATCAATGTGCACAACAAGTTTGACGTTTATGAATGAAATGAGAAAAATTATGAATGAACTAATAAAAACTACACCGCGATTAAACGGAAAATAAGATCTTTTTCGTGCATAATTCAATAATAGTACATTTGCGCAACTGTGAAAATGGTACGGTGTAGTGTAATAAGCTGTAAAAATGATAGTATGATGAAGATTGCCGGAATTTTTTGTCCCTTTCGGTGACACGGATACCATGAGTCTATAGATTACTCTGTCTACGCGATGCCGCGATGGTCCCGTGAATCATCGGGCGCTTTCCGAATTAGCTATAATCGCTCACAGCGCTCACATCATCTCACATGCGTTCCGATTTAGATATTACGATTATGACAGCTGAGAGCTGTCAACAATTCGGAACGCCCACAGATATAGATAGACCTAGATAACGCAAGTATCACGAACTGTATGAAAACCAAGCGTGCCATTTTTTGACTACCTAATATGACGTCACAAGCTAGCGCTCTCGCTCACGCTTACCCAGCCAGCAGTACACAGAGTGAGCGCGAAAGTGGCGGCTTACGATTTCTTATCGTAAGCTGGTGCGATTTTTGGCACGCGAAGTAGTTGCTCTTGCGTTATCTAGGTGTATCTATATCTATGGGAACGCCCGTGAACGCGCTCACAGTGCTTACTCAATGTCAAAACGATATTACAGTATTTAATTTTTTGGTGTATAGGCATGTATGTACATACATGCCTATACACCAAAAAATTCTTCTTCTTACTGTAGCCACTGTAGCCAGAAGCAGAATTTCGAAAATGCCACGTTAAAAAAATATATGATGCGACTTAAAAAAAAAATGTTCTAAGGAGATTTCACGTAATCCGTAGTCTTCTGTAGTCACTGACCTGTATTAAAGAGGTCAGTGTCTGCAATCTTTCAATTTCTGAAACTTCAAAGTGACACAAAATCCCAAATTGTAATCAGCTTGTATCAGATAAATATTAATTTCAGCTAAAAGACATCCTTTGCTGGACATAGGCCTCCCCCAAGCGTCGCCACATCGACCGGTCCACCCGGACCATCACAGGTCATCGGTCAAACTTGTGGGAGGCCTAACATTGATAATAAATAATAAGAAAATGAAATCGACTTTCGATGATGGCGAAGTCAACTTACGCAGTCGGCACAGAGTATTTTTTGATAGTCAGACCAACTCTGTGAAATCAAAGGAGCCCACTGCCGCTAAAAACAGTACCATGTCAACAGATACTAAAGGTTTTATTCAAAAAATTTGCTACAGAAAAACAGCCTCAATAGACATGACCCAGTATGGGTTCATAAATGATAGCAAAGTAAATCCTATGAACTATATGATAAAACCACTGAGAGAACAGTTGCAAAAGATTTGCGGTGAGTTTTATACGCGTAGACAGAGTAATCTATAGACTCATGGTATCCGTGTCACCGAAAGGGACAACAAATTCCGGCAATCTTCTTCATACTATCATTTTTACAGCTTATTACACTACACCTTACCATTTTTACAGTTGCTCAAATGTACTATTATTGAATTATGCACGAAAAAGATCTTATTTTCCGTTTAATCGCGGTGTAGTTTTTATTAATTAATTCATAATTTTGATTACTTCATTCATAAACGTCAAACTTGTTGTGCACATTGATGTGCTTAGCCGACACGCAGTAAGGGACAGAAATATTCATTCTCTGTCTCTTTTCTTTGCTAGCGACGTTAATATATTTCTCTTTTTCTTGTGCGAATGAAAAAGAAGATATGCAGCAGTCTATAGTTTACTCTGTCTACGTTGGCAGTCGTTACGGGTCGTCAGAAGCCAAGTCTAACAACCAGTCTTACCAAGGGGTATCGTATTACCCAGTAACTGGGTTGTAGAGGTCAGATGAATGGTATTCAGATGCATCCGGTGAGACTGGAAGCAGACTCCAACTACTCCTGATGATGATGATTGGTGAAAAAGAAATCCTTGAGCGTCTACGTATTTTTTTATTTTTCGAACAAAACCAATGAAGATACTGTTACTAATGATTTTACTTTTAATTTTGTAGTAAAATCCGCATCGGTAAAACACAGTAAACCTACGCCTAGCCCTCCACGAACCAATGATCTTGAGGTTGTCAGCCCTGCAGAACGGAATCCGAAGACTTGCACTCCAAAATCCGGTTTGTGGACACTAATTCGCTGATTCTGAGCAGACTTACGAGTTGTAGGTCGCAAGTTCGAACCCAGACAGGTGCTTTTACCTTGTGTAAATTATTTCATCGCCACTGCTCTCAAGACGGTGAAGGAAAACATCCTGAGGAAACCGGCATGTCCTAGAACCAAAAATTCGAAGACATTTGACATCTACCAACCCGCATTGGGCCCGCGTTGTGAATTACGGCCCACTTCCTCTCACCTAGAGGAAGCTGTGTCCCAGCAGTGGGAACATTATAGGCTTATGCGGAATTCAAGTACCTATTACTTTCCAAGATCACCAAAGACAACGAGCAATCAGGCAAGCTTGCGGTATATAAAATCTAGATCAGTGATATTTTAATAATTTTTATGATTGACGTGTAAAAGTGCTTGTGCAAACCTACTTCCAAAAATAAAATCATTTATTATTTATCCTAAACCTAACTAAATCATTTTAATTTTACAGCCATGAGTTGTCCTGGGACGCACTCGTCTCGTTCTCGTTTCCGTAAAGTGACAATACAAAGTGATCCAATCCCTGTGCCGGCTATCAAAGAGAAGAAAGTCAGATTAAAGTCATCAAAAAGATCCAAGGGCGAAAAAGTAGGCAGTAAAAATGACGTTCGACCAAGAAAAATGAATTTAAAAAAATGATCATGTTAATATAATAATTAAACGAATCAAGGCTTCGGTGTTGTTAATTATTGACGAAGTTATCACCTCTAAACTTGACAAAAAAAAAAAAAAACTGTACACCATGTATTCGCAAAGTTATAGCGCGATACAGCCTGGTGACAGACAGAAGGACGGACAGACAGCGAAGTCTTAGTAATAAGGTTCCGTTTTTACCCTTTGGGTACGCCGACGGAACCCTAAAAACGAAAATTCGGCGCCACTGTCGCATACAAAGAACAATATTACCAGGGAAAATATAAAATATACTACCGTTTGTAAACAAGCTTAGAGTATATAATAGTAGTCTATGCTTAGCAGTTTTTCCCGCCTTTAACTAGTTTATATGACTCTAGCTGACCCGACAGATGTTTTCCTGCACCCTATCAAACACAATCTGTATCATTTTGAAGGAAATTGCTAATTCATTGCTTCATATAATATATTCGAATAATTTGTCTGCTCAACAACGTAAATAACGCAATGAATGTTGTTGAACTGTCAAAATGAAACGCATGCTACTGATAGTGTGTTACGCAATTACCTTGCTGTTTTTGATTCGAAAGACTCGTGGCGCCATCTATTATCTTATTAACGTTATTGTGGTTTTCCTCGGCCAAACAGCACTTTTTTTCGGGATAAAAGGTACCTACCCTATGTCCGTTTCTGTACACCTCATACACCTGACAACGTATACGATAAAAATGTACTGGAACAATTAACATACTGATGACGTAACCTTGGGACGCGGGACACGTGGGTGGTTAGGATAGGATTCCAACAAATCACTAAAAATTGTGCTAGATAATGACTGTGTAGCTACTATACGACCTGCCGGGTCAGCGGGAATGTCCGAAAGGGTTACCGCTGCCCCGGAACATAAAGAGCTAAGGAAGGAACACGGGTGGGTTTTGTCAGTAAGAGTCTGACACTCCCTTCCGCCGCTCCACCCAGAGCGGGGTCATTTGATGACATACCATCCTCAACAAAAAAAGAGATAAATCGTACATACGTACGCCGACTGCCTAGTGGCGCCCTCATCGTTTGTTTGGTTATTTCTTTTATTTTAGAATGAAAATGCAGAAAATAACGGCCACATTTTCAGTTTTAGTGATTATAATAAAACTAAACAATGTAAAACTACCGTTTATAATAATATTAACGTATAATCTTGTGGAGCACAACTTAACATGCTTATTTTCTGCATTTTCATTCTAAAATAAAAGAAATAACCAAACAAACGATGAGGGCGCCACCCATAGATATAAAAAGTACTCTGTGGGCGCCACTGCGCGGTCGGCGCCCTCTTAGGAAGGAGAGGGCTCGCGGGCTCGCTAACTTCAACAAGTAACCTATAAGAATATAATAAAGAGGAATAGTTTGTGAGTTATTTGTCCGGCGGGCTGGTCAATTCTTTAGCACTGAAAAATACTTAGATAGTACCTATGTAGGCTGGACTTTAACGAGGCGTCCTAGAATAGGCGCGAACGCGCCGCATCGCATTGAATTCGCGTTTCACCGCATCGGATCGCGTGCGCTTTGAATAACCTACGTAAGACGTCGCGTAAGGACGAACAAAGGCTAAGTATGTAAGTACATAATATGTATTGTAGCTAAGATATCACAAGTTGTGAGGAAAGGTCTTTGTCTAGCCTCACGTTACACTGAAGTGAAGCTAACTGGTCCTAAATAAAACACACAACTTAAAATTGTGTACACTGTAATACGTCTTTGCATATATTTGAACTAGGCTTTTTTATCACAATGGCAATTGCCACTCACATGGCCAGTGCAATTAAAATATTGGTTGTACGCTGGCGGGAAATGGCACGTACAAGTGTTCGCCGCGCACTTAGGCATGGGACATGCAGACGCCGCCGCCTTACGTTTTTCCTTTTCCATTTCTTCATCATCACAGACACAATCGTTTACAACAACAGGAGGGGGTGTGGTGTCATAGCTCATCCACCCGAATGTTTTCTTTAAGAAACTCTTGGAGTCTGTTTTATTTTCTCTTTTTTCGTTTTCTTTATTTCGCTCTTTTAATGTGTCGTCGCACTTGCAGTTTTCCTTTTTATTTTTTTCTCCTTCGCAGCGGCACTCACTGAATTTCTTTACGAATGTGTTCAAAATTACAGTCTTGCAGTCTGTTTTATTTTGTGGTTTTTCGTCGCACTTGCAGTCAGCCTTTTTCTTTTTCTCTCCGTCGCAACTACATTCACTAGGCTTCAATCCTAGTGCTTTCTTGTTCATTGTCTCGTCGCAGCTGCAGTCGACGTTTTTCATTCTCTCTCCGTCGCAGCTACAGTTACTAGTAGGTTTCTTTCTGACTAAATTTTCACCTAATCTCTTCTCTTTTATCTGATGAGCTTTTGAAAAATCGGTTTTTGGTCCTTGATCTATTGGCTTCGCTTGGGAGGCTGGTTCGATAAACTTGGCTCCCGAGTCGTCGTCATGTTGGCAAGGAGTCATCCCCTGGGTGTTATGTTGGCAAGAAGTCACCCCATTGGCTATTGGCCCTTGCTGGGCGTCATGTTGGCATGAAGTCACCCCATTGGCTATTGGCCCTTGCTGGGCGTCATGTTGGCAAGAAGTCACCCCATTGGCTGGCCCTTGCTGGGCTTGAACCTGCTTGTATTGCTGCGAATTTTCCGGGTGGAGAATGTCCATTGCTTCTAGCGCTAGCGACCGAATTATTTCTCGGCAATTTCGTATTTCATCAATCATAGCTTCTACTTGTGAAGCTTTGCATTCTGGTAAACAGGTTGGTATTTTCAGTTCTTGTTCTGGAAGCAGTCTAGCGGTGTTTTCTTCGCATTGGGGATCTGAGCAACATGTACCTGAAGCGCCAACATCTTCATCACTACCGCACGAACCACATTCAGAAGGGCTTGGCTCGTTGACCTGTTTCGGTCTCGGAACTATGTCCGCAACCGCAGGATGGCATAACTCTTGGATTGGCACGTTCTTTAAGATATGTCGTGATGATATCGTGCATTTTGGCTTTGTCAGAGGCTTTTTCTTGGAGGGCATGGGAGTAAACTGTACAATATGACAAAACTAGACCATTCCTATTGGATTTGGTTCCTACTTATAATTTAACACACTTTTAATATTGAATTTTGAAGCATTTTACTTTGGATAGGTACTGTTTGTTTATTTACCTCAAATACCCTGTTTGTACTTGACAATGGGTTACAAGACGTCAAGACGTGTTGACAGGTCTACGCACAGATTAATATTAAAACGCATTGAAACACTATGTAGATCGACCTTCGAGGTTGACCACGGATTTGTTTAACTAAAATGCATATTTTTATAAACTTTTTCACAAAAAATACCACCGATTTCCAAAAAGAAACAAGTCGGTGTCGTTGGTTTCGCATTTTCGTTTTTTGACACCGACTTCCGAAATTAAAGTTATTTTCTCTACACCCATCATCATTTCAGCCGAAAGACGTCCACTGCTGAACATAGGCCTCCCCCAAGCACCTCCACTTCGAGCGGTTCTGTGCTCCTTGCATCCAATGGGTTCCTGCGGCCTTCACAAGGTCGTCGGTCCACCTTGTGGGAGGCCTTCCAACGCTACGTCTTCCGGTACGCGGTCGCCACTCCAGAACCTTTCGGCCCCATCGGCCATCTGTTCTGCGAGCAATGTGCCCTGCCCACTGCCACTTAAGTTTGGCAATTCTTCGGGCTATGTCGGTTACCTTGGTTCTCCTGCGGATCTCCTCATTCCTGATTCGATCACGCAGGGAAACTCCAAGCATAGCCCTCTCCATTGCCCTTTGGGTGACTTTTAGCCTTCTTATAAGGCCCATTCTATACCCATGCTTACACAAATTAAAGCGCCTATCTGGGTCCGAACCTACGACCTACAAGGCCGATACAAGCTTTGATACTCAGCAATTAAACGTTCCATGAATTTACATAGAGTTCTTACAACACTGTATCAACATGGTCACAGATTACTAAATAGTTACTTCGCTATGGTTTCAGAACCTTTTATAGAGGACTAGCAGCGCCCCGCGGTTTCACCCGCGTAAGTTTCGATCAGTTTTTTTTTTGGAAGGCAGTTGATATTTTTTGTATAAAAGTTTTTATTATTTTTCACTTTTTAGTTGTATGTACTCCACACAAATTCATATAACACTACTTCTTAAGTAAATATCAGTGACAGACAGTTAAATAAAGTATCATCAATACAAACTAAGTGGAAAAATATCGTATTTTATGGGTAAAAGGTACTCCATACGCGCGCATTTTTCTGACAGCTTATAAGATGTTACCAGGAGGCAGGAGGCTCAAAAATATTTATTTTTCCCAATCTGTTTCTTTCTTTTTTTTGACTGCAATGGCAATTCCGTTTAAGGGAAAGCGCTAAGGTAGCCCGCGACATTCAAATTTTCTTACGTTTTTTGCAATTTGCTGGTCAGTATTAAGTTGTACGTTGATTAAAATATGATTCGCGACCGTAACAAATAGTTATTTACAGAATTATAATGATTAGGATCAGTTATACAACTTGTTAAGTTAGTATAATTCCCAAATGTCAAGATTTCAAGAAATAGTCATTCAGTGGGATTACTTGGTCTTAGGAGAGTTGTGTTAATGACTTTAATGATTATAATTCTGTAAATACATGTTCGTTACGACCGCGAATCATATTTTAATCAACGTACAACTTAATACTGACCAGCAAATTGCAAAAAACGTAAAAAAAAAAATTGAATTTTGCGGGCTACCCTGGCGCTTACGCCTTAATTTAACTTTTAATTTGCGAAAGAGGTTTCAGTTTTTCTCTCCTTTTCTGTACTTTTCAACTCCTTTTACTGAGGCGGTAACGTCGCGTTGCAAAGCTATTGAATAAATAAAACACAGTAAGTATCAAGATATGAAGTCGCCAGCACATCAAACTACTACAACCTGTCTTTCTTTAATAGATTTTCAACTTTATCGCTAAAGCATAAGGTTCAAAGTTGATTGAGAAAATTTGACAGTTTCGGGTAGCTTGGTGTGCTGGCGTCTGTGTATTGTTTTTAAATTTAAATGTATAAATTATTAAATGCGTCATCTATTTATTTACTTAACATATTTGAAACTATGTATTTTTATCGCACTGGCAGCTGCCACTAATATGGCCAGTGCAATCAAAATATTTTCTATACGCTGGTGGGAACCGACACGTACAAGTCTTCTCGACACACGAAGGAATGCCACATGTCATCGCTGCAGAGGCCAACTTATCTTTTCTAGCACTTTGCATTTTATTTTCTGCCCCTTCACAAGTCCAATCGTCAAAAACTACTGGTTTAACACAGGCCTCCTTGTCACTAGTTTTTTTCTCGAATACTTTCTGACAACTATGTTTACTCTCTGTTCTAATCTCCTTATTATTTTGCTTCTTCTTGTCTCCCTCACAGACGCAATCGTCAAGACCCTTGGGTGTAATAGGAACACAACATGACGTGTCTTTCACACTGCTTTTCTTCCGGACCATTTTCTGGCAGCAG
Source organism: Oligia latruncula (assembly GCA_948474745.1). NCBI lineage: Eukaryota > Metazoa > Arthropoda > Insecta > Lepidoptera > Noctuidae > Oligia > Oligia latruncula. The sequence continues at coordinate 4,964,560 of OX419713.1, read as the reverse complement.
GTTTTACTCATTTCTGCATCACAAGCGCAATCGTCAGCAATTACTGGTGGAATACAACAGCTGTCCTTGTCACTACCTTCCTTCTCCATTTTCTTACAGCAGTTCTGGCTGTCTGTCTTTTTCACTTTGTCATTTCGCTTTTTCATATCTGCAGCGCAGGCGCATTCGTCAGCAGTTATTGGTGGAACACAACAGGTGTTCTTGCCACTACTTTTTTTGTTTTTATTTCGTTTTTTCATTTCTTTTTCACAGGCACAATCGTCAACAACTATTGGTGGAAGACAACAGGTGTTTTTGTCACTAGTTTTTTTCTTGATTTTTTTCTGACTACTGCATGAACTGCTTGTCTTTTTTACCTTCATCTGTTGCTTTTTCATTTCATCCTCACAGAAGCAGTCGGCAAGATCTTTGGGTGCAATAAAAACACAGCATGAGTCTTTGTGACTACTTTTTTTTTGACAGCAGGTTTTACTGTCAACCGCGAAATTTTTTTTAGTTTGCTTTTTCTTTTTTTCTTTACATGCGCAATCACTAGCGGTTACTTTGTGGTCACTTTTCTTCCCACATATTTTATGGCAGGATTGTTTACTCGCTGTTGCTTTAACTTTGTTTGATTGTCGATTTTTTGTTTCTACTTCATCGCAGACGCAATTGTTCAACCATGATGGAACACAACACGTGTCTCTGTTGCTACCTTTTTTCCCGACTATTTGCCGACAGCAGCTGTCTACCTTTTTGACCTTTTTAAGTTTATTTTTTGTTCGGTCTGATTTATTATCACATACGCAATCGTCTAGAAGTCCATTTGCAGCACTAATGATTCTTTGTGCGTCTTCGGCAAGTGCCCCAATCGCGTCTTGGCAATTTTTGATTCCGGTAATCACAGCTGACATTTCTGCGCATAGTGAACAGGTTTTTGATTGCTTTCGACTTGGTGGACGCGTTCTACTACTTCCTGGCCATTGGTGATGTGAAGATCGATATATGCCTAGACTGCAATCATCTCGGACGCTGTGTTGGCTAGACACGCAGGGGCTTACTGAGCCCTTCCGATATGAAGTACGATGTAAGACTTGATTGCAATCATCTCGGTCGCATACGTATTGGCCAGACACGGAGGGGCTTACCGAGCTATTCCAATGTGAAGTGCGATATACTAGATTGCAATCATCTGGGTCGCTTAGGTATTGGCCAAGCACGGAAGGGCTTACGGAGCCCTTCCGAGAGCTTGGCGAGCCCTTCCGCGACTTTAGCGAATTCGCTAAACAGTCGGCTCTGGCTTGGGCTATATCTTTGATTGAGAGGCTTTCTAAAACCAGCCTTGGTGTAGACGTACATGATGATTGTTCCTTTTTCTTGCAGGACATGTGAATTAAATGGATACCGTTTCAAAACTCGACCATAACTGACATTTTTGGTTCCTGTCCTTATTTATTTTTCACATTTTTGAAATTGATTAAACATTTTGGGCGTTCTATTATGGGTATTCACGTAAAATCTTTCTATCGCATGTTGTGTTTGAGCTGTGTGACAAATGCACAGAGCATGGACAAATGTATGACAGACATAGAGTACCTAGTATAAAAACTCATATTAGTAAAACTTCATGTAGGTTGCATATCCTGTTAGAAAGTTGCATAGGAATCCTGAGAGGCCGTACACACTGGGCAACGACGACTTTGGTCACAGCCACCAACGTTTTACTTTACTACACATAACATCACGCTTGCGGGATAATTGCGTAACGCACTGTCAGACAGTGTCAGTAGTAATATGTAGTAGCTTGATGTGCTGACGTCTATACATTTTTGCCTAACTCTTCGGGGAGTACAGCACCTTAATTGCGTAAGCGCTAGGCCACACATGGGCGCGGGCGCGGGGCGGGCGCGGCCCGGTGAACTCAAATATATGAACTTTCTTTGAAGTGTCCATAGTGGTCACGCGGGCGCGGTGAGCGGAGCCGCGCCGCGGCACGGGCTGCTTTAAGTTTGACATTTCAACAACGTTCATTGCGTTATTTACGTTGTTGAGCAGACAATTTTATCGAACATAAGGAACAATGGATTAGCAGTATCCTTCAAAATTATTCAGTCCGTTAGCGCGTGGCCACAATGGGGCGCGGGTGCGGGAACGCGCGCATGCTGCCTGTCCGCACTGGACACGCGGCTGCGTTCTGCGTGTTATCTTATCGTGTCCAGTGCAGTGTGACCAAATTAAATTTTACGAAAAAACCGAAGCACCTCAACAAAAATATTGATTATCTTATTCGAATGAAATATAGTAGACTAAATCCGGGTAATTCCCTGAACATGAATGTTCCCGGGAGGATCACTACGGTGTTACCATAGCTTTTTATCCAAAATATACCCAAAAATACTTCCGCCAATATATTATCTACAAAAATACTGAATTACTGATGCTCGGAAAAGTCTATAAAATATACCGTAAAAGTATTAAAATACTGAATTTGGTCACACTGGTCCAGTGTTTGTCAAAATATAAGCGCGCACACCACGCGCCACAGAGTACATTGAATATATGCCACGCGCGCTGCCCGTGCCGAGCAGCCCGCGCCGCGGCGCGGCGCAGCTTACTGCGCACAGAACACTATTACTCCTAGCGCCCGCGTGAACAAGGACACTTCAAAGAAAGTTCATATGTTTGAGTTTAACACGCCGCGCCCGCCCCGCGCCCCGCGCCCCAATGTGGCCTAGCGCTTACGCAATTAAGGTGCTGTACTCCCCGAAGGGTTAGGCAAAAATGTATAGACGTCAGCACATCAAGCTAGTAGCTACTACAATCTGTCAAATTTCTTTAATAGATTTTCAACTTTATCGATAAATCATAAATTTGACAGTTTCGGGTAGCTTGATGTGCTGGCGTCTGTATATATAGTACACCCCACCTTTCACCAGATACGTTCATTAAAGGCAGATGTGTTTATTATAAAGTAAAAGTTGGTCAATGGTTGCAAAGTCATTGTCGTAGTCGGCCAGTGCAAAGGAGGGCTAAGGCAGGCACTCCACAGAGGCGAAAATATATATATTAGAATATATATATATATATATTCTATGTATATTTTTTTGTACAGACGCCAGCACATCAAGTTACCCGAAACTGTACAATTTTCTCAATCAACCTTGAACTTTACAATTTAGCAATAAAGTTGATTTGACAGATTGTAGTAGCTTGATGTGCTGGCGTGGCGTCTCTACATAAGGGAGACCTTAGACTGTCAATGTGTCATCAGTTCAGTCCGGTCAATATAATTGAGATAAAACAAAATCAATATGTTTGGATATTTTCGGTCAATCTATCAATCTATACTCGATCAATATTACCATTGCGAATGATCGTTTTGACATAAGTGGAACAGTATTGCCATTATAAAAAATGTACACGTGATTATGTAACATCCGTTATGGCACTGGCATTGTCACTACACTACTGTTTCCTTTAGCACTGTGCGTCAGGTGCGGTGCGGTGTGTTCCACGGTGTGTTGAGTAGTTTCGATCGGATTTAAAACATGTAAGTAAAAGAAACTATAATTTTATTATGTCTCATATCGACTAGCAAGGCATTTTATTTCAGAATATCTTTCGAAGAGGCATTTTAGAGTGCGTACTTTAAAATATCTCGGTGGTGTTTCCCTTACGTAACGATAATGAAATTATGTTTGCACGTGACCTTGCTCTATATCATATTTTGATATTCTAAATTTCATTAGCAAATTGATGAAAAAATGCAGATAGTATTGACATCAAGTAGCTTCTAGTGAGTGCTAGCTAATTAATCGAATCTCGTCGGCTGAAACTGACACACGCCTGGATTGAGCGGTATTGATTTAGATAAAAAGTTCAGCAGCCTAAGCTTACGTGTCTTTGACATCAACTTTGATTTTTCAGCGAAAATTATTTTCATTTTTACCATAATTTCTGGAGTATGTAAAACATATGAAAATCTTAAATTTTCGTTACCTAACCTTCATCTGGACGCTGTCATAAAATGACACTGGCATTGATTTTCGACTGTTTCGTAATTCTTGAAATGTGACGTATTTCTGAACCGAAATTATTAACTAATTTTGTTGAATTTCTATCGTAACTGAATACGAAGTAGTCTAACTGAAATCAGTATCGGTGCAGTCTTTCATGTATACTTTTGAAATCCATTTTGCAATTCATTTTAATTTATAAGAATAGATTATAACTTTTTTTGTTGTGGTGTTAGACCATGCATATAATATCATGTATGTTCTATAATCTATGTATACAACAATTTCTGCTGGCATGCCTAGCATACACACCATTACTTTTCAATTCTCTCAATGCTTTAAATAACTTTTCCTATTAAACAATTGTCAATTTCTACTTAAAATAATGATGAAAAAAATCAATAATATTTGTTTTTAAAACATCTTTTTCCTTAAACAACTCCTAATAATCAAATATAACCACAACATAACATTGTAAATTGATTGAAGAAGAAACATGATAAAAAAAAACATTGACAGCAGGTCAATACTCTCTTCTCTATGGGAGTTATTGATTGACCCAGTTTATAAGCAGCTGGCATGGAACTAGTAAGTACTACATAGAACGTAGCAACTCAGTAGATGTAAAGACTAACCCCCTTACTAATAAACATTATTATATCAGATGAATAGTTACACACCAATTTATCTCTTTTAGCCGTCAGTAATTTGACTTTTAAAAGAAGAAGACAAAGCATTTTGTAACTATAAAGACGCTATACAACGTTTATTAGTAAGGGGGCATGCTATTTACTATATTTATAGCTCCCCCGCACCAATGCTGATGCATGCTCAGGCATAGCATAATATAATATCCTAGCATAATAATTGGGCCGATGACCGGCTAACATAATGGATACTCAGTACAATCTGATAAAATAAATTATCATGCAGGTACTGTCTTTCAACAATAATTATTACTCAGTATGACATGACAAGATACTATGGATCCTTCCTATGTCTTTGAACAACCTTTTAGGTAAAATTAAAAAGCCTCCAGGACTGACTAATTGTACGTCCTCCGCACCCTGCCCAGTCAGTCATGTTACTGCCTTTCTAAATAATTACACTGCAGGCCTGAATTTCAGCATGTGTATGTTCCCCCTTACACCTTGGGAGATGCTTATGTCTTGACTCCAGCAGTTGACTGCGATAGGCTGAGTTTATTGACCTAACAGTATGTTTTTTGTTTCAGAATAATGTTCTCGTCCCTAGCAGATCTGGCGCGGAACTCGCCATTCCGTAGCCCCCTGACACCTGCTCAGTGTCAGGCTACAGAACTCACACCCGCCATCGAACAGGTAACTTAACAACACTATACTTCGCTAATTATACTCTGTTCATTTTGTGTTGGTCATGATGACAGACTGGATTTTTGATATGGGTGGGGCAGCAGTATCTTTCCCGTTGTACCTCCAGAAAAATGTTTTACATTATAATTCAAACATTCTCAAACTGGTGAAGGAAAATATTGTGAGGAAACCGGCATGTCCTAGAACAAAAAATTCGAAGACATGTGACATCTACCAACCTGCACTGGGCTTGCGTGGTGGAATACAGCTCACTCCCTCTCACAGAGAGGAGGCCTGTGTCCCGGCAGTGGGTACATAGGCAGCTGATTTAAATGTAGCATACATTTAAATCTGTATTTTATGGTGTACATAATAAAGAGTATTCTATCTTCTATCTCTCTAAGAAGACTCTCCTAAATTTTTTGATAGTTAACAGCATTCACAGATTTTAGAAAAATTGAACTGTCGGCTAAAACAAGTTTTCGAATTTTGTTTATGATGTGAATCGATTGAGTTTCGTATAAATTGAAAGTTTTATTTTTCAGTAATAAACAAAAGAACTAATAAGACCTAATTTTAGAAGATTCGTTTACCAAATAAAAACGAAATCGATTGTTTTTGTAACTGTCATATTGATCATAATAAAATGAACAGAGTTTAAATCCAATTAAACTTCTTCACCTTGAACTATTAACCACATGGGTGTTTGTGCACCGTTAGAAAAGTGCTTATGAAAAGTGGTTCAGTAGAACGGGTATGGTATGGGAAAAATGAAATTGTTTAATCTGCAAATAGGCTACGTCAGAAACAAACTCAGGGGTCAGTCTCTTGTCTTGGTCAGATCATGTGAGGACCATGTGGATTAGTGTCTGAAATGGTCTTTTGAGGACCACACAGATTTGAGTGGATCAGTCGAGTCAGTGCAAGCCTTTGTCACATTGTGCAGCTCAACGAGGAGGTGCAGGTGGCTTAATGGCCACTCTGTATTACAACGAATTTCTCTGCAAAAATCTTGCTAGAGCATCTTGCTGCTCTATCACCACAGCCCCTAACGTAAAAATATCGCGGTGATTTTATCGCGCATTGGATTTTCAACTCTCGGTGTTGAGTCGAGCATTGAGAATCCAACAGAACCCATCCCAGCACGTCAAAAAACACATTGTTGGATTTTCAACTCTCGGAGCAGTGCATTAAAGACCAGTGCGCGAAAAAAAAACGCCTCGGGGAAAAACGCGTCCGTGCGTACAATACGACCGACGTAACTTGGCGGGCCTGAACTTTGCGCAGAAGGCTGCGCAGTAAGATTTTTTAGGAACCAAATGGTGACATGAGGCGAGTGCGAGTGAGAGAACATGCGCGAAAGTTCTTAGTGCCAATGTTCAGGCCCGCCAAGCAAGTTACGTCGGTCGTATTAAATGGCTTAAATGTCTCCTGCCCAATGATGAGAACTCATGCCGGAGGGGGGTGGTCGTGTCGTGCGCGTCGCGTCGACGTCGCACTCGCGTCGTCTTGTCGTGGCGACACTGACACGTGGCCGGCGCGTGCGATGCGGCTGCAGTTGCCCTGTGACCATAGATTATGAGAGCTGAGGGCTTAATCAAAAATATACAGTACTAGATCCAGGATGTAAAGTTGCCTATGTGGCTATGTCCTCCTTCAAGTCTTAGGCTACCTACGTGTCAAATTTCATAACGATCGGTTCAGCGGTTCAGGCGTGAAAAGGTATGCAGTCACTTTCGCATTTATAATATTCGTATGGATCACGGAACATTACGCCTATTTACCCCGAAATGGTAGGCAGAGGTGTACCTATCAGGTCACCTACATTTCGCTAGTTATGTTTAAGCCAACTATTCCGAAATTAAAGTTAAATAAAATGACTTTAATTTCGGAAGTCGGTGGAAAACAACGAAAATGCACCCCCGGCGACACCGACTTCCGAAATTAAAGTTATTTTTCACTTTTTGTTAAGATCCATGTATGTCCTGTGGATCATTGACAGTCGTTACGGGTAGTCAAAAGCCCGAAAGTCTGACAACCAGTCTTACCAAGGGGTATTGTAATACCCAGTAACTGGGTTGTGGAGGTTAAATAGGCAGTCGCTCCATATAAAATACTGGTATTCAGCTGCATCCGGTTAGACTGGGAGCCGACCCCAACATAGTTGGGAAAAGGCTAGGCAGATGATGATGCGTTCGTGGGCATATTCCATCTCAAAGCATGTTTCGTTGTCATTATTTCCTTGAATGTATTAAACGATTCGTCTAAGTAGTTCCTTGACTTGTAACTACTACGGTTTCTTATCGCGAATTCATGATCGATTGTGTTACGTCATCTTTACGAAAACAAATGACAGAAGAAAAAAGTATAAAAACTTTTCCAGGTCTACAGGGTTATTGGTAAAACATTAACAACCTCTTAAGCGGTAATTGTACGCATCATTATGAACAACTTTTACTATGGGACCAAACCTGAAAGCGCGAAAAAAAATCTGCTATATTTTGAGGAGTTATACGAACATAAATGTAGGGAACAGCTGATATTTTTTTCGCGATTTTAGGTTTGGTCCCATAGTAAAAGTTGTTACAATACAATGACCTCTTAAGAGGTTGTTAATGTTTTACCAATAACCCTGTTTAATGCTCTCTAGGTATGGAATAAAATTATAATTGTCATGTGGTCACATTTCCATTGATGTGCTTAGATCGATTTTTGAATTTACTTTGCCACGCCAAGTTAGCGTTTCATACGAATACGAACCTTAATTCGAACGAATTTTAGGAGAATGAGGTTCATATTGGTACGTTCACTTATACATACCATACTATAATATTATTATAAATGCGAAAGTAATTCTATTCGTCTGTCTACAACCTTCACGCCATAACTGCCAAATGGATAAAAATTGGCACATGGTAGGACATAGGATACTTTTTATCCCGGTTTTCCTGGAATAGTTTCCTACCTCCACGCAGGCAAAGCCGCGAGTAAAAGCTAGTAATTAATATATATTATGTCCTTGTCCATACAGAGCGGAATGGCGGCCGCGGCAGTGGTGGACGGCGACTCCTGCGAGTTCGCCTCCCCCAAATACTTCGCCCTGTGCGGTCTTGGTGGAGTCTTGTCCTGCGGTAAGTTCAGACATTTTTTGAAGTGAAAACTTCTTTAGGCGCGTTGGCCATTTTTTGAGATGGGAAAAAACCATTGAAATCGCGCCACTGTTACCGTAAGCGACACCGCGCGTGCTCAACGATTAAAAAAATACCCGCTTCGGATGTGTTCGGTTGTCCTCGGCATGTACTCTGTTTTAATGTATATCCGATATGTCAGTGAGTGATTGCAAAGTATTCTGTGTGTTTTTTGTTTTCACTTCTGTCAGCACTCCCGGAGTGCCACTGTTTTTTTTTTTTTAACAATGCGGCCACCGTGTGCGTTGGTGGATGTCACATATCTTCGAATGTTTGGTTCTAAAACAATTCAGGTTTCCCACCGGTGTTTTCCTTTCCCGTTTTGATGACACATATTGTTTTTTACACAAAGTAAAGTGCCTGTCTGGGTTCGTGGCCTTGACCTAAAAACCGCGGCAGATCTGTGGTGGCTCAGTGGCAACCGCACTGGGCCATCACTGATCTCGAGCGCCCTCTAGGACCCCTGGGAAGTTTAAACAACTTTGCTCTTTATGACAGCAAAATATAATTCATTGTCTCAAAAAGTCTTTTGCCCTGCTTTCGGTCTGCAGTCTGCACTTCATGGCGACATGGTTATTCCTATTATTATTAGGGTTCGATTAAACTGTGCTTCATTCACAAATTAATTTCACGTAAAGTGGCTTAGTTAGAGTAGGCTGCAGGTCAGTGGTTTTGACCTTGACCTGGCCCAGTTTAGCTACGGAGTTTCATCAATAGAATAAAACCTTGGTCTTGTTACCACTGCTGATGTACCGTAGACCTACTACTGCACGAAGCAACGAAATACACTGGTTTTAGTTTCTAAAACTAGCCGGTCAGAATGGAGCTAAAAACTTGATTTTAAAGTTACTCGAGCGAGCGCGAGCGCACACAATTCGGAAGCAAGCTAAATAATCAACAATAGTAAACCATTGCGGTTTCACAACGAGACAATCGCGATTTATTTGCCAAAAATGTAAACAAATATGAGTTTATGGAAAAATAACTAAAAATCCTACACAATAAAGTTCAGTTTACGCTACAACTTCAAACATTTTTATAACATTTTCAATAGTGCTAGTCACTCTGAAATCAAGTTAATTACCATTAAAATAAAGTTGATATTTGTTAAACTTGAAATAATATTAATTTGAAACATAGTTTGAATAGACTTTAGAGAAAAACACTGCTAGTTCTTTATGACGACGCTCTATCTTTTCTTCGGGGAGAATCGATCCAATGTCACATAGCGGCCTCGCCTTCAATGTGTCACGGTGTCATTAGCTACACTATACTATAATTAACTAACATCACTAGATAAACTTAACGTACATACAATTCTTGTTAACTTTCATAAATTATTATGCATGTGGCGAAATATGTAACTAATGTAAAATGTACTGGATATGACAGATTTTTCACAGCTTCTCATAGAAAGTGGCGCCACCTTGAAACGCATAGACAAGTGTGTCAGTTTAAAGACGTAAATGTCATTGGTTCTATTTAGAATTCCCTATTATTATAAAAAAAAAAATGTTTTATTTTGTATCTTTAAATAGAGAACAACTGTCATGGCTATTGTATGTGGCAGGGAGCCAAGGGTCAGTACTAAAGAAATGTGGTGTGTACATTGAACTATAGGTACTCATAGTAAAACTAGAACTAAATATTCAAATACTAGTATTGGTTCAGCCGAGCGATTCTGTAAAAATCTCACTGTGAGAACTTAGGTTGAAGTGAGCTGTCAATAGTGTCAATTCCTATAGCATCTGCCGGTCGATTCTGTAAAAATCTCACCGTGAACACTTAGGTGAAGTGAGTTTGTTTTTGCTAGAAATTGACACTATTGACAGCTCACTCCACGCTCACTTCACATAAGTTTTCACGGTGAGATTTTTACAGAATAGCACCGCAGTAGTGCTATTCTGTAAAAATCTCACCGTGAAAACTTAGGTGAAGTGAGCTTAAAGTGACCTGTCATTCCACCTGTTGCTAAGGAATTGACACTATTGACAGCTCCCTTCACCTAAGTTTTCACGTTGAGATTTTTACAGAATAGCACTAGGTACAGTTCTTTGTGAAGGAGTTCTGGGAAGTAAATAGCTTTAGCCTTCCTCAAGAATAGGGCTATAAAATTTAATGCAAAAAATTTTTTTCAATTCCGACTGGTAGTTCCAGAGATTACCCCCTCCATACAAACTAAAAAAAAATACCTGTTTATAATATTAATATAGATAAAAATAGATTTTAACCTAATTATTTTATTTTAGTCCGAGTGCTCATGGTCTTTTTAAAGAAATTTCGAAACGGCTGGCTGACACTTCCCGTGACCCAAGGGCTGGCTTTTATCTTGGCCAGAGGCTAAGCATCGCCATACAACGTGGTAATGCCGCCAGTCTCTTGGGTACTTTACCAGTCGACAGCGATGCGGATGAATTTTTCGACGCTATTTTTTAGTTTCTGTATAGTTTTAGTTAAGTTAGAATTTAATTTTGTTATTATTAAAGATTAATAAATAGCTTCAACTAGAATACAGATCCCAAGACACCGACTTCCGAAATTAAAATTATTTTAAACACAGCCCTATATCTTTTAACATTTACCTACATTATTTATAACCCAAAGATAATGTAGAGCAGTGATAACAGCTGATATTTATAATCTGTGCTTGACATTATCCGCGATTCGCGCCAAAACGTCTTCAATCACGCTTATGGCTAGCTTTAGATAATATGGAAGTTTATGTAAGACATCATCATCTGCCTAGCCTTTTCCCAACTATGTTGGGGTCGGCTTCCAGTCTAATCGGATGCAGCTGAATACCAGTATTTTACATGGAGCGACTGCCTATCTGACCTCCACAACCCAGTTACTGGGTAATATAATACCCCTTGGTAAGACTGGTTGTCAGACTTTCGGGCTTCTGACTACCCGTAACGAACGACAGCCGGGACCAACGGCTTAACGTGCTTTCCGAGGCACGGAGGGGTCACGGTATGTAAAGATGGTCACCCATCGACAGACGAAGTTTATGTAAGACATTATATTAAAATCCTAACTTATTCTAAATGGATTGGAAATTACAAAGAAAATTAATAAAGCAATTCTTACACTTACATCATGAACTTACCGCTTTTTTTCAACTACAGAATGCCACGGGCTACGACCCTTTTTTCAGGGTTCGTCCGTCTGTCTGTCACCAGGCTGTATCTCAAGAACCGCGGCAGCTAGACAGTTGAAATTTTCACAAATTATGTATTTCTGTTGCCGCTATAACAACAAATACTAAAAACAAAATAAAATAAATATTTAAGGGGGGCTCCCATACAACAAACGTGTTTTTTTCTGCGTTTTTGCCTTGTGGTACGGAACCCTTCGTGTGCGAGTCCGACTCGCACTTGGCCAGTTTTTTTTTTGTGGATGGGAAATCATCAAATGACCCCTCCCGCTCTGGGTGGAGCGGAAGGGAGTGTCAGACTCTTACTGACTAAAACCCACCCGTGTTCCTTCCTTAGCTCTTTATGTTCCGGGCCAGCGGTAACCCTTTCGGGCAATCCCGCTGAGGGCTACGACCCTTACAACGTACTCCTTTTCCTTCCTTTACGTTCATACATCATTCACAACCATCCAACAGGCTATCGTATCTAAAACGACACATATCGATAACCTGATTTGCCTTGCCCCCGGCAGCAAACAGCTGTCGGAAGAATAGCGGTCGTCTATTTGATTTAAACTGGCAAAATTAGAGAACAGGCAGCGTTTAGAGAAAAGAAAGAAAGAAAGAAAAAGTATTTATTGCGACTCGTACAGGAAGATCACAAACTAAACTAAACACATTAAAATAAAAATCCAAGATAATAAAAAAAAAAGTAACAAAAGGAAAATTAAACAGAAACTCCTATACGAGGCCAAAAGGCTCCTATCTCAGCATGATGCTGCGACACTCCTACGATAGAACCACACGATACGAAACCGTATCGACTGGTTGTGAATAGCTATACTGGTGATACATGCACACCGGTTGCGAATTTGCGATTTGATTGGTCCAAAAAAACTTTTAGACCGACTTCAAAAAGAAGGAGGTACACCACCATTGATACACCAAAAAATCTACTTAAGTACGTTTGTTCCGGCTTAAATATAGTTAGACCATAAATATGGATGAATGGAATTTTTCTATAATAAAACTGAAAACGTGATAATACTACATTTACTCCAAATGTTGACACATTGATAACTGAGCTGGAAATAAATATGATAGACGAGTCTGTGATAATATCATGTGTTACATCATCCACACATAATCACAAGCATAAATACCTAAAGGTAGTAGTAGTATGTCGAAGATAAGAAATAGTAGGGTTCAAAGTATCCCTATACCAAATTTCATCAAAATCGGTCCAGCCGTTTCGCAGATAAGCCGGAACAAACAGTCCGTCTGTTTGTTCCGGCTTATCTTACTATCCTATGTCCTTCCCCGGGACGGACGCAATCTACCTCTCTGCCAAATTTTATCGAAATCCGTTCAGTGGTTTAGGCGTGAAAAGGTAACATACAGACAGACAGACAGAGTTACTTTTGAATTTATAATATTAGTATGGATAGGTTAGGTTTTCTCAAAGTCGCCACCGTTATTTCACGAGAAAATCGCTTTTGAATTTTGCGTAAGTCAAATCAATCTGCGTCTGGTATAAACTCTTGATTGTACACAGACTGATGCGCAGGCGCGTTCTGCTATCTGTAAGGTCATAGGCACTCATAGGTCATATTCCACACGTGGGGACGCAGTCTTTGCTCCGTCTTTTATCACTCTACACTAGGATTGCTAACTTTTTTTTATATCAAATAAAGTATTTTCGAAGCCCATGGTCTGTAAGAATATAAGTGAAAATAAAAATTAGGAATGTTCAAAAAAAATTTTTTTTCCTACTTTGAAAAAGAACCTGTTAATTAGTAAAGGTATTATTTTTGTTTTTTTTTAATATCTCATAAATATTATTAAAAAATTACACTCTAAAATGAGGATGATATCCGGAAGAATATCGTATATTTTTCTGATTTTGTTTACTGTAGTCGATCATATTATACTTTTATTACTTCTAAAACTTGCGTAAAAATCGTCGGTTTCCTACAAAAGTTACCTGCCCGGTGTCCATGTATGGAACGGCAAATTTTTTTTTAATTATCTGCGAAAAAAGATTTCACGTTTTTCTAAGTTTTCACGTTGAGATTTTTACAGAATCGACTGGCTGTTACCATGAATTCAGTACCTACATGATTCTGGACCCCCTGCATAGAAATTTGATGAGATGGTTACAAAATCGCACTGCTGGTTGTGCGTCGATGTATACCACCCTACTAGTGTAAAATACTGGTATTTAGCTACATCCGGTTAGACTGGAAGCCAACCCCAACATACTTGAGAAAAAGCTAAACAGTTGATGAGTCTTTATTAAAACCAAGGAATGATGTCTTTGCAGTAAATTGGTTTCAATTGAAAAGACAAATGCTAGTAAATTGAATCGAGATCTGGCTAGAATTCTGACCGCCAGTATTTGGTTCCGACTACCGAACTACAAAATGTTACGTCACACTATCTTGGGACAACGCCAATAAATTCACAAGCTTGTATTGATCACGAGTCTTGGGCCAATATTTGACTAAACATTGGTACCAATGTTGCAGCATAGCTTTTCGAATTTGCAATTGAAAGTTTTTTTTTTTTAAGCATCCATACTAATATTATAAATGCGATAGTGTGTCTGTCTGTTCCTACTTCTTCACGCTTAAGCCCGGTTTCCACCGCGAGCGGAACGGACCCATTAATGACTTCGTTAAACTCGCAAACGCTGGTGGTGGTGGTGGTGGCAACCGTTGTTGGAAATACAAATATGCAGTTGACTGTTAACTGTTAACAGTTAACTGCATGCTTGTATTTCCACCGTTGGCGGAAATACAAGTATGCAGTTTGCTTTTGCGAGTTTAACGAAGTCATTAATGGGTCCGTTCCGCTCGCGGTGGAAACCGAGCTTTAAACCGCTGAACTGATTTAGATGGGTATAGAGGTATTTTGAGTCCCGGGAATGGACATAGGATAGTTTTTATCCCGATATTCCCACAGGATCGACACTTATGCGGGTGAAACCGCAGGGCGCTGCTAGTTATAAATACAATACAATTCTACAATTCTTATGGGCACGAATTGTTCAAGTAGGTACTCATAAACATAACATAATCAAAACGAGAATAGACTTATTAAAAATTGTAAGTATTTTAACTTTACATTATAACATACTCACAAACTGTCTGGGCCCGCGTAATAGATTACAGCCCGCTCCCTCTCGAAGAAAGGAGGCCCGTATCCCAGCAGTGGGAGCATAGGCTGATTATGCTTATGCTATGCGCAAGGGCAGCCCATGGAATTCAAGTATTATTTTCCAAGATCACCAAAGACATTAACAACAGACGACATTACGCATCACCATTTAAAAAAATCATCCAATTTATCGAATCCTTCTGCATTCGATATCGTTATATAAATACCTACTTGTAATTAGCGCTAGATAAACCCGATAAATATGATTTCGTAATGTACTTAGTGATTTTTTTTAAACTAAGTTTTACGTAACTGAAAAATCTTTCTTTGATATCAAAATGATTGATTACACTCACTCACGTGCACAAATCGTGATTATGTTGAAAGAGGATAGTGGTAGGCCGCGAAATACAAATTTTCTTACGTTTTTTGAAATTTGCAGGTCAGTGTCAGATTGTATCTTGATCAAAATATGATTCACGACAATAACAGGTACATATTTAGAGAATTATAATTAGAATCATGAATATATCTTTCTAAGTTAGATTTCTACCATTAACACTTTTCCATAAGAGATTGGTGGTTGGTGGTTGAAATCTTACTGACACTGAACTGCAAACCAGAAATCGCGAGAGAAAAAAATCTGCTGTTCCCTACATTTTGACGAGTACGAACATAAATGTAGGGAACAACTGATTTTTTTTCGCGATTTCAGGTTTGGTCCCATAGTAAAGGTTGTTCATAATGATGAGTACAATGACCTCTTAAGAGGTTATAAATGTTTTACCAATAACCCTGTATATTGATGATTTTTATGATTATAATTGTAAAAATAAATATTATTTGTTCCGGCTGCGAATCATAATTTTACAATAGAACAACACACCCTGACACTGACCTGCAAATTGCAACCTAAGAAAATTTTAATTTCACGCTACCCTGACGCGGGCGTTAGTCCAATATCTGCAGCTGCCAGCTGTTTTAGAACCCAATGGCTTGGCACGCGACGATGGGAACAGACCAGACGGTATGACCATAATGCCTTGGAAGGTTGGTAGGCCTTTGGTGTGGGATGCAACGTGTGTCGACACCCTTGCGCCATCCCATCTTCCAAGCACGGTGAGCTGTGCTGGGGCAGCTGCTGCAAATACTCCAATCTCTTTGGAACGTATATGTTTGAGCCGTTTGGGGTTGAAACTCTAGGGCCATGGGGCCCGAGTGCCCACGTAGTATTTTGAGACATCGCCAAGCGGTTGGTCGACTCTTCACGTGACCAGAGGGCTGACCTATTTTTTGGCCAAAGAATCAGCATTGCCATACAATGTGGCAATGCTGCCAATCTTTTGGGCACGATTCCTGTTGACAGCAATGCGGATGAATTTTTTGATGCCCTTTGATTATTTCCTTTCTTTTTTATATACTTGTACATATTCTTATTATTATTTTAATACTGTACATAATTATATGCTCATTTGAATGTAAATATCTGCATAATTACATGAGCCAACTCGTAGTACGGTACGAGCTCGGGTGTCGCCAAAGACTACGGTGTCGCTGAAAACCAGCATTGTGACATTTCGCATAGTGTTGCAACTCGCAACATTACTCTGAGTGATGCCCGTTTTGCGGGGATGTGACGCATATTTTACCTTAATTAGTTGTTTTTTAGAGTTCCGTACCTCAAAAGGAAAAACGGAACCCTTATAAGATCACTTCGTTGTCCGTCACTCAAGACCCTTTTTCTCAGGAAGGCGTGGAGTTGTCAATTTGAAATTAATATCAAAAGCTGCAATCCCTTGAAGCAGTGTAAAAATCAAACTTCTAAGTCAACGCCATCAAAAGATACGGGTTTAGTTATATGTTACAAAAATAATAATTTTTTAAACTATTTACATACCTACAAATTTGTACGGAGCCCTCAGTGCGCGTGTCCGACTCGCACTTGACCGGTTTTTTTTTTAATGTAAAGCATCTCATTTAGTACCCGTGTTTAGTACAAATAAATATATTATTTTCTTTCTTTCTTTAATCTTAGAGCTCTGATTTTTAATACTATCCCTTTCTCCTGCAGGTATCACCCACACAGCCGTAGTACCCCTCGATCTGGTGAAGTGCCGTCTGCAGGTAGACCCTGACAAATACAAGAATGTCGTCAACGGCTTCAGGGTTTCAGTCGCCGAGGAGGGCATGAGGGGACTCGCCAAGGGATGGGCACCCACTTTCATTGGATACTCGCTACAGGTATGGCGCTTCTATTAAAAACCTGAATAAGTTGGTACAGTACCATGGCATTAATAGGAACCATTTATACTTTGGGAAGAGGGGGGAGGGGTCCGTGGCTAAATAATAACAGCCGCACAGGTCGATCGATCAGGTTAAGCTACGCTTGCCGAGCTTGGTCTGCGATCTTTATATACCGAGACCCCTCCGTGCCTCTGAAAGCCGTTGGTCCCGGCTGTCATTCGTGGATCTTTGACAGTCGGGTAGTTAGAAGCCCGAAAGTCTGACAACCAGTCTTACCAAGGCGTATCGTTAATACGATACCCACAACCCAGTTACTGGGTAATCCCAGTAACACCAATCATCAGGGTCATCAATGATTAAAACAAACATCCAATTGTTCCTACTGAAAAGTGAATTCAACTGAAGACACAAAACCTATGAGACTTGCAACTGCCCCAAATCTTCCCTCTCTCTCTCTCCTAGGCTTACTAACGCTATTTCCATCTCTCTCAGGGTCTCTGCAAGTTCGGTCTGTATGAAGTCTTCAAAGTAACGTACAATGGCCTTCTGGACGAGGAGACGGCGTATACCTACCGTACTGGTGTCTACCTCGCTGCGTCTGCGACTGCTGAGTTCTTCGCTGACATCGCCCTTTCACCCCTAGAGGCCGCTAAGGTAAGAATTTATGAATTTACAGGGTCACAGCAAATTCATTGGCAAAATCTTCACAGTCAGGACAGGTATTTGTATTGCTAAATCTGACCGTGAACACTAAGGTGAAGTGAGCTGTCACAAACGTCAAACCCTCACCATGGGAGGTGGTGGTGGGTCATTTTACATATATATATATTTTTTTATTATTCTCTCTGTTCTGTTCTGGCAGTTTGAGTAATTTATGTGGCCTACCCAAATGTCCTTTCTTTGGTATTGTTCGTCGAATCGTTGAGCTCCTTAAGTCTTGAGTTGAGCTGCACGATTTTTGACAAATGCGTGCACTGACTGGACAGGTCCTCTCAATCTGTGTGGTTCTTTCCTCAAAAGACCACCTCAGACATCGATCTACATGGTCTTCATATAACCTGACCAAGATTATGTCTGGACTTTAAAAGAGACTGTGACCTCTGAGTTTGTCTCGGCCTTTCTTCTCAGAGTAGTCAGATAGGAAACGCCGACTTCATCTAGTTTAAAAAAAAAACATGATTGACGTGTAAAAGTGTTTGTACAAACCTACTTACAAAAAATAAAATCATTTCATTTCAAATCATCATTTCATTTAATTTCAATTCACCAAGACCACCCCGGTGATCACCATCAGCACATGGAGGGGGTCTTGGTACCTCTTATACAACGTTATTTTTAGTATTATGCGAAACCTGAATATAGTTTGTTCAGAATAAGTAACTGAATCAATTCCAATAATTACCCCATGTTATATTTTGTCCCAAAAATATTTAAAAACGGTTAAAAGTTGGACACCGAGCGACACTAAGTAGGTCGGAACGGTTAGGTACCTAGGTACTATTATCAATGAGTGCAAGACGGCGCGGCGCGGGTGAGCATGTTTTTGTACGGACAAACAGGTAACTTATCAAGCTTATAACTTTGTGGGGTCTCCCTTGTTTTGCCGAAAAGATTTTGCCAAATTATCACTTCCCAAACAATTTTCCGCATAATTTCATTTGCCAAATTATTACTAAGCAAAAAATCTCTTCACAAATAATTGTAACCCAAACCTAATGTTTGGCAAGTGAACGTTTAAACAATAACTTGTTTACCAACTAGTACTTTTACCAATTTTTATTTAGTCAAATATTTCAGTTGGAATAACTCATTTTACGCAAAATTACATTTGCCAAATATTTAGTATCGTCAGTTTTCGCAGTTTTAAAGCAGCCATTTCAAGCATAAGATCTAACTTTGAAGACGTTTTATTACAAGGGTGTTTTTTCCACTTGGGACAAATTCTAAACAGGTAATAATAATATTAAGTATTCTGGTAGTATTTTTTGAAATAATTAATCTCGTCTAACTAGTTTAGTTTCGGGTAGACTTCTTTTCCATTTTTTTTTTCTATATAATCTAGTCGTTTCTGGCACTCGCCGGCCGCTGCCGCGGCACCGCTCGCTTCGCTCGCTCGGCTCGTGCGTAGGAGGTCACAGTTTTAACCTAACCTAACCTAAGCATTTTTTTTAAATAATTAACCTCGTTTAATTAATTCGGTTCTCGATAGCCTGTTAAAAATAATCTCTTTTTTCCATATTTTTTTCTATATAATTTAATCGTTTCTGGCACTCGCCGGCCGCTGTCGCGGCACCGCTCGCTTCGCTCGCTCGGCTCGTGCGTAGGAGGTCACAGTTTTAACCTAACCTAACCTAAGCATTTTTTTTAAATAATTAACCTCGTCTAACTAATTCGGTTCCCGATAGCCTGTTAAAAATAATCTCTTTTTTCTATATAATTTAGTCGTTTCTGGCACTCGCCGGCCGCTGCCGCGGCACCACTCGCTTCGCTCGCTCGGCTCGTGCGTAGGAGGTCACAGTTTTAACCTAACCTAACCTAAGCATTTTTTTTTTTATAATTAACCTCGTAACTAATTCGGTTCTCGATAATGTCCATTGCAAAAAAATTTAATAGTAAGTTACAAATATTTTGTATTAACTATATGATTATTTTAAAATAAAATTGCATTTTTTAATTATTTAATTAACAAAAAAAAAATTCTCAAAAAATCTTATTTATGCCTTTATATTTTTTGTTATAACAAATCGTTTGACCAAACGTTTATTGTCTAAAGATTGTTTGCCGTAATAAATCATTTGATTAAAGACCAAATGCCTAAATGACATTATCCTTAATAATATTCTGCCAAGTAAAAATTCGACCAAATGAAAATGTGCATACTAAAATTATTCCAAACATTGCATTGGTATAATAAAAGGTTGCGAAAATTTGTTTGGGTAGTGAAATTTTGGCAAAATCTTTTCGGCAAAACGGCAGGCTCCCAACTTTGTGATTTTTAATGATACAGTTTTGAAATTTTGTAAGTACATAGATTCTTTACACAAAAATACTAGACACGTGTTTGAGGTTTCGCATATACTAAAAATAATGTTGTATAGACCAATGGAACC
Source organism: Oligia latruncula (assembly GCA_948474745.1). Taxonomy (NCBI): domain Eukaryota; kingdom Metazoa; phylum Arthropoda; class Insecta; order Lepidoptera; family Noctuidae; genus Oligia; species Oligia latruncula. The sequence goes on along the minus strand of OX419713.1, from coordinate 4,944,397 downwards.
CCTCAGTGCAATGCCTGAAACAACAAAAACAATGTCCATATCTATCATGTTTGTGAAGTTTTGCTAGGTAATTTAGGTTGACCTTGTAGAGGCCTGTTTCTTAGTAGTATCTGGCAGATTAATTAGAAGGATTTGTATGAAATAAGTGCGCTTTCACATTTAGGCGACTATAGCAGCGCGACCGTCGCCCAGTAAGAATTTCATATTATAAACAGAAGCGTGCGTGAAGGTTTCTGCTTCTGCCGCGCTACTGTCGCGCTGCTAACGTTCTAATGTGAAAGCGGCCTTAAGGCTCTGTTGCATAGTGTACTGCGAAGTAAAGTCGACCCTAACACCGTCGTAAAAATTTGACATTGATATCGCATAAGGTGAATGGTAGTTGAGACCGCGAAATTCAAATTTTCTTACGTTTTTTGCAATTTGCAGGTCAGTGTCAGATTGTATCTTGATCCAAATATGATTCGCGACAATAACAGGTACATATTTAGAGAATTATAATCATTAGAATCATTAATATATCTTTCTAAGTTAGATTTCTACCACCAACCACCAATCTCTTATGGAAAAGTGTTAGTATCATATTTTTACCGACTTTACAAAAAGGAGGAGGTACTATGTTCGGATGTTTGTATGTTTTTTTTTTTTTTTGTATGTTTGTTCATCCAATACGCCGCCAATTGTCGACGGATTTTCAAAATTCTTTTTTTGTTCGAAAGTAGATAGTTCTGAGGTGGTCCCACTGTTACCAAGTTAGGATCTGATGATGGGATCTTAGAGAAATCGAGGGCAAACCTCAAATTTTATAGGCTCACTTATTGTTTTTCGCATATTTTATGAAGTATCTCGTGTATTTGCGTATGGTTGTCACCATCTCAGGTACCTGGGCTGATGATGGAAGGTACAACTCCTTAACAATAAGAAGTTACTCGAACAGGCAAGGACTGTTTTATTTAGTAAATTGTTTTGATGTTTGATAGGGCATTTGCCACATTTAGTCTCATGATCATCAAGTCATGACCTGATGCTGCAGTCAGGATAGTCTGCAGAGTACCTCATTCCTCGACAACTAACAGCAGATATATCGTGTTTAGGCTCATTGAAAAGGGCTCGATGTGTGGATAAACGTACTGTTAATGAGGAATACCGAAGTACATAGAGACCTGATGCTGAAGCCAGGAGCATCAGAAAAAGTACAAACTTTGAAATTACGGCACCGTAGTCGTGTTTGGGCTCATTTTAATATGGTTGCTAAGCAATTTATCCTAGTCACAATGCGTATGGTGAGTGGTTGTTGAGGAGTTCTCCTGGTTCTTACCAGGAGAAATCCTCAACAATTAACGTCCCAGCATCGGGAAAAGCAATATTTTGTATAAGGTGATCAGCAGTTGACGTTAGGCTATTGTAACTAAGATAAATTACAAACTGACCCACTAAAAAGTAAAAAATAAAAACTTTTTTACAAAAAAAACAACCGACTTCCAAAAAACACTAGGTACTTAAAAAGTGAAAAATAACTTTAATTTCGGAAGTCGGTGGCAAAAAACTAAAATACAAATCCAAAGACACCGACTTCCGAAATTAAAGTTATTTTTCACTTTTTAAGTACCTAGTGTTTTTTGGAAGTCGGTTGTTTTTATCGAATCATATTTTGATCAAGATACAATCCGACACTGACCTGCAAATTGCAAAAAATGTATGAAAATAGGAATTTCACGGTCTCAACTACCCATTCACCTTAAGTCGTAGCAGTAAGCGCTATTTTCATATTTATTGTTGACTAATATTTTTTTAATACAATTATCTGCCAGAGAAACTGGATCTTAAATATCCAGTGGTAGTGAGGCAGGCCTTATAGAATTAAAAATTGCCACTCTGATGAGTACAATATTTAGCAATTTCCTGCCCGATGATGAAAAAAAACGCGCTCGAGGGATGCTGCCGCGCGGCCGTGTCTGTGACGTCACACTTCGCTTCATCCGATTCGCGCTGGCGTCCCCCAGGGCTCGGTAATATCCCCACTAGCCTTCACGCTATACACTAGCGACATTCCCAAAAGTAAGACAGCCCAACTAGCCCTATTTGCTGACGACACAGCCATCTATTACTCAGGCAGAAGCCCCAACCAAATAGCATCCACTCTCCAAAACTCCGCAAAAGCCTTAGGCGATTGGTTCCGGAGATGGAGAATAGAAGTAAATCCCGAAAAGAGCCAGGCGGTACTTTTCCTCAGACCCAGGCACCCCCTCCCTCCTACTCCAAAACCGATCACCATGTTTGGCAAGCCGATCCCTTGGGAGAAGCAAGCCAAATACTTGGGGGTCATCCTAGACCAACGCCTGACCTTTGGGGAGCACATAAAGACGGTGCGCTCGCGTGCCGCTTTCGCTCTCGACAGGCTCCATTCCGTGTTGAATGCACGCAGCAAATTGTCACTTAATTGCAAATTGCGTATCTACACCGCGTGCATTCGGCCAATCCAGACATACGCGTGCCCTGTGTTCGCACATGCCAAACCACACCACCTCCATAGGATGCAGACCCACCAAAACCGATTTCTCCGAAAGGCCACGGGAGCCCCGTGGTTCATTAGGAATAACCAACTCCATGTTGATCTCAAGATTCCAACCATCCAACAGTTCATGAAACGCCTAACTAGGAGTTTCTTTAACAGGGCTGAGAAACACCCCAACCCACTGGTTTCTTCAGCCACTCAATATACCTCCTCAAATATCTCCAAAATTCGCCGTCCTAGGCATACCCTCATCACACCCGACGACCCCATCACCATACTCCAAGAGAGTTGTAGGGAAACCAGTACCAGACGTAACAAAAACAAATACAAACCGCGTATCCGGCCCCGCCGCCGAGGCCCTCCGCGACTCCCCCCCTGTAACATCACAGCCCGACCCTTGCTCGACGAGCCAGCCCGCGTAGCTGAGCAAGTAGCTTTAAATTCCCCAAATAATAATCAGACCCAGCCTGACCATTGCTGTCCCCCCCCCCAATGACGCACTAAGCCGAGGCCCGAACCCCACAGGGGGTGCCCTTAGGGTCTGTTCATTTAACTAAAATCCTAGTTTGTAAGCCCTGGCTGGGGGCCTTAAAGTAATTTTTGGCCACCACAGGATAGTCCGGTTAAGTAGAAAGGTTGTTCTAGAGTTGCATCTGCGAGTGGTCATACCAAAAAAAAAGTCACACGTAGCTCAGCGTCCGCGCTGTGTGGCCGGCCGCGTGGTGGAGGTGAACATGAGGTTATGCGATCTGAGGGCTTAGGAATTCCGCGCCGACCGCCTAGTGGCGCCCTCATCGTTTGTTTGGTTATTTCTTTTATAAACTAAACAATGTAAAACTACAGTTTATAAAATAATATTAACATATAATCTTGTGGAGCACAACTTAACGTGCTTATTTTCTGCATTGTTTAGTTTTATTATAATCACTAAAACGGAAAATAGTGGCCACTATTATCTGTTCCGTAAACTAAACCATGTAAAACTACCGCTTATAATAATATTAACGTATAATCTTGTGGAGCACAACTTAACGTGCTTATTTTCTGCATTTTCATTCTAAAATAAAAGAAATAACCAAACAAACGATGAGGGCGCCACTGCACGGTCGGCGTTTGGTCGGCGCCAGTGCGTTGGCGCTCTTAGAACTAACAATTGGTATTTAAAAGTGTATTCTAATCTAACATCATCAAAAAGCAGTTTACTGACCCCAAGCCACCTCTTCCCAGGTCAGAATCCAGACTATGCCTGGTTTCGCCACCACACTCCGTGAAGCATGGCCCAAGATGGTCCAGAATGAAGGCTACGGCACCCTGTACAAGGGACTCGCGCCTCTATGGGGTAGGCAGATCCCTTACACCATGATGAAGTTCGCCTGCTTCGAGAAGACCGTTGAGCTGTTGTACAAGGTAAGTTCTATACTTCTTTATATTAAAACCAGGAAGTTCGGAACTAGTCTGCGAAATTCAAAATTCCTTACGTTTTTTTGCTAAGAAATTTATGGTGCGTCACATTAAGTAATGCCAAAGAAGACTGTCACGTTCTCTCTCAATTCAGAAAGCGAGCCATAAATTCAGAGAAATTAATAGTTTATCAAATTGACTATTCACTCAAATTGTCCGTATATTCTGTCCGTTTTGTCCGTAAGTGGTTAGTATAATGTCGTATTGTTTGTATATCAAAACTGTAATTCTTTGACAGTTTTATGAAACTACTATAACGCGGCAAATTAACGTAGGGTGTTTTGCTGAACAACTAATTATTACTTAATATTAAAACATGATAACTATTTCCCAACAGTTTGTCGTCCCCAAGCCCCGTGAGCAGTGCTCGAAGGGCGAGCAGCTGATCGTCACATTCGCGGCCGGATACATCGCTGGTGTGTTCTGCGCCATTGTCTCCCACCCCGCCGACACCGTGGTCTCGAAGCTTAACCAGGTATGTACAATATGGCCCATCCTAAGAGACGAAAGAGGTTGAATGTCATAGAAGTTTAAATATCTGGAAAGACATTAGGGGCTAACAGGACCCGAACATAAAAAACGCAAGTTTTAGAAACAATAAAAGTATATGATCGACTTTAGTAAACAAAATCAGAAAAATATATCGACGGCGAAGTGCCAATACCTCCTAACTGCCATTTTTTGAGAAATTCACTTTTTTATCGTTTTGAATTTAAAGGCGTTATTCGCATGTTTTAGTGAAATCGCTTAAGAGCCTATACTACCTCAAATGGCTTAACATGATCCTCCGTTATTTCGAAAATTCTGCAGCATTAATTTTGAAATAAATATATGCTAAAGTTGAGGATTAATGTAAGGTCTTATATTAGACGAAAACACGATTACATAAAATTTTCTCGATAGAAAAAAATTCCAATGTTACCTCCAAACCGAACAATAAACCGCTGGTATTAAAAAAATACTTCAAATTAGATCATGAAACTTTGCATACTAACTGAACTAACTATAAAGCAGGTCTTATGTTAGTTAGTTTTTTTGAAATACCTTTATTTTCACCGTAAAAAGCAAATACCTAAACTATTGGCGCTGCCTCCCGCCCAGTACCGCACTCTGTCTCGCTTTCACACAGTTCGCGAGCAGTATCGTGCGAGCGAGATAAAGAGTGAATTTTAGCTGAGGTAGTATAGGCTCTTAAGTGTAATAATTATAGTTGCAACAGCATTAAATTAAAATGTGGAAATATGTATACCTCCCAACTAAACCAACATGTCTATTTTTGAATGTTTTCTTCAGTTTGTGTAAATTTTTGACTTTGTCAGTTAGGTGTTATTGGCACTTCGCAGTCAATATGATATTCTTCAGGATATATGCTAGGTAGATAGTGTGTTGAAAACATAATACATCTAATTTGATGTGATAGAAAAAAAAACATGAAGATACCTCTAAAAACTTTCTTTTTTACAATAAAAATCATACTAATATACATACAATCATTCTGATTTTTTGTCAGATTATTCTACAAGCAACATACTAAACAATAGATTTTTTGTAATTAAACGTCTACAGAATGAGAAAGAACAGTTGAGTATGAATGTCGATGGCTATAAGAGTAGGGGAAGACCAAAGAAACGATGGATGGAATGTGTGAATGATGATATGGTTAGAAAGGGGTGACTACCGAGATGACGACTCATAAAGAAGTATGGAAGAAAAAGACATGTTGCACCGTCCCCAAAAGGAGAATGTTGATGATCTCATTTTTTAAAACGATATCTTAATTTTTCAGGACAAGACCGCCACAGTCGGCAGCATCATCGGCAAGCTGGGTATGGCCGGCGTCTGGAAAGGTCTCGGACCCAGGATCATCATGATTGGTACCCTCACCGCCCTGCAATGGTTCATCTATGATGCCGTCAAGGTAACACATTATTTATTAACTCTTCGTATGCCGAACGAAGGTGGTCCGACGACCTTGTGAAGGCCGCAGGAACCCGTTGGATGCGAGAAGCGCAGAACCGGTCGAAGTGGAGGTGCTTGGGGGAGGCCTATGTCCAGCAGTGGACATCTTTCGGCTGAAATGATGATGATGCCGAATGCGCGATCCACGCGAGACGCAATGGATTTATAAAAGCAAGTTTTTCTAACTGAACAGACAGCTGTGCTGCTGGGGAGTTAGTTGCGCCACTTCTCCCTAGCGAAAGCACTAGGGAGTGGTGAAGGGCGGGCGTTTTGGGAGACTGTCTTATGTAATTTTGACGTTCGTAAAGTCCTGATTTGAATAAATGACGTTTGACTAAAGACTAGCTGTGCCCGCGACTCCGTTCGCGATTGGTTTTCATGGGTTTTAATTTTTTGCGCGGAACCCTAATTCTTTTTTCTAAAATAACAGTAGCCTCTGTTACTCCTTATAAAAAACAAAAAAGAAAGACCTAAAGGCTATCCCAGCTTAAACCTGCCTGAATAAACGATTTTTGATTTTAACAACCCAATTCTCAAACGACACTTGAAGACACTCTTCAAACTCGTGTGTCGCTTCGATACACGTAGGTGTGTGGCATCACAGCGGCCTCATCAGAATACCAGCACAGCGGTGTTCTTTTTTTAAATATTGCAGCATTAAGGCTCCTACAAACAGGCGCGACACGCTATATAATCGCGCGCGACACAAAGGCACCGCTCGTTACGCGACTTGCGGTGCCTTTGTGTCGCGCGCGATTTTATCGTGTGTCGCGCCCGTTTTGCAGAAGCCTTAATGCTGCAATATTTAAAAAAAGAACACCGCTGTGCTGGTATTCTGATGAGGCCGCTGTGATGCCACACACCTACGTGTATCGAAGCGACACACGAGTTTGAAGAGTGTCTTCAAGTGTCGTTTGAGAATTGGGTTGTTAAAATCAAAAATCGTTTATTCAACTTATATTGCGAATTAGCACTATTTGAACGTCAAAATTCCACAAGACACTTCCCTGCAACCCCCACCCTTCAGTATCGTATGAGTTAGTTAATTAAATATCTTTTGCTAAGCTGCCTTTTGAAATCACCAACTCAATGATTTAAAATCAATTGTTCCTACTGATTGTACCATGTAGACACATCTACAATGAGAAAACACCCTCCCGATCTCCTCACACCCTTACCACCCACACCTACTCACTCTCTCGCGCATCTTTCTTACAGGTATGGCTGCGCATGCCCCGCCCCCCACCCGCAGAGATGCCAGAATCTATGCGCAAGAGGCTGGAGGCTGAAGAAGCGAAACAAAAGTGAACGTAGAACATTTATAGGTAGTTTATTATGCGTCGCGCGGTTAACAAACTAGGATTGCTGGTAATTCTGATGAAACATGACGCCAGTTTTTACCAAAGGGGTATGCAGAGTACCCTAAAACTCTTGTAAATAGGATGCCATTTAACTTGGGATGAAAGAGTGAGATCGCGATATTTTGGTGGTTAGTACAGACATGAGATATTTCAGCTTTGTCCATGGGATGGTGACGCTTCTATGTCCCTGGTATTGCATCCACAGGTAGGGGTGACCACTCAACATAATGAACCGCCAAAATAATTAGAAAGGGAACAAAAATCGTAATTATATATAAAAGTATCATTGACAGTACAAAATGGTGGTTTTAACAGCAATCCTAGTTCTTCCACTATGTATGAATAATTTTTAAATGATATTGAGACATGATATTATGGTCTAACTCAGGCCATATGGGTCAAATGGGTCCCATATAGCCTACGCGCGACGTTTTACACTTTCCAATCGCCGCCACACAGTATGTTATGTAGTAAATTGTGATTTATATTACCAAGTTACAGTATATTATATAAGTAAATGATCATGTTAATTAAATTATTTTTTTGGAAAATAAAAAGTTATTTTTTATTTAATTTTTTTTTGTTTCGTTTTTTTCTTTTATGTACATAACGAGATGGCTGTTATAATTTATTTGTTGTAAGTTATGTATGACGCTAGTAATGAATAAAGTGATAGATACATGTATTGTTTTAATGGAGATGTATCTGTAGCTTTTCCTGAAAAATCTTTATGAAGGAGCCTTTGACAGATCAAGGAAAATTCCCAGGCACTTTGTGTTTACTATCTAGCGTCCTAGCCACGTGATTGGACAAATCCATGACTGCGTCTTCAGTACTAACTCCTTTTCTGAAACCTTATTGGTTATTCGCTAAGATGTTGTTTGCGTCGAAAAAACGGGTCAGGTTCTTATATACAGTATTCGTTCTAATATATTTGACATTGCTGTTAAAATCGAAATTGGACGGTAGTTATTTACATCGTCTTTGCGCCCAGACTTGTGAATACGGTGAACTACTGCTTTTTTAAACGCCTTTGGAAAGACACCAGCACTTATAGACAAGTTACAGATATGTGTAATAACCGGAACTAATACGCATCTCGAGGCCTTTATTATTTTAGACGGTATACAGTCTAAGCCAGTAGCACAATCAGTTCTGAGACCCAAAATAATGGAGTCAATATCGCTTTCGGTTACCTCAAGGAGGACCATTGAACTACACAAATTTGAATTCGACACTGAATTGTGTACCATTGAGTGTGGTTTAAATTTCGAAGCCAAGCCACTGCCTACATTAGCAAAAAAGTTGTTGACGTGATTAAGCGAGGATTTAGGATTATCAGTTATATGTAACAAGTCAAAAGAAGGAGAAGACTGAGTTTGAAGATCCGAGACTTTCTTAATAACATTCCAAGTCGCCTTAACATTATTTTTTGCATTACGAAATTGTTCCTTTTCGTACGAGCGTTTTAATTTTCTCAACAGGGAGTTACAGAAAGTGTTGAAGGTGTCATTCCTCTCGATGCGATATCTGCTGGGTTGTGAGTAGATTAAGTATTATCTCCATTGAGTATTATCCAAATTACTTAGAATTTCAGACACCCTATTACCGACAAATGTTGTCCAGCGGCTGGGATGGTTACTGAGCCAAGCTAAAACAACAGTCGAGTCTGTCCAACAGTGTATACTGTCTTTAGGTATTAATAGTATCTCAGCTACCTCCACAATTAATTTGGCCAACAGAACAGCACCCATCAACTCGAGACGAGGAATCGACAGTTGCTTTATCGGAGCAACCTTGGTTTTTGCGGATATTAAATTAATTTTAATATTCCCGTCAGCGCCAATTATCCTTAGATACGTAACAGCTGCATACGCTACATTAGACGCGTCACAAAAACCATGTAGTTCTACAACCACATCATCTTCTCTGGATTCAACCCATCTTGGTACATGATACTCAGGTAAATTTAGTAGTTCCTTTTGGTATGTTTGCCATTCTTTTAATAAGGTTTCAGGTAATCGATCATCCCAATCGATCCCGGCAAGTCATATCTTTTGAATAATTATTTTCGCCGGTATAATACACGGCGCTACCCACCCTAAGGGGTCGAACAGTCGTGATATATCTGATATTACTTTTCGTTTTGTTACAGATGCAGGTTGCGGAAATGTTATTGAATATCTGAAACTGTCAGATTCTCTATCCCAAGAAAGTCCTAGTATTTTCACTACCTCGTTTAGTTTTATCTCCACTATTCCTTCCTGATTTGTACCTTCTCCCATTATTTCCTCTGCTAATTCCTTGTTGTTTGTCATCCACTTCTGTAACGGAAACCCACCCTTTTCCAGTAGTCTTTCCATTTCCTTGTAAATCCTTTTTCCTTCCTCTACCGTTTGACATCCTGACATATAATCATCTACATAAAATTCGCTTTTTAATGTTTCAGATACCAGCGGAAACTCAGCTCCCTCATCGTGTGCCAGTTGCTGCAACGACTTCACGGCCAGGTAGGGTGCGGATGCAGTGCCAAAAGTAACTCTAAGCAACTCATACTCCTTTATTTCAGATGCAGGTTCACTCCGCCAAAGTAGTCTCTGGAAGTGTGTCTTCAGGAGCGACCTTGATCTGCCGATACATTTTTACTATATCTGCACATAATACAATTGGATATGTACGCCACTTCATGAGGATGTGACGTAATTCCGGTTGTATGGTAGGACCTACCATCAACATATCATTAAGGGATCCACCATTAGAACCTTTAGAAGAAGCGTCGAACACAACTCTGACTTTGGTAGTGGTCTTATCCTCACGAACCACTGCGTGGTGAGGCAAATAGACTGCTTCTGACTGCTTAGTATCAGTTTCGCGAGACACCATCTTCATGTGTCCAAGGTCAAGGTATTCTTGGATTACTTCGGTGTATTTTCTTTTGATCTCATGATTTTTCTTGAAACGCTGCTCAAGCTGATGAAATCGTTTCAGTGCGATCTCTTTGGTGTATCCGATTTTACTTCGTGGATCTGATTCGCGAAATGGAAGCTTGACTACGTATCGCCCGGTAGAGTCTCGCCGAGTAGTACAAGTGAAGAATTCTTCGCACAGCTGTTCTTCTTGGGTAAGTATCTTTTTCATATTAGTAGCATCAGATTCGATCTCCCAAAACTGTTTGAGCATATCATTGTCACTGAGGTTTGAATGCATACTAACTATAACCTTGTGACAATTTGCTAAATTGAGATCGCAATGTGTGGGTGTTAGTCCAGACAAAATCCATCCCAGGGTTGTATTTTGAGCAATTATGGGCCCTGGAGAGTGTTTGACTAAACCCTCTTTAAGAATTTGGCTGTAAACTTCTGCTCCAAACAAAACGTCGATTTTGTTTGGAGTGTGGTACTCTGGATCCGCCAGAGTTATATCTTCTAATTCAGGCCAAGTTGACATAAATAGTTTAGTTGAGGGAATTAACGTTGTAATTTTGCTTAACACATATGCTTGAACTTGAATAATTGCATTTGGATCGTGACGTGAATGAATGGTTACGTTTACCATGTGTCTAGAGGCACAACTGCCTTCGTCACCTCCTATGCCTGAGACAATACTGTTATTTGGTATTTTCTTTAGTCCGAGCAATTGGACTGCTGACTCGGTTATGAAAGAGGCCTGAGATCCTTGATCTAATAACGCCCTCAGCAGTTGTTTACGACCATTCTTAGTCTGTGCTTCGACGAGAGCGGTCGCTAATACTAATAAAACTCGATTTGGCACAACCTTTGTAGAAAAGTGTGTCGCTATGGTTGAAGACTTTGATTCTTTTGCCGTACCGGAGACAGTTTGCAGTGTGGACACTGCTGAATTGACAGCTACTGCCTCTACCGGATGGCTATTGGGTGACGATGATCTTGAAGATGCCTTGGGGTGTAATAATGAGTGGTGTCTACGCTTGCAAATGTGACATGATGTTTTAGCACGACAATACTTAATTGAATGATTCGCGCCTAAACAATTGTAACATAAACTGTGAGTTCGGACAAACTCACTTCGAGTTTGGCAACCTTCTTTACTAAACTGTTTACAGTGACTTATATAATGATCTTGTTTACAGAATGGACATACAATTTGTGCAGAGTTGTTACTATTTGATTTGACTGCGTGAAAGACCTTTGGTTTACTATCTGTGGACTTCTGCTTTGACTTGGATGTGTCTAAGTACTCCAAAGAGCGAAATCTTGACTCTAAAAATGTTTTAAATTCTTCAAAGGTTGGCAATTGTTCATCTGCGCTAATTCTCAATTCCCACAACTTTCGCGATTCACTATCTAGCTTAGCGCTTATTATATGGATGACTATAGTGTCCCATGATTTAACATCAATTCCGAGAGTACGTAAGCCATGCAAACAGTCCACAGTGGTATCCAATAATTCTTTAACCGCAGTTGATGACTCTGTTACATTTGATTGATTTATCAATCTCTTCAACATAGAATTAGACAAATATCGTTTATTATTTGACTGGCCTGACGGTCTAGTGGTCAGTGACTATGACTGCTATGCCGGAGGTCGTGGGTTCGATTCCCACCCAGGACAAATGTTTGTGTGATGAGCATGATCATTTGTTCTGTGTCTGGGTGTAATTTATCTATATATGTATGTATTTAGAAATATATAAGTATGTTTATCAGTTGTCTAGTACTCATAACACAAGCTCTGCTTAGCTTGAGACTAGACGGCGTTGTGTGATAGTTGTGGAATATTATTATTATTATTATCTCCTTTATTCAATTAAAATCTTATAAATTATATTTTTAAATATTAGTATAAAGAAATATAAAAACATTTAAAAATATAAAAAATAGTAGCCCACCGGTATCGGGAACAGGGTCCAAGCTACCGGCGGTCAGGGCTCCAGAGAGAGGAACCTCCTAACTATTCGGGCCGTGTCCAGAAGTACCGCTTTCTGAATCAAGCCCTTGATCCAGCTGCCCAACGAGAGCCTCCTCAGGTGTTGGTCGAGGCTCTTGGCTATTAGACCATTGGCTGTCACGACTATCGGCACAATGATCGCTGAGTCCACATCCCACATGTCGACAACCTCGTGAGCCAAGTCAAGATACTTGATTTGTTTATCTTTCTCGGCTTTCACGAGGTTCCCATCATGCGGGACGGTTATGTCAACAATCATTGCGCGCCGCTCTGATCGATCCACCACCACTATATCAGGCTTATTGGCAACAATAGTCCTGTCAGTGATGATGGATCGATCCCAATATAATGTGATATCACCATTTTCGAGAACTGGGTCGGGCACATACCTGTAGTACGGCACCTCCGATTCCACAAGGTTGTATTTCAGAGCAAGTTGCTGATGGATTATCCTGGCTACAAGGTTGTGTCTATGCAAGTACTCTTCGTTAGCTAGACGAGAACACCCGGAGATAATATGCCTGATTGATTCTCCCGGCCGGTGGCATGCCCGACAGATGTCAACCGTGCCGTCTTTCACAATAAATCTCCGGTAATTGTTCGTCATCATAACTTCGTCCATAATTGCACAGACAAAACCTTCGGTTTCCCCAAAGAGGTCACCGAAACGCAGCCAGGCTACGGACGCTAGTAGATCAACATCGGGTCCATGTAGGGCCCGGAAAAAGCGTCCGTGAAGCTCCTTACTCTGCCATACCTCCATGTGATCATTAGTGTCAAGCACTACTGGCTTGCGCCAGTTCTCTTTAGCCAAGGAGAGCGGGGTGAGGCCCTTGTCCACGGCGACTACATCTCGATGCATCCCCACATCGGTTTCTAGAAAATATTCCCTGAGACTGCATATCTCGCGATTGTGGAGGGTCTTAGCGTTTAAAAACCCTCGACCTCCACACTTTCGCGGGATATACAGCCTCATTACCGATGACCGTGGGTGATGCATTCGATTTGCAGTCAGCAACGTACGGACCCTCCTATCCAGGGCGTCGAGTTCGGTCTGAGTCCATTTGAGTATGCCAAAAGAGTACATCAATACCGGCATGACCCAACCGTTGAAGGCGCGCACCTTGTTTCCGCCTGATAGAAGACTATTAAGTACTTTTTTCAGGCGGCCAAAGAAGCGCTCCTTCAACGATTGCTTCATGTCAGTAACATTGATGCCTAACGCTTCCGACATACCCAAATACTTATAGGTTTCGGATGCGGAGAGGGTTCTAAGGTTTGTGGAATCCGAGAGTTGGGTTCCCACGGATTCAACAATCTCCCCTCGCTTTACATGCATGACCGCACATTTGTCCACACCAAATTCCATCCTGATGGCGCTACTGAAAGTTTGAGTTACTTTCAGTAGCTCCATCAGTTGCAAATTGTTGGGGGCAAAGAGTTTTAGGTCATCCATGTAGAGGAGGTGCGATATAACCTGACCACCTCTCCTCAGCCGATAGCCTAGACCTGAATCCTCCAGCAGCGTGCTTAGAGGATTCAAGGCTAAGCAGAACCAAAGCGGACTCAAACTATCACCCTGAAATATGCCTCGCTCGATCCTTATCGGTTCGCTATTCCTCTGAATATTTCGACATCCTGGATATCGAAGGACCGTCCTCCATTGCCCCATACACGACATCAGGAAGGTGCGCAGAGTTGCATCTACTTTGTACAACTCCAACACCCTCATGAGCCATGTATGTGGCACCGAGTCATAGGCCTTCTTATAATCTATCCAGCATATCGACAGATCCTTTCGGGAACGACGAACCTGTTGGCTAATGGCCATATCAATGAGGAGTAGCTCCTTAGTACCCCGGGACCCGTTCTTACATCCATTTTGAGAGACAGACATGATGGAGTTGGTGTCTATATGTTTGTTAATTTTAGTTCTCAAAATGGATGTAAGAACTTTATAGACCGTCGGTAAACAAGTGATCGGTCTATAATTTTTGGGATCCGCGGTACTACCTGATTTATGGAGCAGGTGGGTTATTCCTGTCGTTAGGAACTGGGGCAGCGACCCTAACTCTAAGGCTGACTGGAACTGGGATGCCAAGCAGGCGTGCGACTCTTGGAACCATTTTATCCAAAAGTTGTGCAGCCCGTCCGGCCCTGGAGATTTCCAGTTAGGCAACGGTCGGACTGCACGAGCAACATCTTGGGGGCTGATGGTAAGTACCCCCATTTCTGGTATTAGATCGCACGCTCGCTCAATCTTCCCAGTCCAATCACCCTCGGTGTGACTGACAGGCACCGACCAGATGTTTCGCCAGAACGAGCACATGGCGTCATCATCCGGTAGGCACGTGTCAGTAACACCTTGGTCCGGTCGCTCCCAAGCCCTATAAACCCACCTTTCATCACTCTGGAATGTGCGATTCTGAGTGTATCGCTCCACTCGCCGCCTGTACCGACGAATACGGTTCGCCCATGCATACACTTTCTGCTTCAGGAAGTCGATGCGCTCCGTGACACAAGACATATAGTCTTGAGGACTGATATCAGTCCCCAAGAATGCCCGTCTCACAAAGCGCATCACTCTAGGGCGAGTATTGCCCTCCCTGAAGCAGATTAGTTTGCCAATGAGCGCTCTGGCCCCACCAATACGGCGTTCAATTCTGCACTGCCAAGCTGGTACGGCTGGTTTCGGTCGTGTAGCTCTAGAGTCATTGGCAAATTTTACGTGAGCTACACGACATGCCGCTGCAGCCGCGCAGTACAGAATCGAATGAGCATCGGTGAGGTCTTCGCAGCCATCAAAATAGTTTGACAACTGCGAATCCAGAACCGCCACCAGCGCCCTATTTTTGTTATGCATGGGCAAACGAGGTAAGCGTGGCCTAAGTTCGGGTGACATGAAGCGATATTCCTGATGATTATTATTATTATTATTATTATTATTATTTTTATATTTTACCATATCTCGGGACCATGGGATCCCGGTCCTTTGGAAGGCGTACGAGGGGCCGAAGCCAACTCGCAGAGGCCCGTTAGAGATTTTCAACGAAATGAGGCACCAACCGACGATTATCCCTGTTCGCACTATGCAGGTGCACCCAAGGACAACCCCCGGTTGGTGTAGGACTATTGCAAAATATGGAAACAAAAATATTGGTTTATGGGTTTTGGTGGCTAAAGTGAACTGGTTATTTAAGACTATGGAAAAACTATAGCCCCTGCCTGACCGATGTTCTTTAAAAATTACACAGATTAAATGGCAGGGGGTGACTTGCACACTCAATAATGGGCCCCCGAAAACGGTCGCTAGCACAAAGTGTCGTAGCGGCAAGGGGGCAACATGTCCTGAGGTGCTTATGAGGAGTGGAGAGGTACTCCACGGCTATCAGGACAATCCCGGAAGTACGGTCAAGATCCCTACCAGCATCTTACTGGAATACTTCCTTCCTCCGAGCACGTTTGCTCTTGCGAATCTCCACTCAAGCCAGCCAATAAAGGCAAGAATGAGGTGGGAGCTCTGTTTCTCGTCATTGTTCACTCCAGCCGGCCAATAAAGGCAAGCCAGAGGTGAGGAACAAGACTTCTCCCTGGAGATAGGGTCCGTGGGGTCGCTACTGCCCAACAGCTCGCCACATGCTGCCCTGCGGATTTCTGTATCTCTCTTGGTCTGGCTCCTAACTCTAGACCTGTTCCGGCAAAGTAAACCCTTCCGGCACAGGCCTAGAGTTCTGAGCGCGCAAGCCCCACCACGACGTCAACGTAGAGATACGGCGGTGGGGTTATTATTATTATTATTATAGCGTTTATTTAACATTTGCCAACATTCCTAATAATTAGCGGCTGTCACAGGCAGGAGTGTGACGTAACAATTGTTCTGGTTCACCCGATAAATGACCTTTCAAGTAATGCAGTTTTTGTACACCGTCAATTGAATTATTTTTGTGGATAAGTGATAAAAACAAATCAGGGAATGAAGTCCACTCTGTATACTTGCCAGAGAAAGTAGGAATAACAACCTTAGGTAATTTCACATTCGTATGTGTATTTGACGATGACTGTTTATCTACACTAGCCTTTACAGTTGTTAGTTGTTTAATGGACTCTTTCAACTCGGATTTATAAGTTATGTAAATATCCTCAGTATTATCATATGTTTCCGAAGTGAAGTAATTATGTTTCAAATCGAATTTTTCTACTATGTCCCTGTGCGTTTTAACCTGCGCGCTGGGAGGAGCTCTGCGGTGAGTAGTGGGGTAATTTTTTGAGGGATTGCGTAACATCGGGATACGCATTGTAGATGTGTGCTAGGGCGATGAAGTCGCCGTTGCATGCTATGATGTCTCTCGACATCTGTTGAGCACGCGGGGTGTGGAACACTGCGAAGGTGCTCGTGATTACCCTGAAGGGGTCAAATGGGTCAAGTGCAGGGGCGCTTGGCGCAGGGGTTGCCGTGAAGGTGAAGGGCGCGCTTTGCACTTTGGCTGGGAATTGGGGCGCTAAGGACCTAGGCGCTTTGGTCATTGCCTGGGGTACTGGGGGGATGTGAGGACGGGGCATTAGGGGAGCACCCGCTTTTAAGGTTGTTCTGAGGGGAGGGGGGGGGAGATTAGTTTTCCCACTAGGGATGGGCTGAAAAGGTTGAAACGTGTTCAACGGTTTCAGCGCCGGGAAGTGATTTTGGTGGTTCGTTCGGAACCAGGGGTTGGGGCGTTGAGTGGGGGCGGGGAGAGTCTCCAATGGAGACTCTCCATGAAGGAGGGACACTCTCTTTGGAGTGTCTGTTTGGCGCGTTTGGCCAGTTTAGGGCTTAAAATTTCTAAACTACTTATACTTTCATCGGTAACGAAACCATAGTGAGTTCTAACTCGACGCCAACGCCATCTAGTTAGAAAACAGGTACTAAATTTTGCTTACTGACTAAAAATGATTGAATAAAATGTGATATGGTTTGACAGCTGGGATACAGGCCTCTGTGTGAGAGGGAGTGGGCCATTATCCACCACGCGGGCCCGGTGCGGGTTGGCGAATGTCACATGTCTTGGATTTCTTGGTTCTAGGTCATGCCTAGGGATTGCAAATATTCGATATTTTTGGTATTCGAATGTTCGAATACTTTTTCAGCCTTATTCGAATTATTCGAATAATATTCGAATATTTCAGAAAAAAAAAGTATTTATATAATTTCTCACGTTTTATTGCCTTAGAAACTAGTAACATTTTTCATGTAAGTAGGGCAACATCCCAATCAGACAGAACCAATATTTAAACAAAACTTTTAATCAAATAAAATAATAATCCCAAATTTCTAAAGGTTTTGTCTTTAAAAGTTGGGCAATGAATGTTGATGTTTATATAGCGCCGATTGCGGGCTGATGTCCACTCATCAAGGGAGGCGGAAAATTTCTGTCCTTTTGCCTTTAACAATAACAACTCTCATCTTAGTTCAGTTTTCAGCTGATCACTTTTTTCTACAACCATCTTCCTGATTGTGTTTGGAGATTTCGGCGAAACTTCGAATCCACTTTTTGTAAAAAGCTGACGCATAGATTCAGACTTGCAAAACACATTAAACGGGAGACCATCACATGCAGTCATTTTGGAAATCACAGTTTCCATACTATCTTCTTTAGTGTGATAATAATCATCAATTCTCCTTTTTTTTGGCTTGGGCTGCTGTACTTGTTCTTGTACGGTAGTAGTAGGCGTTGGAATTGTGGAAGTAGAAGGCGTTGCAGCAGAAGCTGATGTTAGCAGTGTATTTCTTCTTAGATCTAGATCAAATAAATTATATTAGTAAAAGCGTACGTGCACTAAATGATTTTTTCCGAATTTCCAGGAACGTCAAAGTCAAAGCATTTATTTCAAATAGGCACATAAAAGGCTCTTTTGAACGTCAAAAATGATAGCCAAAAGGCAGTTCACACACAAACACATAAAGCAAGTTAAGTTTTATTTTTTATGTTCTGTCTGTTACATTTACATTACAAACCAATGTGGATCTCAATAATTTTAAATTTAAATAATGAAAGTAAGTGACTATAGTAAGTACTACGTATATAGGTAGGTATAATTAAAGTAAAAGTGAAGTGTCAGTCCGGTAACTAACCTGCACTTGGATGTTGTTTTTTCAAGTGATTGTGCAAACACGTAGTGGTGTTTGAACATTGGAGAATTCTATTGCACAATTTGCATTTTGCATGACTTCCATCCTCAGTCCGTAAGAACGAGTTCCAAACCGAAGACTTGTCAAGCGTACGTTTTGTGTACTCTTTGAAAACCAAATTGTTTTTATCCATGGTTAACTGAAAGGCAGTCTGCAACTAAATTGCACACCTGTAAAAACACGCATTTGGTGATCAGTCAGTGCATAGTGAAGTGATACTTTACACATCTTGGGTAAATTAGTTAATCCCGAATTTATTGACAAAACCTAACAGAGTTCTATTTGAGTAGGTTCGATTTCGTTCTGGAAGTTCAGTTATAAGTAAATTTCGCGCGTATTATACCGTACCATACCTACTATTTACTAACAACCTCCCTTATAATTACAATAAACAATTAACATTAGTCTTATTGAGTCTGATTTGAAATGAAAAAATATTAAATAAAATGGGATTACTTTAGGTTAAATCATAAACACAAATTCATTTTAGTGTTAAATTGCACAGCATATTTTAACAAAAATTATACTTACATTTAATTGGGTAATCCGTATACACTTATGTTTATACCGTCAGCACAAAATAACAAAATGCACCACTCTGTTGTAAAAAACTACGCGTCTGTTGTGCTGTACTTGTGATTGTGAAGTAAACTCAAAATGGCGGCTAGCGCCCGGCAAGTTGCAGTCAGCAGAAGAATGGAGGCCGTTGATTGGTCGAATGGCCGTCAATCCGAGCAGTGCCGATCTATTCAGAAATTTGACGACCACGCGTTAGATGTCGCGTTCGTAATTAACAATATAATGTTGTAACTTTAATAAAATTGCTGTGGTAATATATATTCGAATGTTCGAATATTTTATAATTTACTATTCGAATACGAATTTCAAATGTATATTCGAATAATTCGAATATTCGATTGCAATCCCTAGTCATGCCGGTTTCCTCACGATGTTTTCCTTCACCGTTTTATGAGCGTTTACGCGTACGGCATTTCATACAAACTTTCAAGCCCTTATTTTTCGAAATGAATGAACCGATTTTAAGGAAACTTCATACGCAGCAGGATACAAAGGTCTAAAAAGTTAGTAGTGAACATTTTCGAAAAATAGTATTATAGCCAAATTAGACCGATTTTAAATTTTCCGTATAGAAACAGAGATTTCCAGTTATAAGACATTTCAGAAATGTTCTCTTTCATAATATTATCCTTTTATGATTCTGCCAAAGTGGCCTTTTTAGGCCCCCACATGCGTAGACAGACATGAGACAACGTTGCTAAACAAAAGTGGCGCGCTAACATTCAACGTGTTCGCCATCGACGCGGGCGAAGCTAGTTTACTATAAGGAAAACATTTAATTAGACACAAAATATGCGTGTCTTTGTTATGTTGTACAGATGTAAGCAGTAATATTGTAGCTATGACGTTGTTTTCATTCTGATGACTAACTTTGATTTTATTATTGCGAAAAACCGATCGAGGCGAGTGGGTCGCGCGAAGATCTCATCAAAAAGGTCTGAAATGAGTGCCAAGTAGTGAAATAAGTGTGTGTGTTCAGCAAAATGTTTGTGTATAATGTAGTTTTAATTGCGTTTGGTAAGTTTTTCTTTGTATATTACTAAAACAAACAATCAGTGATAAACATTATATTTTTTGAGGAGTTGTAGCTCGTGGGTCCTAACCATAGAGAATAATTATGTTTTAACCCAGACAGGCGCTGTACCTACTTTGTGTAAATTATTTCATCACCACTGCTTTCAAAACGATAAAGGAAAACATCGTGAGGAAAGCGGCATCCTAGAACCAAAATTTCGAAGACATGTGACATCTACCAACCCCAACTGGGCCCGCGTGGCCCACTCCCTCTCTAAAAGAGGAGGCCTGTGTCCCAGCAGTGGGAACATTATAAGCTGATTGTACATGCAATAAGTAGGTATTTTTTTTATTTGAATTATTCTGTACTGTCCACTGCTGGGCAAAGCTCTTCATCATAACTTCCCACTGTCCTTTGTGAGTTGCCTTCTCCGGCCGTCTCCTGTTGGAGATATTTATTCCTCACATAAAGGTTATCTGAAAGTTTATCTGGTTATTGACTGCAATTATGTAGAAAATAAATGTCAGTCTGCAATCCGCTATATATGTTTATGATAAAAACAACTACTTTTAATAACTAATAAAATAATATTAATAACTAATAACTATTAATAACTATTCAAACTACTTTTCGAACGTCAAAATTACTTATGGGCGTTTTGGGGGACCAAAACGCCCGCCCTTCACCACTTCCTAGTGCTTTCGCTGGGAAGAAGTGGCGCAACAAACTCCCCAGCAGCACAGCTGTCTGTTCAGTTAGCAAAACTTGATTCTATGCAATAGTAACTAATGATCATGAAACACAAAACATTTACCTAATTACATTGGCTTGTGGTTTAGTAGGTAATAACAGCCGCACGGGAGTGGGCCGTAATCCACAATTCAGGCCCATTGAGGGTTGACGTAGAGGTCTCAGGTCACGTGTCTTCGAATTTATGATTCTACGTCGGTTTCCTCTCGATGTTTTCCTTCACCGTTTTGAGAGCAGTGGTGATGTCATAATAGGTACACAAAGTAAAGCGCCTGTCTGGAGTTGAACCTGCAACTCCAGACAGGTCGTGTGACATCTACCAACCTGCTCTGGACCAGGGTGGTTGCTCAATTCTCTGATGAATATAGGCCTCGCCGATGAAAAAAAAAACATATATGATGTTACCCTCTCGGTGCGCGAGTCCGACTATCGTTCTTGCCCGGTTTATTTTTTCTTCTTTCTTTCATAATTAATTAAGTTAAAATTCTGCACAAAGTAACTCAATACAAGGTGAAGGAAAACATCGTGAGGAAAACGGCATGTTCTAGTATTATGACGTGACGTCCACAAAACGAGATAATCTACTGAAAATGCATCGCTTGATGTTTTGTGGTATGGGTATCTACCTACTACTGTGACGATAATTTCTACATTATGAAGTTTAATTCTGAATATTTCAGCCATATCTCCAGCCGTGAGTTCAGCCGTCAGGAATCTTGCTTCGATTTCGACTTACAGGTAAAAAGTTATTTTAATTACCGGTGAGCACTCATTCTTCCGACCTCTTACGACTTTAGGGTTTCTGACAAAAAAAAATTCTACTTTTAACGTCTTAGTTTATTATTACAGCCGCGCCACTATCGCATTGTTATCGTCCTGATGTGAAAGCGGCCTTATATACGGCCCTGCACCGCCTCGGAAAAAATCTATCCGCTTGTCACCAACGCTGAACGCGCCGCTCGCCGCTGGTACGCCACCGGTGAGGTGACAGCTTGTTGTTCACGCGCCGCTTACTGCACTGATCTGCCGGGTTTTTAGGGTGACACGGGCCAAACCAAGAGCAACCCCAGAGAGTGATAACCTAAGTGATTGTAGCGGTATCTACACCGCCACATGCGAACTATGCGGCGTAATACTGACGTCAAGCGAAATCCTGCATCGCGCAAGCAGAGTTTACCGCGCAAGCGCAACTAGCATACAGAAAACGTCCCGACATCAATCGTTGGGCAGTTGTCCACCAGGCACGACACCCGTCTGGTCGGAGGATCCTCACTTTTCTATAGAGCATGAGTGAGCTTTGAGCTTTACACCCTGTTCCGCACACTAAATGAAAGATATGTAGTTGATGATAGTATAATGGCGTGGTGATCTTATAATTTTTGACTTTGTGTTGCTGTGGTGAATGATGTTTGTGCTTCATTGTCGTTCTGCAGGAATTTGCGGACGATTCTGATAGTGTTTAGGATAGCAGCTTTCTGTAGGCTTTGGTAGGTGGAGGCATTAAAAACCTGTGATGTCCCACTGGGGCAAAAGCCTCTCTACTCTTTTTTCAAACAGGCGCGATACTCGATTCGCGTCGCATGTCGCGCCTGTTTGCAGGAGCCTTAAAGCTGCTAGGACCAGTTCCCTCTCACTCACTCCTTCAGAGTCCACCTACCTTACCTTACTAAAAAGAATATTCTTTTTCCAGAAACCACACTGCTACAGAGTCTCATGAGAGATATAAAAGACAGACATCATGTGGGTAAGTGCAAAATGTAGTCTAAAGTCTAGTCAGACTGGTTTCAAATTAATATTATTTTAAGTTAAACACATATCAACTTTATTTTAATGGTAATTAAGTTGATTTCAGAATGACTAGCACTATTGAAAACGTTGTAACAATGCTTGAAGTTGTAGCGTAAACTGAACTTTATTTTTAAAGTTATTAAAAGTTATTTTTCCGTAAACTCATAGTTGTTTACATTTTTGGGAAATAAATCTCGAATGCAGATTATGTAATCTACGCTTTGAAGGTCGTAACACTGTCAGTATAAGCATAAGCATATCATAATCAGCCTATAATGTTCCCACTGCTAGCACACACCTCCTCGAGGCAGTGGGCCATAATCCACCACGCGGGCCCAGTGCGGGTTGGTAGATTTCCCATGTCTTCGATTTTTTGGTTCTAGGACATGCCGGTTTCCTCACGATGTTTTCCTTCACCGTTCTCAGAGCAGTGGTGATGAAATTAAGTACACAAAGTAAAGCGCCTGTCTGGGTTCGACTTACCACCTATAGGTATACAAATACGTAAGTCGGGGTCATTGCTACTAGGCCACAACTGTTGCTTTTTTTTAGAAAAATAATAAATCGCATAAACTCTTTCCTTTCTTTTTGAGTTTATTTTATTAACACATACTAGGGCCTGAATTCCTCTCATTAGAGCCACCCGGAAACCACTCCGCACCGCCTCGCCTCCTGCGGCTAGTATTCTTTATAAGGACTTGTATTGGTATCCGCTCACTACATCAACTCCGTAGCGTCACCGGATCGCCTCAGTCGTAAGCCCTCCACGCGCGGACGGCGGGTAGACCACTCGGTGACAACTAGCTGCTCGCATGCTTGCCTTGCGTTGACTGCGCATTGCTAACGCGATAATGTTATACGCGACGCGAGGTCCACTGGTTGACCGCGCGACGTTTATTGGTGATAACGCGGCGTCCACCCGTGGACCACCTGTAGACAACGAGTGGACGCCGTGCGACGAGGCGGTGCGGGGTGGGTGCAGGGTGGCTCTAATGAGCTGTGACCTTTTCGCTGTCGTCAGTCACGTACCGTCGGTCCCGCGTACCAAGATGATAACTAAATGGAGGTAATAAAGAAGCCGGGCCCTTAGGATGAAAGGGGTTTCCGTTACACGTTGTATAGTGTAGCACCGACGACGCGACGGTCAGCGAGCGCGAGTCCATCAGAGAGTAAAGTCCATATAAATCGGGCCCATAGGGTCCCATAGGGCCGAAGCCTGCCGGGTCAGCGGGATTGTCCGAAAGGGTTACCGCTGGCCCGGAACATAAAGGGCTAAGGAAGGAACACGGGTGGGTTTTAGTCAGTAAGAGTCTGGCACTCCCTTCCGCTCCACCCAGAGCGGGAGGGGTCATTTGATGATTTCCCATCCGCAAAAAAAAAAAAAAAAAAAAAAAAAATTGCGATGTTTTCACGAAATAACGAATGCAACGTTGAAATACGACACTTTCCATATACCTATGGGTTCGAAAATACTATGTTCCTACTAATATAAAATTTCATCTATACTATACTTATAATATTATAAAGCTGCAGAGTTTGTTTGTTTGTTTGAACGCGCTAATCTCTGGAACTACTGGTCCGATTTGAATGATTCTTTTAGTGTTGGGTAGTCCATTTATCGAGGAAGGCGAGGCTATATAACATCACGCTACGACCCTTAGGAGCCGCGCAGCGTGTGACACCGCGGGGAACAGCTAGTTCAAAAATAAAGGAGAAAATCGCCTTTGAATAAAGCCAAGTGTATACATACTTTTGCTCGTGACTGCACGACCGACGTCGTCGGCGTAATAGTATTTCCTGCCTTATACTTCTGCCTATTTATTTTCCAGACCATCCAAGTGGCAGTGCGCAGACGGTTCGTGTATAGCCGTTGATGGGAAGTGCGACGGCAAGGTCGACTGCCGGGACAGAAGTGATGAGACCCACGCCCTGTGCCGGAATATCAAGTAAGCTTAAACCTTTGTCGTATTGTTTTCTCCACATTGACTAGTTATGAAAGACACACTAATTTTTAGAAATAATCTGTCATTCCGTTTTGATTGGCAAAGGACAGAGACGACGTTCAATAAATCCAGCCTTTGCTAATTAAGGGTCAAGTAAGTAGGTAACTGAGTTGTGGAGGTCAGTCAGGCAGTCGATCCAGCCGGGGGGGGGGGATGTAAAGGCTGAGCCGGATTCCCATGACCTCCCCATCAAGGCGATGAGGGAACACCGCTGAGTTTTAGTGGGTATACTGCCACCCTGGCAGGGAGTCCCACATACTCCGTCTCGTCCCCCGACGAGCAGAGATGCGTAATGTCAATTCTCAGCGGAAAAAAAAAGGCAGTCGGTCCAAGTAAAATACGAGTAACTAAACTTCAACATAGTTGGGAAAGAGCTAGCAGATGATGACTGTAATACTTCAAAAATATTTATTTCCAAAACATTTCTTCGCCAGATGTCAAGCCAACTGGTTCAGGTGTACGTATGGCGCGTGCGTAGACGGCACGGCTCCTTGCAACAACATCGACGAGTGTGCTGATAAGTCTGACGAGCTGCTGCCCAGATGCCGGAACGAGAATAGACTTAGCAAGTAAGTACCTAAAGCGGTACTAGGTTAGATTGGCACGCGGACAAAATCGGTACTAACGCCATCTTGTTTTTAGGGTTCAGCGGTGCTATAGCACCTAAGTTTTCACGGTGAGATTTTTATAGAATATATTCTATAAATCTCACCGTGAAAACTTAGGTGAAGTCCCGTGAAGTGAGCGTGGAATGAGCTGTCAATAGTGTCAATTCCTAGCAAAAACAAACTCACTTCACCTGTTTTTACGGTGAGATTTTTACAGAATCGACCGGCTGTACCCAAAGGGTAAAAACGGGACCCTTACTAACACTCCACTGTCTGTCTGTCTGACTGTCACCAGGCTGTATCTCACGAACCGTGATAGCTAGACAGTTGAAATTTTCACAGATGATGTATTTCTGTTGCCGCTTTAACAACAAATACTAAAAATAGAATAAAATAAATATTTAAGGGGGCCTCTCATACAACAAACGTGTTTTTTTCGGCGTTGTTGCCTTCTGGTACGGAACCATTCGTGTGCGAGCGATTGTTTCTTAGTTACTTAAGTATTATTTTTTTACATAGAATAATGTACAGACCTACCTACCCAGGATTTTGTAATAACTTGATTGAAAATATTGCACATGTCCTTAGAGTTTCTTGCCCGATTTTCTCCAAAGATGTTTTGGAATGGGCAAATAGCTTCAACTTTCTAACTAACTGACCGCCTCGACAATTCAAAAGTGCCTGTAAAATAAATGCTTTGAGTTTGAGTTTGAACAGTCCCCTACAAATTCCCGAACATCATTTTTCTCGATGGAAAATCCCATCAGGCGCACAGCTGGATGTTTGGACTATAAAAAGTTTTCTCTTCTAGTGGCAAGTTTCGATGTCTGGATGGCAATACCATCTCTGCGTCGGACCACTGCGACGGGATCCCGAACTGTCCGGACGGGTCCGACGAGACGGTCCGAGCGTGCGCGGGTCTGACATGTCCCACGCACCTGTTCCAGTGCGCGTACGGCGCCTGCGTTGATGAGGGCGCTGATTGTAATGGGGTTAGTGTTCATAACTTCATTGATTCCGTTCTATTTAATGCCGTCGCTACACATTTGGCCTTTTCCATTGGTTCAGACTTGGCACCACATCCAATGTGAAGCAAAATCAGTAGGGTAGTTCTTCGAAATTTGATTCTTTGACTGATCCATATGGCCAAAATTTAATTTCACTTTCAGCTCTGTAACACATGTTCATATGAAAATAGGTATACCAAATAACATATATTTGAATGAGGGCGTAACGACCAGTAGATACGACCACAGAACACATATACTCCTATCGGAGGTAACGACTGTCAAAGATCCACGCGAAAACTTCCATCGCGACATCGACAAATGACAGCCGGGACCAACGGCTCAACGTGCTTCCCGAGGCACGGAGAGGTCTTGATATGTAAAGATGGTCACCCATCCACGGACCAACCGCCGCCAGCGTAGCTTAACCTGATTAATCGACCCGTGCGGCTGTTATTAGTTAGACACAATTTAAGCCTCTCCATTATTTATTCGGCAAACCAGCACCCTCACACTACCAATCTCAATTTGTTTCATTTTAAGGTATTGCTAATCCACTGCTTCATATGTTCGAAAAATGTGTCTGCTCAACAACGTAAATAAGGCAATGTATGTCGTTAAACTGTCAAATGAAACCCATTGCTACTGATACCTTATTTACCTTGCAGAACGCTTTGGGGAAAGACACACGGACAGATGTTGCATTTTATAATTCTAAGAATTTGTCAATTACAATGGTTTTGTTATTTTTTCAGCGAAAGGAGTGCGCGGACGGTTCAGACGAGTCGGTTGAACTGTGTCACGGAGTGCTGCCAGCTCACACTAAAACGACGTAAGATACTGAGTTTCTCAGGGCGGGTTGTTTTTGTTTCACGTCCACTTGACGCACGCGTATACGTCAAAAATAGCGCTTTGTTTATTAACACTGATTTGTTTATTTGTAATTTCTACGTATCTAACCCCCACCCATTAGAGTGCTGGTTAAAATCTAACACACCAACGTAACAAACCATCAATCACGATCTGAACCATTTTGAATTGTATTGCTAACTAGCTGCGCCCCGCGGTTTCACCCGCGTAAATGTCGATCCCGTGGGAATATCGGGATAAAAAGTAGCCTATATGTTAATCCAGGGTGTCAGCTACCTCCATACAAAATTTAATCAAAATTGGTCCAGCCGTTTGAGCGTGAAGAAGTAACAAACGTATAAACACACACACCCCGTCACACACTTTCGCCTTTATAATATTAGTGATGTGACGCATTGCAATTTTTCGAACATGACATATTATTATGATAAGATGTTCGAAATTTGTCTGCTCAGCAACGTAAATAACGCAATGAATGTCATTGAACTGTCAAAATGAAAGACATTGCTACTGTTGGTGTGTGGTGTGAAGGCACGTACATCACGTATAGCACATAGTTAAGATAGAGATGCTGTGTTAGTAGTCTTAGTATCTATTGTCACATATACAAGCTATGTATATATACGTTACCAATTAAAGGTACAAGGGCAGTCAGTTGTGAGTTGGCTCTTGGAGTACTACACATCATGTTGTTTACTTAACCCCTTCCCCCTACATCGCATGGCGACCCTGCCAGTCGGCTGGAAGGCGTTATAGTTGCCAGTGGGGGCAAGTCAAAATCGCGGTTTAGTCGGTTTCGCACGTCACGTCGGGTCACAGGCCATGGGGAGCACAACGTCGAAGGAAGAGGTCGTTATCGCTCAGACGGTGGCTGGTGGTTCAAATGCCGCAGCGGTTACGCAGGAGCAGGTAGCAACTATCAACACGGTGCTGTTGTTCATTGCTGTGTGTTTGGTTGTCAGGGTTTACACTTTCAACAAATACTTTTGGAACAGACCATAGATATCTGTGCTGTAGCCTAGGTACGCAGCAATAGATTGGCGTCTTTAGTCTATGCCATTAAATCAGGGCCATTTCTCTTCCTCAGCAAGCCAACTGTGTCAGGGCAGTGTGTGCTACCACCATACCCTGAGCACGGTACCTATGTGGTGGCCAACGCTTTATACGCAACTCCTGGCCAGAGCTTACCGTACGCGGATTTGAACATCACTTGTGACCAGGGATACGGAGTGGCTGGTGATGCCTCAGCATACTGTTTCGACGGGAACTGGCGGATAGAAATACGAAACTGTGTTCGTGAGTATTTTTTTTTGCGACAAAATACAGTAGGTAATACGTTACAATATTTATTTAAAATAACTAGCTTTTGCCGGCGTGGGGTTTTGGAATTATCCACCAAAACCATGAACAAAATCGTCATCTTACCATTTCTTTTATTTGTTTATAGTTAATTAAAACGGTAGGTACAACATCAATTAAAATAGAGACAATTTTAAGGAACAGTGGACTCCCTTGCATACCTACTTTATTTATTTTCTTAATTTCTTTCTTTCTTATATAATACTAGCTTCCGCTCGCGGTTTCGCCCGCGAGGTATGTCGATAAAAACTATCCTATGTCCTTCCCCGGGATGCAATCTATCTCTCTGCCAAATTTTATCGAAATCCGTTCAGTGGTTTAGGCGTGAAAAGGTAACATACAGACAGACAGAGTTTCGACTTTCGAATTTATAATATTAGCACATTCTATATATATGGTTTTTATACTGTGATATTAGTAGGTATGGATGTTGTAAATTGTAATGTGTAAATAAACTGTATAAAGTTCTATGAGAGTTAGAACTCTCTCCAAAAATTATGCATTTATGTCTAGCTTATACGCATAATTTTACTGTATTCATCCGCAAACACAATCATCTCATTCTGGCAGCGGTTGGCAGTCAGAATTTAAGGGCATTCAGCACCTTTAGAGTAATATTTACGATTAATACTTACTTACCACAATTTTCTCGTCCCCAGCATTCTGCAGGCTGGATCCCGATGTCTCAGTTCAATATAAGTGCGAGGTCAGAAAGACCAATGGTTACCGTATCTGCAATCAGGCCGAGCCTTCGGGGACACTCGTCAATCCCGAATGTAACGAAAATTACGAGCTGAGAGATCAGTCCGGTTCTATGAAATGTCTAAGTGATGGAAGATGGAATCGTATTGTTAAATGCAAACCAGGTATGACCAAAACTCATACGTACACAATGCCAAAAGCCTCGTACTCAAGCACATAAAATGTTGATATTTTTGTTGGTTGCTTCTCGTCAGTGTGTGGGCGCGTAACTCCGATTGCCGTGGGCCAGGTCTATGGTGGTACAGTAGCGCTCCGAGCAGAACTGCCGTGGCATGTTGCTATCTACTTGAAGCCTACCAAAGAAAAGAACTTCTACAACCAGATCTGCGGAGGATCTATAGTTTCTGACAGGATTGTTATTTCAGGTGAGATGGTTAGGTCTAGTAGTTGTCAGGACTCAGGTTATAAAGTGTCAAATTAAATTAGCTAGCGGTACTCCGCAGCCATGATGCTTAACACGACAAAATGGACCAAGTTTTTTTTGGGGTCCATAGCGCTGCCATGGTTTTGTTATTCACTTGAAGTATAGCCAGTCTCTTGGATACATTACCAGTCGACAGCGATGCGGATGAGTTTTTCGAAGCTATTTTCTAGTTTCCGTATAGTTTTAGTTATGTAAAATTTTATCTTGAAGTATGAGTTGAGAAAATCTGTTTTTTTTAATACCCAACACGTCTGTGAAGTTTACATAAAGAAAGCTGCTTTTTTAAACTGATATTTCAAATAACTACACCTGCGGTTAAAATTCACGCGGTTTACCCCAAAAAAAAAACATAAATTTATTTATTTTTATAATTTTTAGATACCCATCCCTTCTGCAGAGTTTCGCTAGGTAATTTAACTTGACCTTGTATACAAACATACATACAAAGCCCTCCTTTGGCTTTGCCGTAGTCAGGTAATAATTTAGGGCGATTTGAAAGAATTAGACAACTTTTGCAACTCGCAGGTCAACGAGGTTGTCGTCTGCTTAACCGGGCTTGCCTGTGGTTGCCTCCAGGCCCCTCTTTTCCATTGGGCAGTCTGGGCAAGTGCCCAAGGCCCCGCAATCTTCGGGGGCCCCGGCCTGCTCTCATAAAAACATTCTTTGCAGCCACCGTTCCATTCTACGCATTATAGTATCCGATTCAATGACATAATATGTGATTTGCAGTGCGATTTACAATAAGTTAGTCTTGCCTCCCAGTTATGAAACACTAGCTTCCGCCCGCGACTTCGTCCGCGTGAAATTTCACCCTCCCCCCATTCACCCTCGTAAGGGTGGAATTTCGAAAAATCCTTTCTTAGCGGATGCCTACGTCATAACATCTACCTGCATGCCAAATTTCAGCCCGATCCCTCCAGTGGTTTGGGCTGTGCGTTGATAGATCACTATATCAGTCAGTCAGTCACCTTTGTAAAACCAAGTACATCCCGAGGACAGCCGAACACATCCGAAGCGGGTATTTTTTTAATCGTCTTATAAACAAAACACGCGCGGTGTCGCTTACGGTAACAGTGGCGCGAGTTCAATGGTTTTTCCCATCTCAAAAACAACCCAACGCGCCTAAATAAGTTTTCACTTCAATATTAGTATGTTTCTCTTAATTGTTTTGACGACACGGTTGGCGCAGTGGTTAAGCGATTGACTGCTGCGCTGCGTGTCGCGGGTTCGATTCCCGCACGGAACAAATATTTGTATGACCTACAAGTAGTTGTTCCGGGTCTGGCTGTTTGTGTATGTGAGTTTAAATGTTTGTAAACGCACCCACGATACAGGAGAAATTCCTAGTGTGGGGCAACGTTTTTTCAAAAAAAAAGAAAAAAGAAAAGAATCTACACAGGGGCCCCGTCATCCTTATGTGCCCAGGGCCTCCAATAGGTTAAAGACGGCCCTGGTTGCCTCAATAAACTAAGGCCTCCAGTCAGGGCTTAAAAAACTAAGCGACTACACGCTAAGGGCATCCCCTGTGGGGTACGGACTCGGCTTAGGGCGTCCCTGGAGGAACGAACTGAAATTGAAACGACTGCACAAGGATAGTGATATTGACCATACATTTCTAGCTGCCCACTGCTTTTGGGATAAAGGTAAGGGAGAGAAGAAAGATGCCTCCAACTTTGCCGTGGCTACCGGCAAGCTGTTCAGGGAATGGAACCATAAGGAAGACCCGGACGCACAGACATCTGAGGTAAGATTTAAGCCTCGTATCCACTAGGCAACAATTGACGCGCAACACGTGACGCTCAACATGTTCGGCAACGTTGCACAACAGCGCGCGACGTTGCCAGCTGGCGCGCAATATGAAGCGCGGCTTGTTTTTTGTTTCCGTGCAACACGCAGTTGAGCATCTAATGTTGTCGAGTGGAGACGTGACGCGCAGAAATGTCCGTGTGGTGTAATGTAACGACCGAGTGCTCATTCGGGTAAAATTCGTAAAAGATCTATCAACCACACGGAGATCACTGAATACATTTTTCTTTATTTTGTTAGTAATTTCTAACCCACCAACGTGGTTTTTAGGGTTCCGTACCCAAAGGGTAAAAACGGAACCCTATTAGTAAGACTTCGCTGTCTGTCCGTCCGTCCGTCTGTCTGTCACCACACCAGGCTGTATCTCAAAAATCGCGATAGCTATATAGACAGTTGAAATTTTCACAAATTATGTATTTCTGTTGCCGCTATAACAACAAATACTAGAAACAAAATAGAATAAATATTTAAGGGGGGCTCCCATACAACAAAAGAGTTTTTTTTTTCGGTGTTTTTGCCTTGTGGTACGGAACCCTTCGTGTGCGAGTCCGGCTCGCACTTGGCTAGTTTTTTCTTTTTGATGCATTTTTCAACAAAATTATAACCGCCGCCGCTAAAATCAACACTAATTCCTCTGGCGACATGTTGTCGACGACTGGTGTAGACAGACAACGTTGCTAAACAAAAGTTCCGCGCTAACTTTCAACATGTTGAGCAACATGTCGCGCGCCAAATGTTGCCAAGTGGATAAGAGCAAATTACAGCCCCAAGGGGCCGCATCACTACTACTATAATTTTAGCGCCCGCGCGCACTAAGTTGGCCGATAGTTGGTTCGGTCGTACAAATGTTAGAGAGTGAGAGAGAGAACCGATCCCTCCTCTCAACTATCGGCCAACTTTAATCGCTAGTACGCGCGGGCTCTTACGCTTCCCTTTGCAGTGAGGATCGACCGGCACATAGGTACAGACGCCAGCAGGTCAACCTACCCGAAACTGTCAGATTTTCCCAATCAACCTTGAACCTTATGATTTAGCAATAAAGTCGAAAATCTATTAAAGAAATCTGACAGATTGTAGTAACTTGATGTGCTGGCGTCTGTACATCAGCCTCCAAAAGTCAGTTGTCAGTTTTCCACTTCAGCTATGCCTATGACAATACCTACCACATTATGATTAAAATTCTAGTGATCCAATTGTTTGAACTGCTCCCATAATGTTTTTATTGACTAATTCGACTACCTTTGACTTATCATTAAAAATAATCAAGCAATCCCCTAAGGGGCTGCCTCCACGAGCGAGAGAATCGCGGCGATAGTCTCGCCGCGCCATCAAATTTCCGCGGCGATGAAATCGCCGTGTGGAGACACGTTCTAAGAGAGTGTATAGAAATACGTGGCACGACGATAATATCGCCGCGATTCTCTCGCTCGTGGAGGCAGCCCCTAAGAGTATCTACCTGCAGGGTAATTGCGTAACACACTATCAGTTTTCATTCATCATTTTGACAGTTCAACAACATTCATTGCGTTTTTTTTTTTTTTTATTGTTGAGCAGACATATTTTTCGAACCGGAGCAATGGATTAGAAATATGCTTCAATATGATTCAAATTGAGAGTAATAGTGTGTTACGCAATTAAGGTGCTGATATATATTTTTTTTTAAATCATGTGGCATCTGCTGTAGTGAAAAAATGTCAACTAACTTTTGGAGGGCACTAAGCATTTGGGGTGCCCCTTAGGATATCTATGGGTGCCCCCCATCGGATCGGAGGGGTACGATGTGTATGTCGCAGCAAACTGGTTAAATTTGCCGTTTAGTTAACCGTCTGGCCTTCGGAGGTAGTGCTCGCATCGCATCACAGTTCTAACCTAACCTATCCCATTAGGTCGGGGTGCCCTAACTTAGTTACTGCGACCATTATTCGGCTCGCGAGTGATTGGTTACAGACTTCCAACCGAAACCATATTCATTCAGGCCGGTAGTTGAACGGCCGCCGTTTAGTTAAAAAGCTAGGCGCTTAACTAAACGGCTAATCAAACCAGTTGGCTGCGAGTCTGCGACATGTAGGTACACTAATTTCAAACTTTTCATAAGTGCTGCTCGGTCCTCTCTGCGAAAAACATAAAGTTTACTTCCACAGTTAAAGTCGCTCGACCTCGCGCCCAACTACCTCCACGCCCGCACAAACTACCAACATGACATCGCGATCTTGACCCTGAAGACGCCGTTCAAATACTTCAACTACGTCAGGCCAGTGTGTTTGGACTTTGATTATGTCTTCAATATGCGACAGCTGCAGGGAGGGAACTTGGGCAAGGTAAGAAATCGAAGTACAGAACAGCGGGTTAGTTACGTAACACACTATCAGTAGGAATGGTTTCATTTTGACAGTTCAACAACATTCATTGCGTTATTTTCATCGTTGAGCAAAAACATTTTGCAAACATAATATGAAGCAGATATGGCCAGCCCAGTTCCACTTTAGTCCAGCAGCTGTGCGGCCAGCGTCCGCTATTTGTGTTTTGGAACGAAGTATAGAGTTCTTAATGCGGTCTGTGAGTTTGACACCTAGTATACTTCGTTCCATAGCCCGTTGGCAGACTCCAAGTGCGGACTGGCCATACCTGTCGCATGTCGGAGCAGCAATATGCAAAAGCCACCACTCAGTGGATCCCCAATGGCAGGAAACGACTGCGCGGCAGGCCCAGAAAGAGATGGCGGGATGAGCTGGACTCCTACTTAAAGGATTGGCCCACAATCGCAGTAGACCGGGAAAAGTGGAAAGAGGGAAGGGAGCCCTTTGCCCTGCAGCGGGACAACACAGGCTCTTAATAATAATAATAATTTATGAAGCAATGGATTAGCAATATTCTTCAAAATGATTCTGATTGAGATTGATAATGTAGTGAGCGTGGAGTGAGCTGTCAATAGTGTCAATTCCTAACAAAAACAAACTCACTTCACCTAAGTTTTCACGGTGAGATTTTTACAGAATCGACCGGCAGCACCCTAATTGCGTAACACACGATCAATCACAATCTATCATTGTTTCATAAGTTCGAAAAATTTGTCTGCTCAACAAAGTAAAGAACGCAATGAATGTTGTTGAACTGTCAAAATGAAAGACATGGCGCGCTCAAAGTTTGAGCTGAGCGTGAGCCGCTCAAACCAACAAACTCTTTAGCCACAGAGCATGTTTGTAACCTTTCTGCCTGCAGTTTCAACCGCGTGGGCATTGATATACATACACTAGTTTAGCAATTACCGCGCCAAGGCGTTCAAATCAAATCAAAATCATTTATTTGCATAAAATGTGGTAGGTACAAAAGATGATAATATAAAATTGTATTGCAAAGACACATTCCGCCAAGTATAATGGCATGCAAATATTTAATACATGAAGTAGATATGTGTTAACAACATGCAGTAACATACTAATAACGAAAGGAAGATAAATAATTTAAAAAATATTACAATGCATTTCTGAACTGTGGTAGGACTGACAAGATTTTTTATTCAGAAATTCGTTGACAGAATAAAAACTGCGATATCAACTTCGATCAATATATTGGTCGAAGGATATCAACCATTTTTTCAAAATCACACAGAATTTTTTGTAAGGTAGTTCTGTTATCCAGGTAGGTAATGAGTTATATATAAGTGGCGCCATATACACGCAGCTGCGCCTGAATAGTTCTATCCTAGGTACAGGGATTTTCAATAAATACTGTGTGACTTTTCGTTTATTAAAATTATTTTTTAGCAAACAAATTATTATTAAAAAAAAAAAAAAAAAATAAAATTAAAAAAAATATTTTTTAACAAATTTTGCGATTTCGTAAATGTAAATGCAAGGAACGGTAAACAGAAACATCCGGGGTTAGATAAGCTTACACGAGTGGTCACACTTCGCAGTAATGGTTCCTTATTTAAAAGACCTACATCATATATAATGTACTCTGTGATCAAAACTGTGTGTCTTGCCGATTGCCTAAGAATATTGTTAGTAGTTTTAAGTGATAAATTTAGGCATTATTTAGACATGTAAGTTTAAATTGTTTGTTTAAGGTCAGATGTGTATGGCATAATGTAAGAAAAACTAAAACTGTTTGATTAGCACATAATAACTTTGTAGATTTTAACATTGGAAGGACATAATGTTGCACAAAATGTCCTTGGTGGGCGGAATGTACAGCCATCTATCGGCCAGTGGCAACATCGCCGCAAATCAATGTCGCACTACAACTGTGTTTGTAATATTAGTTATTATCGGAACCGATAGATGGCACTTTTTATTTGAGTCCAAAAGTTAGATCGCGGTGTCGAGATTCTCCGCCGATTATATATAGCTTGCATGCAATACAGCTCCGTACCTGGCCGCGCCCCTCTCGTAGCGGTGCTACGGTTTGTGCTCACGTCACGCACGGACTAGTACTGTTACGGGAACTACGGTGTAGCACATCGGCTACGAGTTCGTAGTCGTTCTGTTGCGCCCGCGTCTAATAATAATTTTTGAGGTAATAAAATTACCTACATTAAAAATTACAGAAAACGATTCTGAACACCTCCATACCACACTCGTAACTAATATTATAAATTCGAAAGTAACTCTGTCTGTCTGTATGGTACCTTTTCACGCCTAAACCACTGAACAGATTTCGATATTTGGCAGAGAGATAAATTGCATTTGCATCCCGGGGAAACCGTGGGCGGAAGCTAGTTATATAGATAAATCTAGAATAGACTGACATGACCAGGGTACTTTTGATAAGTGCATCCAACAACAACTTTTTCAGGTCGCTGGCTGGGGTTTGACAACAAAAGACGGGCCAGCTTCCCCAGTTCTGAAGGTGGTGCAACTTCCTGTTATTCCATTCAAGAACTGCACAGAGCTCACGCCGGAGACCTTTACGGAACACATCACCGCGGATAAGATATGCGCCGGTTATAATAACGGCAAGTGACAAAATTCAAAATATATTTTGTTTCTCATAAACCTACATGTGGTGACATCTACATCGCCACATGCGAACTACGCATCATACTGACGTCACACAAAATCCTGCATCTCGCAAGTAGAGTTTACCGCGCAACGGAGGATCCTCCCTTTTACACCCTGTTCCTCTATAACACCATAACAAAGAATATTTATTTCAATTCCAAAAAAAATTATAACCTTTGCGGCATCCCGCTGGATTGTAGTCAATCCAACAAACATCCCGTTGGATTGAAAAGAGTACTGGATTGCCCCTAGAGTAGAGCTAGAGACTCCTTGGCACGGAACAACGGAAATGAAAATGCCTTTCTCTCCCATCCCAGGTACGGCGGCAGTCTGCCATGGTGACAGTGGGGGTGGACTGTCCTTCCCAGAGGATGAACGCGGCAAACGTCGCTACTACCTCCGAGGAATTGTGTCCACAGCGCCGCTAAGCGAACACGAATGCAACACAGACACAGTCACCACGTTCACGGAGATATATCAACATAAAGATTTCATCAATAAGTTTCTCTAAAGTTAATTTTATTATTACTTCCTGACCGGAGTTTTCCGACCGGTTCGAGCCATAAGCACACCAGCATAGCTATTCACAACCACTCGATGTGCTTCTGTACAGTATCGAACAGCAATCAACGTTATCGTAGGAGTCTTCTCAACCAGCAGCGGCGGCCCTAAATTTTTTTTTAGGTGGCGCCCCTCTACGTACCGCGTTCCTATGTATGTATATGCAGTTGCTTGCATGCTTTTGCTTGCTTGTGGACGATCGGCTTTATAGTAAGTTATTATCATCAATGACTGGTGCCTGGTGGACTGGTGGACTGTCCACCAGGCACCAGTCATTGATGATAGTAACTTACTCGAGACGCTCAAAGCGCCGAGCGACAGAAAACGACATAGCGACAAAGACAAAACGACAAAGTGTCGAGGCCCTGAAATCAACTGAAAGGCGACCACCACTGGTGCTCGCATTTCGGTTGATTTCAGCGCCTCTCCCATGACGGCGCCCGTTGCCGCCGCACCGCTCGCACTACTGCTTTCAACGCTGTTCACAAGTTGAAAACACGAAAATTTTGTCAGCTTAAACCATATCAACGACCGCTATTCTTCCGACAGCTGTTTGCTGTCGGTGCAAGGCAAATCAGGGTATCAAAATGTGTCATTTTCAATACGATAGCCTGTCGGATGGCTGTGAATAGCTGTACAGTGGCATTGTGTTGAAGGATTGGCAAAATGCCACGGTCCCCGGCCCGAGAGGGTCGTGAGCACAGCAGGATCCTAAAACTTATTATTACAACATTTAGTAAAAGGGGATTGCAGATTTTTATATGAACCTGGCATACCTACTGTCACGCCATTTTGTTTCTTTTTCAAAATGGCGGTCTTAAATAAATCGATAAACATCTATGCAACAAGATGGAAGCAAGTTAAAAAAAATATGGAAGTTACCTGATTAACTTTGCGCATTATTATCTCGGACACGTGGCACTCTACGGGGTTAGGTTTGCATTGATGTCAATAATTGTCAGCTATCGATTCCTAAAAGTATCAAACCAGCCGGTCGATTCTGTAAAAATCTCACCGTGAAAACATAGGTGAAGTGAGTTTGTTTTTGTTAGGAATTGACACTATTGACAGCTCACTCCACGCTCACTTCACCGAAGTTTTCACGATGAGATTTTTACAGAATAGCACCGCAGCACCCTAATTTGAATCATTTTGAAGCTTATTGCTAATCCATTACTCCTTATGTTCGAAAAATGTGTCTGCTCAACAACGTAAATAACGCAATGAATGTTGTTGAACTGTCAAAATGAAACACGTTGCAACTGATAATGTATTACGCAATTACCCTGCTGACCGCCATTATGAAAAATATCGATGAGTTTAGGAATTACACTGTACTTATTGAAGACTTCGCCTCCAGCACAGCCTATACATACAGTCCGTTCACAGTTATTTTTCCTCTGTTTTTGCAACACTGTCCAAACCATAGTGATTTTTATTCTCATTTTGTTAAGGCTGCGCCGACCGCACAGTGGCGCCCTCATCGTTTGTTTGGTTATTTCTTTTATTTTAGAATGAAAATGCAGAAAATAAGCACGTTAAGTTGTGTTCCACAAGATTATACGTTAATACTATTATAAACAGCAGTTTTATATTGTTTAATTTTATTATAATCACTAAAACAGATAATAGTGGCCACTACTTTCCGT
Organism: Oligia latruncula; assembly: GCA_948474745.1. Classification (NCBI taxonomy): domain Eukaryota; kingdom Metazoa; phylum Arthropoda; class Insecta; order Lepidoptera; family Noctuidae; genus Oligia; species Oligia latruncula. Next base: position 4,905,828 of record OX419713.1, on the reverse strand, counting down.
TTTAGTGATTATAATAAAACTAAAAAATTTCAAACTACCGTTTATAATAATATTAACGTATAATCTGGTGGAGCACAACTTAACGTGCTTATTTTCTGCATTTTCATTCTAAAATAAAAGAAATAACCAAACAAACGATGAGGGCTCCACTGTGCAGTCGGTGCAGCCTTAAGGTTGCTGTTGGGTTGCTGCCACTGACAAGTCTGTCAAAATCATTGTGACCTTTAATGTCGTTGCATTATGATTGCTGCTGTCAAATGTAAAATAACTGTGAACAGTCTGTACCCGACATTTGTGTTTTTTTAGTTCCTTGCGCGGTCTAATTTGTAAAATATAATAAGTAGAAGTGTATACATATATAACCTATTACAATATTACTGTGATTATTTTTCATTTTATCAATTGAATAAAATAATATTTATTATAAAATCGTAAATTATTCTTAAAGATCACTTACTTACATTATATTTTTTTTATTTAAAATTGGGCTGCAATTAAAAAAGGGCGGTCTCTGTATTTGACAGGTGGAATATTTTTTTTACATAACAATGGGGATAAAACACTGACCTCTATAATACAAGCTACGCGAGGTCAATGGGACCCACCAAAAAAATTTTCATGTAAAATGTTGCCAAGACGAGACCACATATGGCTCGCACTGCCAAAAAGTTATCAGATCTCATGTAGAGCCAAGCTTCTAACTCTACACGCCCTAACTTCACAAACTCTACACCTTAGTCAAATGAGGCTTGGCCGTTTCGTTACTACAAAAACTATTGTATAACAATAAAGTTATAAGTAGGTAAGTAAGTTACGAGGTCTACCAGCTATTATTTTATTAATCTGAAATTTAATCATTCGTTTTTTTTTTTCAAATTTTTTAATTTTTAATGATTTTACTTTTGAGTCGTTTATTTGTTAAGTGTAATTCTGACTTTTAGGTTTCATTCAAGTTTCTGATTTAATTCTGACATTTAGGTTTTAGCAATTTTATGTGTTTGTATTTGTATTTCTTTATCTGTCGTTGTTTTATATGGGTCTCGGACCTGAAATAAATGAATATAATATTATAGTATTATTATTATAACAGAAAAGTAATGAACAGTCTTCGACCAATAATATTATTGATCGAAGTGAACAGTGAATAAATTTTTCACCTTACGCCCATGTGCTGGTAGCGAAACGGCCAAGCCACATATTTTGACTAAGGTGTAGAGTTTGTGAAGTTAGGGCGTGTAGAGTTAGAAGCTTGGCTCTATATGAGATCTGATAAATTTTTGGCAGTGCGAGCCATATGTGGTCTCATTTTGGCAACATTTTACATGAAAATGTTTTTGGTGAGATTTCACATCTTTTTGAAAGTTGCTTATGAAAATAAAGTTTTTTTTTTTTGGGGGTTCTTTACTAAAATTCTGAAATATCTATTTTATTATTTATTACAAGGAGTCCCTATATCAATTTTCAGAACTCTAGCATCAAAATTTGCGGAAGTCTCGTACAAACTTCCATCCCCTAGTTTAAGGGGTTGGAGGGTAAAAGTTCCAAGTTTTAGAATTGTTTTGTTGTTTGTGTACTATTACTAGCTTACATACCAAATTTTAGCTTTCTAGGACTTCAGGAAGAACCTTAGAATATTGATGCTTATGAAATAAAAAAATATTTTTTTGGGGGGTTGGGGGGTCATTTACTAAAAATCCTGAAATACGTATTTTATTATTTATAACAAGGAGTCCCTATATCAATTTTCAGAACTCTAGCATAAAAATCTGCGGAAGTCTCGTACAAACTTCCATCCCCTATTTTAAGGGGTTGGAGGGTAAAAGTTTCAAATTTTAGAGTTTTTTCTTTCTAGGACTTCAGGAAGACCCTTAGAATATTGATGATCATCAGTGAGTCAGTGACGAAATCGGGGTATTTTAGATATCAATAAAATCTAAAGTATAAGAGCTATGCAATTGAAACTTTATAGGTTTAATAAGTCAACCACTGACATCATATCCCGAAAATTTTGTTTATCTGGTATAATCCAAACCCAAGTTATGAAGGTTCAAAAATACGACGAAGTGCTTCGAGAAAAGGTAGGTAGTGCCCTTGCGCTTCGCTTGGCTCGTCTTGGCGGGGGCACTCCGCCAATGGAATGGAATAACCATAGAATAAGTATAATGTTCTTATGAGGGCTCATATGAACGTCATTCGAGCGCCAAAAGTTCCTTGTAGCGCTATATAAAAGCAAGGTTCCTTCCTCGTGGTCTAACTTAGTAGTCAAACTGATTTGACCACGAGGAATTTTAACATTCTTCGTGGTCAAACTATCAAATTTACTAAAAAATTACACCCTGTGTGATAGTCTTGAAATAGTTTTGACTGTTCAACAATATTCAAGACGTTTTCAAACCTATGAAGCAATGGATTTGGAATTTCTTTGAATGTTATTCAAAGCTCGGTTATGGATCTAACGAGCCGCACAAACGTGCTGCTTAATGTCAGAGCTGCCCTATCTCTGATTGGCCGAAAATTTAATCATATTTGAATGTATTTGAACTACGAACCAATCAGGCCCCCTTGCAAAAGCTCGAATAAAAAAACTACAAAACAAAAAAAATCCTTTTCTCGCGCCATGCGACCTGCGCGCGCGCGCCATCCATATTACAAAAGGACATTTAGTATTTTATCTATGGGTTACATGCTCTGTAGTGATGTGAACCGATTACAATTTTCAACACCGGTTTATACCGATTAGTTAATTATTAAAACCGGTTTTTTAAGGTTTTTTTTAGGTTTTTCCTAAAAAGTCCGTGGTCAGTCGTCCGTACGTCCGTCCGATCATCACAGTCAAATATTTATCAATTTTCTTTTTGTTACTTGCTGCGGTCATTTTCAGAGTAGTATGAAATATGGGGCGTGCGCGTGGAGTCTCCGTTGGTTTTTCTTGTGTTGTGCCAGTAGACGTTCCCTGTGCCTGAGTGTCACCTGGCTGATCACCCACTTCACCTCGATCCACCTCCACTGTAGCCTGGGGATGGTTTCTCTTAATATGTGCTAATATAAATTCAAGGTTCCTCCACCAACTTTGATCACTTTAGCGCATATCTTACACTTTGCAATAAGATTATTAATCTTCTCAAAATAATTTCTTGTACTTGATTTTACCTTTTACTTTAGGCATTTTCGCAAACAAACATGTCAACTCCAAATAATTCGCAAGCAAAACTTCGGTGCTATTCTGTAAAAAGATCACCGTCATAACTGTGAAGTGAGCTTAGTGAGCTGTCATTCCACCTGATACTAAGGATTGACACTATTGACAGCTCAGTAGCTCACTTTACCTAAGTATTTTCACGGTGAGATTTTTACTGAACAGCTTTACTGGAATATTTAAGTATAGTGAAGTTAGTCGTATATTAAAATGGGATACTTATCGGGGATTCCCGTACCATAGACAATATTTTAAACGGAAAAGACTCATGTTCGGATACATATCAAAGACTCGGATACATGTTTTGTGATTGTAATCGGTTTTTCAATGAGAACCGGTGATTATCGGTTTTTACTAAAACCGGTTTTTTTTAGGTTTTTATGAAACCGGTTCACATCACTAATGCTCTGCTCTGTGCATATTACTGCCTTCATGAAGACATTTTGTAATTTATAAAACTCCACTATATTGTATTTTTAAACTGGAGCAGATTAAATCAATACACGCGTATTCTGACACAAGGAAGCTGATAAAGGTGGAGTAAACCAAGCCGGATCCGGCCCTGAAGAAAACTCGCATGAAAGGTACGGCCCGATCTTAGACGACATCCCGATCCCACTTCACGTCCTCCATTTCCACTGTGTAACACCGTGTTAACAACTGATTCCAGATGCAGTTAGCTGATAAGTGACCGGGTTGCTGTTGGTTGGCGTGCTCAAGCTCAACTCTGCCGCGATCGCGAACTACCTACACCTGTTATACCTGCTTCACCGGTACGAGTAACGGTGCTGCGTGACATTCACCTCCAACAACTGGAAGCCGTGAGTACTCCTTGTTCTTATTTACTTATCCGCCAAAATGAGGGAGGAGAAAGAATTTGAAAAAAAACCGGGGCAACTGCGTCTGCGCGTCGCACCACGCAATATGAAGGGTTCCGTAGTTGGCATGAATAATAGGTAGTACGGGTTGGTCCGTAACTGCACATCAATGCGCGTATTTTGCGTACGGGTGGGAAAATCTATTATTTGATCCACCCAACCTCCTCAAGGAAGGCCGCCCCTAAGATAAGTGATCCTGAGGGTGAGAAGTCTGATTTTTCATTCCTGCGACCCTAAAAACGTGACATTGTAAAAACGTTGACTATCAAAGTTTGATATTTTATTAAAACAGAGCCAAGGTATTGACTCATCCTACTCCAACAGTTCTAATGCATGTAGTCACTGAGCAAGTCAATAAAATTACCAATTTTTAGGTTTCCGTAGCCAAATGGCAAAAACGGAACCCTTATGGATTCGTCATGTCTGTCTGTCTGTCCGTCCATATGTCACAGCCACTTTTTTCCGAAACTATAAGAACTACACTGTTGAAACTTGGTAAGTAGATGTATTCTGTGAACAGCATTAAGATTTTCACTAAAAAATTAAAAAAAAAAACAATAAATTATGGGGGTTCCCCATACTTAGAACTGAAAATCAAAAATTTTTTTTCATCAAACCCATACGTGTGGGGTATCTATAGATAGGTCTTCAAAAATGATATTGAGGTTTCTAATATAATTTTTTTCTAAACTGAATAGTTTGCGCGAGAGACTTCCAAAGTGGTAAAATGTGTCCCCCCCCCCCCCTGTAACTTCTAAAATAAGAGAATGATAAAACTAAAAAAAATATTGTGATGTACATTATCATGTAAACTTCCACCGAAAATTGGTTTGAACGAGATCTAGTAAGTAGCTCGCCGGTGAAAATTTAAAAACATGATGGTACGGAACCCTCGGTGCGCGAGTCCGACTCGCTCTTGCCCGGTTTTTCTAGTAGCTTAGGGACACATTTATTTCTCTAGCAAAATAACCACATCCACTCATCATCATCATTCCAACCACATTTCATCAGTTATATTTGCCATAACAGGGCAAAAATCCAGACCCCAGGCTGCTGCTGAGAACCTCCCACCTGCGCATATACTATTATTTTTTTAATTTTCTTTCAATAACTGCCATCAGTTCTTTATACTTAGCACTAACTTATACTTAGCATTGCTTAATACTTCACTTGTTGTTTTTTTGTTCAGAAGTAATTAAATTGGTTTATTTTGCAGGTGCCTGGTAAAAACCTATATGGTTTCCAAGTGCTTTGATGAACACGATTCTTTTGCTTCATCCATCTCTGAGCAGTACATGACTGCTCAGAGATGGATGAAGCAAAAGAAATTACTGTCAAGGAAGACGGTCATCACAGCACAGGTGACAACTGTAAGTTTATTTAATCATACTTTCACTAGTAACCCACCCTTGCTTCACACGGTTTTTAGGACTTCAGAGAACATCCAGATATGTATGTTCGACTGCCCCGTTGGTCTCGTGGTTGCAAGCGCCACTGCTGAGCGTGGGGTCCTGGGTTCGATTCCCGGGTCGGACAAAGTGTTATTGGGTTTTCCTTTAGGAATTTCTTAGTAACAGTCCGAAGTTTGGAAGTTGACGGTTTAATACCCCCGTGCCTCGGAAAGCACGTAAAGCCGTCGGTCCTGCGCTTGAACTCTCCCCGTTCATGTCGGATTGCCATCGGACTATGAGAGTAAAGGAACAGAGAGTGCACCTGTGTTTGCGCACACACTTGTGCACTATAATATCTCCTGCATATCTGGCTAATCTCCATTGAGATTGGCCACTGTGATCACAAACGGTCGGGGCGGTTATTATGTATGTTCAATATTAACCCTTTGAACGCCATTGTCACATATACGTGACAAGCAAGCGCGTGCCCTGTAACGCCAGTTGTGTGTCGATTATCCTATTACGAGCGACATAAATATGTGACAAAAAATGTGGTGCACTTTTTTTTTTTTTACTTTATCACGACATAAACAATTAAATCATTACTTTTGTGTGTTTTTAAATGTATACCTTAAATATTTAAAATTGTGGCTTGGCGTGGAGGGCACGCGCGTTTGTTTATGCTCTGGCGTTCAAAAGGTTAATGAATAATAAATAACCTTCTGGAATAAATTCTCCAAATGATGGTAAATACCTCATCATAATCTGTTGTGTAGTTTAGGACAATGTGGTCACTCAGAAAGACAGATTGATTTACACAGTGACGTGCACCGAGTCGCAAACTGAAACCATGAATTCAGGACATCATTCTAGTGTAGAAATTGTTTCGCAATTATCTATAAAAAAATCGACTGCAGTTTCATAGAAAAGTGAAATACCTGTGCGATCAAAATGTATAGAACAGCAAACGTTTTGAACATAACTGGCAAGATCTGGGTCATGTAATGGCGAGCTTATTGCCATCAACCAAGCACAAATCCAGATTCCAGACTGCTACTGACTGGGAGTCGTACCCAGAAGCTCATGCTCAGCAAGCAGCATTTGCAACCACTGGACCAACAGGGCAATCTTTTGTTATAACTAGATATACAATTAACAGTTTTTTTTTCTGAATTTCAGGAACCTCATACATCTGCCTCCAGCATCGAGGTTACATCATCAGTTTTGTCTCCGATGTTGGCTTCCAGCACGCCGCCAACAGATGGCAGCACTGTCACGTCACACATCAAGGGAAGTCTTAAGCAAACTCAAAGCCTCCAGCCAGGGGCGAATAACTTACAGACTAAGCGACTGCACGCTAAGGGCGGCCTGTGGGGTAGGGACCTTGCCTCAGGGCGTCGTTGTAAATATAACCCACGTGCGCGGACCAGGAGCACAATTGGCTTGTGGTCGCTCCACAAGCTAGTTAATCCTACGAAAACTAGTTTGTTCCGCGCGGATCGCGAAAATTTAATCACTCAACTTGTGTTGGCGCGAGTTACCTTTGGACACTCGTGCAAACACAGGGGAGCCCCACTGCGCTGCCCGGCGGATCCCCGCCGTAGCGGTCGCGGAGGCCACACCCCCGGGGTGCCGAAGCCCGGCCCGGCCCGGCTGTCTGGGCCGCAATGCCGGGGTCCCAGGAGTTCCGTCCGGCTTGGGTCGGGCGACATCTCTGCCGAACATCGGCGATGCGTCGTCCGGTCGAACCAACCCGAGGTCCAGCGAAGAAGGGGGAGGAGCGAAAGAGAAGAGGGAGAGGGGCGCTGTAGCTGCCGGCACACTGACGAGGCGCCTGCGCGTGTTGCGCCCACGCCGTCGTCAGCCGGCAGCACGCGGTCTCCATCCGCCCTGCAGCGTTCCGCCCAGTGCCCGCCCATACAGGCCTGCCGCGAAGCCAGGCCGCGGCGCCCGCTCGCACCTCTGCGCCAACTACGCGTGCCACCGCAGCCCGCGCCGCCAGCGCACACCACCCCACCATCCGCACGTCCCCGCGCACCCCGGCGTGCACCGCTGCGCCCCCAAGTTTTGTGTCTCCGCCCACGCCCTCCGGGGCTGCGCCGGCGGCGACACCCAAACCTCGAGCCATGCCAGCTCCCGCACCGCCGCACCCGGCCCCCGCCTCTCACTGGCGGGACTGGCGATGGCTGAGCGGGGAGATGTCGCTGGCGCCACCCAGTTCCTCCGCCTTCGACTCGCCCGCTATGCTGTCGCGATCCGGGCGGCGGCCCATCGAGGGAGGGATCGCTGTGGGACAGCGCCGCGGCGCGCCTACAGAAAAACAACACACAACCACTCACATGGGCGCGCGTAACCTACGCGTGCCCAACAATACTAGGAGCCATTGTAGTCAACATAGGGAGGGACCTGTATATATGGGCAGGGCACCGCATGGCTTCCGCGGCCGGGGGGCGAAGTCCCGGAACCGCTCGCCACGCCCCCTGACAGGGGCGTCGCGATATCTCCGTGACCAGGAGCCAGGAGCTGCCATTACAAAGACCGTCGCGTCGCAGTGACAACATCAATTTTTTTTACATTATTTTCACTGTGTATGGACGCCAGAAGGTAGGTATTGCATACCTTATTACTATATACCTTAGTTTTTATGCTTTATTTGCGGAGATAATTCTTTATTTCTATGTTATAATTAAGTATTAAATAATTAGACAAGTAATTTAGGTACATTGTTCTTGTAACTTAAATATTTGCAGCGGCGCCGCTCGGGCTCACATCGTTGTCGTGCACACGGTGACTGGGCTTACGGAATGACTCTTGTATGTGTAAGACGAAGAGGAAAGTTGGGACTCTACATCGAAGGGATAGGGGGTGTGGGCACGTTTAGCCGAGGTTTCATCGGTGTCTGTGCGGGACAAGTGAACAATTGTGTGGGACAAGTGAACAATAGTGTATATAGTAAGATAGTTTATAGTTTTCGTTAATACCTTAGTTTGAAATCTTATTTTAATTTGTCACTTTGATAGTTTGATAGTTTTGTTTAACATGATGTTCTGATTGTTGATTATCGATGTATGTTATGTTTAGTTTTCATGTTGAATTTATTTTTTATAGATAGAAATAAGATAGTAGAATAAGAAAATATATAATTTGTCATATGTTTTCATAGAAAAACTTAGCGAAAAACGCAAATATTGTCACGCGGCTCTCTTTACGGTAAAGTTTTGCTGTACTTAAGCAAACTGTGTCGAAACCGCCCTTTTTCTGATTGGTTAAAATTCGTGCGTTCTGATTGGTCGACCAATCAGAGACTAGATTTTCTTACGAAATTTTGTATAAATATCGGGTGGGTTTTCGCTCTCGACACAGTCGGCAAGCAGCAGTACAAGAAGAAACACTAGAAGAAACACTAGAAGAAATAAACTTCAATAAAACTTCTCAAGCGGTTTTATTCCTCACCAATCCAGCGGTAGCAAATGTGTCCTGCACATTTAATGGTCCTGTCGAGTCCGGATTTTGTGGGGAATACTGCGTGAAGATCGAAGATAGTGCTACAGTGAAGATAACTTGAAGAACGTACTACGTGTTAGTGTTTGTGTGTCATCGACCTTGATCAGCTAACATCATGCCCGTTACGCGCTCCGAGGGAAGGGGCCGTAAGCCGTCGAGTGAACAGAAGCCGTCATCGTCCGAGGCCACTCCAGGGACCTCTGCGACCGGTACCAGCACGGAAGCCACATCCGAATCGACACAGACGGGGACGACTGCCACGGAGAGTTCCGAACAGACCTATACCTCCGCGACGACCGACCCAACCACCGTGACCTCCGACGCCACCGCCTCGACCGCCGCCTCCGCCTCAGCCGCCAGCGCGCCCCCAGCGCCGGCTGCCACCGCGCCCCCCCCCTCGGCCGCCAACGCGCCCTCCGCCTCGCACCCCGCCGGCGTCGTTGCACCTTCCGTTACCCCCTCCGCCGCGACGACGCTCACCGCGGGTGCGAAATCGAAACAGCTGATGAAGCCGCCCGCCGCTGTCGCATCGAAAGAAAATCGCCGTGATACTGACGCCTCGACTGTGAAACAACGAGTTGTCAAGAACGCCGCCGCCGGTACGTCGAAACCAACCGGCCCACAGCTCCTCCGCCCCCCTAGCAAGAAGGGGGGAGGGGGGGGATCGACGCATAGCAAGACGAAGATACAGAAAATCGCCAAAGCAAAGGAAGATTTGCTCCGCCTCCAAGTTGAACTAGCTGCTGCACGCCTGGCCGCGCTAGAAACGGAGGACACCGACAGAGAAGATGAGGAAGAAGAAGATGAAGTCTCCCTCTACTCAGAAGTCAACGCCCGTGTGGACAACTGGTTGAATAACCAGGTAACTCGACCCGTCCTAGCCATCGCCAACGAGCCTCACCGCCCTCCGTCCGAGCCGACGATCGTCCACAAAGAACCACCGAAGCAAGAAGAGGTTCATCGAACACCGGCGGGAGGTCAAGGGGACCTCGCCCTCCTCGCTGAAGCCATCACTCGGGCTGTCAGCGCCGCCCAGCGACCCAAATTTATCGAATTGCCTTTCTTCAGCGGGTCGCATCAGGAGTGGCTACCCTTCCGCGCCGCCTACTACGAGTCTGAACCAACGTTCAGCGCCGTCGAGAACATCAACAGATTACGAAGAAACTTGAAGGGGAAAGCCAGAGAAGCAGTTGAAGGATTGCTCATCACCAACGCGCACCCTTCAGAAGTGATGAAGACTTTGGAATCAAGATTCGGAAGACCAGAGTCAATCGCGATGATAGAAATGGAAACGCTTCGAGGTCTACCACGTCTCTCCGAGTCGCCGAGGGACATCTGCATATTCGCCACGAAGATCTCCAACGTCGTAGCAACACTGAAGACATTGGGTTGTTTCAACTACATGTACAACCCCGAACTTGCGAAGACATTGGTGGACAAGCTAACGCCGACGCTCCGGTACCGCTACTACGACTTCTCGTCAACGCAACCCAAAGAAGATCCCTGCCTCATCAAGCTGGAGAGATTCTTCAAGAGGGAAGCAGAACTGTGCGGACCCTACGCGCTACCTGAACAGGTGGCAGCACCATCGACAGCCGCACCTCCAAAGAAGACTCAGCGGGTCACCAACGTCACAGAGAAGAGCAACACACCGAAGTGCTTTGTGTGCGACGAGACAAGCCACACCAACGCGACGGAGTGCGACACATTTAAGAAGATGGAAGCCGATTCAAGATGGGATGCTGCGAAGTCCAAACGCCTCTGCTTCAGATGCCTACGTTATAGGAGCAAGACTCACAACTGTCGGACGAGGCCGTGTGGTATCAACAGGTGCAAGTACACGCACCACAAGCTGCTTCATTATGAAAAGAAGATAGAACAGGCTGAAAAGACAGAGAAGACAGAAAACGACGAGAAAACTGAAGTCATCAATTCGACGTGGACAGTAAAAAAGCAATCCTATCTGAAGATCCTGCCGGTCCAGGTGAAGGGGCCAAAAGGAACAGTCAACACATTCGCATTGATGGGCGACGGATCAACGGTCACACTCGTCGACGACGACGTCGCTGCGAGCATCGGAGCTACAGGACCCGTAGATCCACTGAAGATAGAAACCATCAACGAGTTGAAGACTGCGGAATCGGCATCGAGAAGAGTGACCATCGGGCTGAAAGGGGTCAACGAACGTGAAGAGCAAATTCAAGCAAGAACAGTGAAGAACTTACAAGTCTCCTCTCAACGGGTTCCACACGAATTAGTGGAAGGATGTCCACACCTATCGGATATCAAGGGACATCTCACATACTCCAATGCGAAGCCACGCATCCTCATTGGGCAAGATAACTGGCATCTCCTGCTGACTGAAGAAACCAGAAAAGGGGACAAGGACCATCCAGTGGCATCTCTCACGCCGCTCGGATGGGTACTCCACGGAAGCCAAACGAACTCCTTCGGTCAGAAGATCGACTTCGTGTCCCACATGAAGGAAGCTGAAGATAACCTCGAGGACCTGGTGAAGAGATACTTCGAGATGGACGTCCTTTGCATCAACCCGAAGAGACCAAAAACCGACCCAGAAGAGAAGGCACTTCGAATACTCGAACAGAAAACCGAGAAGATCAGCGAAACGAGATATCAAACCGGCCTCCTCTGGAAGAAGGAAGACATCAAGTTCCCGGACAACTATGAAAACTCACTGAAGAGACTCTTCAACATTGAAAAAAAGATCGATCGCGACCCAGCCCTCAAGAAGAAGTACGTCGAACAAATGGAAGCTCTTATAGAAAAGGGCTACGCCGAGCCCGCGCCGCCACAGAAGACACCTGAGAAAACGTGGTACCTGCCTCACTTTGCGGTCATCAACCCCATGAAGCCAGACAAGCTACGTGTTGTGCATGACGCCGCCGCCAAGACCAGAGGGGTGGCTCTCAACGACATGCTCCTCAAAGGTCCGGATTTGCTTCAGTCGCTGCCGGGTGTCGTCATGCGCTTCCGACAGCATCTCATCGGGGTCACAGCGGACATCAAAGAAATGTTCATGCAGGTCAAACTGCACACTGAGGATAGAGACGCACTGCGGTACTTGTGGCGCGGAGATCGCCGCGACAACCGACCTCCGGAAGAATATAGAATGACGTCGCTAATCTTCGGGGCATCGAGTTCGCCGTCTACAGCAATATACATAAAGAACCTGAATGCCAAGCAGCACGAAGACACTCATCCGGAAGCCGCAGCTGCCATCGTAAACAAGCACTACGTTGATGACTACCTTGACAGCTTCAGAACCCTGGAAGACGCAGTGAACGTGACAACGAGTGTGCGCGAAGTACACAAGAAGGCCAGCTTCGAATTAAAACAGTGGAAATCGAACTCAGCGTCACTCCTGGAAGCACTGGGAGAGGAAAATCGAACAGAAGACCTAGAGCTATACAAAACAGAAGAGCAAACTGAAGGAGTACTGGGTGTCATTTGGAAAATGAACTCGGACGAGCTGACATTTAACCTCAACATGGCGAGAATACCTTCAACACTCATCGAAGGAAAACAGCCAACGAAGAGAGAAGCCTTGCGCATCGTCATGTCACTCTTTGACCCATTGGGATTCGCCTCGCCTGTCACTATCAGGGCGAAACAACTACTTCAGGAAGTCTGGCGCCGAGGAACAGCGTGGGACGACCGCATTGACGAAGATTTAGCGGAGCAATGGGAGTCGTGGATGGGACACCTGAAAAGTCTCCACGACATAACGATCCCGCGACAGTACTCGTACTACAGCGACGCCGCCTCCCTAGAACTTCACGTCTTCAGCGACGCCAGCGAGTCGGCCTACTCGGCGGCCCTATTCTGGAGGGCAGTAACACCGGACGGTGAAGTGGGAGTGTCTCTAATCATGGCCAAGGCAAAGGTGGCTCCGCTCAAGCTGACAAGTATACCAAGGTTAGAGCTACAAGCAGCAGTTATGGGTACCAGGCTCGCCGAAGCAGTCATTGAAGAACACGAAAGAAAACCCGACAGAAGAGTGTTCTGGACCGACAGTAAAACAGTGCTCACATGGATAAGGACCGGGTCACGTTCCTACAAACCATACGTGGCTCACCGTCTCGCAGCAATAGAAGGGAGCTCCAAGGTCAACGACTGGCGCTGGGTTCCGACGAAACAGAATGTCGCTGACGATGCAACACGAGATGTACCAACCGCCTTCGACAAGAATCATCGATGGTACAAAGGGCCGGATTTCCTCTACCTGACAGAAGACTCCTGGCCAATAGAACCTGTGAAGACCACAGAAGAAGAACCCTCCGAAGAAGAGAAGACGCATCACATGACCAGTAAAAGAAGACTGAAGCTAGCAGAGGGTCTGCCTGATCCAGCGAAATTCTCCAGTTGGGATCGCCTCCGGTACGCGACAGCACGCGTTCTGCAGTTCATCAACCTCTGCAGAGCCACCAGGCAGAGGGTCAACTACCGACGAACTAAAAAGAATAAAGAAGCGGATCCCACATGGAAGAAAAATAAGCCTACAAAAGCGAAACAACAGGCGCCCACACCGAAGAAGACATCGACACTCAACCTGCTTCCAGTCACAGCCGAGCTTCTCAAGAAAGCCGAAGAGCTCCTGATGCGATCTTCACAAGAAGAGGCCTTCACAGAAGAGATAGAGTGTTTGAACAGCGGGAAGCCGGTGGCCAAGGAGAGCCGCCTTCACCAGCTCAGCGTCGAATCAGTCAACGGCTCACTCCGACTTCGGAGCCGTATCCAAGCAGCCAAAGACATTGAAGAGAACGTCAAGAGCCCGCTAGTCATCGACGGGGAACATCCGACAGTGAAGTTATGGATACTGGCAGTTCATCGGCAGCTCCATCACGCCGGCGTCGAGGCGACCATCAACGAATGTCGCCAACGGTACTGGGTACTAAGATTGCGCCCCATCACACGCGCAATCCTTCGACAATGCCTCTTCTGCCGCATGAAGACTCAAACACCGCCACACCCAAGAACCGGGGACCTGCCAGCGTGTCGCCTAGCACATCACAAACGACCCTTCACCTTCACTGGGGTCGATTACTTCGGACCTCTCATCGTGACCGTCGGACGCACCAGACAGAAGAGATACGTGGCCATCTTCACGTGTCTCACGACGCGAGCCATCCACCTCGAAGTCGCCGGCTCGCTCAGCACCGATTCAGCAGTAATGGCGGTCAGACGTATGATCGCACGACGTGGCTGCCCAGCTGAAATTTGGTCGGACAACGGCACCAATCTAAAGGCTGC